>JARHVA010000074.1:0-1200000 GCA_037957365.1 Torreya grandis | reverse complement strand
AGACCCTGAGACAGCTATAAGTCAAGTCCATGACTTATTCAATTTTTTTTTTTTTTTTTTTTTTAGGCGCAGACTGATCAATGCGGGAAGCCTGCATAGAGATGTCGTTTGTTTGGTGGTCAGGTTGTGAAGCTGATCAATGCGGGAAGCTTCTAAAATAATGCTGTTTATTGCCAGATTAGTCATATCCATCCTTCGAGGGAGTGGTCTAGATTTTTGTTTAATAAAAAGGCTTTTGAATAGCTGTCCTTCGAGGGAGCAGTCTATTTATTACAGCAATGATAGTACAGCTGTCCTTCGAGGGCTTTTTGATTTTGATATAGATATAGTGACCATGGATATGTTTTGACATCTTGATTTGTTTTGACAGAAATGTGAGTCATGGACAAGATTATAGAAGGTCAAGGACTCCCTTTTATGAGGACAAAGCATCCATACTACATAAAAGGGTTATAGGAATTGTTAAGAGGAATAGGGTTAAAAGGAGGTAGGATTAAGAGGATGGGGATTGCTCAAGGGACGAGCTCAAGTTAGGTGTCAAGTGGACGAGTACTCGACTAGCAATAGAATGGTCGCAGATGCAACGCATTAAGAGGCTCAGGTTCTGGGCATCCATCAAGAGAAGACAGACGGTAAGTCCCTGATCCATACTTGTGCGTGATAATAAAAGGTCCGAGCCAATTAGGAGCAAACTTGCCTCATTTACTTTGCTCCATATTGGTCATGTGTTGATTCTCTTTGAGGACGAGGTCTCCGATGTTGAAATCTCATTCTCACAGATTTTTGTCATAGGTGTGTTTGATGCGACGTTGATAGACATGGAGATGATTAAGGGCAGCAAGATGGCGTTCGTCAAGTAACTCAAGTTGAGCTAAGCGATCTTGACGAAAGTCATCGTTGGAAAGGATATCATGTAGAGAAATGCGGAGAGACGGGATCTGTACTTTGAGAGGTAAGATAGCCTCTGTTTCGTACACGAGAGAAAAAGGAGTAGCACTCGTAGAGGTTCGGATGCTAGTGCGGTAAGCCCACAAAGCGAAGGGAATGTGAATGTGCCAATCCCTGCCGGTGTCACTGACCACTTTCATGAGAATTTTGGTGAGAATTTTGTTGGAAGCCTCAGCCTGCCCATTTGCTTGAGGGTAGTAAGGCGAAGAGAAACTAAGTTTGATGCCGAAGGAGTCGCATAGCTTTTGGACAGTTTTGTTTTTAAAGGACTTGCCGTTATCGGTGATGATTTTATGAGGGACACCGAAACGACAGATGATGTGGGTGCTGATGAAGTCGACGATCTTGTCGGCTTTTGTGGAAACGAGAGGAATGGCTTCCACCCACTTGGTGAAATATTCAGTGGCTGTGATGATGGATTGATGACGAAGAGACGAATGAGGATTAATCTCACCGATGAGATCTAAACCCCATTGAGAAAAAGGCCAGAAATCCCGAGCAATTTGTAAGGCGTGACTGGGGAGATGAAGCAAGTTAGAGTGCTGCTGACACTTGATGCAACACCGAACATAGTCGCTACAGTCTTGATGAAGGGAAGGCCAATAATAGCCCAAACGAAGGATGCGCTTGGCAACCGAATTCCCACTGAAATGTCCGCCACAAATCCCGTCGTGGACTTGTTAAATGGCTTGAGATGCTTCAGTGGAGGTGAGACAGCGAAGAAGGAGGCCGTCGAAGCCTCGCTTATAGAGAAGACCCCCTAGCATGGTATAGCGAGCAGTACGCTTGATAAAAGCTCGTCGTGCATTACTAGAGAGGTTGGGAGGAATGATAGAGAGAGATAAGAAGTCCACAAGTTGCTTATACCAAGCATCTTGTGGGCTTGGGTCTATAGTGTTGACATGATGAATGTGAGGAGAGATATATGAAGGCAACGGCACACGACGCACCATGACAAAAAGTCTGGATGCAGATGAGGAAGATGGGATATGAGAAGCGAGAGAAGCCATAGTGTCAGCAAACTTATTCGTGGATCGAGGAATAGTCTATAGGAGGAAATGGTTGAAAGATGCAAGGAGAAAGTCAGCACGGTTTTTGATTCTTTGCAAAATGTCATTTTTACAGAGGTATGAACCGTTGACCTGATTGACGACGAGCTGCGAGTCACCGAAGATGTTGATGGACTTGATGCTGAGAGAGAGGGCGGTCTGAAGTCCCAAAATTAAGGCCTCGTATTCGGCCATATTATTGGTACAATCAAAGTCGAGTTTAAAAGACAGAGGCATGGGCTCCCCTTCGAGTGGAATGAGAATAACCCCAGCACCTCCACCTAGTTGGCATTTGGAACCGTCAAAGAACATAGTCATCTGATAGGTGGTGTCATCGGAGGAAAGCGCAGTGATAGACTCATCAGGGAATTCACACTGCGAAGGTTGATTGTCAGGAAGAGGGGCATCTGCTAGTTGATCAGCGATGGTTTTCCCCTTGATAGATTTTTGCTGGATGAATTCGAGATCGAACTCAGCAAGTAGCATGAGCCACCGAGCCATACGTTGATTCTGATATGGCTTGGAGTGCATATACTTGAGAGGGTCGGTGTGGGTGATGACAAAGGTTTTGTGACTAAGAAGATAGTGGCGAAGCTTAGTAGCAGCAAAGACTAACGCCAAATAGAGTTTCTCGATATGGGTATACCGAGTTTCATAGTCGACCAGTGTTCGGCTGATGTAATAAACGGCTTGCTCATGGTGATGCTCATCTCGGTGCGCGATCATGGCACCTAACGAATGGTGAGTGGCTGAGATATAAAGGTAGAAGGGTTGGTCATCTTTAGGTGGAATGAGGACTGGTGGAGAGACCAGATAGCGTTTTAAGGCTTCAAAAGCCTCTTGACAGTCCTTATCCCATGTAAAAATGACGTCCTTCTTAAGGAGATGATGAAAAGGTTGACAGCGGTCAGAAAACTGCGAGATGAAACGATGAATGGACTGGAGCTTGCCTTGCAAACTGCGAAGCTACTTGAGATTAGTCGGGGGAGGCATTTCGAGAATAGCGCGAATCTTGGCGGGATCTATCTCGATGCCACGGAAGGAAACAATGAAGCCGAGAAGCTTGCCAGAGAGGACCCCAAAGACACATTTCTTGGGGTTAAGACGAACATGGTACTGAAGAAGATGAGAAAAGATGATGTTGAGAATGGTCAGATGGTCACGGCGAAGCTTGGATTTGCCGAGAAGGTCATCCACATAGTCCTCCATGATTTTGTGGAGGAGATCATGGAAAATGTAGGTCATGGCGCGCTGATAAGTGGCGCCTGCATTTTTCAAGCCGAAAGGCATGACTCGATAGCAAAAAGTCCCCCATGGGGTGATGAAAGTAGTCTTGTGCTGATCTTCCAGAGCGATCAGGATTTGATTGTATCCTGAAAACCCGTCCATAAGAGATAACATCTCATGGCCGGCCGTAAGATCAACAAGCTGGTCGATGTTAGGAAGAGGAAAGTCGTCTTTGGGACAAGCTAGGTTGAGGTCGCGATAGTCTATGCAGATCCGAATCCCCCCAGTTGCCTTGGTGACTGGGATGATGTTAGAGACCCACTATGGATAGTCGATGGGTTGGATGAAGGAGACAGAAAGGAGGCGCTGAAGCTCCTCTTTAACAAGGAGGGCAACGCGAGGATGCATCTTTCGAAGCTTTTGCCTGACAGGCTTAGCCTCTGGTTTGGTGACAATGTTATGGGTAACGATGGTGGGGTCGATGCCAGGCATATCACTGTAAGTCCAGGCAAAGGCCTTGCTATGGTCAGAGAGGAAACGGGTATAGTCAAGATGCTCCTGTGCGTCTAAAGATTGGCCAATCTTTAAGACATGAGGAACATCAGAAGAAGGAAGGTTGATGTCAATGGTTGATTCATTTAACATAACCTGGGTCTCAGAAGGGAGGGAGCGCTGGATAAAAGAATCGTCAGCACCCATGTAAGAAAGAATGGCGTCATCGTCAACGCAATGAACAGTGTGGATGGTTGCCGATTTGAACAGTGTGGATGGTTGCCGACTCATCTTCGATCATGCTGGGAAGAATGAGAGGGAGAGATTTGGATACCCCATTGAGCTGATAAGTCAAGGGGTCCAGGCGAATGGTGTTTATGGAAAAAAAAAAAAAACTAGGAGGAATGGAAACCACTGACTCCATAGGTGAAGGTGGCGAAATAGGCGAGTGTGGAGGAGATTGGTTAAGGATTGGTTCAGGATAAAGGTCTACAGGGTCTTGAGTGGGGTCGTGATATCCCAGACCATACCGTTTCTTGGCGTCGTCATCATTGAGCGGTTGGATAGGCTGATGGGAGCCCTGCTCATAGCGTCCGAAACCAAAACCCTTCCATGCACACCTGTAAAGGTAAGTGCGTGCAAAGGCGGGGTTGCCAAGAAATGAGAAATCTGATGTGAAAGGTTGAGGTGAAGAAAGAGGATTACCATCAGTAGAAGCTTGATTAAGCCCTCCATAGATGAGGTTGGTGCGGAGGTGAGGGGGACCATAAGGTATGATCATCCCTATCCGATGGTCCTAGGTGGGGCTGTGATGAAGGCGTCCATACTCTTGTGGAGTTTGGAACATGTCTAAAGCTAGCAAGCGATATTCTCCCAATGAAAGTCTTTGGAAGACGTCTTCCATGGGGTCTGTGGTTGTCGCTTGAAGGGGAGGTGTAAGGGTGACCGCCTGTTGCGAACTGGTCGAAGCTTTCGCAGATGGAGGCAGTGTCGGGGTTAACGGCTTGATAGGAATGAGGACATCGTTTGGACGGTAGGTGGTGTTGCATGTTTTGAAAGGCGAAGGGTCAACGGGAATGGTGTGGACTTGTCCGTCATGCTCAAACTTCACACAACGGTGCAGGGTGGAGGGGACACAGGACATAGCGCGGATCCAAGGTCGACCCAACAAGATGTTGTATTGGAACTCTCCTTTGATGATGTAGAAGAGCTCTGGGACTGTGCGTGGACCAACACGGATATGAAGGATGACTGTGCCAATGGTCGTGGCAATAGTGTCATTGAAAGAGCGCAAGATCACGTCAATTTTGGAGACGTAATTCTTGGGAAGAGCCAACTGATCAAAGGCATGAGTGGAGATGATGTTGATGCTAGCGCCCCCATCAATCATAACACGTTTAATGCGTGTCCGATTGATGTAGGCAGTGATGAAGAGGGCGGCGTCTTGATCTTCCGCGTTGGATGTGGGAATCTCAGAATCGGTGAATGTTATGGAGGCAATAGGGGCTAAGGAGTGGACAAGGGCAGCAAGTGGTTGGGGGTCCTCAGGTTGGACCTCTGCTGCCTGTAGGGCTTGGATGAGGGCCTGACGATGTTGGGGTGAGGTTTGGACGAGATCGTAGAGGGACATCTTCATAGGCGTCTGGTGAAGCTGTTTCAACATGGAGTCGTGGATTGGTCCAGAAGAAGAAGAAGAAGAGGAGGGTTGAGGCGCGCCAAGGATAGAAATCTTAGGCTTAGGCGGTTGAGGTGGATTGACAAAAGGGTAGGTCCAAGGAATGGCGGCTTTTTCTTTCGCCTTGTCCTTCTGTGACCTAGTGGTGATGTGAATGGCATTGATTTCAAAGATGGGAGGTGAAGATGATGAAGGGGTTGTAACTGGTTGATGAGATGTGGATGGATTTGAAGAGGTGGAAGGTTTATGAGAAGGAGTCAGGGGGCGGTCGAAAGTGTCCTCAAAGAGAAGAGTGTCTTTCTCCAGATAACGGCGAATAACAGCTTTGAGGGCACAGCAAGTCTCAGTGTCATGTCCTAGTGTACGATGATATAAACAAATCTTCGTGTCGTCGAACCAGGAAGGTTTAGACCCGAGAGGTTGAAAGGGCTTGATGGGTGGAAGAGTTATGTTAGAAGTTTGCAAAAGTCATTACAAGATTAAAGAGTATGAACCCACTAAAGGATCCGTGTTCATCGATGTATGCAATGTCGGTGACTTTTGCTTGGGCGAAGTTGGAGGGGGTTTTCGTACCACCTTTTGGGTTGATGGTGCGATGACAGGTTGAGATGGTACACTTTTTGTGAGAGGTATCGCCCTTTTGGGAGAGGGTAGGCTAGCGGTAGGTAAAGGAAGCAAAGGAGGCAATCGGTTTTGATTAAAGGTTGGAGCGGGAAGGACTCTGGTTAGGGTTGAAGGATGCGGGCCCAAAATGGAGGGCAATGGCGAGGGAAGAGGAGGTGTTCGCCTCTGTGGTTTGGCAGTCTTTTGTGATTTAGGTTGAAGATTACTATTAGTTGAAATTTGGGTTAAGTCCACCTTCACTTGTGGATGAGTGAGGTTGGAGACGAGGCGAACGCCAAGCGATTTGATAGGTTTAGGCGGAGTAGATGAGGGTTTTGGTTTTGATGAAGTTGATGAAGATGTAGACAGTTTGGAAGTGGAGATCGGATTTTTGTTAATAGTCTTAGGAGGTTCCGCCATGGGAGGATTAGCAGCATGAGATGAGAGGGCCCGGGCTTGTTGAAGAGCTGTGAGACGGTCCCACAATCCCTGATGTTCCACTTTCCTAGAAGGGAGAAGTTTGAGTCTCTCCACTAGTCAAGAAAATGGCTGAGAAGATGCGGGATGAAGCTTGGGCTCTTGAGAAGATGCCGATGGTTGTGGGACTGAAGGTAAGACGGATATAGTAGTCTTGGGCCTAAAGCATGGTGAAGTCGTAACAGGTTCATGTTTGGTTGGAGACGAAGGAGAGATAGGTTCTTCCCTGGGTGGAGAAGAAACTGGAGAATGAAACTCCTCAAGCGGGTAAAGGGCAGGGATGATAGTGCCCTCCACTTGTGGTCGAGGAGTAGGAAAGGTTGGGTCCTCCATGGGCAGCAAGAAGGAAGATGGTGAAACTGGCGGTGCTGGTAAGGTCGAGGCATCCTCCAAAATGAGAGAAGTTGAGGGAGAACTAGCCGGAGAAAGAGGTTCGTCCACATGTGATGGACTGATGGATGAACTCACCTCTTGGGATTGGTTAGAAATGAGGGGCGAGACCGTATTGACTGTTCGAATATTATGTTCATGGGTATTGTCAGTCAAGGTCTGGACGTTGTTTTGGGTTGGTGGATGATTAGGAAACGGTTGTTTGAAAATATCGATACTCTGATTAGGAGGGGCGTTAGGATTGTCGAGGATGAGGTCACCCTTTTCCAACATGTCTTGGACTATGTTTTTAAGGGTTTTACAGTTACCCGTGTCATGACCTTTAACACGGTGGTAGTTACAGAAGTCATTCTCCCTATACCACGCAGGGATGGCGCGTGAGGGATCAAATTGTAGTGGAGGTCGGATCTGAGGGAGATTGATGGCCCCTTGTTTGACGAGTTTTTCCAGCACAGACGCGTATGATTCTCCAAGTGGAGTAAATTGTCGCTGTATGTATCTCTGCTGAAATTGACGAGTGGCGCTCATAGATGTGGATGGTTCAGATTGATTAGTTGAAGGCGAAGAAGAGGAAGATCTAACAACCACAGCATTTGCTGAAGCTTTAGATTTAGGATTGGACGAGGAAGGCTTAGAAGAGGGGTCATTGGTTTTGGAGTTGGGATTATTACTCTGCAACTTGACTTTATTCTCCTCAACGGCACGTAACTCAAGTTTACGAGCCATCGTGAAGGCTTCGTCAAAAGTGCGGAAGGTTTGAACCCTCAAGGTAGAAGAAATATGTTTAGCACAGGCTTGAGAGAAAAGTTCAATAAGCTCAGGTTGGGGTAAGGAAAATAAAAGTTGATTGATAAGGCCCCTCCACCGAGCGACGAAATCAGCAATAGATTCATCCTCAAACTGGCAGATAGAATAGAGGTCTGTGATGGAGACTTTCTTGGTGATATTGATGGAGAAATGATCGAGGAAGAGCTAGGCCAGCTGAGTGAACGTGAGGATGGAATGGCTGGGAAGAGAGCTGTACCAGTCAAGTGCAGCACCTGAGAGAGACATGGGAAACGTGCGTAAGAGCAATGCATCGTCGTGGGCGATAAGGTAACAGGCGTGTCTGAATGCCCGTAAATGTTGTTGCGGGTCTTCCTTGCTCTGGAAACGAGAAAACTTAGGAAGTTCCCACTGGCTGGGATATGGTCTGATGGGGATGGAAGGATGGATGGGCTTGTTACAGATTTGTTCGTATGAGAGAGTGTTGTGCGAGCCGGTAACGGAGGTCTCTAGGTTGGACATTTTATCCATCAGCATCTTGATAATATCTACTGACGAATTGGCGGATGGAGCGCCTCCTAGATTGTAAGGCGCTTGAAAGAGGCTGGAAGAGGTATACAACGTAGTCGGTTGTACCAATAAGGGCGCAACGTACGGATGACTAGTCGTAGGGACAGAAGAAGTGACTAAGGATGGTTGGATAGAAGACATGGCTAGGTTTGATGTGGTCATGGGAGGTTGATTAGAGGTAACATGGGCCAATGGATGGGTAGCCACCCTAGTGTTGATAGGAGTAAGGGTAGGCGGAATAGAGATGACCAGGTTTTGAAAGGGGGTAGAAAGTGGTTGAGTGGACTGAGATTGATTGGGGGCCGAAACCCCGGTGAAAGTGGGCCCAACGATGGAAGGAGAAGCCACACTTGGATGGTTGGTAAAAAGTTGGTCATTGTTTGAGGTAACAGCCTGGGTATCTAAGGGTTGGACTACGGACGCCGTTGATACGGCTGCAGTTTCGAGGAGAGAAGTCGGCATTCCATAGATTGGATTGCCCGAGGAGTCTCACGTTCAGCTATTCGCGAGATAGTATTGCAAGGCTGCGGTATTAAGGTCCAAGAATCGTGCGAAATCTTGGTCCCCTTCTGGGATAATAGGCGTTTGGGTCGGAGATGGTCTGGTAGGAGTTCTTTCAGTTTCCGAGTTGAACTCCATTATAGGGTTGGTTGTAGGCGGGGTAGACGGAAGAGGATGATGCCTCGCGTGATCGACTAGAGCCTTGGCTTGGCTACGAGTCAGAACCATTCAAGGCAAGGAAGAACGTCCTCATAAGCTCAAACAAGCAGATAAGAACCAAAAAGATGAAGACACAAGCAGATCCTAAAACCCTAGAAGTAAATTATTAGGATTACAGTGGCTTATGCCTTAGAATATGTGTGTAGAGGAAGATTGGCTTTGTGAGTTGGGTCCTAGAAGAAGCAGTCTATGGAAGGTTTCAGGTTTTGTTATGGTGCTCAAGAAGTCTGTGTTAGGGTCTGGTACGTGGCCTGGTGCTAAGGAGCAAGCTCCCCTCACTTCACGATTCCAGTGGTTAGCTGGTTTCGCTTAGCCAAGATATACCTCGCCTAGAGATTATACTCCGCCAGAGAACGGAGTGGGCTTCCCCCTTGGTGATGAAATCCAAGTAGGGTTACCAGGACGGGTAAGGTATCCGCTGGGGGATGAAATCCCAGTCGGGCCTTGTCTCAGGTATGTTAAAATGTTTGTTTTGTGTAGGTGGTCTGGTCGTGTAACATGAAGTGATCTAGATTAATTCAATATGCGGTTTAATTACTATGTGTGGTCTAAGAGATGCAGGCAAACAGAAATGAATGCAAAATGTTTTAATGTCCAAGTCGAAATGTTTGTTCGTATGAAGACGAATGGAGAAAGAGTCGAAGAATATGAGTTTAGCTAGTCTAGAAGTGCAAGAAAGAAATGTTCGTTTTAGTTCTTCTTATGATGTCGTTTAAGAAGAGACGAAAGGAGGCGAAAAGGAAGAAACCTAATGCGCCTAAATGAATGAAAGAAAGAAAGAACCCAAGGAGGACCTAGCGTCCCACCGGGCGTGCCAGAATGTTTCTATGCAAAATTGCTTTCTACATTCAAAGAAGAAATAAGAAACTGAAATAAATGGTTAAGGCTAGAAGTACCTGATAAAGTTGAGCGCACTGAAATCAGACGTTGGAAGATTCTCCTCTTTGGCTGTGGAGGAATGACACCTGCGAAAAAGAGACTAAAACACGGAAAGATGTTAGTCAAAGATATGGTGGTTTGTCAGGCGAACGCCCGATCCCGGAAGTACGAAGACTCCCTAAAAGGATATCAACCCACTGATAAAAAGCGTAATGTTGGACGAAAGTAGATAATAAAAGATGAAATGACAGAAATAAATGACAGAAAATAAAAGTGCGTACCTGATATGCAGCACTGTTCTGCACAGTCACCGGCGTCGGTCTGATAAAGTGCCGACGTCGGTTAAGGTGCCGTCGTCGGTCGGGGTAGTGACCGGCGTCGGTAGGGGCAGGTTCTGAACAGAGGTCTGGGAAAGTTTGCAGAGGGTCTTGACAGGGTCGGGACAAGATTTTAGACAGAGTCGGGACGGGGTTTTTGGTCGAGTCTGGGGGTTTGAAGCTTCAGGTAACAGAAATAGGGAATAAATAATCAGAAAGAAAATGAAAATAAACACAGAAAACACTTACCTGTGAGAAGCCGTGATGAAAGCCATAGTCAAAGTTGCCTGTGCAGTGCCAGAAGAACGAACGCTGGAGTTGGTGGATGCTGGAGTTGATGGATGCTAGAGTTTGAACGCTGGAGAGTCTGTAGATGTCGGAAAATGGGAGTCTCTTGATTGATCGGGGAGGGGAGATGAAGGCCCGGGGACGGTTTCGAGAGACGGTTCGATAACCGTTTTGAAAAACTGATCAGGAACCGAATGGTAATGGATAACGGATAACGGGATGTTGACCGACGTCGACAGGATTGCCGACGTCGTCCGATAAGTGACCGACGTCGGCAACATCGGCCGGGTAAAGACCGTTGTCGGCAGATGCACAATGAGGACAGAGTCTAGCTTTTAGTTCTCTGCTCATTGTTACATGCTGCCAGGGTCAAGGTTGGTAGAACAAGTGATCGTCAAGGGTTAAATAGGCGAAGAAGAATAAGACGGGGAGTGACCAGGGGAGTCGACACGATTTCGGTGTCTACAACAACTTAAATACTTAACTATCTAAAATGTTACTCTGTCAAAGGGTTTGGGCAAACTGACCCTTCTAACTCCTTTAATGATTTTTTTTGTGTTGTAAATATACTGGGGTTCAGCTTCCCCCTCTTTCAGCAGGGTTTCAACTAGGTCTTTTAATGTCTCTTTGACAGGGTTTGGGACATGCACCATTGGTACTCCAAATATCTCACTACAATCATAGAAAAAGGAATGAAAACCTTCTTAATCTTTGTCCTTGTTTACTCTAAATTGATAATAATTTATCTTACCAATTTATCATTATATTTAGGGAATTTTCTCAGAAACTCCAGCCATCCTGCCTATTGAAAGATAGTTGCCACCTCTTCATCTGCAAGGAGCTACGTATCATCCTTTGGTTATAAATTCTTTGTAATCCCCATGATTCATTTTTCTTTAATATTACATATGTTAGCTGAAGATCTCTTCTCTTAGCAGTGGAACTGATGACTTTGGTTGCAGAACTGGGAAATACGGCTTTGAAATTATTATACTCAACTATAGAACTGACGAATTTGACTACTAGACTACTGTACTCAGTTGTAAAACTGATGAATTTAATTCACTGTATCTCTCTTAAAGTTTTTATGTAGCTAGTTTTTACTTTGTTGATTCAATAATAATAATGATTCTTTATAACTATGCCACTAATTTATTCCATCATCAATATCCTTCTCATGATTTCTCACATTTAATCATGATGTACAATAAATGACTCATCATATTAATCTTTTAAATCAAGTCTAATCACACATGCAAACTTTCAATCTAATATTTAACAAGTTAAAAATATAATTACCATCCTTAATGATGTAATCCCTCCATCATGATGACTCATCATTTCTAAAAAGTGAAACAAAAAGGAAAATAGTTAAAATTTCAAAGAAGTTTTTATTTTGAATTAGCTATTTATTTAAGAATATCAACTGCCATCGCTAGTTTTTAATTGATCTTTGACAAATTTTGTTTTATTTTTTATTTTTTATTTTTTATTTTTTATTTTTTTTGGAGAAGAGAACTCCATTTACTATTTTTCATTCTCTTCTCTTTATTTTGGATCTATTCATTTGATTATTTGATCATTTTGGAAGAATTGGGTTCTTTTATATGATCAAATTCTTTATTTGCTTCAATGTACTTCAAGAATTCATCCTTAGTAGGAGGCCTCCTATAAAGTTTTAGCTTGTGTCTATTGACCAAGAGTATTCTTCTGCTACCATCAATGTGAAGTAACTAGATAGAACTATTGTCAAATATCTGCTCAATTTACTAAGGTCCCAACCATCTGGTTTTCAATTTTCCTTTAAATTGTTGGTACTTAGAATCAAACAGCAATACCCAGTCTCCTACATCGAATTGCCTTTCCTTGATATGTGAATCATGCCATTGCTTTATTTGATATTGGATTATCTCTGTCTGGTGAAGTGCTTCCATTCTCAATTCATCCAACTCATTGAGTTGAAATATTCTCTCCTTTTGAGCTACATCCAATTCAATTCCCACCTTAGCTACTGTCATCAATGTTTGTAGTTCAAACTCAATAAGAAACAAGGGCTTTTTTCCATAGACTAACTCATATGGTGAAAACCTTATTATAGTTTTTAAAGTTGTATTGTAAGCTCAAACAGCTTCAGGTAGTCTCTTTATCCAATCTCTTCTTTTTGCTTCAACTATTTTAGTGAGGATGTTTTTCAATTCTCTATTTGTTACTTCAACTTGTCTATTTACTTGTGGGTGATAGGGAGATGACTTCTTATGATTGATTTAATAATACATTGTGAAAGCTTGGATCATATTGGACATAAATTGTAGTTCTTGGTCTAAAACTAAGCTTCTTGGTGCTCCAAATTTTACCATAATTATGTGCTAAAGGAAATCAACAACTTCTTCAGTAGCATTTGTTAAAGCCTGCACTTTTACCCACTTTATCACATAATCAGTATACACAAGAATGTGCTCTTTCCCTGTGAAGGAGGATTAAAAGGTCCAACAAAATCCAATCCCCATCTCTCAAATAGTTTAATCACTACTTGAGGTTGTAGAGGCATTTCATTGGTAAAAGTTTGTTGTCCCATCCTTTGACAAGGATCACACCACCTGATATATCTCTTCACATTTTTGTACAGAGATGGCCAATAGTAACCTGTGCTAAGTATCTTGTGAGTTGTTCTTTTCACTGAATAGTGTCCTCCACTTGGTTCATCATGACATGCCCAGAGGATGTCAAAGATTTCATCTTCTCTTACACACGTAAAATTAAATTAGGACTACATTTAAATAGCATTCCATTTAACCATTTGAACTGTGCATTAGTTTTGATTAACTTCTTTATTTATTTTTTAGTGAAAGGAGGAAACTTCCCTATTTCAAGATAATTTTCCATGTGAGAAAACCATAGTGTATCAGCTAAAATAATAAACAATTGTTCATCTAGAAAATTGTCCTTGGCTAGATCCTACTCCCCTATAGTGGTCAGTCTTGACAAAAAATCAGCTACCACATTAGATTTGCCTAGATTGTCTACAATGGTAATATCAAAATTTTTTAGAAGTAATAACCATCTAATTATTCTACTTCCAACCACTAGTTTGTTCATTAAATATTTAATTGTTGAGTGATTTGTATGTATAAATATTTTGCACCTTGTAATGTAATGTTTAAATTTATTAATTGCATAGATCACAGCCAAAAAATCTTTTTCAATGGTAGTGTAATTTCTTTCAGTGGGAGTAAGATTTTTACTAAGATAGTAAATAGCATACATTTTTCCTTCTTCATTTTTCTGTCCCAAAACTACACTAATTGAGTTATTTGAAGCATTAGTTTGGATGTGAAAAGGTTTCTCCCAATTAGGTCCTCTGAATATTAGGGCAATTACTAATTTCTCTTTATTTTTTTCAAAAGTATGTTGACACTTTTCATCCCAAAGAAATTCATAGTCCTTGGTAAGCAACTTAAATATGGGGCAGTAATTTTACTAAAATCCTTGATAAAGCACCTATTGTATCCAACATGCCTTAAAAATGACTTGATATCTGTGGGGGTTTGAGGAATAGGTAAGTCTGAAATAATCTTGATTTTGTTTTGGTCAACCTGAATTTCTCTTTTTAAAATATGGTGTCCTAATGCAATCTCTTCATCAACCATCATCAAATATTTTTCATGACTAAAAGACAAGTTATGTTGTTCATATCTTATTAATACTATGTCTAAATTTTTCAAGGCATCATCAAATGTATCTCCATGCACAGTAAAGTCATCCATGTATACTTTTATACAGTCATTTGTTAGGTCTGTAAAAATTGCTAATACAACTCTTTAAAAGGTTGTTGGAGCATTACATTGTCTAAATGGTAATACCCTGTAAACAAAGGTACCCCATAGACAATTAAATGTAATTTTGTCCTGATCCTCAGCAGTAACTCTAATTTAATTATATCCACTAAATCCATCCAAGAAGAAAAAGTATTGTTTACTTGAAAAGTTGTCTAAGACTTGATCTATGAATGGTAAGAGAAAATAATCTCTCAGGGTGGCTTTGTTCAGTTCCCTATAGTCAACACAAATTTTCTATTTTTCATTTTTTTGGGACAATTACAAGAGTAAACACCCACTAGCTATCTGAGATAGGGTAGATAAAACCTACTTGTAATAGTTTTCAATTTTTTGTTTGACTATATCCCTAAAGGCTGGATTAATCCTTCTCTAAGGTTGCCTAACTGGTCTAATATTTTCATTATAAATGTGATGGGTGTAGATACTTGGATGAATTTCCTTAATGTCTATATATTCCCAAGCAAAAGCTTTAGTATGATCCTTCAAAATATCAAACAATTTAGCTTCTTCATCATTATTTAACAAGCTATTAATATTCAAAATTTTACGTGGTTAAATCTCAACATGTTTGGTTCTAGTAGATGATGAACTAATTTATTGAAAGGGTTCTATCAAGGTGTTTAGTGGACATGCATGTGGTAACAACATATGATATGTATCAACATCTCCAAAAGTTCATTGAGACAGAATGCTGGACAAAGGATAGCATGAAGAGTTATGATACTTATCTTATTGTAGGTCAAACTCCTTGTTACTACTATTTTCCAAAAATTCTTCATCATCTCCTGATATCTATAAATCTGAAGCTACAAATCCTTCCTCTCCCCAAGATAAATCTCATTCTTCTGGAGTGAAATTATCTTCATTTGTAGAGAATAGTTGTTGGTATGATTTCAAAACTAACTGTGATGGTTCTAGAACTAACTATGATGTTTTTGGAACAGATTCTACAGGTTCCAAAACTAATCTTGACCGCTCTAATGATAATTGATGTACATTCAATGGAGGATTAATCATATCTTCTATTTCTCATACATGATCCTGCAATGTTATCATAGCAAAGAAGATAGATTTTACTCATTAATATCAAGATTATCAACCCATAATTTCTCTTGATTATCAATAAAAGGTCGTGTAGAGGGATATAATAAAATTTGCTTAAAATTCTTATCATTTGAAATAGTCATATCACCTGATCTATAGTCAATTAAGGCAACAACTGTAGATAACCATGGTCTACCTAAAATAATGGGATAACTAAGTGTTTTACCTTTTGGCTGGAATATAAAGAAGTCAACTAGATATTCCCATGACTCTACCATTACTGCCACATTTTTAATAACTTCTTCTAGTTTTGCTACACACTGATCTGTGATCTACAATATGGTGTTAGTAGGTTGTATGCCTTTTAATGGTAATGTTTTTAAAGTGTCCACTATCATTACATTGATAGCTCCTCCCAATTAGGTCCTCTCAATATTGGGGTAATTACTAATTTCTCTTTAATTTCTTCAAAAGCATGTTGACACTTTTTATCCCAAAGAAATTCACAGTTCTTGGTAAGCAACTTAAACATGGGGGAAACAATTTTACTAAAATCTTTGATAAAGCACCTATAGTATCTAGCATGCCCTAAAAATGACTTTATATTTGTGGGGGTTTGAGGAATAGGCAAGTCTGAAATAATCTTGATTTTATTTTGGTAAACTTGAATTCCTTTTTTTAAAATATGGTGTCCTAATACAATCCCTTCATCAACCATCATCAAATATTTCTCATGACTAAGAGACAAGTGATGTTGTTCACATCTTATTGATACTCTATCCAAATTTTTCAAGGCATCATCAAATGTATCTCCATACACAGTAAAGTCATCCATATATACTTCTACACAGTCATTTGTTAAGTCTACAAAAATTGCTAATACAGCTCTTTAAAAGGTTGTTGGAGCATTACATAATCCAAATGGCAATACATTGTAAGCAAAGGTAGCCCATAGACAAGTAAATGTAGTTTTGTCCTGATCCTCAGCAACAACTCTAATTTAATTGTACCCACTAAATCTATCTAAGAAAGAAAAGTATTGTTTACCTAAAAGGTTGTCTAAGACTTGATCTATGAATGGTAAGGGGAAATAATCTCTCAAAGTGGCTTTGTTCAGTTCCCTCTAGTCAACACAAATTTTTCATTTTTCATTCTTTTTAGGGACAATTACAATAGTAGAAACCCACTCACTATTTGAGATAGCGTAGATAAAACCTACTTGTAATAGTTTTTTAATTTCTTATTTGACTATATCCCTTACGGTTGGATTAATCCTTCTCTGAGGTTGCCTAATTGGTCTAATATTTTTACTATAAATGTGATGGGTGTAGATACTTGGATGAATTCCCTTCATGTCTCTATAGTCCCAAGCAAAACTTTTTGTATGATCCTTCAAAACATTAAACAGTTTGGCTTATTCTTCATTCTTTAACTAACTATTAATATTCAAAATTTTACCTAGTTGAATCTCAACATATTTGGTTCTAGTAGATGATGAACTTATTTGTTTAAAGGGTTCTATTAAGGTGTTTAGTAGACATGCATGTGGTAACAACATATGATATGTAGCAACATCTCCAAAATTTCTTTGAGATAAAATGCTAGACAAAGGACAACAGGAAGAGTTATGATACTTATCTTGTTATAGGTCAAACTCCTCGTTACTGCTATTTTCTATAAATTCTTCATCATCTCCTAATATCTGTAAAGTTAAAGCTATAGATCCTTCCTCTCCCCAAAATAAATCTCATTCCTCTGGAGTGAAATTATCTTCATTTACAGAGAATTATTGTTGGTGTGATTTCAAAACCAACTATGATGGTTCTAGAACTAATTGTGATGTTTCTGAAATAGATTCTATAGGTTCTAGAACTAATCTTGACTGCTCTAATGGCAATTAGTGTACATTCAATGGAGGATTAACCATATCTTCTATTTCCCGTACATGATCCTACAATGTTATCATAGCCAAAGAAGACATATTTTACTCATTAATATCAAAATTATCAACCCATAATTTCTCTTGATTATCAATAAAAGATCATGCAGAGGAATATAGTAAAATTTACTTAAAATTCTTACCATTTGAAATAGTCATATCACCTGATCTACAGTAAATTAAGGTAGCAACTGTAGCTAACCATGGTCTACCCAAAATAATGGGATAACTAAGTGTTTTACCTTTTAGCTGTAATATAAGAAAGTCAAATTAATATTCCCATGACTCTACCATTACTACCACATCTTCAATAACTCCTTCTAGTTTTACTATAGACTAATCTACCATCTACAATATGGTGTTAATAGGTTGTATGCCTTTTAATGGTAATATTTTCAAAGTGTCTATTGTCATTACATTGATAGCTGCTCCCAAATCAATCAAAATGTTATGTATATCTTTATTCTCTATAGAGCTAGAAATAACAGGGCTTCCATGATCTCCATATTTAGGAAGTAGGAGTTTTCCTACTAGTAAATCAACAAGTTTCCCATCTACCTTAATAGTTGTGGGGTACTGCTTCTTTCTTCCAAGTTTTTTAAAACATAATAGTTTGATTTACTTGTTTAACTCTAGAATATCCTTGATTACTTGTAACAACGGTATCTCAATGTTCAATCTTCTTATTTCTTGCACCAATTCAGATTTATTAATTTCTATGGCTTCTTTAAATCTTTCTGGAAATGGAATCTCAGTAGAGTTTCTTTTTGGTTCCTTATCTTTTTCTTTTTCATCTTCCTTAGGTGCAAACAGACTAGGGGTTTCAGCTTTTTCTGTCATCTCAATGATTATAATAGGTGGACTGCTAACTATTTTGATAGATCTATTTTAAATATCTTTAGAATCCATTTCATTTAGATCAACTAATTTTTCTAGTTCTATTTCGTATAAAGGAGTTGTTTGTTTGTTTCTTGGGTTTGCTACTGTTTGTGCTAACATTTATGTTAGGACTATATTTTCAACCTGTAGATATTGTGCTATAGATCCCATTATGGCTTGTTGGTTCTGATTTGGATATGTTTTCCATTGCACATAATTACTAAGGCCCCATCTAGGTTGTGGCCAAGCATAAGAATTTTCTTGACTAGCCCAAGGTTGTTGATGTCCTTGAGTATACCAAGATTGACTTGCCCAATCTTGAGGATGTCATGTTGGTTGAGGGGCCCAAAGTGGTTGTCCCCAACTTTGTGGTACTATTTGAGCTACTCATGGCATCATCCAAATATTAGGAGTTGGTCTTAGCATAAACTACCCTTGGTTGGGTTGTCTCTGAACAACATTCAATTATTCTGTAGTGGATGATGTACAAGTTTATTTGAACTGATTTTTTATGAGTGGAAGAATAGAATAAGCATGAGTATCATGTTCTTTAGATTCATAGATAAGACATACTTCTATTTTATCCAAAGGACATTCCCTTATTACATGCTTCATCCTACATCTAGGATAATACATGGCTAATGGTTCAGTTTTGGCATTTTCTTTAGCTTGCAATCCATCCATAGTGGAGGTTAATTAAACTAATATGTCTATTTTAAAGTTTATCAATTCATCTATCAATTTGTTCATATCTAGATTCAAATTTTTAACTATTTTTTCCTTTCTAGGTCCACCCCTTGTCCTTGAATAGCTTTTAAAAATTTCTATGATTTTATTCATTCTTAATTGAGCAATGTTTCCACCACCAATTGAATCAAAGGTTTCCCTAGATTCATCATCTAGACCATTAAGAAAGATGGTTTTACTTAACTCTTCTTGAAGTATAAATCCACATCTTTTACTCATAAAGAGGAATCTGTCCAAATAATCTTCCATATTTTCATCCACTTCCTATTTGATTTTAAAAAATTCTTCCTTTCGATTTCTTCCTCTACAATAATCTTGATATGTGTCTAGGAAGATAGTTTCCATTTGTTCCCAATTGGTAATAGAATTAGATGTTAATCCCATAAACCACCTCATTGTTGCATCTTTCAAAGTAGATGGAAACAACTTGAGTTTTTGATTATCTATCTTGTAATCATAAGTATGACATAGTACTTTAAATTCAAACAAAAATTGGTCAGGATCCTCAGATGACATTCCTCTAAATGTGAGCAAGTGTGCAAGTGAAAGGTTCTTCATAGTGGTTTCATCATCCTCCAATTGAATGGGATAGGTAAAGGTTCTCTTAGGATCTCTTCTAGCTTCTCGTACCATCTCTCTAGAATTTTCTAGTCCCTTCTTCCAGTCAATGTGGTATGTGATCTGCTCTGGGGATGGTGAAAAGTTAGGAGTATGAATTTGACTACTCAATTGAGAATCAAAACTTTCCCTCAATGGATCTTGAGAAATAATCTTCCTCCCTAAAGTTCTACTTACTTCTGGTGACTGATCCAAAAATTTTAAAGATGACAACTCTGCTTCTTGTCTTGTAGGAGATGATGGTGCCTCCAATTCTTTGTCAACTTCCTTATTTAAACTAGAGGATGATGAAAATTCTTGTTAAGATATTTTTGAGAGAAATATACTCTTAGAGTCTCTTGGTCTACTCATAAATTTTGTGATAACTTAGAGAAGATTTCTTCAATTACTAAATGTATGATTGTTGCTCTTGTTGACACCTAATTAGAAATTTCCAACTAGTGGGTCTCCAGCAACAGCACCAAAAATGATGGGTGTTGTTATTTCCTTCATTTAATTAGCTCTCTGTTGATGTCATATTCAACCAGGGGTGTGTCTAAAGCTATATGAAACAAGAAGAATCTTAGTGATTTAGTAATTGATTATAGGTATTTATATTTTTTTTTAATTTTGGGGGATCTTTAATGTCTTAAGGACTTCTTGGTTAAAACCTTATTGGGATCAAACTATAAAAATCTATTGAAAATAAACACACATTACAAAAATAAATTGTTGAAAATAAACACACTTTGCAAAAATGAATTTGCTAAAAATAAACACACTTTATAGAAATGAATTTGTTGTAAATAAACATGCTTTGTAGTATTAAACACACAATTTAGAATGCTTGGAAAATGATTGCAAAGAAATGAGAATTTAATCTAGAACACTTGTAGGGAAAAATCTATAAAAAAATTTAACTTAAGGAATTAAAATCATTTATAAATTTAATAGAGCTACTTATTTTCTTTTGAAAATAAAATATAAATACCAACTAAAAATGAAGGTCCTGGTTCTTGGAGGAGTGGGCCCTTGCTCCACCTAGAAACAGGATTGAACAACTTAATTCTCTCTCAAAATAGAAATGGTTATTTTATTGATAAAATGTTTTACATTACAAAAATGTACTAATCTATCCTTATCCATCTATTCTTCAATTATTACCATTATTCTTATATTCTTTCAGGTGTATATATATATATATATATTCTTCTTCTTATGGTGCATTGATGGCCATAACTATTTTACAGATACAATGGAACTGAATCATGTCTAGAATAGATACTGAATTAAAATGTGGCTGGATGTCCAGCTGTGTGATAAGTGTCTTGAATTTACAAGTATAGAAATTGGAAGTCTGCTCTTGATTAATGGGATCATTGATTTGATAGATCGCCAGTCGTTTAGAATAGATCTTTATCAATTCTAGAACTTTAAAAGAGTTCCATACTTTAGAAGAGTTCAAATTTGGGATTGTATATTCTACATTCTATTTGATTGCTTAGAGCAAATGGCTAGAACTAAATATTCTAATGCTTTGATTTAGTGGTACTATACCCTGCTCTTGCTTCTAATTTTTTTTTCCATTGCTCGAATTGAGTGGGATTTTGAGGTTCTCTATTTTACCAAAGAGATATGGGGGTGAGAAGTAGAGGTGGCCTTGTTCGCATTCCTATCCATATGCACATGGGAGCTTCATTGATCCAAGGAATTATTGTGCATAAAGCTTTTGCCCTTTCTAGACTCTAGATCAAATTTGAAGGAGATATTACTTCCCTTCTTTTCAATGTCACTGGAATAAATTCCCATTTTTTCAAACATGCATCATAAATATTATCAAAAAAATTATTTTCATAAGAGGTGAAGGCGTTAATGATTTTTTGTAAATTGGCAACATAAGGTTCCCTGAACCTTCTATTAACTGCATGGGATTGGAAATGTGAAGCAAAGGTGACTGTGCTGCCATAATGAATTCTCATATAGAGACCAGATGAGCTAGCCTTTAATAGATTCTCTAACTCCCTCTCTTTCCATGCACTCTAATTTTAAAGAATAGAGATAAATGTGTTAAGTTGGCTTTCTCCTACATACAAATTGATCATAAAATTTTAATTATTTTCAAGCATGAAATTACAGAGGTAAAATTCACATAGAAGATTTTTATATTCTGCATTGGCTAAAGAGTAGGCTACCAAGAAATCAACTTCATCTTTTATTTCATGTGGAAGGCCACATGTTATCCTTGTCAACTGTCAGCAAATGAATTATTCCTCTAAAAACATACTATATGAAGGAGAAGATCTTCTGCATGCAAACAGTTTCTCACTCATCATGCAAACTATTTGTATTTTCACAAGATATTTATATTTATGTTTTTCTTCCTTGTAAAATTTTTCTTCCCATTCCTTTCTTGCTTTCTTTTCTTCCTCCATTTTGCTTTTCAAGTCCTTATCTAATGTCTTGACTACACTGAGTTCTCTGCATGTATCATCCCATAACTACTTAAGTGACAGATAAGTCAATCTAGTCTATACAAAGACTGTTGACACAACAGTCTATCTCCTAGAAATTTTACATTCTTCCTCTTTCTCCATCAGTTGCCTTTAAATCTCTGCTAATTCCTTAATCTTGGCTGTGAACTAATTTATTAATTCTTTAAGGAGCATTTCTCTCTATTCTAATTTGAGTTTGAGGAAATCCAATTCCTCATTCTTTTCCTTGAATGAGCTCTGCTCTAGACAAAAATAGAGCCTGTTTAACTTGCTGATTTTTTTCTTTTTCTAAAATTTCTTGAGGAGTTGAGCATTCTTCTTCTACCAAAGGGGATTTCCCCTTCCTTTTCTAAGATGCATGTTCATCTTCTTCATGTTATGGTGTTGTTTACTCACCCATTTCTTGGAAAACTTGCTCCTCAAATATTTCATCTTCTTTTTCTTTTTTTGTTTGGCTTGGTCCAGGAGGAGTCATGGCTATGCTGCCCAAAATATCAACAGTTTCAGTTTCATGCTCTTCTTGTTCTTTCATCTCCTCTAGAATTTATTTAGACCTTTTATGACTTCTCCTTCTTTGAGGAGCCTCAAAATGTGCAAAATGGGTCTCTTCTTAGAGCTTCTTCTAATTTTCACCTTTTGCTCAGGCCTAGGTGAACCGTCACTATCAGAGACAAGTATTAGTTCTCCTGTAGCATCTGTAAAAGAAGGAATTTCTTGAGAAGCCATAGTAGGGTCTAAAATTTTATCTCTTCTTCTAGATCTTCTTTTTTTTGGTATTTCCTCTTCCCCTAGTTCTTTATTTTCCTCAGCAGTGGTATCAGTTTCCAAATGAATTGAAGGGGTAGGAAGAGTTGCTATTACTCTTCTAAAAATACTAGAGTTCTACCTAAACTTGTCAAGAAAATTTTCCCACATTTTTTCCCTATTTTTCTTTGAAAAGAAATGGTGATGGCATACTAAATGCACTAACCTATGATGTCTAATTATTCCTACACCCCAAGAATACCTCTGGGCCATTGTATGGATGGAGTCAAAAAGAAACCCTAGAAGTTTTACTATATATTCAAGTTTTTCGGCTCTATATCTAAGGTATATGAGAATTTTTAGGACTTCTTTTCCTACTGACCCAAATTTCCCATCACAAGTTAAATACTTAACTATCCAAAATGATACTCTGTCAAAGGGTTTGGGCAAGCTGTCCCTTCTAACTCCTTTAACAATTTTCTTTGTGTTGTAAATATACTAGGGTTCAAGTTCCCCCTCTTTTAGCAGGGTTTCAACCAGGCCTTTTAATGTCTCTTTGACAGGGTTTGGGACATGCACCATTGGTACTCTAGATATCTCACTTATTACATTCACAGAAAAAGGAATGAAAACATTTTTAATCTTTGTCCTTGTTTGTTCTAAATTGATAATAAATTCTCTTACCAATTCATCATTATATTTGGAGAATTTCCTCAAAAACTCCAGCCATCCTACCTGTTGAAAGATAGTTTCCACTTCTTCATTTGTAAGGAGATAGGTATCATCCTTTGGTTCTGGCTTCTTTTTAATCCCTATGATTCATTCTTCTTTAATCTTACATAGGTTAGCTGAAGATCTCTTCTCTTAGTGGTGGAACTGATGACTTTGATTGAAAAATTGGTGAATTTAGTTGTGGAATTACTGTACTCAGCTGCAGAACTAGTGAATTTGGTTGTAGAACAATTGTACTCAGCTGTAGAACTAATGTTTTTAATTTGATGTATCTCTCTTGAAGTTTTTCTACAGCTAGTTTTTACTTTGTCAATTTAATAATAATGATTCTTTATAACTATGCCACCAATTTATTTCATCATCAATATCCTTCTCATGATTTTTCATGTTTAATCATGATGTACAATAGATGACTCAACATACTAATCTTTTAAATCAAGTCTAATAACACGTGTGAACTTTCAATCTAACCTTTAACAAGTTAAAAACATAATTACCATCCTTAATGATGTAATCCCTCCGTCATGATGACTCGTCATTCCTAAAAAGTGAAACAAAAAGGAAAATGGTTAGAAAATAATTAGAATTCCAAAGAAGTTTTTATTTTGAATTAGCCATTTATTTGAGAAGATCAACCACCATCGCTGGTTTTTAATTGATCTTTGAGATTTTTTTTTTGAAGAGAATGTTATTTACTAATTTTCATTCTCTTCCCTTTATTCTAGATCTATTCATTTGATTATTTGATCATTTTGGAAGAACTAGGTTCTTTTATATGATCAAATTCTTTGTTTTCTTCAATCTATTTCAAGAATTCATCCTTAGTAGGAGGCTTCCTATAAAATGTTGACCTATATCCATTAACCAAGAGTATTCTTCTGCTACCATCAATGGGAAGTAACTAGATAGAACCATTGCCAAATATCTACTCAATTTCATAAGGTCCTAACCATCTGGTTCTTAATTTGTCTTTGAATTATTGGTACTTAGAATCAAACAGCAATGCCCAATCTCTTATTTTGAATTACCTTTCCTTGATATGTGAATCATGCCATTGCTTCCTTTGCTCTTAGATTATCTCTATTTGATGAAGTGCTTTCATTCTCAATTCATCTAACTCATTGAGTTGAAGGATTCTCTCCTTTTGAGTTACATCCAATTCAATTCTCACCTTAGCTATTGTCCTCAATGTCTCTAGTTCAAACTCAATAGGCAATAAGAGCTTTTTCCCATAGACTAACTCATATGGTGAAAACCCTATTGTGGTTTTCCAAGTATTGTAAGCCCGGACAACTTTAGGTAGTCTCTTTACCCAATCTCTTCTTTCTGCTTCAACTATTATGTGAAGATATTTTCCAATTCTCTATTTGTTACTTCAATTTGTCTATTTGCTTGTGGGTGATAGGGAGATGACTTCCTATGATTGATTTGATAATTAATTGTGAAAGCATGTATCATATTGGACATAAATTGTAGTCCTTGGTTTGAAAATAAGCTTCTTGGCACTCCAAACTTTACCATAATTCTGTGCCAAAGGAAATTAGCAACTACTTCTTCAATGGCATTTGTTAAAGCCTGCACTTCTGCCCACTTTGTCACATAATCAGTACACACAAGAATGTGCTCTTTTCCCTGTGAAGGAGGATTAAAGGGTCTAACAAAATCCAATCCCTATCTCTCAAATGGTTTAATCACTACTTGAGGTTGTAGAGGCATTTCATTGGTAAAGGTTGGCTGGCTCATCCTTTGACAAGGATCACACCACCTGATATATCTCTTCACATCTTTGTATAGAGATGGCCAATAGTAACCAGTGCCAAGTATCTTGTGAGTTGTTCTTTTCACTTAATAGTGTCCTCCACTTAGTTCATCATGACATGCCTGGAGGATGTCAAATATTTCATCTTATTTTACACTCCTATGTAAAACTAAATCAGGACCATATTTAAATAACATTTCATTTAACCATTTGAACTATGCACTGGTTTTGATTAAATTATTTATTTGTTTTTTAGTGAAAGGAGGAAACTTCCCTGTTGCAAGATAATTTTCCATGTCAACAAATCATGGTGTATCAGCTGAAATAATAAGTAATTGTTCATCTAAAAAGTTGTCCTTGACTGGATCTTGCTCCCATGTAGTGGTCAATCTTGACAAGAAATCATCTACCATATTAGATTTGTTTGGATTATCCACAATGGTAATATCAAATTCTTGTAGAAGTAGTAATCATCTAACTATTCTACCTCCAACCACTGGTTTGTTCATTAAATATTTAATTGTTGAGTGATCTATATGTATAAATATTTTATACCCTGTAATGTAATGTCTAAACTTATTAATTGCCTAGATCATAGCCAAAAATTCTTTTTCAGTGGTAGTGTAATTTCTTTCAGTGGGAGTAATATTTTTACTAAAATAGTAAATAGCATACATTTTTCCTTCTTCATCTTTATGTCCCAAAATTACACCAATTGAGTTATTTGAGGCATCAGTTTGGATGTGAAAAGGTTTTTCCCAAGTAGATCCTCTCAATATTAGGGCAATTACTAATTTCTTTTTAATTTCTTCAAAAGCATGTTGACACTTTTCATCCCAAAGAAATTCACAGTCCTTGGTAAGCAACTTAAACATGGGGGAAACAATTTTACTAAAATCTTTGATAAAGCACCTATAATATCCAGCATGCCCTAAAAATGAATTGATATCTATGGGGGTTTGAGGAATAGGCAAGTCTGAAATAATCTTGATTTTGTTTTGGTCAACCTAAATTCCTCTTTTTAAAATATGGTGTCCTAATACAATCCCTTCATCAACCATCATAAAACATTTCTCATGACTAAGAGACAAATGATGTTGTTCACATCTTGTTAATACTCTATCTAAATTTTTCAAGGCATTATCAAATGTATTTCAATGCATAGTAAAGTCATCCATGTATACCTCTACACAGTCATTTTTTAGGTCTGTAAAAATTGCTAATACAACTCTTTGAAAGGTTGTTGGAGCATTACATAGTCCAAATGGCAATACCTTGTAAGCAAAGGTACCTCATGGACAAGTAAATGTAGTTTTGTCCTGATCCTCAGTAGTAACTCTGATTTGATTGTATCCACTAAATCTATCCAAGAAAGAAAAATATTGTTTACCTGAAAGGTTGTCTAAGACTTGATCTATGAATGGTAAGGGAAAATAATCTCTCAGGGTGGCTTTGTTTAGTTCCCTATAGTCAACACAAATTCTCTATTTTATGTTCTTTTTAAGGACAATTACAAGAGGAGACACCCATTGGATATCTGAGATAAGGTAGATAAAACCTACTTGTAATAGTTTTTTTATTTCTTATTTGACTATATCCCTTAAGGCTAGATTAATCCTTCTCTGAGGTTGCCTAACTAGTCTAATGTTTTCAGTATAAATGTGATGGGTGCAGATACTTGGATGAATTCATTTCATGTTTCTACAGTACCAAGTAAAAGTTTTAGTATGATCCTTCAGAACATCAAATAGTTTGACTTCTTTATCATTCTTTAACTAGCTATTAATATTCAAAATTTTACCTAGTTGAATCTCAACATGTTTGGTTTTAGTATATGATGAACTGATTTGTTGAAAGGGTTCCATTAAGGTGTTTAGTGGACATGCATGTAGTAACAGCATATGATATGTAGCAACATCTCTAAAATTTCTTTGAGATAGAATGCTGGACAAAAGACAACATGAAGAGTTATGATACTTATCTTGTTGTAGGTCGAACTCCTCATTACTATTGTTTTCCAAAAAAAATCATCATCTCTTGATATCTATAAAGCTGAAGCTACATATCCTTCCTCTCTCCAAGAGAAATCTCATTCCTCTGGAGTAAAATTATCTTCATTTATAGGAATTTTTTGTTGGTGTGGTTTTAAAACTAACTGTGATGGTTCTAGATCTAACTATGATATTTCCATAATAGATTTTATAGGTTCTCGAACTAATTTCGAATACTCTAATGATAATTGATGTACATTCAATGGAGGATTAACCATATCTTCTATTTCCCTTACATGATTCTATAATGTTATCATAGCCAAAGAAGATAGATTTTGCTCATTAATATCAGGATTATCAACCCATAATTTCTCTTATCACCTGATCTATAGTCAATTAGGGTAGCAACTGTAATTAACCATGGTCTACCCAAAATAATGGGATAACCAAATGTTTTACCTTTTGGCTGCAATATAAAGAAGTCAACTAGATATTCCCATGACTCCACCATTACTGCCACATCTTTAATAACTCCTTTTAGTTTTGATATAGACTGATCTGCCATCTGTAATATGGTGTTAGTAGGTTGTATGCCTTTTAATGGCAATGTTTTCAAAGTGTCCATTATCATTACATTGATAGTTGCTCCCAAATCAATCAAAATGTTATGTATATCTTTATTCCCTATAGAGATAGAAATAATAGGGCTTCTAGGATCTACATATTTGGGAAGTAGGAGTTTTCCTGCTAATAAATCAGTAAGTTTCCCATCTACCTTAATAGTCTTGGGGTACTGCTTCTTTCTTCTAGGTTTTTTAAAACATAACAGTTTGATTAACTTGTTCAACTTTGGAATATCCTTGATTGCTTGTAATAAAGGTATTTCCATATTCATATTCCTTAATTTCTATAGCTTCTTTAAATTTTTCTAAAAAAAGAATCTCAGTAGAGTTTCTTTCTGGTTCCTTATCTTTTTTTTCATCTTCTTTAGGTGTAATCAGACTAGAAGTTTTAGCTTCTTCTGTCATCTCAGTGATTATAATAGGTGGACTGCTAACTATTTTTCTAGATCTAGTTTGAATTTCTTTACAATCTATTGTATTTAGATCAACTAATTTTTTTGATTCTATTTCATATACAGGAGTTATTTGTTTGTTTCTTAAGTTTTTTACTGGTTGTGCTGGCATTTGTGTTTGGACTACATTTTTAGCCTATGGATTTTTTGTTGGAGATCCCATTATGGCTTGTTGGTTCTGATTTAGATATGTTTTCCCTTGCACATAATTACTAGGGCCCCATCTATGTTGTGGCCAAGCATAAGGATTTTCTTGACCAGCCTAAGGTTGTTGATATCTTTGAGTATACCAAGATTGACTTGCCCAATCCTGAGGATGCCATGTTGGTTGAGGGGCCCAAGGTGGCTTTCCCCAGCTTTGTGGTACTATTTGAGTTGTCCATGGCATCATCCAAGGATTAGGAGATGGTCTTGACATAAACTACCCTTGGTTGGGTTATCTCTAAATAAAATTCAATTCTTCTGTGGTGGATGATGTACTAGTTTGTTTGAGTTGATTTTTTATAAGTGGAAAAAAGAACAAGCGTGAGTATCATGTTTTTTAGATTCACAAATAAGACATACTTCTGTTGTGTCTAAAGGACATTCCCTTATTGCATGTTTCATCCTGCATCTAGGATAATACATGGCTAATGGTTCAGTTTTGACATTCGCTTTAGCTTGCAATCCATCCATAGCGGAGGTTAATTAAACTAATATTTCTATTTTAAGGAATGCCAATTCATCTATCAGATTGTTCATATCTGGATTTGAATTTCTTACCATTTTTCCTTTTCTAGGTCTACCCTTTGTCCTTGAACAGCTTCTACAAATTTTTATGATTTCATTCATTCTTAATTGAATAATGTTTCTACCTCCAATTAAATCAAGGGTTTCCCTAGATTCATCATCCAGACCTTTAAGAAAGATGGTTTTACTTAACTCTTCTTGAAGTAAAAATCCATATCTTTTACTCAAAAAGAGGAATCTATCCAAATAATCTTCCATATTTCATCCTCTTCCTGTTTGATTTTGAAAAAAATTTCCTTTCGATTTCTTCCTCTACAATAATCTTGATATTTGTCTAGGAAGACAGTTTCTATTTGTTCCCAATCTGTAATAGAATTAGATGTTAATCCCATAAACTACCTCATTGCTACATCCTTCAGAGTAGATGGAAACAACTTGAGTTTTTGATTATCTGTCTTGTAATCATAAGTCTAACATAGTAATTTAAACTCAAACAAAAATTAGTCAGGATCCTCAGATGACATTCCTCTAAATGTGGGTAATTATGTAGGTGAAATGTTTTTCATAGTGGTGTCATCATCCTCCAACCAAATGGGATAGGTAAAGGTTCTCTTCCAATTTCTCGTGCCATCTCTCTAGCATTTTCTAGTCCCTTCTCCCACTCAATGTGGTATGTGATCTACTATGGGGATGGTGAAAATTTAGGAGTAGGAGGTTGACTACTCAATTGAGAATCAAAATTTTCTCTCAATGGATCTTGAGAAATAATCCTCCTCCCTAAAGTTCTACTTACTTCTGGTGACTGATCCAAAAATTCCAAAGATGGGAACTCTGCTTCTTGTCTTGTAGGAGATAATGGTGCCTCCAATTCTTGGTCAACTTCCTTATTTAAACTAGAGAATGATGGAAATTTTTGTTCAGATATTTTGGGAGAAATCTACCCTTGGATTCTCTTGGTCTACTAAAAAATTTTGTGATAACTTAGAGAAGATTTATTCAATTAGTAAATTTATGATTTTTGCTCTTGTTGACACCTAATTAGGAAATTCCAACTAGTGGGTCCCTGGAAATGACACCAAAACTGATGGGTGTCATTATTCCCTTCATTTAATCAACTCTTTGTTGATGTCATATTCAACCAGGGGTGTGTCTAAATATATATGCAACAAGAAGAATCTTAGCGATTTAGTAATTGATTTTAGGTATTTGTATTTTTTTTGTTTTGGGAGATCTTTAATATTTTAAGGACTTCTTGGTTAAAACCTTATTGGAATCAAACTATGAAAATCTATTGGAAATAAACACACATTATAGAAATGAATTGCTGGAAATAAACACACTTTGCAGAAATGAATTTGCTAGACATAAATACACTTTGCAGAAATAAATTTGCTAGAAATAAACACACTTTGCAGAATTAAACACACAATTTATAATGCTTGGAAAATGATTGCAAAGAAATGAGAATTTAATCTAGAACACCTGCAGGGACAAATCTACAACAAATTTTCACTTAAGGAATTGAAAGTATTTATAAATTTAACAGAGCTACCTATTTGCTTTGGAAAATAAAATATAAATACCAACCAAAAATGAAGATCCTAGTTTTTGGAGGAGTGGGCCCTTGCTCTGCCTAGAAATAGGATTGAACAACTTAATTCTCTCTCAAAAAAGAAATGACTATTTTATTGATAAAAAATTTTGCATTACAAAAATGTATTAATCTATCCTTATCCCTCTATTCTTCAATTATTATTATTATTCCTATATTCTTCCAGGTCTGTATATATATTCTTCTTCTTGTGGTGCATTGATGGTTGTAACTATTTTACGGATATGATGGAACTAAATCTTACCTAGAATAGATGCTGAATTAAAACATGGCTGGATGTCCAGTTGTGTGATAAGTGTCTTAGATCTGCAAGTATGGAAATTAGAAGTCTGCTCCTAATTAATGGGATCATTGATTTGATAGATCACCGGCTATTTGGAATATATCTTTATTAGTTCTAGAACTTTAGAAGAGTTTCAAAACTAAAATAAATTGTTCCATGTCTAACCACAAAAGTTATAGATCTTATCTGTAGGAGTTCTAGAACTAATTGCGATAATTTCATAACTAAATATAGAGTTCCATAACTAAGTCCAAAAGTTATGGAACTAAGTTTGAAAATGTGATAGAACTTGGAATAGCATGGTGGAGTTTTGGAACTAAGTTGTTTTGATTCCAATGCTTCCAAAAACATGCAATCCACTTCATATTTATTCTTCAGCCTGATGATGACCTATTTTGTTACAATTAGAAATTACAGATCTTTTAAACGTTAGAATCACTATCAACAAAAGATGGTCAGTTACATCGTAACACATATCAGATCAAAATAAAAGTCACAAAATGCAGTTAAACTTAATAGAAAGAGAAAGTAAGATGAGGTAATTTATTATACATTTAACGAGCATATCCTGGCCTCATCACTCGATCATCAATGGTTAGATTAACCATTGATGGTTAGCCTGATCATCTAATCCAAAAATTGAAAGCTTTGGTTGAAATATAATTTAGGAAACAAGAACAAAACAATTCAAATAATGTTATCTCTGATAAGAGATGTTTTATTGATCAAATTTGTAGACCCAAACATATGTTTGTCTCTGAGAAGAGATGTCTGCTTTCCATTTCAAGTTACATCTTCATTTATAAATGTTTTGAAGGTGTGGGGAGGATATGGAAGGTCACAAATCTTGAGGGAGATGAATTTTTTTGACTTCCATGATTTACAACAATACAAAATTCAAGGAATTTATTATTTTTAGAAACTTACTATTTTTAGACTGCACTACTAAAATTGAAATTTGGTACACTTCCATTGAGTTTTAAGGGGTCAAAATTTATTTATTGGAGCTCAATTCCATCTCATAACATTCCCCTCATTATTATCTTTCCAACGGTTCAAATGGTGAGTCAATTGGAGCTACGGTGGAAAAGTTATGACTCCCAGAAGTTTTGCCACCAATTGGGGTGGACCCATCACACGAATTATCATCTGAATTGTTGTCCAGATCATTCCTCCCTCCTTGAGAATCAATGGTCCCCATTGCATCAAGATTTTTCATCAAGTGTGGTAGTTGTACTTCAATTTAATTCCTAATGGATACATGGAAGGGACTGTGATTTATAGAACTGTGCAGGGCCCGATTGTTCACCATTTCTGTCTGACCATCAGTCTATGGATGGAAGGCCATGAACTTCTTCAACTTGGTATCCATGTACTTCTGTTGTTGTGTTGTTTGTGTAGTTATGGTTGTAACATCAGCCCTTTTGGATTCCTATGGATTGACCACCATGAGAACAAATTTCTTGGCACTAATCAGAGAGACAAATGTAGAAGGTGGTACTTTTAGTACCCTATAGCGTCATGTTCTAAGAGTGAGAGTGATCCTTCTATTTCTTGATTCATATATACCATGTTGATCATACATGATTGGCTAACCAAAGAGTACATCACAAACACCTAGATTGACCACATCACATAAGACCTCATCTTGGAAAGGTTGTATTGCATATGAGAGAAGACATTGGTGGGTGACATGGAGGTTCTTCCTAGACTCAACCATCCAATAGTATATGGTTTTGGGTGAGACTTCATGGATAGATTTAGGATTTTCACAACATTAGCAGAGATTAAATTCTTTTGACTTCCACTATTAAAAATGAAATGCAGAGGCTTACCTTTCACCCATAACTTAGAGTGAAACAACCTTTCCTTGTCATCTAGCATCTCGTCATGTGTCTGTGATGAATCAACAATGGTTTCAAGATCAGCATCTATAATTTCTTCTTCAACCTCTTTGACTACAGGGTCTATATGAGGTAGAGTAGTAGATGTTGAGGATTGTGACTCAAAAAATAGTGATTTAATAGCTCAACATTCTTCTTTGGAGTGAGTTCTATATTTGTGATAATCACACCACTTCCTAGTCTTTCCTTCCTTTTGCTTCCAATTTTGGCCTCATGTTTGACCTTCTTTGTCACTTTTCCATTTTGAGCACTGATCCTTTATATTCATTCTTCCATGCTTCTACTCAATCTTCACTACAAACTTGTATGCCTCATCAATGATTTTCAAATTAAAGAGTTCCATTTCTCCCCATATGTACCTTTGTAGTCCACCATGATATTTGAGAACCTTGTGTTTCTCACTTTCTTGGATGCCCAATCTCGCAGATAGAGAATGAAAAATGTTAGTGTAATCTTGAGCAGATTGTTCCTTACCTTGGCGAAGATGTTGCCACTCTATATATAGATTGTCATATGCTCCAATGGGGTAGTATTCTTCCTTTACAGCATTTATGAAATCATCCCATGTAGGTTTCGTCTCAAGGCCAATTTCATCTGCACTGAATCTATTTTTGTACACTTCCCACCAATTTTTGACAGGTAATGATGCTTTCAAAAGAGCAAAAGTAATCTTCTCTTTATTGGTGAATTTATTTATAGAAAAATAAGATGACAATTGATCCAACCAATTTTCTACAACATTAGCATTGATTTTTCCTTCAAATGTAGGGATATCAAAATTCACCTAAACCTTGAAGGGTGTTGGGGCACTAAAAGGATGTGCAGGTGCGGATGAGGAGCCAAAATTTTCCATCAAGATTTGTTGGAGAATTTGGTGAATTGTTGTATCATCTGTGCTTATTACTGTTGGAGGGCTTCATTCATCATTTCCTTGAAAGGATCGGATGCCTCAGTGTTGTTTGCCATTTGAAGTCATTTGGAGTGAATAGGTGGATATTTTGCTGGTTCTATTTTCCACCCAAGCTTCCTGTAATCTGACCTCATCCTCGGGATCATACAATCTAAAGACAAACTGCTCTGATACCACTGATCTAAAACTTGAAATCTTTAGTTGAAAGATAATTCAAGAAATAAGAAAAAAATAATTCAAATAATGTTATCTCTGATAAGAGATGTTTTATTGATCAAATTTGCAGACCCAAACATATGCTTATCTCTAAGAAGAGATGTATGCTTTCCATTTTGGGTTACATCTTCATTTATACATGTTTTTAAGGTGTGGGGAGGATATGGAAGGTCACCAATCTTGAGGGAGATGAATTGGTTCGACTTCCATGATTTACAACAATACATAATTTGAGGAATTACTATTTTTAGAAACTTACTATGCTTAGACTGCACTACTAAAATTGAAATTTGGGACACTTCCATTAGGTTTTAGGGGTCAAACTTCATAGAGTGGATCTCAATTCCATCTCATGAGTTCCCCTCATTATTATCTTTCCAACGGTTGAAACGGTGAGTCAATTAGAGCTACGGTGCAAAAGTTATGGCTCCCAAAAGTTCTGCCATCAATTGGGGTGGACCCATCACCCGAATTGTCATCTAAATTGTTGTCTGAATCATCATCAATAGTTAGGTCCTCACCTTCTTAACACATCACCAACTATGTGAAAACTAATGAGGCATAATTAAATATTTTTTCCTTATATGGTACTAACGAACTCCCAAGCATCAAAATCAGCAGCCTCACCCTCTAAGGAACCTTCTATCCTCCATCTTTTTTTGCCTATAAAAGGAGGGGAGTAGGAGGTGAAATGGATCTTTATAAGCACTCTTAAATAGAGGTATTCAAGCTTTCCAGCATCCAGTCTTCCTTCAGTACCTCAACAATAGAAAAAGAGACCCAAACCCCTATCAAATTTGCTTTTGAGGCCAAAGTACTATTACTCTGAAAAAATTGCCTCAACCTTCAACCATCTAGCAAGCTATAGGTATATTGTACTTGTTCTTTGTCTCATTAGATTTATAACCCCCCTAACTTGATCAAACCTATTTGCACCTTGTTTCCCAACTTCTAGATCCTTAATAAAACCATTATCAAACCATTTATCTATTTTGCAACTTCTTTTTTAGTAACCTTCTAGAATCCATAGGCAACCACTAACGATTAACATAACTATTGATAGTTATCTCTAACTGTCAATGGCTATGCAACCACTAATGGTCAGCTTAACCATCGATGGTTAACCCAATCGCCAATGGTCACTATGACAAAAAATAACATCAAGTTATTTTCAGCTTCTTAACCCCAACCAAACCTAACTTTTTGTGTTCCTACCTATTCATAGACCCTTTTTTGATTTTTGGAACCTGACTTCACCCATTTTAGCATAAGTATTAACCCACTTTTTCTATATTTAGTCATTTTATTTAACAAGCATTCCACTTTATTCTTATATTGAATTTCATTTTCTTTATGCAATTACCTTAATTTAATATCTTTTAACTTGATTGTTATTAAGAGTGGATTAACAACCTCTTAACAAGCTTACGCTTCTTGGATCTAGCTCATGTTAGGCAGTCCAAACTATCTTTCTAACAACCCCTTTGTTAGTGATTTATTATCTACAAGTTATACCTTCCAAGCCAAAGATGAGTTCTCCATCTTTGTCTATATTATGCATGCATCACCAACCAGGGATTTCTACAACACCCTTATTACTAGTTTCTTATCTTCTTCCAAAATTAAGAAATGATTAGAAATTAAGATAAATATTTTGGCATGCTCGATGGGACCCTAGCATCATCTAGGTGCCCCTTTTCCTTCTTTATTGTTTGCTCATAAAATGAAATCTAAAATATATTTTTGGCTTAAAATAAAACTTTCATACATTGATTGTTTGCTTATTTTAGTTCATCTAGTAACTTAAAATAAAAGTAATTAATCACAGTTTCACTCTTATTATCACACACTTTATCAAACCACATAATCAATCAACACATCAAAACAAACTAGAGACAAGGCCTGACTAGGATTTCATCACCTAGCAGTAAACCTTGCCCTTTTCTAACAATCTTACTTGGAGGTCATGTTGACACAATGGATTGTACCCTTGACAGGTTACTGAGCTCTTGTCTTCCACGCATCACAATGGAAACTCCTCTCTTGCCTATGGGTTTGGAAAAACTAAGGGGAGAGTCTCTAGATAAGGGCTAGCTCCCTTTGATGTATCTCTGTGGTCTTAGATTTCATACTGCTAACAATGGGGGGGTGAAAAGGGAGAAGGATGCTGAAAATAGAACCTAAACTAAATGGTGATACACCACAAAGTTTGACCTACTTAGCTTGAACCTACACTTTCCACCAAGAAAAAGCTGGCATACACTTCATTTGATATGAGAAACTCTTCTACACTAGTGAGCTAGGGGTCCTCTTGAGATACGGGGAGGAAGAACTACTAGAGGTATTTTGAGACACACTATGGCAGCTTGTTCACCTATGCCTATACTCTGTTGTAGACACTTCTGGTAGACCTACAAAAGAAGAAACTTCACAATACATGAGACATGTTGGAATCATTCTGTGAAAGCATAAAATAAAAATGACTTAACACAAAACAAAGCCATAGACATATGCAAAAGTGTAAGCTCAAATGGAGGTAAAAATGCTATGTCTTGATTCAAGGTAAAATCTGACAGAGCTCTGCCTTACAAGCCAAGCGATATCTTTCTCAAAATGATAAGTTTACAATATATAGAGGAAGAAAAGGCCTTTTAGTGCCCCTTTACAAGTGGCCCATGTGTGTTTTGAGCATTGGGAAGAGGAAGCTACTTGATAGATAATGTTGTGTCAGCTCCTATTTTGACTTTAGGCATTTAAGATATATTAAACGTCATATGTGAAATTATGGGCCGCATCGTTTGTCTACAAACAAGACAGATCCTTCAAGGCACTCACACAGTTTGTTTGCCCATCAATGTGTAATGAACCACTACACCAAAAGCCTGGACTATTAGTGAATCCGCCCACTAGGATCATAACATCCCACCACGCTTCTAAAGCCCAGACTCTGGGCTGGCTTTGTGCACGTACGCAAGATCCACTACATGTACGAGCCCCATATGAACACTGCAATGCCAGTGTAACCCACCTGCTCTGTGACTCAAACACAGGTGGTTGCTCTGATACCAAATGTAATGAATCGCTACACTAAAAGCCTAAACTATTAGTGCATCTGCCCACCAAGATCATAACACAATGTAAAGTGAAGAAAATGGGTCACACCATTCACTGTTTACGCTCCCTGATGACCACTTAGCAGATACTATGTCAACCACTAGAGTAACTCCTTGAGTCGACACCTTCCTTTACCACTTGGACTATTTTGTCCATTTTTGCACTTTGTCTCTTCCTGGCTTTGTCTTTTCTGGCTCCTTTGGCCCTTGGGGGCTATCTTCTACTAATTCTTTGGCTCTTTGGGCTCCCTTCTCGGCAGTCTCTTCCTTTTGGCCTTAAGCCTTTGAATTCCTTCGAGTTTGCACCTTTCATTAAAAAACCAATGATTATTTCATTTCTATAAAGTTGACATTTACACACCTGTCACCATTTGAAAGCCAATGGCTAGTCTATTGCCCTAAATTTGACATCTTTGGGGACGTCATCAAACATTTGGATTCCAATGGCTAGTCCATGATGCTCAACTTTGACATCCATGGGCCAATCACCCTCCTTAGTAATTCCTTCGGATTTCTTGTTTGATCCCTCCCAAAGGGGAGGTGTCCCTTCGACTTTGGAGAAGTGTCCCTTCATTTTTGGCTGAGAGTCCCTCGCAAGGGTACTTGACCTTTGGGTTCCTTCAGGCTCCTTGGTCCTCAAATCCTTTGGACAAAATGTCTGAAGGAATTCCTTCAGACATTTTGTTTGAAGGATTTCTTCCTTTGTCTTTCCCACTTATTTCCTCGGGCTTTCTTCTTTTAGGCAAATTCCTTTGGAGAAAAGTCTGAAGGAATTCCTTTAGACTTTTTATCCAAAAGAATTCGTCCTATCTTTTACCACAGAAAATCTTCTTGAAAGACATTGTTTTTTACCTTCTGAATTTCTTCGGACAAAAGGTTCAAAGGAATTCCTTCGAACATTTTGTCTAAAGAAATTCTCCATCTCTTGCCTTGAACAAATCTAAAGGAATTTCAACTTTTCTGCCTTGTTCACTTTTTTGAAGAAAACCTTACCCTTTCGGCCTTCTCTTTGATCCCTTTACAAGTGTTCCCTACCCTCTGCAAGGGCACTTAGAATGGTTCATTTTGCACTTGACTTCCCTCTGCAAGGGAACTTGTCCTTCAAACCTTAGGAGGCTCCTTTAAACCTTCCAATTGAACTAACTGATTAAACCAACCAATTGAATTGGCTGCTTGAACTAACTCATTGAACCAAACCAATTGAACCGACTACTTAAACCAACTCATTAAACCAAACCAATTAAACTGACTACTTGAACCAACTGAGTGAACCATTTCTTTGAACCAAGCTGACTGAACCAAGTCGTTGAACCAAACTGACTAAACCAACAATGGTTCAAATTTCAAGTTCAAAGTTCTTAGAAAGCTCATGGCATTGAACCCCAATGTTGAACCACTTTTTCCAACCTTAAGGAAAAGTGTCTTGAATTATTTTAGCTCTCTTTCCTTGTGAATTTTTTTGGACAAAATGTCTGAAGAAGCTTTGTAAAATCCCTTGCATTCTTTGAACTAGTTCATCTTCTGCCAAAAGACTTGTGCAACCCAAACATTGAACCGGTTCAGAATAGTGGGGGAAGAAGGAGATCGATTTTAGCCTGCTGGACCAAAAAAGGTCAACAAATTGGTGATTCCCAGGGGAAGCATGCCTGCTATGCTTAGAAACCAGTAGCCTTAAATTCCATTGGGCACAGAGTCAGAATGCAACTTGAAAAAAGTTAGCAATAGCCCCAATAGATCCAAGAATCAATCATGAAGTTTTTACCCCAAACACAAAGGAAAACACACACAAGGCTAAAAACACTACCTATGCAAACAACACTTAGGGAAAATAGGAAAATAAAATTGAAAGCAAACTACTATGTACAATTAACCAGGTATATTTGCCTCCCTCCTAGATTAAAGTGAAAATTTATTAAGTCTCCTTAATGGCAAGGAAACTTATGATGCCAGACAAGTGGCTGAATGGAATGGAGACTTGGTGATCTGCTCCTCTTGCCTGCCACCTCAATTGGCTTGCATATGAGTGGATTAGATTCAAATATGATCCCAACATATATGTACTATTCTTCTTCTTAGAAACTTGTCAAATGTTGGCTCTTCATGCTAGTATGTTTTACCAAGAAATCGATGGTTATTGGCTCATCACCATAAGCCCTTTGATATGCATAGTCCCCTTGACATGCATTATGGTTTGACCCATTCCCTTCTGCTTTATTGAAAACCCTGTCAAACTCACCTTCTACTCCTTCATAGCTTTCTTGAAGAAGGGTGACTATTGTGATGTCTAAAATGGAATCACAGAGTGATTGCTCATCCCACAAATCATCAACTTCTTATTCAAGGCTCTCTTCTTCAAAGCTGTTCTCAACATAAATAGGCTTCTCCTTTTCCTAGTCAAGGATCAGAGTCTCTATTTGTTCAAAGACATCCACCTGATCCTCCTCCAACTCAGGCTCCATGGCATGTTCATCCTCATCAAAACAACAAGGAAGTTCATCAAACAAGGGAGGAGAGAGCTCACCATGCTTACTTTCCTCTTCATATTGCTGGAACATCTGCATGTATGCATGACCTGTGTTTTCTCCATGGTTGATGATGTCTTCAAAAGGAGCATCCATGATGATTTATTCCTTATTGACATCCATGAGAGCTTCTTGATTAGCTGCAAATTAGATCCTTTCTTCTTCACTTGCCTCTTTCAAAACAGGTTCCTCCTTGATGACTTCAAAAATATCATCTTTAGATTCACCAACCTCTTGAAAGGATAAATCTGAAAGCTTGAAGCCCCTTTGCATACTTATTTTAGTCCCAATGCTACCTTCTCCACCCTTAGCTAGCTCATAACCTCCTTTTGAAGAAGAGTACAACCTGCCCCAATGACTCCAAATGAATCATTCAAAACATGAACAAGAGACTATCCATGCTCCTTCATGACATCTATGGTGATCTCCTCCTCATTTTCACTCATGGAGTCTCCCTTATCAGTCATGAACTAAGTATACACCTCTTCACTCACCCCTTTCAAAATAGGTTCCTCTTTGAGAAGGGGTGAAGTGGAAGGATGATGAACGAACTCATGTGGAAGAGGAGGCAGTCCTTGAGCTAAAATTGAAAGATTCTCCTCCTTCCATTTGGACAACACTTTATCAATGTTAGATGTGGCCTGATAGCTCTCTTGGAGGTGTGTAGATGGGGTGTGTTTAGACATGGAATCTGCTATTTAGTCTGAACCATCCATCACACATTGGTAGAGGAACCTCATTCTAGACTCCAACTCTGCAATTTACTTGGCTAGATTTTCTTGAAAGAGCCTTTCTTGGAGGTCACAAGCATCATCATGATGAGTATGAGTAGCTTCATATTTTTTAAGGTTTTGAGCAAAACCTTTATCCTCCTCCTTCTTGCCCCATGATTCCATTGTTTGCTTCCAACTCATGACCTTGGGATTGGAACTTTCTCATTGTGAACATGCAGTAACTTTATCCTCTTCAAGGTCCTGAGCTGGTTCATGATATTCCCTCTTCCAACTTGGAATCTTGACATCATGTTGAGAGACCTGAGGAAGTTGAGGAAGACTAGGAAGGGTTTGCTCATGCATAGGAAGAAATTTTTGAAGAGAGATGTGTTGGTTCATGGTATTTTCTTCAAAGGAGGATTCACAATCTAAGGAATTGAGAAGGTTCATCTCCATGGGGGGTCACTCTAGTTCCCTTTGATGTTAAAAGGCTAGGTGCAAGGGATTAAGAGAAAGAGTGATTAATGCATTAGATGAGCTAGAGTGAGCAAGTGTTATCTGGTAGAAAGGATTTGGTGCACAAGAGGGGGCTTTCTTTAGAATAGGAGGGGGCACACAAAGTTGACTGTCTTGAATGAATGGACTCTTCCATTTTGATACTTCCTCCTCCATGGATTGCAAGGCTTGAGCTTGCCTAAATAAACACTCCTCCTTGTACATAAGCTCTTGCTACCTCCATTGAAATCATATTTTGGTATGTATAATTCCATTGCTCAAAACCATAGACCTTGTTTTCCTTCATATAGTTTTGATCAAGCTCAAGTTGTTCATGAAATCACCTCAAGTAGCTCTCCTAGTTGCCATTCAACAATAAGGGAAGTAATGTTAGAGTTTAAGGTGATTCCATGGACAACTTGAGCTTGATCAAAGTTATATGAAGGAATAAAAGACCCATTATGCTGAGAAATAATATTATAGATACAAAAAATGTGATTTATTGATGGCACCAAGACTGCTTAACCAGCTGATTCAACTCAAATTCACCATTGGTATTGATGAAAAAGCCTCCAAAGGCTGGTTGGTTGAAGGACACACCAAAATTCTTCAACTCTTTGGACAAAACTTGTCACATAATCACCTGATTAAAGGCCAAATGTTGTATTAATGGTTCATTTTGTTGTAACAGGACCAGCACCAATCTTGGAACTTTTTTGAGTGTTAAAACATGATCCCACTAGGCATGCCAAAAATTGTTGATGCAATGGATTGCATCGTTGACAGGAGGTTGAGCTCCTGTCTTCCACGCATCATAATGGAAACTCCTCTCTTACCTATGGGTCTATCAAAACTGAGGGGAGAGTCTCTATATAAGGGATATCTCCCTTTGATGTATCTCTATGGTCTTGGATTTCCTACTGCTAACAATGGGGGGGTGAAAAGGGAGAAGGATGCTGAAAATAAAACCTAAACTAAACAGTGATACACCAAAAAGTTTGACCTACTTAGCTTGGACCTACACTTTCCACTAAGAACAAGCTGGCATACACTTCATTTGATATGAGAAACTCTTCTACATTAGTGATCTAGGGGTCCTCTTGAGATATGGGGAGGAAGAAATACCAGAGGTGTTCTAAGACACACTATGGTAGCCTATTCACATGTGCCTATACTCTATTGTAGACACTTTTGGTAGACCTACAAAAGAAGAAACTTCACAATAAACTAGACATGATGGAATCATTCTGTGAAAGCATAAAATAAAAATGACTTAACACAAAACAAATCCATAAACATGCAAAAGTGTAAGCTCAAATAGAGGTAAAAATGCTATGTCTTGATTCACGGTAAAATCTGGTAGAGCTCCACCTTACAATCCAAGAGATATCTTTCTCAAAATGAGAAGTTTACAATATATAGAGGAAGAAAAGGCCTTTTGGTGCCCTTTTACAAGTGACCCATGTGCGTTTTGAGCATTGGGAAGAGGAAGCTACTTGATAGATAATGTTGTGTCAACTCCTATTTTGAATTTAGGTGTTTAAGATATATTAAATGTCATATGTGAAATTATGGGCCATGTTATTTGTCTGCAAATAAGACCACTCCTTCAAGGAACTCACATGATTTGTTTTCCCATCAATGCAAAGTGAAGAAAATGGGTCATGTCATTCACTATTTGTGTTCCCTGATGACGACTTGGTAGATACTATGTCAACCGCTAGAGTAACTCCTTGAGTTGACACCTTCCTTTGCCACTTGGACTATTTTTTCTATTTCTACACTTTGTCTCTTCTTGGCTTTGTCTTTTCTTACTCTTTCAGCCCTCGGGAGCTATCTTTTGCTAATTCTTTGGCTCTTTGGGCTCCCTTCTCAGTGGTCTCTTCCTTTTAGCCTTAAGCCTTTGAATTCCTTCCAGTTCGTGCCTTTCATTAAAAACCAATGGTTATTTCATTTATGCAAAGTTGACATCTACGCACCCATCACCATTTGAAAGCCAATGATTAGTCTATTGTCCTAAAATTGACGTCTTTGGGGATGTCATCAGACGTCTGGATTCCAACGGCTAGTCTATGATGCTCAACTTTGACATCCACAGGCCCATCACCCTCCTTGGCAATTCCTTTAGCTTTCTTGTTTGATCCTTCCCAAAGGGGAGGTATCCCTTCAGGTTTGGAGAAGTGTCCCTTCATTTTTGGTTGAGAGTCCCCCACAAGGGTACCTGCCCTTCAGGGTCCTTCAGGCTCCTTGGTCCTCAAATCCTTTAGACAAAATGTCTGAAGGAATTCCTTCGAACATTTTTTCTGAAGGATTTCTTCCTTTGTCTTTCCCACTTATTTCCTTGGGCTTTCTTCTTTCGGGTGAATTCCTTCAGACAAAAGTCTGAAGGAATTCCTTCAGACTTTTTGTCCAAAAGAATTCATCCTGTCTTTTGCCACAAAAAATCTTCCTGAAAGACATTGTTTTTTGCCTTATGAATTTATTTGAACAAAATGTCTGAAGGAATTCCTTCGGACATTTTGTCTGAATAAATTCTCCATTTCTTGTTTTGAACAAATCTAAAGGAATTCCAACTTTTCTTCTTTGTTCACTTTTCTAAAGAAAACCTTACCCTTTCGGCCTTCTCTTTGATCCCTTTGCAAGTGTTCCCTACCCTCCGCAAGGGCACTTGGAATGGTTCATTTTGTGCTTGACTACCCTCTATAAGGGTACTTGTCCTTCAGGCCTTGGGAGGCTCCTTTAAACCTTTTGATTAAACCAACCAATTAAACTGACTACTGGAACCAACTCATTGAACCAAACCAATTGAACCGACTGCTTGAACCAACTCGTTGAACCAAACTACTTGAACCAACTGAGTGAACCATTTCTTTAAACCAAGCTGACTGAACCAAGTCGTTGAACCAAACTGACTGAACCAAAAATGGTTCAAAGTTCAAGTTCAAAGTTCTTGGAAAGCTCATGGCATTGAACCCCAACATTGAACCACTTTTTCCAACCTTAAGGAAAAATGTCTTGAATTTTTTTAGCTCTCTTTCCTTGTGAATTTCTTTGGACAAAATGTCTAAAGAAGCTTTGTAAAAGCCCTTAAATTCTTTGAACTGGTTCATCTTCTGCCGAAAGACTTGTGCAACCCAAACTTTGAACCAGTTCAGAACATCGAGGGAAGAAGGAGACCAATTTTGGCCTACTAGACCAAAAATGGTCAACAGGTCATTACCATGGAGAAAACCAACTCATCTTTTTGGTTGAGTATAAACTTTGAAATTTATTATATATTGGCTAAGCACTTGATACCCCTATCAATGCGGTGTGTGATGTGAGGGGGTAAGTCCCAATATCAAGCCACATACTGACGTTCCATATAGATTTATTTTGAGCACCTAAACATAACTTAAAACTAACCTTATATTTCCCCTTTAATACCTGATTTACAAACTAATTTTCTTTTTCACACTTTTTAAGGCACAAGCCAAAGCAATCTAAAAAAAATTATAAGTTTTAAATGCACTTTTAGTGTATGTTTGGATTGCCTTGAGATTATTTTCCTTTTGCTTGCTTTGTGTTTGAGTTTTGAGTTTTTCATCATTTCTTTTCTATTCCTTACATGGTATTTACTAGATAACAACTGAGGAATCAAACAAACCAAGAACCACCATCTTCTTCCTCTTTTTCCATGGAGTATACTTTAGATGTTGAAAGTTATCCTCATATTTCTCCCCCTCATACCATGCCTTGGATAGTTGTGGAGGGTGATGTCGATTTCACTACCTTTCTTGATAACAACCTTGTGGCCCTCCAACATTACCTTAAAACCTTGGCTCACCACACCCCTATTGCTTCAGTTCCTCCTATAGATCCAACTTATGTCATATCTCCCCCTCTTATAGTTGGTGTTACCTCTACCCAACCTTTGATCACCCAAGCATCTTCTTACAGCAATATTCCATCCACTACCACCACCTAAACCCAACCTAACATCCCAACCAATAGCCAAACACCTCCTACACCAACCAATACCTATAATATAGGAGCAACCTTGCCTCTTATTACCCATACTTCATCCACCTTGGGGTATCTTCTACCCCTATTTCCACCATTCCTCTTATCACCACCAACCCACCAATTTCCACCTTTCTTCAAAATTTGTTACTTTTTGTATCTCCTACCCTTCCACCTATTAGCACAAGAGTTACCACTCAACCCCAACCATCTACTAACCCATCCATACCTCCAAATCAACCCATATCAATACCTTAACAAATATCCATGACATCTTACCAATATGTTCTTAATCCACAAGGACATATAACACATTCTACCTAACCTTTTATACCCATCAACCCTTATTTGACACCATCCCAACCTTAAATAACCACATACCAATATCTAGTATGTTCTCAACCTTCTACCTCTTATCCATATATTACTACCACCCAACCTCAATCAAACTTACCATCCAATTATGGTGCTTCCCAACCTCAAATGGATTTGGTCAAAATGTTAATGGATAAAATGACCAACCTAGAGTCATCTATCTCTAGGGCCCATAACCTTTTATCTTATGATTAAATCTATAATGAACCTATTCATCCCTCCATCCCTATTTGATCCTATCCTCCTCAATGGTAACTACCCAATATTTCTAGGTTCCAAAGTAATGAGGACCCCCAACAACACTTGAGAGCATTTTTCCATTCTTTCTATTTGATTACATGTGATGATGCTCTTCTCCTTCATATCTTTCCCATGTCTTTATCTATACCAGCCTTGGATTGGTATAGTGCTCTCCCCAATCACTCCTTATTTTTATTTTCACAACTTGCCCAGGTCTTTTTAGATCATTTCTCAATCAATATATCTAAAAATGTCTCTATTATGTACCTTTATTCCATTAGGCAATTTGATGATGAATGGATTGCCGATTTCGTAGCTAGATGGAGAGGTCTTATCAACCAAATTTATTTCTCCTTACCCCAACCTAAATTGATTTAACTCTTATTTTGGGGGTGTGCCAAACATATTTCACCTACTCTTCAAGTTCAAACTTTTTGAACTTTTGACGAGGCTTTTACCATGGCACAAAAATTAGAAATTAGATCCATTGATGGGGGAAAATTGAAACAGCCGAACAAAAATTCTAGCTTTAAATCTAATGACCCTTCTTCCACAAAAACCACCAATCAATCCAACCATCCCAATACCAAATCAAAGGCATCCACAAACTTGGTTATCCTTAAAACTACTCCACATCCAATTGTCAACTAACCCAACCCAACCAATTCCTCTAACTCTTCCAACCAACCAAACCAAAACCAAAACTGAGTTGCCCCAAAATAATACACTTTGATAGGGGACTCTTATGCTTTGGTATTGTATAAATTACTTAAATCAAACATCATATAACTTCCTCCTATAAAAACTCCCCAATAATTTGATGCCTCTTGCCCTACACCTAGTTGTTACAACGAGAACAATCTTTGTGCTTTCCATCGTGTCATTAGACATGATGATAGTAGGTGTAATACCTTTAAAACTATTTTCCAAAACATTATTGATAAGGAAGAACTCATATTTTATAATCCCAATGTACCCCCAAATTAGTCTCTTGACCTATTTCATAAACCTTTTCCCAACCATGCCCCTTCCACCAACTATGATGATAATAAATCAGAATCATCTCACGCTTGTGAGGTCCATATGATTAATGTCATTATTAGTGAAACTATTATTGAGGATATCATTACCTCATCTACCCCTTCCTCCATTCTGCTAATTGAAGTGGTGGACTCAACCTCTATTCCTTTGGACACCCAAATAGAGGAAGCAACCACCCCTCTTTCTTCACTCGATGAGACCATGGACCTATCCACATCTCCTTTGATAGAAATACCAAAGGAGGAAACCATTATTTACACCACCTCTTCACCCACTCCAACTAATAAAGTGGTTGAATTACCTACCATTCTTTTAGATATCTAAACAAAGGAAACAACCATATCCATCCCTTCACTTGAGGTCATCAAACCTTCCTCCTCTATCTTAAAACCACCCATTCTCTCTTTAGGAACCATCCCCAAAGAAGAGATCACCTTACCTACACTTTCCATGGAGGAGACATCCTCCCAAACCTTGGAACCATCTATCAAGAACTTAGATGAAGAAACCATCACCTGACCTCCGCCCAAGGGATTAAATTTTGAAACCAAGGACCAAGGGATCAAACCTATTTACAAGCCTTTTTCTAGATTAGTCCAAAATCTAGAGTTCACTTCTTAACCCAATCTAGATAGAGCCAATTTTTGGCATCATCTTAGGCTCCCTTACCAAAACAAACCTGAACCTTCAACCTCACTTATATCTACCATCAAATCAATCATTACCTCAATACCTTCACCAAATACTTCTCCCTCCAAAACCATAAGAGAACCATCCAACCTACCTTCATCTAAACTTGTCAAAACACCTTACACCTCTCTAACCAAACCCATCAAGAATCTAGGAATACATCCTATACCTAGGCTTGCTCACCCATCTTTGAAATTGGACTTAACCCCATCTATTCCACCAAATAAAACCTTGACTAAGCCTATCAAAAAGGTGGAACCACCCAAACCATCTATAACTAGAGCTATACCACCTCCTTCCCACCTACCTTCCATTTTAGGACTCCATCCTTCTACTATCCCCATTACCTATTCCTCATCTAGTAAACCTTCTCCTTTTACTCTACCCACACCTACTACCAAATCATCAAACACCCCATCATTCTTAGCTAATCTATCTTCCTCTACCTTCCCACATATCACCAATCCTTCACCCTCCACCTCTAAATATTACACCTCAAAACCAACCACAACCAAACAATCCCAACCAAAACCACCCACCAAAACCATTCCACCACCTCTAATTTCTATATTGAATCCTACTCCTACGAAGGCTCCCACTCCTAAAACTAAAAACCCAACACCCTCAATGCCTTTGATCGAATCTTATTTGACCATTCTATAAAGGTTATTGAAAACCTCTTACTTAACCCTACCACCTATCAAACCTTTCGACACTTCACATCCTAAACCATCATGGTTCAATGACAATTTGATTTGTTCATACCATAGGACTCTTGGACACAATACAGAGAATTGCAAATCTCTCCAAACACTTATCCATAGCTTATGAGATGAGGATAATCTTTTATCATATGAACCTCCCTTGAGACCATTACTAACTCAACCACCAACTCAACCCATCCAACATTTACCTACCCCTCCACTCTCATTAGAAAGTGAGGAGGAACTAAAGTAACCATCTACCCCAACACGTCCCTTAATCCACACTATCCATATGGTTACCTAATCTTGGGTCCAACAAAAGGATAAGGGAAAAGAAAAAATGTCCATACCATGGACATACCCTTCCACCCCTCAACCTTTCAACTGAAACCAAGAATCCTCACCTTTACCTTCACCTTCTCTAAAACCTAAAATATCCATTATGGGTGCCTCTCCCTCCAACCCATTTGAATCTATCCAGCAAGTGGTTCTATAAAAACTTCACCAAAGATCAGTAAAGATGAGCCTTTATGAACTGATCAAAACCTCACCCCATCATCACCAAGCATTGATAGAGGCCCAATAATTTATAGAGGTTTAACAAAAATATCCTCAACCTCTTGCATCCTGTGTCAGATCCCTTCAAATTTCTACCTTTGTCACCTTCTAGGATTCATAAATACCTTTTGTCAATATGGAAGATCCCGATCCTCCCCTCTTCATCACAACATACATTAATCAAAATTACATCAAAAGGGTAATGATTGATAGATGAGCTAGTATCAACAGTATCTCCTCCCATGCTTATGACCAACTTCAACTACCGAAGAATATCATGTCAAAAGATTCAATTGTCCTCCACTCCTTTAATGACACTATGACCACTACCTTGGGGACAGTCATCCTCTACATCCTTTTAGGACCTCACACCATTCTAAAACTCTTTTACACTGTATAGGGTGAGTTCCAATACAAATTCTTACTTGGATGCCCTTGGATCCATTCCATGAGTTGTGTCCCTTATACCTTACATCGATGTGTCAAATTTGAGCATGAAGGTCAAGTTGTTACTGTAAGAGCTAACCCTAGTCCTTTTACATCATGCAACATGACATATCAACCAAATGACATTCTTTTTCCTCCATCCACCTCATAACCAACCAACAACAACACCACCTCACTAACCAAAACCAACAACACCTTCACCCCTACTATAGATGAAGCTTCAACTATCTCATTTATCCCTTCTTCTCAGATCCTTGTAGAGGACCCGACCCCTTTGAACCCACATTTCAACTTATCTCACTTTGGGGGTATCATCTTCTAGCCTTGAATGTTTTCCCTACTCCTCAAGAGTATGGGAACCTCACCCATGATCCTAGTTATGACCCCAACATTGGAAACATCATCCCTTTTAAGCCTTCCAACCATCAAACCAACTTAATCTATGGGGGACTTGATCATCCACTTTTTGTTTTTACCAATACTCTACCATTTGACCATTCACATATGACTTCTCCTATCTTGATAAACCAAAATCTACCAAGATATACCTTCACTCATGTTCCTAAAAGGGATTTAGCCTAGGTCATTATGAGCATAGACCTCATGAGTTACCTACCATCAAAACCCAAAAACCTCAAGAGTTATTTGGCTTTGGGTTTGTACCACTAGAAGAACCCACCTCACCTAAACCCATGGCCACCATCAATGAGGATATACCATCCTCACCAACCCCATCTCCTTCAAAGTTAGAGGATTTTGATATCATCCCACATAATTTTTTCTATCAATATCATTAGTTTAGGCCCCCTGACTTATCAATAGGATGGTTAAACTAAAACCCTTCCTCTCATCTATCTTGAAATGGTAGAAAATGATTCTCCTACTTTTTGATGCTTAAAATTGTGTTGTTTCCAACACCAACATGAGAAGTTTTAGGAATGTGGGACTTGCGACCTGAAATGACCTCCAAATTTTAAAGAAGCTGGCTCTTCTTTATCTCAAATGTATTGTGGGAAAAAGGGATAAAAATTAAATTGAATCACCAATGCAATGAAATAAAATTTAACTATGGTGATGCGCCTGAGTATGATTCATTCCTTAATACTAAGCATAGTGATGCTATCTTTAGGATTCAATTACATTAAAGAGCAAACAATGCATGATCAATGTAAAAGATGAAAACAAATAGAATCAAAGGCTCACAACTTAGAAGATTTTGAAATAACACAAAAAATATCATCAAAGGCACAGAACTCAGTCTTCTTATTAATTTTCCATTCACATAAAAGGCACTGATACATGCATAGTTATACAAACTTTTTGAATTAAGAAAATAGAACAAAGGCAAATGATATTACTGGCCACAGTAAGAAAGTCTCAAAAACCTCTTGTAAATCTTTGATAACAATCTATATGCCAAAAATTCTCTCCCTCTCCTCTCTCTTCCCCTTTTTTGAACCTGAAATTTGAGCCCATATTTATAGCATAGTACTGACTCAAGATTGCCCGCACGATCAAATCCCAACGGTCTAACCGAACTAGAACTTAACTGGAAGTGTCTGATAGAAGATATCTTTCATATCTAAAATGGTTAGCCTCTCTACAAGTTCATTGGCTAAAATAGATACACGTGGCATTTCCCACTGTGAAATAGGCAAGGACACTTGGCAACACCTACTAGTCTTAACAAGTGACATGTGGCAACGTCCGCTTGTCTATAGAAGCTTTAGATACCTTTTGTGAGTCCTGTGGAAGATGACACATGGTGGCTTTCGCTAAGCTTTAGAAACACTATAGAAACATTTGGGACTCATTTAGATTCACATAGATGATGACACTTGGCATGCTCCACTTACTTTAACAACTCACCTGAGGCCTACCATAGTCCTTTCTCAACAATGAAATAAAAGGAAGAAACTACGGATGTCGACACTTGGTGGTCTCTGCAAATGTTACAAGGGACACGTAGTGATTTCCATGTAACTTAGAGAAACATATTAAAAGCTTCCATAGTTTCCACTTGGCACCTTCCAGATGTACTGAGAGAAGCTTATTGAAAGAAGCTTTTGAAACTTATAAGAAACTGAAATGCGGATGCCGACACTTGTCATGCTCCACGGGTATATAACAGGACACGTGGCTCCATCCATGTTACTTAGAGAAATTATGAATGTGTCCCAACTGATGACACTTGGCATGTTTCACGTGACTCTGAGACTTAGACAAAACTTAGGCAAAATAAAAACCCATGCCCATGCTCTGTGTCAAAACCTTTACTACCAAAACTGAAATGCGTAGGGACAAAATTGGAGTGCACAACTAAAACTCAAAACAAAATGTAGAGTATTTTACTCTACACTACCATCAACACCATCCAACATCAGGATAATGATTCCATTCTCACATACCTCAATCTATCCACAAATCCCTTCCTCTTGAGAACCAAACCATGTTAATGAATCAACCATCGATGTGAACTTGGGTACTCAAGATAACCCTCGCATTGTCAAGACTGGGAAATCTTTAGATTCTATAGAGAAAAAATAATACCCTTCTTTACTTCATGACCATAGCATAGCATTTGTTTGGTCCTATCAGGATATGCCCAAAATTGACCATTCTATATCCCTCTATTACATTGTCACCCATCCTAATGCTAAAAATATTCAGCAAAGGCTTTACAAGATGCACCCTCGCATCACCCTTCTAGTGAAAGAAGAACTTCAACACCTCTTGTTTGTCAACTTCATTCAACCCATTAAATATACCTAATGGGTGTCTAATAACATTCCCATTACTAAACCCATAGGGGGACTTTGCCTTCTATTGAATTTCATGACCTTAACCTTTCTTGCCCAAAGGATGACTTCCCTTTGCCTAGCATCGACCAAGTTGTTGATCTTATAGCTAGCCATGAGATGTTATCTCTCATGGATGGTTTCTTAGGATATAATCAAATCTTAATTGCCCCTAAGGATCAACATAAAACCTCTTTATCACCCCATGGGGAACCTTTTACTATAAGGTCATGCCATTTGGTCTGAAAAATGCTAGTGTAACCTACCAACGTGTAATGACCTAGATCTTCCATGATCTAATCCATAAAATTATAGAGGACTATGTGGATGATCTCCTTGGCAAATCTAAACATCGCAGGATCACCTAGCCATTCTCACAATCATATTCGACTGCCTAATCCACCTCTACATTAGACTCAACCCCAAGAAATGTATTTTTGGGGTCCTTTCTAGAAATATTCTTAGCTTTATTATCCCTTCAAGGAATCAAAGTAGACCCTGCTAAATTCATAGCAATTTTGGAGATGCCTCCTCCAACCCACCTCAAGCAAATCTATAGCTTATAGGGGAAGCTCCAATCTATCCTTCACTTTATCTCTTAGTTATTTGATAGATGTTAACCTTTTCACCATCTCCTGAAGAAAGACACATCTTTTAAGTGGACTAAAGACTACCAACAATCCTTTGATTCACTCAAAGAATACCTTATTTCTCTACCTGTTCTTACCCCACCTAAATAAGATCAACCCTTCTACCTTTAAATCTCCACCACTGACATGCCTTAGGGTCAATGCTCACTCACCATGATGAATAAAACAAAGAGCAAGTTGTCTACTACATAAGTCAAACACTTATAGAGTATGAGACTTGGTATACCCATCCCAAGAAACTTTACCTCACCTTAGTCTTTGTGGCTTCCAAACTTCATCATTACCTTCTTAATCACAAAACCTATGTCATCACCAACACTGACCCACTCAAGTACATGCACTCTAAACCATACCAAAACCAATCTATGGCTAAGTGGCTCATGATTTTAGCTAACTTTGATAGTTCCTTCAATAAAAGTTAATTAAAGGGAAATTCATTGTTGACTAATTGGCGTAAACTCCTCTACCAGACAACCAACCACTTCCTCTTTCATTTCTAGATGAGTCCATCACGATTCTTTCAAAGGAGGACCCCATATACCAAATGGCCATGTTCTTCGATGGCTCCAAATGCCAACGCTATGGGGGTGCCAGAGTTATTCTCATTCCCCTTAAAGGTGAACCTCTTACTCTTTCCTTTAAACTTGATTTTGAGTACACCAACAATGTGATTGAGTATGAATCGCTAGTTATATGTCTCCAAACTGCTTTAGCCTTGGGAGTCAACATAATAAGTGTCTTTCTGATTCCCAACTTATGGTCAACTAGGTCAACGGATCCTATCAATGAAAGAATGATGTATTGAAAAAGTAAAAACAACTTGTAGATGTACTCTTAGCATCATTTGATCATTACCTTATCTATTTTGTTCCATGATCTACCAACAAGTTCATGGATACCATGGCTTCCCTTGCTTCCCAAATCCCATCTCAACCTACAAAGTCTAAAATATTTGTTACCATCCACCATTTTATCACACCTTATATCTATTCTACCCTTCCTACTATTTGTAGTATAGATTAATATCCATCTGACATATGGTATGAGAAAACCTTCAACTACCTTAACCTTGACATTATTCCTCCTAACCTCTCTAGGAATCATTGAAGAGCCTTTGTTCAGAGTACCTCTCATTATACCATACTAGGGGTAATCCTTTACAAGTGTGACTCATTGGGAAGATCAATCCTCATTCTTCACAACAACAACAATCCATCATTACCACCACTGAGTATTTCACCAAGTGGGTGGAAGCCATTCCTCTCATCTCAACCAAAGCCTACAAGATTGTCGATTTCATCAACCATCACATCATCTATCATTTTGGTATTCCCCATAAAATCATCACTAATAATGGTAAATATTTCAAAAACAAGAAAGTCCAAGGTCTCTGTGATGCATTTGGCATCAAGTTAAGATTTTCCTTGCCTTACCATCCACAAGCAAATGGATAGGTAGAAGCCTCTAACAAAATCCTTAACAAAATGTTGACCAAAGTAGTAAGTGGTTCAGGTTAGGATTGGAACTTGCATAACCCTTCACTTTATGGGCCTATCACACTAGCATTCAAACCTCTACGAGTGCTACCCCTTTCTCTCTAGTCTTCAAACTAGAGGTAGTCTTACCTCTCGAAGTCCAAATTTCCCCTCTTCACATATCTGTACAGGTGATCATTTCTGAAAGTAACTATCATCAAGAATGTCTAGCACAACTTGAGATACTTGATGAACATCACCTTGCAACACTTAACCATCTTCATGTCTATCAAGAGTGAATTAATCACGCCTATAACAAACACCTAAAAGAATGAGAAGTCAATATCAGAGACCCCATCCTAAAGGAAAACCAACATGTATCCAATATGGAGAAAAGTAAAAGAGGCAAGTTTGTTTTCAATTGGCTTGGACCCTACATTATAAACCATAAGTATGGATTAGGAGCTTACATCCATTCATAGCCTCTAACTAGATAGAAATACCATACAAGTCTCAAGGTGTTCACATTAACATATCTCCATTATAGATTGTGTTCTGTGTGTATAGCAATTGAGGTGATTTCAATGGTCTAAATATGAATTTATAGGTGTCTGATAATTTTATTTGTTTGGTATTAAATTTTTATCCTAATTGGGTAATGGTTTTCAAGTCCAAGAAATAATGTTTTAAACTTTTCAAGACTGCAAACCTCTCACACTCAAAATTCTTTTCAATGGTCACTTATAGACCTGTAGGTCTATCATTCAGAGATACCCAATGTTGTCAATGTATCTTGAAGTTTGTTTAAGCATTGAATACTATGGATTAGGATAGTGGATCAAATGCATACTTTCCAAGAACTTACAGTTAAGATGTTGAGGACCAAGCCAATATGCCTAATAGACATATCTATAGACTGTGTATGTGTTAACAGTAAAAGTAGAGGTTGTGAGTTATTTTGGAATTGCTATTAGAAATTAGAGATAGTGAAAAAGGATACCAAATGAGGAATAATCACTATTATAGATGTCATGATTGAATATCTAGGCCTAAACTTAGCTACATGCATAGTCAAATTTTCTTGATAATTACCTACAGGCATGTTCAATCTTGACTTGAACAAAGAGGTTCATGAGTCTTGGAGTCTTCAAGGCATTAAGGAAGTCTTGAGTCATCATCAACAACAAGACAAAACCATTGAAAAGTTTAATATTGGAAGTGGATAACCTAAAGACTCTCAAATTTACTCAGTCCTCTCAAAGAGAGACCTATAGCCAACACATTTGCCTTTAACAATGAATATAGAGGTTGAAAGATTATTTGAATATGCCATGAATTGGTTAATATAGTGATATTATCTCTTGATGATGGTTTGGTCATCATAAGACACCAATGACCTAGTTGGAGAAGCCAAAAGCTCAAACTCCATACTCAGAAATCTCATGTGGACAACTACATCTAGTCTAGGTGAGAAAATGTGCCTTGAGATAGTGATGATAAATGAAACATATAGGTTTCAAAGACTTATGATGAGATAATTAGTTATCCAAATAACATATCAAGAGGTTAAAGAGTTTAATATGGAAAGAAGGGTTTCTTGAAATACCGACACTGTAGTCCTGTTTCCAAAATGCCTATGTATAGACATTTAATATGCCCAAGTGAATTAAAGACTCTCTCAAAGATTGAGATCAGTGGTGTAGGTGTGGTTTTAAAATTAGGGAGTATAACTTGATTCATTGAGGTCATTATAGACCTAAACAAAGAGCATATGAAGTGACAAACAGGGGTCACATAGTTCAACACATAGGTGGGGTAAGAACAGTCATCTATAAGTCTATGATTGGATCACTTAGGTATCTTAAAGTCATATTCAATGATTTGGGTGAATTTTTGAAAGCTTCAAAGTCTTTGAGGTCAAAGAGACTCTAAGAAGAGTTTGAAAATAAGGAGACTAAATAGGGTTCAGAAACCTAGTTACCCTGCCTTCATAGTTACCTACATATCTATGTTTTGTCTGCATAATAACTATTTGTTTGAAGGATTGGAAGGACTGTAGCATGATCAAGGGGAAATAAGGTGTTTGAACATGATTTAAGGGTGATGGCATAATCTACTAGAATATCAGACTCAAGTAGTACAATGAAACATCATGTTGACAACCCTTTTTAGCCAAGAATGGCCCTAATTACATACACAGTCCTACTTGCAACAATTAGTTGGTAAATGGATTGGTAAAGTAATTTGAGGACTTATAAAACATTTAAAATATGATAGGGGAATTGAATAATCACTTCCTTAGATCTCAAACCCCTGACAGTGAATGAAAAAGGTGAAAACCATGAGTTAGGGTCTCTTAGTCATCTTGGCTTGCAAACCCTAGGCTTAGAATAATGAGAGTGTTTGGGTAGTTTGATGAAGGAAGATGGTAAAAAACATATTATAATATCTCAAGGGGGATGTCATAGACCCCATTTAGGTCATGGGAGTTCAAAACCAACTTAGGAAACCTCTCACTAACAAATTTCTCTCTCAGACCTCAGAAAATGCCCATTTACAACCTGAGATAGCAGTTTGCTTTGCTTGGTATGGATCACACATGATTTATGGTACCCTAAGCTCATAGGGGAAGTTATCCACCCTAATTTACTTTAAGTTGGTGAAATTGGTTGGAGGATTCATACATCCAACTTTATGAATTATTGTTAAGAGTTCGAAGTACATTCAAGTTGCCTAAGTGAGCCATAAAGACTCGATGAGAGAGAAATGAAGATTTATGCCTCCAAATGAATAAAAAAAACTCCCAAACCACCCAAAACTTTTTTTATACTCTAAGTGGTTTTCCCACATGTACTCAAGTTGTATGAACTACTGTACAGATTGTTATAAATGCCCTATTTTATGTGTTTTTAATGTTTTATAGGGATTTTGGAGAGATTGACACCTTATAATCATTAGGATAGGTCCATTGAGACTTATTTCATATCCTCAAATCAACAAATTTTCTCAAAAACACCTATAAGTGACTTAAAAAACTCCATTTTGTAAGGCAATATAAACAGGGTTGTAAAGGGGTTATTTTTGTCCATTTCATGGTTTGACTATAAGCACAATGTTTCAGAAGCCCAAAAATTACATGGAGATTGGTATTGGAATGGGTAAAGTTAATCACACACTTCATATAGGTTGCACATTTGCATGAGGAGTTTAGAACCAAAATCCACTTTCTAGGTTTAGAGGCCTAATTAGGCCTAATTAGAAAAATAAATAAAAAAAGTAAACTGCGACTTGGATTCGAATCTTGTAATTTGGTATGGAATTGTAAGGCCATAGAGGGTCATATAATATGCATTTATTTTGTCAATATAGTTGGTACAACTCCCACACAAGGAGATTTACAAGAAAAAAGGCTACAAGGAATGAAGCTTAATTGAGGCTTTTGGTAGACAATGACTTGTTGGGGCTAGTTTGAGAAATTGAAAGGGATTACTTTAGGTCTGATATGAGTCTAATAGGCCATCCTTGAATTTTGGATGATATAGAGTAATTGAAACCAAGTTTTGACACTTGTATGCGAAATAGGCCTAAGGAGATGAAGAACCCTCTAAACACCTTACAAGAGAAAGATGTGATGTGTCAAAGAGAACTTGTTAGATTCAGTTGAGAGGTGTCACAAGCAGAGAAAAAATGTAGTAGAAATTGATCTAACCATCAAGAAGGCCATTTTTCCTTCAACATGTCAAGAAGAAGAGTTTTAAAGGGCTAGTCAAGGTGTTAAGCAACCATTTCAACTCCCATGCCACTTGGAGAGTCAAAGCATCTGAAGAGGATCTACACATGGCATATTGACTCATATTTTTAACTCATATTGACACTTGTCTACTCTCTCTCTCTCTCTCTCTCTCTCTCTCTCTCTCTCTCTCTCTCTCTCTCTCTCTCTCTCTCTCTCTCTCTCTCTCTCTCTCTCTCTCTCTCTCTCTCTCTCTCTCTCTCTCTCTCTATACACTTCTTCCCTTCTCCTTCACTTTCTCTATATAAGCAGCCACTTTTGGCTTGAAACGTATCTTCCACCTGGGTATGGTGAAGCCCTGCTCATTTATTCTACCTTTAATAAATAAAAAAATTGATATTTTACCTCATTCTATAGATAGATGTAGTGATAAATCTATAAATGGTTGATCTTATCAAGTGTAAATGTATATCACCTTGTATGTGTCCTATTTATGTTTCTTGATGTGGTTATTTCTCTATTGCAGGTTATAGTTGGTGTCATTAGGGGGTCTCTTATGGGTTTTGAAGTGGAATTATTCTTCCCTCTGAGCCTTACCATGCCTTACCCTTGTACAAAACATTGATGCAGTAGGTTCATTATAGGATGTGTGTATATTCATGTTGTCTTGTAGGTCTTAGTGTATTGTGCAATTTACGATTGTGGTCAACAAAGTTTAGTGCATCACCACTTTAATTAGGTTTATTTCAATTCTTTCTTCCATTTTCCAAGCAAGTAAGTAATGTGTGAGCCTAGGTGATTCATCAAAGGGAGTGATCCCTTCAACCTAGAGGTTTACCCCTGTTATAGACAACCCATAGGTTTAGGTGTAATCCCAAGTTGAACCAAATTTGGAGAGGTCTAAACAACCTTCTTTTAGGGTGTAAATTTTGGTTATAATAGTAACTACTAGTTTCTACTTCCCCGCACATCAAAAGGGGGGCATATTAGTGGGTGCATACCATAAAGGCATGGCTTCCACATTCTTCATAGATTCAGATTGTAGTGGGGGCATGTTTTGGAAACATGTTTTCCACATTTGTCATAGTTTCACATATAGAGTGGGCACATGTTTTGGAAACATGTTCTCTTTACTTACACCAGTTTCTAGTTTTAGACTATAGTGGGGACATGTTATGGAAACATGTTCTCCACAATTGCATAATTTGCAAATTGGCCAAATTACATAGTTATATGATTTAGATATATATTTATGGTAGAATTCTATACATTGGTACCATTTTTATACCTAGGTTTTAGCATGATACATACATAAGATGCATATGCCATGCAATGAGCACCTAAATTGAAAAATCAAATTTTAGATTTCAAACACATCTATTGACTTTAGCTCACCAAGTTGGACTATTATGGACTATTATTGAGCCAATATACTACAATAGTTGGTTCACTTTTGGTGTATTTGAGGTGATTAAAACATTCAATCTTGCCAAGTTTATAGATTGGACTTGATTACATCATCCAACATATGAATATCCCTATTTAAAAATATTCCTCTTCCTCTCCCATAGCTATCTTTCCCTCTTCTGGAGGTGGATTCGCCTCTCACTTATTGATTCAACACTTCAGAAGAGTTAAATCCATCCTTGTTTAATTTCTAACTATTCTCATGGGATGGATAGCCTCTCTCACCATTGAACCTCCCTCTTAATTTTGATGTACTTTTTTGCCTTCTAGAAAACTTTTCTTTTGTGCATAAAGCATACCAATATGTTTCTTCCATCGAAAGCAGATTTGTCATGTTGATTTCATCCTAGATGTTTACTTGCAACCCATTTATGTATTTTGAGTCAATTTTTCTTGGTCCATCTCACCATGACTAGCCCAATTTGTGATTTTTTATAACTCCTTCCTGTAGTCCTACATGTTGAGCTCCTTTTTACCTTGAGTTTTGTAGCTTCTCCAATAATTCAAACTGATAATCCACATGAAACAAGTTTCCTTTCTTTTTTGCAACCATCTTTTCATGATAGAATTTTTTTTTAACCCCTTCTATTCCTCTTAGTTTGTACCTCCTTTCACCATAGGACTATATGATTTCAGCATGGTTTGAGCCAATTTCACCTTCCTTTGGTCAACCACTTATTCAAATTTAAAATAATCCTCCATCTCAATGGGCTAATTAACTCTTTAGGGTTCAAATTTATTGAAAAGCTCCAAAAAAAATTGCTCTTCCAATATCTAATATAGATTTATCAACCCTTTCTTCTCCCTCATTCGACTGCTCAAGTGATTGCCCCACATATTTTACTCCTAAATATTAATCTTCTACATTACTCACACCATCATATGGTAAAATACCATTGTTATAACTTTTTTAATAATAACTAATATTGTCTACATAACTCTCAACATTTGTACAATCTTGTCTAATCTTCCTATCATATTTGTAACTATGCTTCTCCACCTCTATCCACTCTACTTGGAGGCATCTATAAATTATTTATCAATCAAAACCTACTATTGCAATATCTTTTTTGAAAACATACTTACATCATACACCTCTCTGACTCATCTCAAAGTTTTTAACAACTATAATACATATTGATATAGTCAAGGATATGGAATCAAGTGAATGAAAACCTTGTCCTTATGGCCACTAACCACACACATGCTTAAAAATAGATTTTAAAACCAATAAAATCATTTTATTTACTATTTCAACAAGAATTAAAAGTTTTACAAACCATACTAACATTTTATAATCTCTCTAGTTACAATACAAGAGGATAGATCACCATCAACAACCCCACACTTGATTAAACTACACATTTTGCTCATCAGTTTATCCTTAAACTATATTTACATTCCAAATCAAGTGTCACCGACATGGATCCTCTACTCTTATTTCAAAAAAATGATTGATACATGACTGTTCTAAAGTAATTTCAATGCTAAACTAGAAATAAATGAGTGTTAGGAATGAAATGTACAACAAACTGTACATAAGCATGAAGCATAAGAATAGACAAAGCATAAGATGAACACATTATATGACCTAGATAAAATTGATGTGGGAAAAACTCTAGTGGGTGAGGAAATTACTCTCCCCTTCCACTATGTAATTCAATAATTATAAAAGTTATTTCTAAACATGGACTTCACGGTCAAAGTGATCATTACTATACTATCCAAATCTTGCACATAGGACTACTTTTCACAGGGTCAAAGTGATCATTACTATACTATCCAAATCTTGCATATAGGACTACTTTTCACTTCTTAGACTCTTCACAATGATCCAACACAAATAGAAAAATGAGTCACAGCTAGAAAATAACGAGACAACATGAACAAGGACTTAAATTTATAAATGACAATGTGAATTCAAATTAAAGACTTCTCACTACCTTCTTTGATGTTCTCTGTCTTAGACATAGATATTGTATTTATGCCCTTCCACCTTGGAGCTTGACAAAGACTTTAGATAAACTATTGCTAAGAAGATGAAGCACTTTTAACTGGTCCTCTATCCATGTTTTGATTGGAGGTAAAATCATTGTTTTAAGTAGACCAGGGGTTATAAAAATATTAGATGATTTTTTGACTACTACCTACATATGTTAGTGGTTTTGCAATTGTTTCTTCTAGATTCCAATGGGTACACAATCATCCCTGTGCTTATCGAAGGTTTTGTCATCTTTGACTAAACACTTAGATTTAAAGGCTAGAATTTGTTGATATCATCAATATAAGAATGTTTGGACCATCCTAAAATTGATTCTACCACTGTAACTTAATTGAACAATTCACTTTAAATGAAATATATTGAATAAATGTCATAAATACATGAATTACATAATTAAGTATAGTGGAATGAACTAGAAAACATGTCTAATAACTAGATCTATATATTATACCATTTTTTATTCCTAACTAAGCATACACACGCCCATAAAAAGTCCTTTCTATATTAGAATCAACAAAAAGATTTTGAAATGTATTAACCAATGTACATAAACAAAAAAGAGAAGCCTATTATATAGGCACAAAAGAAACACCCAAGAAACAAAGAGGTGGGTAGAACCATAAATGTTTGGGTAGCATAAAATAGCTAGGCCTGTCAAACCAACTAACCTATTGATGCAAGTGGTTAAAACCACACTAACAAAATGCTTAGATAATATACCTTAGTGATTAACCTAAGGTATTTACAATACACTAACACCCTCCTTAATGATTAAACCAAAAATAAGACCAAGTTTATCCCTGAATTTTATGGACTTGTTTGAACCAAGTGGTTTGATCATTATATCATATGGTTGTTTTGAAGTGGGATAGTAGAAGAGACTAATATCTTCATTTATAACTAATTATCAAGTGTAATAATGGTGAACCTTAATGTGTTTGGTCCTAGCATGGAATACTAGATTTTTCACCATCTTTATAACACTATAGTTTTTATAGAAAATCAGAGTAGGCTTTGATGACTCAAACTGAAGATCCTCTAAAATTTTCTTTATCCACATAATTTCACAACCTACACTGACCAAAACTTTATACTTTGCTTATGCCAAAGATAATACCACTGTAGTTTGTAGTTTGTTCTACCATGAGAAAACTCCTAAACTAAGAGTGAATACATAGGCTTTTGAACATTTTATTGAATCTATTGATCCTACCCAATCAAAGTCAAAATATTTTAAAAGCTTAAAATCTACATACTTCTTATATGGTATGCCAAATTCAAGAGTACCTTTAACATATATTACCACTTGTTTTGCATCTAACCAATGTACTTCCTATGGTTTAGACATGAAGTGAGATAGAAAACTCACTACAAAACAAATATCTGGTCTAGAGGTAGTGAGGTAAATGAGACTACCCACTTGTTCCCAATACATTGTTTCATTGACTGGAAGTGAAGCAGTGTCTAGCAAAAATTTAAATCCAACCTCTATGGGTGTGTGAGTTAAATTACAATCCATCATTCTAAATGTTTCCAATAATGATTTGGCATACTTATTTTGTGACATGAATACAACACAATTACCTTACCAAAAATCTACACCTAGACAATATCTTAGTTTTTCTAAGTGTATCATGTCAAAAATACAAAACATATCATCTTTCATCTATTGAATGAGACTAACACTACTCCCAGTGATGGCTATATCATCAACATATAAAATGAGAGTCAAGATATCATCACCAAATAACTTTACATAAAGAGTTGGTTTGGAATTACACCTTTTAAAACCATACTCCCTAAGGCACAAATCTATTTTCATATACTAGGCTTGAGGAGCCTACTTAAGCTAATACAAGAACTTGATTAACCTAAAAACAAGATGTTTCTTACTAGTAACCTGAAAACCCTATGGTTGAACCATGTAGACTTCCTCCTCTAGATCTCAATTCAAGAAGGCACTCTTGACATCCATTTAGTGCACCTGCCATCTAAACAACTCAATAATAACAACAATTAACCAAAAATTTACCATCTTTGTAATCAACCCCTTCCTCTTGTGCATAACCTTTTACAACAAGTATGGATTTGTATTTGTCCAAGGAACCATATGCTTTGTATTTTACCTTATAAATCCATTTACAACCAATGTTTTTTACTTCTCAAGTCTTGTTTTTCATCAAGGAATCATATTCTAATTGCATGGCTAATTCCCACTCAAGATTCCCTTTGGCCTATGAAAAAGAATTAAGCTAAAATGGCTATGAAACTGATGGGTGTCGTCAATACCCCTCATTTAATAATGTCAATCTATAGTTGGTGTCTAAAGGCTATATGAAAAAGGAGAAAGATATCTCTGGAAAATGGTTCATTCTATCACACTCCGCACTTTGCATAAATTAAAAATCATTCTTATAGAAATTAAATCACACTTGCAAAAATGAAATTACACTTGAAAAAATAAAATCATACTTGTAGAAATGAAAGTGTACTTGTGAAAATGAAAACAAACTTGCAGAAATGAAAGAACACTTGTAGAAATGAAATTATTGAATTGAAAATAAATGATAAACAAACAAACCACCTGCAGGTTTACAACAAACTATACAAAAAAACTGTTTACAACAGAAAAGAAATAAAATGATAATTTATACCAAAGATAATAATTACATAATAAAGAAATAAACATAAGTACATTGATCCATCTTCCTTGGAATGAGTGGCCATCTCATTCCTCAGAAGATGATTTTACTTAGAACACACATTTTAGAAAGGACTCCTTAAAATAATGGAAGGAAAAATTATATTGATTGATTATTTCATTCGGGTGTGGAAGGTTGCATTTATAATTCATGCTTCCAACCAACACCTTATTTGGGAGTAACAATCTGAGATATTGTATCCTATCTCAATCTCTATAAAATGTGGAGAGAGATATTTATTTTAATAAAATTTATGACAACATAATCTCGATCTCCACCAAATATGGAGATAGTTATTATTTGGAATATAAATACATAAACCTATATTTGAATGCAATCTATGATGGAAAGTCTATACATAGAAAGCTATATATAGAAAGAATTTAAATGGAAAACATTCTTCATGATAGATGGAACATTATAATACATTTAGATATACTTTCCAAACATGCCTGTAGTAGTTTTGTTGAAGTCTGTAGTAATTCTGTTGAAATCTGTATCAACTTGCTGAAATCCATAACAAGCCTGGTGAAATCTATAATTGGCTAATTTAATTCGTAGCTGGTCTATAGAAACCCTATTGTAATCTATAGCTACTATAGTAAGTCTATTTTAATATGTAGCTATTTTAGCAATAATGTAGGAGTTTATGATGTAATTTGTAGATATTGTAACAAACCTGTTATAATCCATAACTACTGTGGGAGTCTGCAACAAACCTATAGGAGTCCATAACTTAACCAGAATATTGGGTCTTATTTCAACATTATGCTTGAATGATTACTCTTCATACTTTAAATCATTCTTAACTTAGTATGAACTATATATGCACTTATTGACATATTTTTCCCAATATTCATTATAAATAGCTAACTAATAGCTAACAATGAATTCTAAAGACAGCCATAATATATACTTGTTATTTCATTATAAATAAATTGAGTTTGAAAACTACATTTAGATCCACTTATAATGCAAGAAAACTGATGTTATTTTATGGATATAATGAGCCATTTTATGGGCTCATTAGAAACAATAATTGTTAGTGTAATTTTTTCATGCTCACATTTATTACCAAACTACTAACCTGATCTCAAACTTCACTTTATTCTAATCGGGTACATTCTTATAATCAAAATGCTTATCTAATTTTATGATCTAATAAATCAATTCTTCACCATCTAGGCTGCATTCATAATTAGGAAGTTAAATCTTTAGCTTTGACCCCTATTTCATCATGACCTTCAATAATCTATCAATTCCTTCATCTTCATGTTCTTCATCTTCTTCTTATTCTTCTGGTGCTTGTGGATTTTCTTCCTTGACACTAACATGCCCTGTTACCACTTATATTTTTTGTTTTGCCTCTACTTATTTCAAAATTGCATCAAATCTTAGCCTCAAATTCCTTAACTCCAAAATTACAACTCCCATTTGAATACCTGCTCTTCCACCTCCTTTTGCATTCCTCCTAGGTGGCATTTTAACTTATCAATCAAATTGACTATCAATCAATCAATCAATCAATTTCACTCTTATCTCAAAGAGTGTCTCATTATTCAATCTTACTTTTAGGTATATGTCTTTCTCTAATACCAATCTGATGAAGAGGGGGAGAATCAATCACATTCAATTGCAAATTGTTTAATTAGAAATATCTATTATAGCCCTTTCAAAAGACATATAGGTATATATATGGTTTCAAGATAGACTAGGACCAGTTTCAACTACCCAATACCTTCTTATAACACCATACAAATTTTGATGAACACAATCTAAATGGACACATACTAACTCACACTTGTCTCTCATAATTAGGTCTCCTCCTTGTAGCCCTCAAAGAGCATCTTTTTGGGTGGTTGGAAAAATATTCAAGGTTTATAAGTAAAAAAATTATACTTTTATATACCCATTAAGTTAATTCAACCTTATACAAATTTTTGTGTCCCAATTTCCATTGAAAAGGTATTAACTTAACAGGACTTCTCCAAAATAGGTCTCCAATTAGGCCTCTTGTCCTTCAAAATTGATTTTTTGCTCTATAACCCTCCACACATGCTAATAAGCCAAATAAAAATTTTATTATACTTTAGGACACTAACACCAAGCTACAAGTCAAGTTTAAAAGTCTGAAACAAAGTCTAGATGCCAAAACCATAAATGGTGAAATACCCTCAACTAGGTTCTTACATAGGCTGTGAGGTAGCAAAATGAGGTTTTTGAGGGAAAATTAATGTTTCAAGGTTTAAAATTTTAGGATAGGGTATGTGACACCATAATACACCTTATATAATTGTAATAAACTTAGTTCAATCCCAAATATACTTATATTTTACAATTTCCATCTAGAGTATTCACAAAGAAAAAAGGGTTTTGGATTGTGTGAACAAAGTTTGAGATTGGAATAATATTACACCTTAATATGAGGTTTATGAGACATAAAATTTTTTTTCCACCTAATGAAAAACTCTCAACACCATAACAATCATTAAATTTCTTATCATGGATAAAAGAATCCTTTTTCACCTCTTATACTTGACTATTCACCATGCAAATAGGGTGCGAGGTAGAATTATAGATTTGTTGTTTGAATGACACTTTTTACCTTCTAAATGGATTTTAAAGTAACCATATAACTTCCATACATTTACTATCAACTTCTTAACAACATTTCACTATTATAATGCTTGAAATCCATCAAAGAAACTTACACAAGATTGGATACTTGACTGTGTAACACACATAATTTTGAAGGGCCAAATATATATATATATATATATATATATATATATATATATATATATATATATATGTATGTATATATATGTATATATATGTATATATATGTATATGTATATATATATATATATATATGTATATATATATATATGTATATATATATATATGTATATATATATGTATATATGTATATACATATATGTATATATATATATATGTATATGTATATGTATATGTATATATATATATATATATGTATATATATATGTATATATATATATATATATATGTATGTATGTATGTGTGTGTGTGTGTATATATATATATGTATATATATATATATGTGTGTGTGTGTGTGTGTGTGTATATATGTGTGTGTATATATATACATATGTATATACATATATATATGTATATACATATATATATGTATATATATATACATATATATATATATATATATATACATATATACATGTATACATGTATATATGTATATATGTATATATATATATACATATACATATACATATACATATACATATATATACATATACATATATATAGATACATATATGTGTGTGTGTGTGTGTGTGTGTGTGTAAATATGTAACCATATAACTTCCATACATTTACTATCAACTTCTTAACAACATTTCACTATTATAATGCTTGAAATACATCAAAGAAACTTACACAAGATTGGATACTTGACTGTGTAACACATAATTTTGAAGGGCCATATATATATATATATATATATATATATATCTTGTAACTTAATGAACCAATTATAAATATCATCAAAGAAACAATGTAGATAGGTAATCAAACTTACCAATAGTCTTAAAAGTATTCACAAAATCTTTCAAATGCTTCTTTTATTCTTAAACATTATTAGTCTCATACATTCAAACTCAGAAAATTGTCATATACAACCTTCCCTTTACAACCTCCTTATTTCCTTGGATAATGACCCCTATGAACATATACATTCAATTTAAGTCCCTTAAAACATTGTAACTGAATCTTACTTGTCTCTAATGTAGGCTTATGTGTGATAACTTTTTCATTCCTGAAAGTTACATGAAGTTTGAATATAACATATGAGATCACAAAGGTGGACAAACACAAATACACATCCTTATATTCTAACAATAGTATGAATTAGACCATAAAACTAACCTTGGAAATTCAAAAAATTAAATTTGGCATTTTGGTGAGAAAATGCTTAGATGTCTCAAATTCAAATTTTAAGAACACTTAGGTCATATATTTGACTCATAAGTTTCCTATACACCTTCTAAGACATATAATGACTCAAAACATTGAAATAAAAAACCAAAATTGATCAAAATAGTGATGTCCCTACATCACATCACCTCATAGACAACTATGAGGAATTCAACATGAATCTCATTGGAAAGTTTGAAAGGGTTGATCTAGAGATTTACTTCAGGGAGTTGGCATAATTGAAACAAAGCAGGTTTCAAATATGAGACATCAATGAGAAAAAATCAAGCACTTTAGAAATTTAAAAAATTTAGGGCAACAAGAATAAATTGTCCAACAAGTTCATGAGCAACAAAGAGAGCAAAAATGGGAAGACAAGAATGGAGGAGAATTAAAAAATTATAAATATCCAGGGAAAATAAAGAACAAGATTTATATGAGGGATGTCAAACATCCAAGTATGAAGAAGTTCCAGCCTTATAATTAATGAACCCTCATGCAAAATTTGTAAAATTTGAGCCATCACATGTTGAAATTAGTTCTCCCTTAGTGGTGAAGGAAGAAGGGGAAATCTTGGATCATGAGCCAAAGGAAGAAGAATAATCCATTTGGTATGACAATGGAGATAATTTGATGTTAAAATTCAAATTTTTAGGTGTTGGCCATTTTTGGCCCACATACCAAAATTTTTCCCAAGTGTGAGAAGGTGGACATTCAAGCAAAAGTGGCAAGTTAAACAACCTTGGGTTCTCCAAAGTAGAAGTCTTCAAGCTTTTGAATATGCAAGACTTCAAGTTTCTAAGGGAACAGTGCAAATCAAGTTTCTAGTGGTGCTCGAATTCTAAATGTTATATAAGTAGAATTAATTCAAGTTTCCTAGCTCACCCAATTATATGGAGAGGTATTACCCATCCCAGTCAATGGGATTTATCTGAAGCCCTACTATTAAGAGTTTTCAACTGTTTTATATGTTATTATACATTTTGTATAGCTTTTCATGCTTTTCTCTAAGTGCCTTGTGCACATCCATTTTAGTTGAGTGTTTTCCCTTCCCTAAGTGTCTTGGGCACAATTTGTTTCATTTCATTTATTCTTTTTTCTTCAAAGAAAATTTCCAGATAGATCCAACTTTGTACATAATCAGTGACTCCATGCCCAATGGATCAAATGAAGTAAATGTGTTGGGTTCTCAAGCATAGCAGGCATGCTTCCCTATGAGTCATAAAAAATATTGGCTATTTTTGGCCCACATACCAAAATTTTGCCTAAGTTTGAGAAGGTGGACATTCAAGAAAAAGTGGCAAGTTTAGACAACCTCAAACTCTCTGAAGTAGAAGTCTTTGGGATTTCAAAGTCATAAGACTTCAAGTTTCTGAGGGCAGAGTGCAAATTGGGTTTCCAACAGTGCTTGACTTCAAAATGTTTTATAAGTAGAATTAATTTGGGTTTACGAACATGAATTACTCATGGACAGTGTATTTTGGGTTCTCCAAGGAGCACTACTCAATTACTTCATAAGTTGTGAGCATTCAGAAGCCCAAAATAAGTAAAGAGGCTTGAAAAACCTGATTTGGTCTCAAAAAATAGTGCTCCTCGGATTCTTCAAGGGACAAGTCTTATCCAATGAATACTCCAAGGGTCATTGACAAATCCGAAGTGCATTTTCTTCTCCAAGTGGACAGTTGCAATTTTTTTGAAGGCTCTTTTGATCTTTGGGAGGACCATTTCAAATTTTTTGAAGGGTATATTTCCCTTCAAAAAAAACCATTTGTAGAAGCCCGAAGGGTCCCTTAACCTTCGGAAGACTCCTTACAAAAGCTCTTGGAAAATAATTCTGAAGGAAAGGAACAAAAAACAAAAGTTTGAAGGGTATGTTACCCTTCGAAAGGACCATTTCAAAATTCTCGAAGGGTATCTTTCCCTTTAGGAGGATCATTTTCAAAGGCCGAAGGATAATTTTTAAGTGAGAGGACCATTTGTGGAAGTTTGAAGGGATATACAAGAAGCTCAAAGGGTCTCTCACCCTTCAGGAAAGTCCATTTTGAAAAATCTGAAAGGCAAATTCCGAAGGAAGAGAGTAAGAAGGTGTGATCTAAGAATTTGACTCAAGAGAAGATGGTTAGTATGGTGTTAGTTTCAAAATGAAAGAAACACACTGGCTAGCATAACATCTCTAGGCCTAGACACTAGAGAGAGCTTACTTAACAAACATGAATAAAACACACAAAACTAAAATACAAAAGAAATCTTCTTTTACCTTCCTTGGATGTTCCAAAATGCTTGTTGTAGTGGCTTGTTCGGTTTGTGCTCATGAAATCCTCATCAATGGAAGCTTGGCTACCTCCATCTCTCCTTGGCACCTTTGGCTTGTGGCCTAGCTTGGATTGGAAGCAATTTGGCATGGTAAAACTAATTGCAATGGCTTCTTGAAGATATTTATGCATTATAACTTTGCATAATCATGCCTTAAAATTCATGTGGTGAGGCCTCCTATTTATAGATTTTTTAGAATGTCTAGAATCAACCTAAACCATCCATCTTGAGATTGAGATGTGTGGTTGAGGATTAATTCAATTTTTAGAATCAAGATTATAATTATCTTCATCATGACATTGGAAGAAAGGGCAATTAAGAGGCATGAAAGGCATTGTGGAAGGCATTGATGAGGCATGTAGGGCATGAATCTTGATATTTGTGTTATTTATGGCCTAGGGATGTCTTCCTAAGAAATTAGGTCACCTCATGATGCAGATATTCAATATTAATTTCTAAAAATAAGTATTCAACAAGTTTCTATGGAATTATTAATTAGGCCTTGATATGAAATAACAAGCTCTTAAGCATGATTAAGCACTTTGTGCACAAATTACTTAAATTGATTAGAATGCCTTATTATTGGTCCAACATTTGATTAAATTCAAATTGGAAAGTGATGTTAGCTGTGTTGGATCCGTTATCCCATTTAAGATGTTACCAACAAAAAATAACAAAGGCACATGTCTTGTGCAAGAGATTTGATAGGAAAGAGCAATCCAAAACACCTAGGTGCAATATTAACACTGGCCAAAATTGGCATTTGAATATGTCAGTTTCACATCATTTAACATGTTTTAATGTTTTTAGGCCAAATTGTTCATTTGAAGTGGAAATTGGTCAAAACTTGATTTGGGGTTATCAGTGCCCAGATTTAGGTGTCTACAGAAGGAAGCTTCAGACAAAAGGTTTGAAGGAATTCTTTCAAACAAATTGTCCCAACGAATTCCTTCAAAATATTTTCCAAAGATAAATAGATCCCAAAGAATAAAGGATCCCATAGACAGAGTTTGAAGTTGGAGAGATCAAAAAGCTTGAATTACTCTGCATAGAGTAAATCAAGATTCTTCAATGAATTAGCTTGAAAAGCTTTATAAGTCAAGTAGATTTGAAAACCCAAATTACATAGCAAATATTAGATTAGATTTCCAATGCTACTTGACTTAATAAGCTCGGTCCAATGGCATTTTCTAAGGATCGATAGTGCATGGGAGTCATGATTGAACAAATGAAAGTTTGTCAAGTGGCACAAAGGAATCCACATCACAGGTCAAGGATCCAAGGAAGCTTCCAATGACAAATCAATGCAAAGAGGAGTCCAAGCAGTTGGTAGCTAGGAATTTATGAAGGTTCTCATCCTTCAATATGGCTTGCTCCTGAAAAATGACCATCCAACACAAAAGTGACATGGTTTAGCCATTTTTTTCAACTTATGGAGACTTGCATCCCTTTTCAATAAGACATATAAAGGAGAAGGTCACCATGCCATATTTAATACAAAGATTAATACAGTCATGCCAAGAAGCAACATTCCAATTGCCCATGACATGGCTTCTCAAAAGCTACCAAGGGAGTGACTTGAATGTGGGAATGGCTCGAGGAGATTGTGTGGTGAACCTGGAACAACACATTTGGTGGTAAAATGAGGATGATGGTGGTGGTTTCAAGAATTTATGGTTTCTATTCCTAGTTTCTCATGCATTCCCATCTTCTCTTCCCCTTTTTTTTGTTATAAATAGAAGCCTTAGAGCCAAGAAATTATCCCTAGACTGGCGATAAAGTTATTGTGCAAAAATTGCTTTGTAAAAGACCTTTTGAAGCAATAAAGATTAATTTTTACCTATCTCTTGTCTGAAAATTGTGTTGAGGAAAGTTGTGCATGATGGCTTTGTGAAGAAGTGTTCTTCCATGCTCATTGTTGATGGGTGTCATTATTCCCTTCATTTAATCAACTTTCTATTGATGTCATATTTAACCAGGGTTGTGTCTAAAGCTATATGCAACAAGAAGAATCTTAGCGATTTAGTGATTGATTGTAGGTATTTGTATTTTTCTTTTGTTTTGGGGGATTTTTTATGTCTTAAGGACTTCTTGGTTAAAACCTTATTGGAATCAAACTATAAAAATCTATTGGAAGTAAACACACTTTTGCAAAATGAAATAGATTGCTGGAAATAAACACACTTTTGCAGAATGGAATAGATTGCTAAGAAATGAGAATTTAATCTAAAACACCCACAGGGACAAATCTACAACAAATTTTAACTTTAAGGAGCTGGAAGAATTTATAAATTTAACAGAGCTACCTATTTGCTTTTGAGAATAAAATATAAATATCGACCAAAAATGAAGATCTTGGTTCTTGGAAGAGTGGGACCTTGCTCCACCTAGAAACATGACTGAACAACTTAATTCCTTTTTAAAACAGAAATGGCTATTTCATTGATAAAATGTTCTGTATTACAAAAATGAATTATTCTATCCTTATCCCTATATTATTCAATTATTTTTCTCACACACACTTCCTAAATTCCTAGGTATATATATATATATATATATATATATATATATATATATATATTCTTCTTGTGGTGCATTGATTGCTGTAACTATTTCATGAATACGATGGAACTAAATCGTGCCCAGAATAGATGCTGAATTAAGACATGGCTGGCTATCTAGCTATGTGATAAATGTCTTGGATCTACAAGTATGGAAATCAGAATTCTATTCTTGATTAATGGGATCATTGATTTGACAGATTGCTGGTCATTTGGAATAGATCTTTATCAGTTCCATGTTTAACCATGAAAGTTTCAGAGCTTATCTGCAGGAGTACCAAAACTAATTCAAATAATTCTAGAGCTAAATATAGAGTTTTGAAACTAAGTATGAAAATGTGACAACTTAAAATAGCGTGGTGGGGTTCTAAAACTAAGCTGTATTGATTCCAATGCTTCCAAAAATATGTAATCTGCTTCATATTTGTTCTTTATCCTAATGATGACATGTTTTATTAAAAAACTTGAATTTTCCAAAACACTTGTTAGGAATTACAGAGCTTTTTAGAAGTTAGAATCACAATCAACAAAAGATGGATAATTACATCCTAACTCATATCAAATCAAAATAAAAGTCACAAAATGCAATCAAACTTAATAGAAAGAGAGAGAGTAAGATGAGGTCATTTATTATACATTTAACGGGCATGTCTTGGCCTCATCCTTTCCCCCATACTTGTTTGTAAGTCCCTTTACAAATGTTACTCTTCAAATTCAAGATTGTATATTCTGCATTCCATTTGATTGGTCAGATCAAATGGCTAGAACTGAATATCCCAATGCTTTGATTCAGAGGTACTATACCCTACTCCTGCTTCTACTTTTCTTTTCCATTCCTCAAATTGAGTGGGATCTTGAAGTTCTCTATTTTTCCAAGGAGATATGGGGGTGAGAAGTAGAGGTGGCCTTGTCTGCATGCCTATCCATATGCACAGGGGAGTTTCATTGATCTGAGGAATTATTGTGCATAAAGCTTTTGCCCTTTCTAGACTCTAGATCAAATTTGAAGGGGATATTACTTTCCTTCTTTTCAATGCCATCGGGATAAATTCCCATCTTTTTAAACATGCATCATATATATTATCAAAATTTGCTTTTTCATAGGAGGTGAAGGCATTAATGCTTTTCTGGAAATTGAAAAGATAAGGTTCCCTGAATTTGTCATTAAATGCATGGGATTGGAAATGTGTAGCAAAGGCGAGTGGGTTACCATAATGAATTCTCATATAGAGACCAGATGAATTAGCCTTTAACAAATGCTCTGACTCCCTTTCTTTCCATGCAATCTAATTTTGAAGAACATAGACAAATTTGTTAAGCTAGCTTTCCCCTACATATAAATTGATCATAAAACCTGAATTTATTTCTAGCATGAAATTGTAGAGGTAAAATTCACAGAGAAGATTTTTCTATTCTGCATTGGCTAAGGAGTAGGCTACCGAGAAATCAACTTTGTCTTTTATTTCATGTGTAAGGCCACATGCTATCCTTGCCAACTTCCAGCGAATGAATTGTTCCTCAAAAAACATGCTATATGCAGGAGAAGGTTTTCTGCATGCAAGCAGTTTCTCACTCATCATGCAAACTATTTATATTTTCACAAGATATTTATATTTATCATTTTCCTCCTTGTAAATTTTTTCTTCCCATTCCTTCCTTGCTTTCTTTTCTTCCTCTATTTTTCTTTTCAGGTCTTTATTGGATGCCTTGAGTTCTCTGCATGTATCATCCCATAATTGCCTGAGTGGTAGATAAGTCAATTCAATTGGTGCAGAGACTATTGGCACATCAGTCTGTATTGTACATTTTTTCTCATTCTCCATCAGTTGCCTTTTAATCTCTATTGATTCCTCAATCTTGGTTGTAAACTGGTTTGTTAATTTTTCAAGGAGCATTTCTTTTTGTTCTAATTTGATTTTGAAGAAATTCAATTCCTCATCCTTTTCTTTGATAATGAGCTCTACTCTAGACAAAAATAGATCATGTTTAATCTGCTAGTTTTATTCTTTTTCTAAAATTTCTTGGGGAGTTAAGCATTTTTCTTCCACCATAGGGGATTTCCCTTCCCTTTTCTAAGATGCATGTTCATCTTCTGCATGTGATGGTGCTTCTATCTCACCCATTTCTTGGAAAACTTGCTCCTCAAATCTTTCATCTTCTTTTTTCTTTTCTGTTTGGCTTGGTCCAAGAGGAGTCATGGCCATGCTGCCCAATATATCAGTAGCTTCAATTTCTAGCCTTTCTTATTCTTTCATCTCCTCTAGAATTTCTTTAGACCTTTTATGACATCTCCTTCCTTGAGGAGCCTCAAAATTTGCAGACATAGGTCTCCTCTTAGAGCTTCTTCTTATGTTCACCTTTTGCTCAGGCTTAGGTGAATCGTCACTATCAAAGATAGGTATTAGTTCTTCTGTATCTTCTACAGAAGAAGGAATTTCTTGAGAAGGCACAATAGGGTCTACAATTTTAGCTTTTCTTCCAGATTTTCTTCTTTTTAGTATTTCCTCTTCCCCTAGTTCTTTCTTTTCCTCAGCAGTGGTATCAGTTTCCAAATGAACTAAAGGGGTAGGAAGAGTTGCTATTGTTCTTCTAAAAATACCAGGGTTCTACACAAATTTTCCAAGAATTTTTTCTCATATTTCTTCTCCATTTTTCTTTGAAAGGAAATGGTGCTAGCATACTAAATGCACTAACCCATGATGTCTGATTGTTCCTACACCTAAAGAATACCTCTGGGCCATTATATGGATGGAATAAAAAAGAAACCCTTAAAAAGTTTACTATATATTCTAGTTTTTTGGCTCCATATCTAAGGTGTATGAGGATTTTCAAGACTTCTTTTCTTACTGTCTCAAATTGTCCATCACAGGTTAAATACTTAACTATCCAAAATGCTACTCTGTCAAAGGGTTTGGGCAAGCTGGCCCTTTTGACTCCTTTGATGATTTTCTTTGTGTTGTAAATATACTGGGGTTCAGCTTCCCCCTCTTTCATCAGTGTTTCAACCAGGTCTTTTAATTTCCCCTTGACAGGGTTTGGGACATGCACTATTGGTATTCCAGATATCTCACTTATTACATTCACAAAAAAAGAAATGAAAACCTTCCTAATCTTTGTCCTTGTTTGCTCTAAATTGATAAAAAATTCTCTTACCAATTCATCGTTATATTTGGGAAATTTCCTCAGAAACTCTAGCCATCCTACTTGTTGAAAGATAGTTCCTAATCTTACATAGGTTAGATGAAGATTGCTTCTCTTATCGGCAGAACTGATGACTTTGGCTACAGAACTAGCAAATTTAGTTGCTGAACTGGTGAATTCGATTGCAGAATTACTATACTCAGCTATAGAAATAGTGAATTTGGCTACATAACTACTGTACTCAACTATAGAATTGACAGATTTAATTCACTGTATCTCTTTTGAAATTTTTCTGTAGCTGGCTTTTACTTTGTTGATTTAATAATAAGAATAATTCTTTATAACTATCCACCAACTTATTCCATCATCAATATCCTTCTTATGATTTTGCACATTTAATAATGATGTACAATAGATGACTCATCATACTAATCTTTTTAAATCAATTCTAATCACACATGCAAACTTTCAATCTAACCTTTAACAAGATAAAAACATAATTACCATCCTTGATGATGTAATCCCTCCATCATGATGACTCATCATTCCTAAAAAATTGTTTAGAAAATAGTTAAAATGCCAAATAAGTTTTTCTTTTAAATTAGCCATTTATTTGAGAAGATCAACTGTCGTCGCTGGTTTTCAATTGATCTTTGAGAGATTGATTTTTTATTTTTTTATTTTTTTATTTTTTTATTTTTTTTAGAAGAGAACGTCATTACTGGTTTTCATCCTCTTCCCTTTATTTTGGATCTTTTCATCTAATTATTTGATCATTTTGGAAGAATTGGGTTCTTCCATATGATCAAATTATTTATTTGCTTCAATCTACTTCAAGAATTTGTCCTTAGTAGGAGGCTTATTATAAAGTTTTAGCCTGTGTCCATTGACCAAGAGTATTCTTTTGCTACCATCAATGGGAAGTAACTAGATAGAACCATTGTCAAATATCTACTTGATCTGATAAGGTCCCAACCATCTAGTTCTTAATTTGCCTTTGAATTATTGGTACTTATAATCAAATAGTAATGCCCAGTGTCCTACTTTGAATTTCCTTTCCTTGATATGTGAATCATGGAATTGCCTCCTTTGATATTAGATTATCTCTATCTGGTGAAGTGATTCCATTCTTAATTCATCCAATTCATTGAGCCGAAGGATACACTCCATTTGAGCTACATCCAAATCAATTCCCACCTTAGCTACCGTCCTCAATGTCTGTAGTTATTTTTCCCATAGACTAACTCATATGGTGAAAACCTTGTTGTGGTTTTCCAAGTTATATTGTAAGCCCAGGCGGATTCAAGTAGTCTTTTTACCCAATCTCTTCTTTTTGCTTCAATTGTTTTAGTGAGGATGTTTTCCAATTCTCTAGTTGCTACTTCAACTTGTCCATTTGCTTGTGGGTGATAGGGAGATGACTTCCTATGATTGATCTGATAATACATTGTGAAAGCCTACATTATATTGGACATAAATTATGGTCCTTGGTTTGAAATTAAACTTCTTGGTGCTCCAAACTTTACCATAATTATGTGCCAAAGGAAATCAACAACTACTTCTTCAGTGGTATTTGTTAAAGCCTGCACTTCTGCCCACTTTGTTACATAATCAGTACACATAAGAATGTGCTCTTTTCCCTATGAAGGAGGATTAAAGGGTCCAAAAAAATCCAATCCCCATCTCTCAAATGGTTCAATCATTACTTGTGGCTGTAGACGCATTTTATTAGTAACGGTTGGTTATCCCACCCTTTGACAAGGATCACACTGCCTGATATATCTCTTCACATCTTTGTACAGAGATGGTCAATAGTAACCAGTGCCAAGTATCTTGTGAGTTGTTCTTTTCATTGAATAGTGTCCTCCACTTGGCTCATCATGACATGCCCAGAGGATGTCAAAGATTTCATCTTCTCTTACACACATGCATAAAACTAAATCAGGACCACATTTAAATAGCATTTCATTTAACCATTTGAACTATGCACTGATTTTGATTAACTTCTTTATTTGCTTTTTAGTGAAAGGAGGAAACTTCCCTATTGCAAGATAATTTTCCATGTCAGCAAACCATTGTGTATCAACTGAAATAAAAAACAATTATTCATCTAGAAAGTCATCTTTGACTGGATCCTGCTCCCCTATAGTGGTCAATCTTGACAAGAAATCAGCTATCACATTAGATTTGCCTAGATTGTCCACAATGGTAATATCAAATTCTTGTAGAAGTAATAACCATCTAATTATTCTACCTCCAACCATTGGTTTGTTCATTAAATATTTAATTACTGAGTGATCTGTATGTATAAATATTTTGTGCCCTGTAATGTAATGTCTAAATTTATTGATTGCATAGATCACAGCCAAAAATTCTTTTTCAGTGGTAGTGTAATTTCTTTCAGTGGGAGTAAGATTTTTACTAAGGTAGTAAATAACATACATTCTTCCTTCTTCATCTTTCTGTCCTAAAACTACACCAATTGAGTTATTTGAGGCATCAATTTGGATGTGAAAAAGTTTCTCCCAATTAGGTCTTTTCAATATTAGGGCAATTACTAATTTCTCTTTAATTTATTCAAAAGCATATTGACACTTTTTATCCCAAAGAAATTCACAGTCCTTGGAAAGCAATTTAAACATGGGGGCAATGATTTTACTAAAATCCTTGATAAAGTGCCTATAGTATCCAACATGACCTAAAAATGACTTGATATATGTGGGGGTTTGAGGAATAGGCAAGTCTAAAATAATCTTGATTTTGTTTTGGTCAACCTGAATTCCTCTTTTTAAAATATGGTGTCCTAATACGATCCCTTCATCAACCATCATCAAACATTTCTCATGACTAAGAGACAAGTGATGTTGTTCACATCTTATTAATACTCTATCCAAATTTTTCAAGGCATCATCAAATGTATCTCCATGCACAATGAAGTCATCCACATATACCTCTACACATTCATTTGTTAGGTCTACAAAAATTGCTAATACAACTCTTTGAAAGGTTGTTGGAGCATTACATAGTCTAAATGGCAATACCCTATAAGCAAAGGTACCCCATGGACAAGTAAATCCATCTAAGAAGGAAAAGTATTGTTTACCTGAAAAGTTGTCTAAGACTTGATCTATGAATGGTAAGGGAAAATAATCTCTCAGGGTGGCTTTGTTTAGTTCAATATAGTCAACACAAATTCTCCATTTTATATTCTTTTTAGTGACAATTACAAGAGAAGACACTCACCAACTATATGAGATAGGGTAGATAAAACTTACTTGTAATAGTTTTTCAATTTCTTGTTTGACTATATCCCTTAAGGTTGGATTAATCCTTCTCTAAGGTTGCCTAAATGGTCTAATGTTTTCAATATAATTCTGATGGGTGCAGATACTTGGATGAATTCCCTTCATGTTTTTATAGTCCCAAGCAAAAGCTTTAGTATGATCCTTTAGAACATGAAATAGTTTGACTTATTCATCATTCGTTAACCAAATATTAATATTCAAAAAAAATCTTTGTTGAATCTCAACATGTTTGGTTCCATTATATGATGAACTAATTTGTTGAAGGGGTTCCATTAAGGTTTTTAGTGGACAGGCATGTGGTAACAACATATGATATGTAGCAACATCTCTAAAAGTTCTTTGAGACAGAATGTTGGACAAAGGATAGCAGGAAGAGTTATGATACTTATCTTGTTGTAGGTCAAATTCTTTGTTACTATTGTTTTCCAAAAATTCTTCATCATCTTCTGATATCTGTAAAGCTAAAGCTACAAATCCTTCCTCTCTCCAAGAGAAATCTTGTTCCTCCAGAGTGAAATTATCTTCATTTGTAGGGAATTGTTGTTGGTTTCAGAATAGATTATGTAGGTTCCAGAACTAACCCTGACTGCTCCAATGACAATTGATGTTCATTCAATGAAGGATTAATCATATCTTCTATTTCCCATACATGATCCTATAATGTTATCATAGCCAAAGAAGACAAATTTTGCTCATTAATATCAGGATTATCAACCCATAATTTCACTTGATTATCAATAAAAGGTCGTGCAAAGGGATATGATGAAATTTACTTAGAATTCTCACCATTGAAAATAGTCATATCACCTAACCTGCAATCAATTAAGGTAGCAATTATAGCTAACCATGGTCTCCCCAAAATAATGGGATAACCAAGTGTTTTATCTTTTGGCTATAATATAAGAAAGTTGATTAGTTATTCCCATGATTCCACCATTACTGCCATATCTTCAATCGCTCCTTCTAGTTTTGCTACAGAGTGATCTGCCATCTGCAATATGGTGTTAGTAGGTTGTATGCCTATTAATGGTAATATTTTCAAAGTGTCTACTGTCATTACATTGATAGCTACTCCCAAATCAATCAAAATGCTATGTATATCCTTATTACCTATAGAGATAGAAATAACAGGGCTGTCAGGATCTCCATATTTGAGAAGTAGGAGTTTTCCTGCTAATAAATAAGCAAGTTTCACATCTACCTGAATAGTCCTGGGGTACTGCTTCTTTCTTCCACATTTTTAAAAACATAACAGTTGATTAACTTGTTCAACTCTGGAATATCTTTAATTGCTTGTAAAAATGGTATTTCAATATTCAATCTTCTTAGTTCCTGCACCAATTCAGATTCTTTAATTTTTATAGCTTCTTTAAATCTTTCTAGAAATGGAATTGTTGACCATTTTGGTCTAGCAAACCAAAATCAGTCTCCTTCTTCCTTTTTTTTCTAAGCTAGTTCAATTTTTGATTTTGTGCACAAGTCTTCTGGTAAAAGGAAGAACTAGTTCACTGGTTCGACATCAGTGTCCAATGGCTTGAGCTTTCAAAGAGCTTTGAACTTAAACTTTGAACCATTATTTGTTCAATGAGTTGGTTCAGTTCAATCAGTTCAAGTGCTTGGTTCAATAGCTTGGTTCAGTCATTTCGATTCAATGCCTTGGTTCAATTAGTTTAGTTCAAGCAGTTGGTTCAATGCTTTGGTTCAATGCCTTGGTTCAATGAATTGGTTCAACAGTCGGTTCAATGAGTTGTTCATTTAGTTGGTTCAACGTTTGGTTCAAAAGAACGATTCAATGGGAAGGTTCAAGAGAGTCTCCCAAAGGACAAATACCCTTGCGGAGGGTAGGGAACACTTAAAAAAAGACCAAAAAGTGAACAAAGCCAAAAAAGTAAATTTTCTTCAGAGTTTTGTTTAAGGCAAAGGATGAGAATTTCTTCGAATAAAATGTCCGAAGGAATTCCTTCGAACATTTTGTTCGAAGAAATTCTTCAAAAGAAAATCTCGTGAAATGAAAAGACAAGGCAAAGGCAAGAATGATTTCCTTCGGATTTTTATCTGAAGGAATTCCTTCAGACAAAAAAGTCTAAAGAAATTTGGGAAAAGTAGTGGGAAAAAACTGGAGAAAAAGCTTTGAAGGAAAGGAAGCGAGCGAGATAATTCTTGCAGACATTTTATGTACAGGAAAATTGGTTGAGACAAAAGCCTGATCAAAGAGAAAGGAGCCGAAGGAATTGCCAAGGATGGTGACATCCCTGAAGCTGTCAAATACAAGGAAATAAACTAGCTATTAGCTTTCAAACAATGATAGGCCCGTGAACATCAATTTTACAAGGAAATAGCCATTTGATCTTTAAATACTTGAGTGCCCACTAGAAGGGAGCTCGAAGAACTAAGAGAGAAAGAGACAAAATATAGTAAAAGACAAAACTAGGAAAAGATGACACTGGGAAAGACAAAAGTTAAGAATGAACCAATCGACCTACTGATGGAAGAGCCCAAGGAGCCAAAGAAGTAGTAGAAGATAGCCCTTGGGGGCTGAAGGAGATAGAAAGGACAAAGCTAGGAAGAGACAAAAGAGCCAAGTGTAGAAATGGACAAAATATTCCAAGTGGCAAAGGAAGGCATCGACTCAAGGAGTTACTCCAACAGTTGGAACAATGTATGCCAAGTGGTCATCAAGGGGCGCAAATAGTGAATAGTAACACCCATTTTTCTCCATTTTGCATTTATGAGTAGACAAACTACATGAATGCCTTTAAGGAGTGGTCTTATTTGTAGACAAATGGTGCAGCCTATGTTTTTAAATGCTTGAAGTCAAAGTAGGAGCTTACACAACATTAACTATCAAGTGGCTTCCTCTTCCCAAGGCTCAGAATGCACATGGGCCACTTGTAAAAGGGTGCCAAAAGGTCTTCTCCAAAAGGGGCACTTTTTGTTCTCTCTTCTCTATATATATTGTAACTTCTCATTTTGAGAAGATCATCTCTCACATTATAAGGTGAAGCCCTGCCATTTTTCACCTGGAATCAATAAAATACACATTTTTTACCTCTTTCTAGTTGCATATATCTCTGAGTGTGTCTGAGTGTTAGACTTGTGTCCAGTCATTACTTCCTAATGCTTTCACAGATTTGACACCAATGTACTTGGTATATACAAAGTGCCATTTTTGCAAGTGATAAGAAGAGTTGTTCCTAGAGCGCAGAGGCAAAAGGAGGTTACTAGATAGTGTGCTCTTCCTAAAGTGCCTATGGTAAGTCTTTTTCCTATGTGCTTCCATTAAAGCCTCCCTATCAAGCCCCATATAGTTTGGCCCTCTTACCAGTTAGAGTGTATGTATGCACCCTTATGGTTCAGAGTGTGAGTGTGAGTAGATTAAACTTGTTTGGTACATCACCCTATTAGGTTAGGTTCTATTATTTTCAGCATTTTTGTCTCTTTTTAACCCCCCCAATATATATATATATATATATATATATATATATATATATATATATATATATATATATATATATATATATATATATATTAGCAACTTACTAGAATAACTCAGATGCATCAAAGGGAACTAGCCCTTATCTAGATACTCTCCCCCCAATTTTGCCAGGCCCACAGGCAAGAGGGGAGTTTCCATTGTGATGTGCGGAAGGCAGGAGCTCAACCTCCTATCAAGGGTGCAATCCAATACGTTAAAAGTTTTTGGCACACCTGGTGGGACTCAATTTTTAGACTTAGTAAATTTTTAGGATTGATGTTGGTCCCATTACAGTGAAATCAACCATTTTCAGCATCTGACAACTCCACTGCTAAGAGCTTCAGTTTTTTATCAAAGACCAGTTTGACCTCCTATGCCTAAAATCACCACATAGTCTATTGCTAAGGGTGTCCCTTTTGAATTCATTAAATTGCCTTTGAACTCAGCAAAGTGACTAAGGTTTGAGAGGACCCATCCTTATTCAGTAAACCACTTTCCCAAACTTGCTATAAAGTACACCTATGTAAGAAGGACATGGTTACATCCTGTCATAGCTATGGCATTACCCTTTATGACTTTTCATGGTCAGAGTCCCTTAAATCTCCAGCATTATGACCTAATTCTAGGAGCAGTCCTCAAAAGTGTGCCTCCATTTGATGGAGAGGGGCCCATTATAGTTATTGAACACATCAAAAATATTGCTAACCTCTGTAACATTCACAATGTCACTGAGGAGAATATTGCACCTAAATTGCTAGCATTGTCTCTCAAGGGAAAAGTTCTAGATTGGTATGGGACTTTACCCATGAATTCAATTAATTCTTGGAATGAATTGGGCACTCTCTTGATGAGCCGATTTGGGGAGAAGAGCGACCACCTCTCGCTTACTGAGCAACTGACTACAATGAAAAGAGCTCCCCATGAATACATGCAAGATTTCAACACTCAATTTTAGAAGACATGGGATAGAATCCCCATTCTGGTAAAGCCAAATCCTAGCTATGCTTTCCTTTATTACTTGAGAGTGTTGAATAGTGATATCACTATTATGATATAGTCCATGGGAGGACATGTGATGCCTACTGCATATGACATAGCTATAGCAGCTAAGAATTGCCTAGTGCAAGCTGGAAAAATAGCTCCCATACCTCATATGCCACTTTTTCCTAAAATGCTACCCCCAATCTAGACTGTTGCTCCCACTTTAGCTCTTCTGCCCAGCATAGAAAAGCTAGCTGTTACTTCATCCAATGACCTCCACAAAGTCAAAAGCCTGTTACAAAGCATAACAAATGAACTAGTGGCTATTAAAAGGTAGCAAGCTCAAAATAATAGACCAAACCAAGGATATCAACAATATGGTCAAGCAAATAGACCTCCATTCCAAAATTACAATCAAAGGTAAGGTCAATTTATGTAAGCCAGACCTTTTCAAGGCTATAATCTAGGTGCCCCTTCATCATCCAAGGCCATGGTGCCCACTTAAAACAATCTGGTGCAAGAACAACCTAGTTGCTCAACCATGGGATATGGTCAAGAGGTGGTAATTTATACAAATGAAATGCCAAGTCACTACATAAGTGTACAAGACAATCAGGAAACCACTCAATTCCTAAGTTTTGAGGCTTCAATGCAACTCAGCATGAGTAGTAGTCAGACTCAACCTGATTCTACTCTCATGAATCACCTAGAGGGTGAGTTCTATGCAATCAATTACGTGGGTACTGCAGACAATTAGGGTGACTATGTCGTAACCAACACGAGATCCAAAAGGAGAGCAATGGAAGAAGCTTAGGCTGCTACCCAAATGTCAGCAATACCTTCTTCATCACATGTAAACCAAAAGGTCCCAAACTTTAGACCATCGATTATACCTTCATCTCCTCAACCTGTGCCTTAGGCTGTAAATAATCCCAAAGAAAATTTGAAGGCAACCCTTGAGTCCATGTGATAGACCAGATGAATAAGATACACATGAACATCTCTTTGTGGTATTCATTGTCAATACTGGGGCAAAAGGACATGCTAAAAAGGAATTGCATGAGCTAAATGAACAAGCTATCCTAACAAAAGTTGATAATGTTTTGATGATGATTAAACAACCTTCCACCTCAAGTCAAGTCAAGAAAGAAGAAAAGGTTCCCCCTTTTTATTTGTCTTTGGTCATAAGAGATTTCTTGGTGCACAATTGCATCATTGATAGTGAAGCAAGCACCTCGGTAATGCCCAAATGCATAGCTGACAAGCTGGGGTTGAAATATGAAGAAATGACTAATGGATTCCTACCGCTGGATGGAACACTAGCAAAGATAGTTGGGGTGGTGAAAGGTTTGAGCTTGATGCTACATGCTTTCCCAAACTTCTTAGTTCCTCATGATGTGGTAGTGGTGAATTTCCCTCCTTACTTTGCTATCTGCTTTTCTAGGGATTTCACATCCAAGATAGATAGCTACCTAGCAGTGAACTAGTCTTATCTAGTAGTTAGAACCAAGTATGGGACTAAAGTTAAGATTGAATCTGAGCCACTCCATAGAGATCATTTGGAACCATACTCGCTCAAGGTAGCAAATGTTAGTTATGCCATTATTGACCAAGAAGAGTTACAAGTGGATCAATCTCCATCCTCTGCCCTTGAAGGAGTTGCTGACTTGCTCTTAGACAAATGGGGAAGTGACAACTTTGAGCATGATCCTTACAAGTTCATAGAAGAGGCAAGCCTTGGAATTTATTGCATACATGAAGAGGGTAATTTTGTACCAAATCTGATGAAGGCAAGCCAAGAAAGCTCAGGTCTATGGTAGTTGTTCTTTGATGGCTCAAGAAGTAGGTTGGGAGCTGGTGGTGGAGCGATGTTAGTTTCTCCTTCAAAGGAGAAATACTTTTTGGCTTTTCAGTTCCAATTTTCTTGCATGAGAAATTTTGTGGAGTATGAATCCCTCATCCATGGTTTGGAGTGGGCGAGGAAGAGAGGAATCAAAGAGCTACAAGTTTTAGGTGATAGTGTGTTGATTGTCAATCAGATAAGAGGCCAAAATTTGACAAAGAATTCTTTACTAAAGTCCTAAAAACATAGGGTATGGGACTTGGTGGAAAATTTATTTGCTTATGTTACCTCCATTCTTAGAGAGCAGAACAAGCAAGCAAATAGGCTAGCAACAGTTTGTGCCCAGTTTAATATCCCCAGGGAAATAGGTTGAGACCACAATCCACACCACTTGAAGGTAGTAATTTGGCCCTCTGTACCTGAAAACATCACTAACTGGTAGGTCTTTGACAGTGACCAATAAATAACACTCTTCTTACAAGAAGAAGCTGAGTTCACTGCTAAAAACTGGGCAAAGATACAACAGCAATATGGCAACCAAATTGTTCAGCTGAAGAACAATAACCTCCCCAAAGGTTTGGTCACTCTAGAGAGTATCTTCAATGAAGATGACCAGTTGAAAAGCAATAAGGAAAACATCACAATGAAGGAGGAGAACTATGAGAAGGTTGAAATATTTAAAGATAAGCTGCTTGTACTTAAGAAAGTGTGCACAGACTGTGAAAGGCAGGCCTTCATCTTGTTGTGCCAAGAGTTTGTTGATGTCTTCACTTAGGAATATAGCAATTTGAAGGGCTTTGACCTAAGTTTGGCCCAACATACCATTAAGCTAGAATAAGGAACTCACCAAGTTGATTGAGTCCAGGATAATATTTCCAATCAAACACTCCTCTTGGCTAGCAAATCTTGTCCTTGTCTGGAAAAAGAATGGGGAGATCAGACTATGCATTGATTTTAGAGACCTTAATAGAGTCTCTTTGAAAGACCATTATCCTCTCTCGAGTGTGGAGTAGATCCTTCAAATGGTGACAAGCAGCAAGCGTTTCTCCTTCCTAGATGGGTATTTAGGATATAATTAGATTTTGGTGCAAGACTGTGACCAATACAAGACATCCTTCACTACCAAATGGGGGACATTTTCTTATAGGAAAATGCCATTTGGGCTGTCTACTGCTAGTGCCACCTTTCAATGAGCCATGGACATGGCCTTTCATAGCCTAATAAATAACAATGTGTTGGTGTATCTTGATGATGTGATAGTTTTCTCTAAGGAGGTGAACCAACACATGAAATACCTTAGACAAATATTTGAGAGGTGTAGAGATTCCGGTATCTCTCTTAACCTAAGGAAATGCGTGTTCACTATCCATGAGGGTAAACTCCTTGGCCACATTATTTCCAAAGAAGGCTTAACTATTGAACCAGAGAGAGTTCCCTCCATCCTGGAGCTATCCTTGCCTAAGCACAAGAAATGCCTGCAGAGCTTCTTCGACAAAATAAATTTCATCTCGAGATTTATTCCAAATTTTGTGGAGATAGTCAAGCCATTGACATCTATGTTGAATAAGGATGAGAAGTTTGCATGGATAGCGCAAAGAAAGGACAATTTTGAAGAGATCAAGCAAGCTATAGCCCAGGCTCCTACTTTGATCATTCCTAACTTTGCCAAAGATTTCAACCTCTACACCTTCAAAAATGAAGAGGTAATCTCTGCCATGCTTACCCAAGCGAATGGTGATAACCTTCAAAAACCACTTGCATTTTTTAGCCAAGGTCTAGAGAGTTTTGAGGTCAGATACACATATGTAGAGAAGCAAGTCCTTGTAGTGATACGAAATCTGAAGAAATTTAGACATATGCTATCCAATAGCAAAATTCACCTCATGGTTCCACATCCTGGCATCAAGAATTTCTTGACCAATCATGACCTAAATGAAAAGAGAGTGGGGTGGATCACTAAGGTGATGGAATACAACATGGATATCAATATCACCAAGCTGGTAAGAGGGAGAGGCCTATGTGAACATCTTGCTACAAACTTTAAACAAGAAAAAGAGGACAGTCTGCTAATTCATGATGTAGCTATAGTAGAAGAACCAGTTCTCATCAAAGATTGGACATCAAACTTGAGGCATTTTCTTCTCACTGGTGAGTGCCCACATGGCCTTGATAGGACCAAAAGGAGATATTTCACACTCCAGTCTCTCCCTTATGTCTTGATTGATGGAGTACTATTTAAAAGGGATCTTCAGGAGTCCTTTTAAGGTGCATAAACCCAAGTCAGGCTGACAGGGTGCTCTCTGAGTTCCATGATGGGCCAATTGGTGGTCACTTTGCTCCTGGGCCTATAGCTACAAGAATAATGAGATCTGGTTACTTCTAGCCTACTCTATTCAAGGACACCCATGCCTAGGTATGAAAGTTCCAAAAATGTGCACTTTTTGATGGGAAGCAATGGCTGGTTGCCATGCCTTTATAGCCTATTCAGGTGGAGCAACCATGCATGCAATGGGGCCTTAACTTCATAGGTATGATTAACCCTCCCTCCAGTGCTAGACACAATTGGGTCTGACTGCCATAGATTATTTCACAAGATGGGTAGAGGCTATTTCTCTGAAGGAAGCCAATGAAATTACAGTCTTGGATTTTTATGAATATATGGTGGTAAGGTTCAAGGTTCTAACAACCATAATCTCAAATAATGCTTTAGCTTTTTGGGAACTAGAACAAGTGAATGGGTGCTGAGATATAGTATCTATCTTAGCACTTCATCCAATTACTACCCACAGGGGAATGGGTTGGTTGAGTCCACCAATAAGAATTTGATCAGAATCATGAAGAGAATAATGGAGGAGAATTAGAGGACTTGGCATGTCAAGTTGAAAATAGCCCTATGGGCAGATAGGGTCACTCCAAAGAGGGCAATTGGCAACTCATCATACACGCTCATATATGGAAGGGAAGCTAGGCTTCCCCTTTCACTTGAATTGCTAGCCTTGGACCTTGCTCACCAGCTACAGTTAGAAGAAGGCAATAGCATGGAGGTTAGACTATGCGAGCTAATGGAACTCCAAGAGACAAGGGACTAGACTATGGTTTCTATGACTAGGTGCCAACAATAGATGAAGAAACATTTGGACAAGAAATCTTTATCAAAAGGTTTCTCTGAAGGAGACATCATCATTAAATGGGATGCAGACCAAGTTAAGCCTGGAAAGCACACAAAGTTTGACGCCCTATGGAGTGGTCCATACGTCATCACTCAGTGCAAGCAGCACAATGCATTCTAACTCTCTAGGTTGGATGGTGAAGAATTGTATATCCCAGTTAATGGGATATATCTTAAGCATTATTATTGAGCCCTTCTCCCATTATGTATATATTTTCCTTGCTTTATTCTTGCTTTCCCTAAGTGCTTTTACACATGTTGGTAGCTTTCTTAGTCTTGTGTGTGTTTTCGTTTCCTTTTTGGGGGTAAAACTTGTGTGATTAATTCTTGGATATCTCAAGGTGGTTACTAACTCTTTTAAAGTTACATCTTGACTCCATGCCCAATGGACTTGAAGGCAACTAGTTTCTAAGCATAGTAGGCATGCTTCCCCTGGGAGTCACCAATTTGTTGACCATATTGGTCCAGCAGACCAAAATCAGTCTCCTTCCTTATTGTTCTGAGCCAGTTCAATTTTTGATTTTGTGCACAAGTCTTTCAAAAAAATGAGGAACCAGTTCACTGGTTCAACGTCAGTGTCCAATGGCTTGAGCTTTCAAAGAGCTTTGAACTTAAAATTTGAACCATTATTGGTTCAATGAGTTGGTTCAGTTCAATTAATTCAAGTGCTTGGTTCACCAGCTTGGTTCAGTCATTTCAGTTCAATGCCTTGGTTCAATTGGTTTGGTTCAATAGTTGGTTCAATGCTTTGGTTCAATGCCTTGGTTCAATGACTTGGTTCAACAGTCGTTTCAATGAGCTGTTCATTCAGTTGGTTCAATGTTTGGTTTAAAGGAATGGTTTAATGGGAAGGTTTAGGAGAGTCTCCTGAAGGAAAAATGCCCTTGTGGAGGGTAGGGTGTTAACACTTGAAAAAATACCAAAAGGTGAACAAGGATAAAAAAGTAAGTTTTCTTCATAGTTTTGTTTAAGGCAAAGGACAAGAATTTCTTCAGATAATATGTCTGAAGGAATTCCTTTGGACATTTTCTCTAAAGAAATTCTTTGAAAGAAAATCTCGTGAAATGAAAAGACAAGGTGAAGGCAAGAATGATTTCCTTTGGAATTTTGTCTAAAGGAATTCCTTCAAACAAAAAAGTTTGAAGAAATTTGGGAAAAACCCAAGAAAAAGCTCTAAAGGAAAGGAAGTGAGTGAGACAATTCTTGCAGACATTTTGTCCATAGGAAAAATGGTCGAGATAAAAGCCCGATCGAAGAGAAAAGATTTGAAGGAATTGCCAAGGATGGTGACATCCCTAAAGTCGTTAAATACAGGGAAATAAACTAGCCATTGGCTTTCAAATGGTGATGGGCCCGTGAATGTCAATTTTATAACAAGGAAATAGCCATTTGATCTTTAAATACTGGAGTGCCAACTAAAAGGGAGCCTGAAGAACTAAGAGAAAGAGACAAAAGCTAGCAAAAGACAAAACCAGGAAAAGATGACACTAGGAAAAGACAAAAGTTAAGAATGAACCCAGTGACCTACTGATGGAAGAGCCCAAGGAACCAAAGAAGTAGTAGAAGATAGCCCTCAAGGGCCGAAGGAGACAGAAAGGACAAAGCCAAGAAGAGACAAAATAGCCAAGTGTAAAAATATACAAAATAGTCCAAGTGGTAAAGGAAGGCATCGACTCAAGGAGTTACTCCAGTGGTTGGAATAGTGCTTGCCAAGTGGTCATCAAGGGGCACAAATAGTGAACGACATGACCCATTTTTCTCCATTTTGCATTTATGAGTAGATAAACTATGTGAATGCCTTCAAGGAGTAGTCTTATTTGTGGACAAATGATGTGGCCTATCTTTTTAAATGCCTAAAGTTAAAGCAGGACCTGACACAACATTATCTATCAAGCAACTTCCTCTTCCTAAGGCTTGAAACACACATGGGCCACTTGTAAAAGGGAACCAAAAAGTCTTCTCCAAAAGGGGAAATTTTTTTCTCTCTTCTCTATATATATTGTAACTTCTCATTTTGAGAAGTTCATCTCTCACATTGTAAGGTGAAGCCCTGCCATTTTTCACCTGGGATCAATAAAATATGCATTTTTTACCTCTATCTGGTTGTATATATTTCTGAGTGCATTCGAGTGTTAGTCTCATGTCCAATCATTGCTTCCTAATGATTTCACAAAGTTGACACCAATGTACCTGGTATATAAAAAGTGCCATTTCTACAGGTGATAAGAAGAGCTATTCCTGGAGCGCAGAGGTAGAAAGAAGTTACTAGATAGTGTGCTCTTCCTACAGTGCCTATGGTAAGTCCTTTTCCTGTGTGCTTCCATTAAAGCCTCCCTGTCAAGCCCCCTATAGTTTGGCCCTCTTACCAGTTAGAGTGTATGTATGCGCCCTTATGGTTCAGAGTGTGAGTTTGAGTAGATTAAATTTGTTTGGTGCATCACCCTATTAGGTTAGGTTCTATTGTTTTCATCATTTTTCTCACTTTTCAACCCCCCCACCTAATATATATATATCAACAACTTACTAGAATAATTTAGATGCATCAAAGGGAGCTAGCCCTTATCTAAAGACTCTCCCACTAGTTTTGCCAGGCCTACAGGCAAGAGGGGAGTTTCCATTGTGACATGTGGAAGGCTATATATACATATATATATACATATATATACGTATTAACAACTTATTAGAATAATTTAGATGCATCAAAGGGAGCTAGCCCTTATCTAAAGACTCTCCCACCAGTTTTGTTAGGCCTACAGGCAAGAGGGGAGTTTCCATTGTGACATGTGGAAGGCAGGACCTCAACCTCCTGTCAAGGGTGCAATCCACTATGTAAATAAGAATCTTAGTATAACTTCCTTTTGGTTCTTTATCTTTATCTTTTTCATTTTTATTAGGTGCAACTGGGCTAGGGGTTTTAGCTTCTTCTATCATCTTAGTGATTATAACAGGTGAACTGCTAACTATTTTTCCAGATCTGGTTTGAATGTTTTTACAATCCATTGCATTTAGATCAACTAATTTTTTTAGTTTTATTTTGCATACAAGAGTTGTTTGTTTGTTTCTTGGGTTTGTTATTTGTTGTGCTGGCATTTGTGTTTGGACTATATTTTCAGCCTATGGATTTTGTGCTAGAGATCCCATTATGGCTTGTTGGTTTTGATTTGGATATGTTTTCCCTTGAACATAATTACTAGGGATCCATTTAGGTTGTGGCCAAGCATAAAGATTTCCTTGACTAGCCTAAGGTTACTAATGTCCCTGAGTATACCAAGATTGACTTACCCAATCTTGAGGATGCCATGTTGGTTGAGGGGCCCAAGGTGGTTGTCCCCAGCTTTGTGGTACTATTTGAGCTGCCCATGGCATTATCCAAGGATTAGGAGCTAGTCTTGGCATAAATTATCCTTGGTTGGGTTGTCTCTAAACAAAATTCAATTCTTCTGTGGTGGATGATGTACTGATTTGTTTGAGCTAATTTTTTATGAGTGGAAGAAGAGAACAAGTGTGAGTATCATGTTCTTTAGATTCATAGACAAGACATACTTCTTTTTTATCCAAAGGACATTCCCTTATTGCATGCTTATTCCTGCATCTAGGACAATACATGGCTAATGGTTCAATTTGGGCATTTGCTTTAGCTTGCAATCCATCCATGGTGGAGGTTAATTGAACTAATATGTCTATTTTAAATTTTGTCGATTCATCCATCAGTTTGTTCATATCTGGATTCAAATTTTTAACCATTTTTCCCTTTCTAGGTCCTCCCCTTGTCCTTGAATAGTTTCTACAAATTTCTATGATTTCATCCATTCTTAATTGAGCAATGTTTCCCCCACCAATTAAATCAAGGGTTTCCCTAGATTCATCATCTAGACCTTTGAGAAAAATGGTTTTACTTAAATCTTCTTGAAGTGCAAATCCACATCTTCTACTCACAAAGAGGAATCTATCCAAATAATTTTCCATATTTTCATCTTCTTCCTATGTGATTTTGAAAAATTCCTCCTTTCTATTTCTTCCTCTACAATAATCTTGATATTTGTCTAGGAAGACAGTTTCCATTTGTTCCCAATTAGTAATAGAATTAGATGTTAATCCTATAAACCACCTCATTGCTACATCCTTCAAGGTAGATGGAAACAACTTGAGTTTTTGATTATCTGTTTTGTAATCATAAGTCTGACATAGTACTTTAAATTCAAACAAAAATTGGTTAGGATCCTCAGATGACATTCCTCTAAATGTGGGCAAGTGTGCAAGTGAAATGTTCTTCATAGTGGTTTCATCATCCTCTATCTGAATGGGATAGGTAAAGGTTCTCTTCCAGCTTCTCATGCCATCTCTCTAGTATTTTCTAGTCCATTCTCCTAGTCAATGTGGTATGTGGTCTGCTTTGGGGATGGTGAAAGGTTAGGAGTAGGAGGTTGACTAATCAATAGAGAATCAAAACTTTCCCTCAATGGATCTTGAGAAATAATCCTCCTCCCTAAAGTTCTACTTGTTTCTGGTGACCGATCCAAAAATTCCAAAGATGACAATTTTGCTTCTTGTCTTGTAGGAGATAATGGTGCCTCCAATTCTTGCTCAATTTCCTTATTTAAACTAGAGGATGATGGAAATTCTTGTTCAAAAATTTTGTGGAAAAATCTACCCTTGGAGTCTTGTGGTTTACTCATAAATCTCTTTAATTACTAAATATATGATTGTTGCTCTTGTTGACACCTAATTAGAAAATTTTAACTACTAAATCTCTGGCAATGGTGCCAAAAATGATGGGTGTCTTTATTCCCTTTATTTAATCAACTTTCTATTGATGTCATATTTAACCAGGGCTGTGTCTAAAGCTATATGCAATAAGAAGAATCTTAGCAATTTAGTAATTGATTGTAGGTATTTCTATTTTTCTTTTGTTTTGGGGGATATTTAATGTCTTAAGGACTTCCTAGTTAAAACCTTATTGGAATTAAACTATGAAAATTTGCTGGAAGTAAACACACTTTTGTAGAATAAAATAGATTGCTGAAAATAAACACACTTTTGTAGAATAGAATAGATTGCTAAGAAATGAGAATTTAATCTAGAACACCCGCAAGGACAAATCTATAACAAATTTTAACTTTAAGGAGTTGGAAGCATTTATAAATGTAATAGAGCTACCTATTTGCTTTTGAGAATAAAATATAAATACCGACCAAAAATGAAGATCCTGGTTCTTAGAGGAGTGGGCCCTTGCTCTGCCTAGAAACAAGACTGAACAACTTAATTATTTTTCAAAACAAAAATGGCTATTTCATTGACAAAATGTTTTGTATTACAAAAATGAACTATTCTATCCTTATCCCTATATTCTTCAATTATTTTTCTCACACACACTTCCTAAATTCCTAGGTCTGTATATATATTCTTCTTCTTGTGGTGCATTGATGGCTGTAACTATTTCATGGATATGATGGAACTGAATTGTGCCCAGAATAGATGCTAAATTAAGATGTGGCTAGTTGTCCAGTTGTGTGATAAATGTCTTGGATCTACAAGTATGGAAATTAGAATTCTATTCCTGATTAATGGGATCATTGATTTGATAGATCGCTGGCCATTTGGAATAGATCTTTATCAGTTCCATGTTTAACTGCAAAAGTTTTAGAGCTTATCTATAGAGTACCAAAACTAATTCAGCTAATTCTAGAGCTAAATATAGAGTTCTGAAACTAAGTTGTATTGATTCTAATGCTTCCAAAAACATGCAATCCACTTCATATTTGTGTTTCCGTCTGATGATGACCTATTTTATTACACAACTTGAATTTTTCAAAACACTTGTTAGGAATTACAGAGCTTTTTAGACATTAGAATCACAATCAACAAAAGATGGATAAATACATCCTAACTCATATCAAATCAAAATATAAGTCACAAAATGCAATCAAACTTAATAAAAAGAGAGAGTAATGTTGGGTGAATATTTTGTCAATCAGCTAACTAATGAGTAAGATAGGTCTCTTCAACCATAGCATAGGGAGATTGGTCAGACAAATGTGCAAGTTTACCACATCAGAGGTGGACAAATCTCTCCTCTAATCAAGGAGAGGTTGCCTATAACTATAAGGTTGTGTGTGTGTGTGTGTGTGTGTGTGTGTGTGTGTGTGTGTGTGTGTGTGTGTGTGTGTGTGTGAGAGTGTGTATGTATTACTCTGCTATAAATAAGCTGAAAATAACACTCAGGGGTAGGATAACACCATCCATCTCTCTTTTTTCAGAGATGATGTTCACAAATCAAAGGGGAAATCCTGATGAAATGAAAGAAGGCACTCCTCTTCTTTCAGAAGTGTTGTTCAACAGACAAAAGGAACCTTTTAGGTAGTGACAAGTAATTGTAACAGGGCATAGTAACACAACAGGATGAAATGTAGCACAAAGTCTCCACCTCAACTACCAAAGAGTGAAATACGAAGGATAATACAGGCACAAAGTCATCCCAAGATCCTTTACATAAAAACAAAAAATAGACAAACTAAAGACAATTCTATCACCACAAAGTCTCTCCACAGTTGGCTTTAGGACACCTTCCTGATTACTTTCACTAATTCTACTTATTTAATTAAATGGACAAAAAACATATTAAGGAAATAGACATAAGAACAATTTCCCCAATAACCAAGCTATTTCAGCACAAAGTCTGAAAAGTCACTTATTTTCTTATTCAAATAACAAAATATGATCAACAATTTGAGCTCAAAGTCTCAATAATGCCTTTCAATTTGGGCAAAGTTTTGTTTTTGATAATCGAGAGATCTCCCTATAATAATAAGAGAGAGTCCAATATATAGTGCTCCAAGAAAGACTTGGGCACTTTGTTTCACAAAAATGGCCTACGATGCATTCAATGCCTTCAATGCATTTTAAATTTTGTCCATGGGCTATGCTGAAATCGGGCATCAATTTTAAATATGGGTCGCCTGATGTGTGTACAGCTATTCATTCACTTTAGTCAATGCAAAAAAATAGGCCATGCCATTGAATGTTTACGCTCTCTGATGTCCACCTGGTGGGCTGCTTCACCTTCTAAAAACATATCCCATGTGTGGATATTTATGATCTTTCTCTGTCATTTCCCTTTTCCTTGCTATATTTTGTCCTTATCTTTGAGATCTGAGCTCTCAGGCTATCTATTTGGTCAGTCACTGAATTTGTTCACAGGGTTTGTGCCATATTTGAAAATTGATGGATATTTCATTATCTTAAATTTGATGTTTGCAGGGACATCAATGGTTGTTGATTGTTTGAACTATATTGAATAATGAACCTTTGAACCTTTGAAAGTTCATCGGTTTAATAATTCAATGGTTCAAGCGGTCTTTATCTGTTCTTTGGTTCAACCACCTCCTTGGTTCAATCGCTTCCTTGGTTCAATCGCTTCCCTGGTTCAATTGCTTCCCTAGTTCAATCACTTCCCTGGTTCAATCACTTCCCTGGTTCAATCGCTTTCTTGGTCTTTGATTGAACCATCCTTTTGATCTTTAAACCAATGTTCTCTACCCTCTGCAAGGGCACCTGCCCTTAGTTCACTGCCTTCCACAAGGGCATTTAGTTTTTCAGCTTTGGGGCACTCCTTTGAACCATCCACATTGAACCATTGAACCTTTAAACCTTTGAAATCTTTTGGTTCAAGGTTCAATGGTTCAATGGTTCAATGAATTTCTTGCTCTTTGTCTGGAGCTTCATTTGAACCATTGAACCTTTGAACCTTTGAACTTTTGAACTCTTTTGGTTCAAGGTTCAATGGTTCATTGGTTCATCCTTTATTCCATGAATCCATTATTTGTTTAAGTCCCTTTGAAGCCTTAAAATTCCTTCAGCTTTATGTCTTTAGAACACCCCAAAGGGAAGGTGTCCCTTCGGGCTTCGAGAAAGGTCCATTTTTCTCATCACCTGCATTTCGCAAGGGTACTCATCCTGTGGGCTTTGGGGCACTCCTTTAAACTGACCAATTAAATCGATCGATTGAACCAACTTTGGTTCAACGGTTTAAAGGTTCAACGGTTCAATCGCTTTCTTCTTGTGTTCCACTCATTCACTTGACCACTTGAACCAGCTTTGGTTCAATGGTTCAAAGGTTCAATGGTTCAATCACTTTCTTTTTGTGTTCCACTCATTCACTTGACCGCTTGAACCAACTTCATTAAACAAACTACGTTGAACCAACCACTCTTTGAACCTTTGAACCATTGAACCCATTGAACATTTCAACCATTTTGGTTCAAGGTTTAATGGTTCAAGTCTTCTTCTTTTCGCTAAGTCTTTTAAAGCCATTTGAAGCCATTAAACTTGCTGAAGTGGTTAAACTTTGAAATTTTGCTGAAGCACTTAACTCTTTAAGCTCACTGACGTCATTGAACCTTGGCATTGAACCAACCTTAAAATTGCCTAAGTGTTGAGAGCTTATTTCTTTCCTGCAGAGTCCATAGAAATGAACCTATAGAGTCTATAGAAATGAACCTGTAGAGTCTGTAGAAATGAGTTCATAGAACTGGCAAATTTTGTAAAAATGAGTCGATAGATTCTTTCCTGTGAAGTCTGTAGAACTGAGTCCATAGAGTTAAGCATGTAGAGTTCGTAGAAATGAACCTACGGAGTCTGTTAGCTAAAAAAGCTTGAAAAATGGAGAATTTGAATGCCCAAAATAATTTTGAGAAGGGAAGAGGGAATTTTGGCCTGTAGGACCAAAATAGTTCATATGTTGTCCCAAAAATGAGTGACAGATTTTGGGAACAACAAGTAAGATGAGGTCATTTATTATACATTTAACGGGCATATCTTGGCCTCATCAGTTGTCCTTCTTTCTTGACTATTTCTAGGTGTTTTCAAGTTAATTGTAGGTCTAGACTTGAGCTCTTACTACCATTAATGGATGCTTGGTGTGGATTTTGAAATCCCTCTTTGCTCAATGTATGGTTCAGTGAGCCTAGTTTATGAAATACTTACGCGAATTAACTGGTTGTGAGGTTGTGTAAGCAAAATTCATCTTATACTAAATGAGTTTCATTTCCCAAACTAATTGGATCATTTATTTTAGTGAATCACCTCCCTTAGCTTAGATTTCATTTCATGTTATCCGCCTATCCCTTTTCCTTTGCCAAAAGTAGACTTTAGTGTGGGAATCAAGAGCTAAACTGAAGCACATGAAGAACTAACCTCTTTAAAAAGCCTAGAGGTTCAACCTCACTATAGTATATCCATAGCCTGAGGTTTTCCCCATGATTGTAGCTAGAAGTGAGAGAGCCTGAATAACTCTCCCACAAAGGGTACAATTCTAAGCTACAATAGTTTTGGCATGCTCGATGGGACCCGCTACCATTTTCATTTTTATGTTTTATCGAATATTGTTCAAGTTTGATGTTGTTTTGATCAATTTCAATAATGGTAGCTTTCATCTTCCAACATTTGGTGACTCTGAGGAACACCCACCTATTTGATGGTAGAGCAGTAGTTATCTTTCAGGCCAAAGGTGACTACAAGATTGACTTATAAAGGTATTATTTTTTATTTTTTTGAATTACCTTTAAAATCAACAAAAAGGTTAAGGTTTGCCTATACTCACCCTTACATAAGAAACTACTTTCCTAAACTAGTCATAAGGCATACCTACGTGAGAAGATCCTTGTTATCCCCTCTTGCTACCATGATTCCCCAAAGAGATTTTGTGGGTTTTAGTAGCCAAAGTCCTTTAAACTTGCCACAGTATGACCCTATGCCAGTATCAACCCTCAAAATTGTCCCATTTTACATAAGGGACCAAGTTATAACTCCTAATAAACAAATAACAGACATAGCCAATTTTTGCAACATCCATAATGTCACAATAGAAAATATAGTTTCTAGGATATTGGTTGTATCCTTCAAGGGAAAGGTGTTAGATTGGTATAGGGGTCTAGTTCTTAACTCTATCCAATCATGGGACCAACTAGGAATAGCCTTGTGTAAGATTTTTATAGATAAGAGTGATCATCTGCCACTTGCAGAACAGTTGACCACAGTCAAGAGAGCTCTCCATAAATTCATGCAAGACTTCAACATGAGATTCTAAAAGGATTGGGATAGAATTTTAGCTATTGTTAGATGGTCCCAAAACATTGATTTTTTATATTATTTAAAATCTCTAAACAATGATATAGTTGTAATGATCCAATCCATGGGAGGGGACATACTACTAAATGCATACGAGGTGGCCATTAAAGCAAAATATTGCCTGGTTCAAATGGACAAGCTTACTCTCAGACCCCAAATGCCTCTTTTCCTTAATTTTAGACCACCTCCTACAGTTTTTCCTCCACTTGATGTTATACTTCCAACTCCAATGATTGTTTTTGTGCTTCACCAAAGCTAGAGGGGGCCTCCACTAGTGGATCCAGTGACTCCCAAGAGCAAAAGACTTACTTGGAACTAAAAATCATGCTCCAATATTTGGGGAATGATGTGGTCAATGTCAAGAGGCATTGAGCTTACAACAAGCCATATCAAGCTCCATACCAGCCTCAGTAGCAACCTTATCAAGAAAATATGCCACCCTATAAAGGAAATTTCCAAGGACAAGGACAGCCCAACTATGTTAGACAACATAATTATAATCTAAATGTCATAGGCCCTTCCAATTCCTTAGTTATGATTCAAAAAAATATGGCTCAAGAGGCTAAAGGGATAATGCCTTGGAATCATTCTTTTGGGCAATCCATTGTACCAACTAATGGTTCTAACCATGCATTCAATGACCAATGGCAATAAGTTGTTATTTATGGGTACAACCAAGATCTTATGACCCAAGGCATGGAGGTTCCCATGATGATAAAGTAGGAGCAACCTCCACAAGAACAAGGCTTAGATCAGGCATCAAACCAGTTGGAGGCCACAATGGTCATCAATAAACAAGAAGAGTGTTATGCATCCAATCAGTAAGCCATCCCCAGTCTGGCTCACGTCTTAGTCTCAGTAAACAAAAGATTCAAGATAAGGAATATGGGTGACAACCAGGAATTTTTCAAAGAACCTCTTATCACTGTTCCTACATTGATAAAGCCAATAATAGTAGCTCCCAAAATCTAGGCAAAGGATAGTGGTATGCCAATAAACATTATGGAGAAAATGAAGAAATCCAACAAGAGCATACCAATGTGGGACATGTTTTCCATACTCGATCAAGTGGACATCCTTCAGTAAGGTTTGTCCAAGATGAGTGTTACAACAGCTACAGGTAAAAAACTAAGCAAGGAAGCTGAGGTCTTCACTAACGCAGCCAAGGGTCCTTTAGGAGAAAGGTCAAGTAGTGTGACCAAGCCCCCTCCATTCTACATTTCATCAATCATCAATGATTCTTTAGTGCACAATTGCTTGGTAGATAGTGGGGCTAGCACCTCAGTCATGCCAAAGTCTATAGCTAATCAACTACATCTTAAATATGAGTCACATATCAAGGGAGTCATGCAGCTTGACGGTTCTTCCACAAAGCCATTAGGTATCATCAAGGATTTGAGCTTAACCCTGCATGTTTCTCCTAGTGTTTTGGTGGTGTAAGACATGTTTATCCTTGATGTCACTCCCTACTTTGTGTTGTGTCTTTCTAGATAATTCACAGCTAAAATTGGGGGTTATCTTGCAGTAGATTGGTCTTACATGGCATTTACAACAAGATACAGGACTAAAGTCTCAATCAAGGTTGAACCCATGGCACAATTCCACATTTAACCCCATCATCCAAATAACATAAACCTAAATTATACTGTCCTTGATGAGGATGAGTTTACAATTGGTCAGGAGCTAAACACTCATCCTAAAGAGGTCCAGACTTGTGCTTGGATGAGCTATGAGGAGATAATCAATATCTTAACCCTTTTAAAGGTGTTGAGGAAAGAGACATGGGTGTTTATTTGTTATATGAAGAGAATCAACTCATGCTTTCCCTCATTGGACCTAAAGAAGACCCCAATGGTATGTGGAAGTTATTCTTTAATGACTCAAGGAACAAAAATGGCATACGTATTGGGGCAATGTTGGTTTCCCCTTTAGGTAATAAGCTTTCCTCTTCTTATAGGTTCTATTTTAGTTGCTCTTAAAATGCTATAGAATATAAAGGCTTGATTTGTGGCCTTCAATGGACCAACAAAAGAGGAATCAAAATACTACGAGCATACGGAGATAGTGAGCTCGTAGTAAACCAGGTCAAAGGCTTGAACGTTACAAATAATACTTTAATGAGGTCCTAAAAAAATAGGGTGTGGAACCTAATTGAATATTTTAAATCCTTTGACATTCAAGTTGTCCTAATAAATTAGAACCAACATGCTGATAGGTTGCCTACCATGGGAGCTCAGTTTGACATTCCAAGTGAGCTGAAAGAACCCAAGGTTCAACCACATGTCAAGGTGGTGGTGAGGCCATCAGTACTGGATAATGAAGCCCAATGGCAAGTTTTCAAAAGTGATAATAAAATTGCTTGTTTCTTACAGCAAAAATTTGAGTTCTCCTCTACTAATCAAGGTAAATTACATCATCAATACGAGGATCAAATTGTTAACCTAAGGTCGAACAAACTTTTTAAGTGTTTGGTTACACTTGAAGGCATTTTTCGTAAAGGGGACCATATAAGAAAAGAAAAGGTAGTAATGTATACCAATGAATAAAGCTATGAGAGAGTCCTCATCTTCAAGGATAAGCTTCTCAAGCTCAAGAAATTAAGCAGCAAGGCTGAGAGGCACACTTTCATAACACTTTACCAAGAATATGCAAACATTTTTGCTTGGGAGTATAGTGACTTGAAAGGTTTTTATATGAAGTTATCCCATCATACCAAGGCAAAACCAAAGGCCCATCAACCCCAAGATAGAAGAGCTTATGAGGAAAGATCTAACCAAGTTGATCGAATATAGGATCATCTTTCTCATCAAACACTCATCATGTGTAGACAACTTGGTGCCTGTAAGGAAGAAGAGTGGGGAAATTAGGCTATGTGTTGACTTCAAATATTTGAACAAAGTATCCTTGAAGGATCACTACCCTCTACCATCCATGGAACAACTTCTCTAAGTAGTTGAAATTTTATAATGTTTTTCTTTGTTGGATGGATATTCAAGCTACAACCAAGTATGGGTAAAAGAGGAGAATCGGTACAAGATTGCCTTCACCACCAAATGGGGCATGTATGCATACCAAAAGATGCCCTTTAGTCTATCAAATTCTGGTGTAACTTTCTAAAGATCCATGGACTTGGATTTCCAAGGGCTGCTAAGTCAAATGGTGATGGTATACTTGGATGACATACAATTTTCTCTAAGAATGCCAGTGAACACAAAGAGCACCTGAGGCTAATTTTTGGGAGATGCAGGGAGTATGAGATCTCATTGAATCCCAAGTAGTGTGTGTTTTTCATCCATGAAGGTAAGTTATTGGGCCACATCATTTCAAAGGAAGGGTTGTCCATTGATCCTAATAGAATAAGTGCCATCTTGTCCTTATCCTTACCCAAGCATAAGAAGGGACTCCAAAGTTTCCTTGGGAAAATAAACTTTGTGAAGAGATTTATACTTGGTTTTACAAACTTGGTCAAGCCCATCATTGTTATGCTAAAGAAGAACCAAGTGTTCACTTAGTCAAATGAAGGTAAATCGGCATTTGAAGCTATCAAGCAAGCCATTGCTCAAGCACCAACACTCATGAATCCTGATTTATCAAGGGATTTCATATTGTATGCTTTTACCAATATTGATAATATATCAGCTATGTTGATGCAAAAGAATGGTAAAGGACTTGTGCAACCAATAACATTTTTTAGTCAGGGTCTTGAGGAGTATGAGGTGAGGTATACTTTTGTAGAAAATCAAGTCCTTATAGTAGTAAAAAGTCTTAAAATGTTTAGGCCAATGCTCTCCAATAGTAAAATCTATTTTATGGTGTCTCATCCTGGAGTGAGAGATTTCCTTCTTAACAAAGGCTTGAATAAAAAGAGAGTTGGTTGGATTACCAAGGTCATGGAGTATGATGTAGAGATTAAGGTGACTAAGCTAGTAAGAGGTAAAGGCTTGTGTGAGCATATGGTCAATGACCTTCATGAAGACAAATAGGTCATCTTGGTAACATAAGATAACCCACAAATAGATGCACCTCTACCTCACATTAGTTAGCTCCATGATATGATGCATTTTATGCTAACAGGTGAGTGCCCTCAAGGTATGGATAAAGAAAAAAGAAGGTAATTCAGACTTTAGTCCATACCTTATGCATTGGTTGATGGGATTTTATTTAAAAAGGACCTCAATGGAGTGTTATAAGGTGCATAGATAATGACCAAACAACTAAGCTTTTGGGGTATTTCCATGATGGACCTGCAGGAGGTCATTTTGTGCCTAGGACTATAGCAACAAAGATGAGGGTTGGTTATTACTATCCCAACCTCTTCAAATATGCTTATACATGGTTGAGGAAGTGTGAGAAATGTGATCTCTTTATGGGTAAGCAAAGATTGACAACTTTTCCTCTCAACTCGATTCAGGTAGAGCAACCATTCATGCAGTGGGGTTTAGATTTCATTAGAGTGATCAACCCTCCATCAAGTGTGAGGCATAAGTGGGTGATTATCACAACTGATTACTTCACTAGATGGATGGAAGCCATTGCATTAAAGGAAGCCAACAAAAGTATAGTCTTAGATTTCTATGATAGCATCATGATCAGGTTTGGTGTTCCATCCACTATCATCTCTGATAATGAATTAGCTTTTCTTGATCTAAAAAAAAGTGAATGGGCTCTCAAGATGGGCATATACATCAACACTTCCTCCAATTATTATCCTCAAGGAAATGGGCTGGCTTAGTCCACAATTAAAATTTTGTTGAGGATCATTAGGAAGACTATGGAAGAGAACCAAAGGATGTGGCACACCAATTTAAAGACAGTCTTGTGGGTTGATAGGGTAACTCCTAAAGCTACTATTGGTAATTCTCCATATGTTTTAGTATATGTAAGGAAGGCCATGTTACCCATTTCTATTGAGCTACCTCCAGTAGAACTAGCCCATTAGCTAACATTGTTGGATGATGAAGCCATGAATGTGAGATTGGTATAACTCACAAAACTTGAGGAGACAAGAGACCCCTTAATGAAGATGCTAGAGTCACATTAGGCTCAGATCAAGAAAGCTTTTGACTTCAAGGAGGGAGACATGGTCCTCAAATGGGATTCAAATAGGGCCAAACCAAGTAACCATACCAAGTTTGACAACTTATTGAATGGCCCTTCTTTAATCCATGGATGCAAACAACATAATGCCTTCCAGCTTACCCAATTAGATGGAGAGGTATTACCCATCCCAGTCAATGGGATTCATCTAAAGCTATATTATTAAGAGTTTGCAACTATTGTATATGTTATTGTATATTTTGTATAGCTTTTCATGTTTTTCTCTAAGTGCCTTGTGCACATCCATTTTAGTTGAGTGTTTTCCCTTCCCTAAGTGCCTTGTGCACATCCATTTTAGTTGAGTGTTTTCCCTTCCCTAAGTGCCTTGTGCATAATTTATTTCATTTAAGTTGTTCTTATTGTTTCAAGGGAATTTTCTAGGTAGATCTAGCTTTGTATAAATGCAATGACTCCATGCCCAATGGATCAAATGAATCAAATGAGTTGGGTTCTCAAGCATAGTAGGCATGCTTCCCTATGAGTCACTAGAAATGTTGGCCATTTTGGCCCACATACCAAAATTTTTCCCAAGTGTGAGAAGGTGGACATTCAAGAAAAAGTATCAAGTTCAGACAACCTTGGGTTCTCTAAAGTAAAAGTCTTTGGGATTTTGAAGTTGCAAGACTTCAAGTTTCTGAGGGCACAATGCAAATCACATTTTCAATGATGTCTAACTTGTAAATGTTTTATAATTAGAAGTAATTTGGGTTTATGATCCCAAATTACTCATGGACAGTGCATTTTGGGTTCTCCAAGGAGCACTACTTAATTACTTCATAAGTTGTGAGCATTCAGAAGCCCAAAATAAGTAAAGAGGCTTGAAAAACCTGATTTGGTCTCAAAAAATAGTGCTCCTCAGATTATTCAAGGGACAAGTCTTCTCCAATGAATACTCCAAGGGTCATTGACAAATCCGAAGTGCATTTTCTTCTCCAAGTGGACATTTGCAATTTTTCTGAAGGCTCTTTTGATCTTTGGGAGGAACATTTCAAATTTTTTGAAGGGTATATTTCCCTTCATAAAAGACCATTTGTAGAAGTCTGAAGGGTCCCATACCCTTCAGGAGAGTCCTTACAAAATCCCATGGAAAATAATTAGAAGGAAAGGCACAAAAAACAAAAGTCTAAAGGGTATGTTACCCTTTGGAAGGACCATTTCAAAATTCTTGAAGGGTATCTTTCCCTTTAGGTGGACTATTTTCAAAGCCTGAAGGGCACTTTTCTCAGTGGGAAGACCATTTTTAGAAGTCTGTAGGGACATACATGAAGCGCAAAGGGTCTCTCACCCTTCGAGAAAGTCCATTTTGAAAAATCTAAAATGAAAATTCTAAACGAAGAGAACAAGAAGGAAGTTGTTGACGCTGTGGATTGCACCCTTGATAGGAGGCTGAGCTCTTATCTTCCACACAGCACAATGGAGACTCCTCTCTTGCTTGTGGGCTTGGCAAAACTAAGGGGAGAATCCCTTAAGGGTTAGCTCCCTTTGATGCATCTCTAAGGTTCTGGATTTCCTACTGCTAAAAATTAATAAAAGGGGGGGGGGGGGTTGAAAAGGGAGAAGGATGACTAAAAATAGAACCTAAACTTAAACGGAGATGTACCAAAAATAGTTGATCTAATTATCTTGAAACATACACTTTCCACCAAGAACAAGCTAACATAAACTTCATTTGATATGAGAAATTCTTCTGCATTAGTGAGCTAGGGGTCCGTGGAGATATAGGAAGGAAGAAATACCAGAGGCATTCTAAGACACACTTTGGCAACCTATTCACATGCACCTATACTCCTCTAGGGACACTTCTGGCTAACCTGCAAAAGAAGAACTCACAATACACTAGACATGCTAGAATCATTCTATGAAAGCATAAAGGAAAATGACTTAACACAGGACAAAGCCATAGACATATACGAAAGTGCAAACTCAAAATGGAGGTAAAAATGCTATGTCTTGATTCAAGGTAAAATCTACTAGAGCTCTACCTTACAAGCTGAGAGATCCCCCTCAAATGAGAGTTTTATATAATATATATATATATATATATATATATATATATATAGAAAGAGGAAGCAAATGGTGCCCTTTTTACAAGTGGCCCATGTTGCGTTGAGAATATTGGGAAGAGGAAGTCGCTAAAAGAACATGATGTGTCAGCTACTAGTCTTGACTTCTGCTTCTAAGTTATATCAAACATTATTGTGAAAGCATGGGCCACGGCGTTTGTCTGCCAACAAGACCACTTCTTAAAGACATTCACATGGTTGTCTACTCATTAATGCAAAATAAGTAAAAAATAAGCCACACCATTCACTATTTGTGCTCCTTGATGACCACTTGGCAGAGACTGTTTCAGCCACTAGAATAACTCCTTTACCAATGCTTTCCTTTTGCCACTTGGGTTGTTCCCATCTTTCCTTATTATTTTTGTCTCTTCCTAGATTTGTCTTTTCCTAGTTTTTTGAGCACTCAGGGCTATCTTCTCGATGGGTCACTAAGTTCACTTGCAGCATGTCCTTAAGCATTTCAAAATCAATGGCTATTTCACCTCTTTTGTCCTTATCTTGGTGACTTTTTGTATTCCTCAAAGTGTCCCTTCATGAGAAATTGTGCCCTTCCTCTTTTGTATTCACTTGGTGACTCTTGGAATTCCCCAAGATGACTCTTCATGAGAAAATGTGTCCCATCCTTCTTTTGTCTTTACCTCGTGTCTCTTTGACTTCTCCATGGGCCCTTCTTTTGTCTCATATGCAACCAAAAATATATTCGTTAATATTAAATAAATATTAAATCACATTAGCCAAGATATATCTATTACAAACATAATTAAATGCAATGGGGCCTTTATCACCAATAATGCTAGACCTTTGACATCAATGACAATATTTCCAGCAATCTCCCCCTTTGTCATTGATGGCAACCTCAATCCTAAAACTTCCATATCCTATCACCTGCACATCCTATCATCTAAAAACATACAGTAACTCCCCCTTACTATAGCAACTCATACCTGTTCCCTGTACCTATTTTTGCACCTGTACCTATTATTCTCCCCCTTTGACATCAATGGCAAAGGGCCTACCTGGAGATAACACTTAGCTCCCCCTCAACTGATGCTGAACATCAATGGTAGGAAGTAATAGAAATTACTCCCAACTCCTCTTGCAGATCTTTGAATGTATCCTTTGATCGTGCCTTTGAGACGATATCTGATAATACATACACATTGTTCCCTATCCTTTGAGCATCTGCAATCAACTCATTTGAATCCTTTCTTCTAATCTCACAACCTTCTATATGAAACTTTAATGTGTATCCTTGATCACATATTTGACTAACACTTAATAGATTATGCTTAAGACCTTTTACATATAAAATATTCTTAGTCTTAGTTCTACCATAATCCAAACTCAAAGTACCTTTTTCGGCTATCCTAGCAATGGTTTTATCTCCGAATCTCAATGTGCCACCATTGATCTTCTTTTGAGTTATGAACTTACTTTTATCTCCTATCATATACCTCGAACATTTGCTATCAATGAGCCATGGCTGATCTTTATTTCTTACATGCAAAGCTGTTTGCACCAACATAGAATCTTCAAGTTATTTCTTCTGCCATGAACATGTCTGAACTTTCTTCCTGATGAATGGAGATTTGAAACTCTGATCCTTCTTCACTGACTCAAACACGCTTCTACAATACCAAGCTATGTGTTTGAAGTTGTTGCACTTATAGCATACTATGGTCTCTTCATCAAAGCTTGATAGAGGAGCAAAAGAGTTGTGGCTTCTGCTTGACTCTACTTGACTTTCCTTCTCCTTATTTTTGAGACTATTAGCTCTTTTTCTACATTCTAATCTCTTGAGACCATATCCATTACAATAAAAATAATAGCCATAAAAATAAGACCTATCTATATATCCCTGACCTGATTGCCTTTTGTAGCTTTGTTCCCTCCAGCCTTCTCTGTTTGAAATGTCCTTTGTATTCTTCACTTCTCCCCTTTTTGTTTCCTCTTTTGTAAGAGCTTCAACATAGCTCTTTTTCTCAAATCTGATACCTGTCTTATCTAAATTCACCTTTTGGCTTTCTAATATCTTATTCAATATGTTAGTGCTATCCTCAAATTTTGAGTCACTAACTACTTTATCATTGACTGCTTTCTTAATATCTTCTTTTAAAGAGGAAATTTCAATAACATAACTTTCACATTCTTTTTTTGTTATTTCAAACTATGCTATGAGATCTTCTTCATTCTTCTTGGCTTCTTCAAAGTGTGCTTGTAGATATTCAAGCATTTCCTTTGACTCCTGCTCATTTTTCTCAATTTGGCACTTTAATCTTCGATTCTTTTTCTCAACAACTTTTAACTCTTCTAGGGCACAAATGAGTTCTCCTTCCATATTCACTTCAGCTTCCACCTCTTCTTCTTGATCATCTTCATGTATGGACATGAATAGAATCTCTTCTTCTTATGAATCGTTGACTCCACTATCTTTGACTAAGCTAGGATCCTTAGAATACAGGCTCTTCTTCTCGAATCCCTTCTTGGATTTGTGTTTGAAATTATTCTTGTACGTAGGGTTTTCGTCTTCATCATCATTAACCTTATTTGGGCATCTAGCTAAAAAATATCCAATCTTTCTACAATTAAAATATTTAAAAGGTGATTTTCCTTGATATTTACCTATTCCTCTTTTCAGCTTGCGAATGAAAAGTGATCCGTTGTCATCTTCATCATCACTGGAACTATCACTTGATTCTTGAATCTTAGCTTTCTCTTTCTTTGATGTCTTGAAAGCCACTTCTCTCTTTGAGGGTTTATCTTGTTATATCTCGATTACCAAAACCTTTGCATCATATCTCATTGGTAGAGATCTCAAATCCTTTTGTACCACCATTGACTCTTCCAACATTTCTCCAAGACCTTGAATCTGATTTATGATTCGATCAACTCGCAAAAGATAACTTGACATATCTTCTTCTTCTTCCTCTCTCTCACCTTTGCTTTTCTAAGCTAGATATAACAAATACAAATCATATTCATCTCTCACAAATGCTCTTTTAAGCTAGATATTACAATATCAAATCAACCTCTTTCACTCACACATTACAAATGGCTTCTTAAGCCTTTATTTATAGCTTTCCAAATGACCTTTGGCCTTCCCCCTTTATGACCCTTCAATCCTCATGGAAAATGGCACCAAACTTGTGTGACCCTTCATATCCTTGCCTTTGAAAAGTCATGTGGTGACCCTTCATGAGCAAAAATGTCCTTCCCTCTTTTGTCCTTATCTTGGTGACTTTTCGTATTCCTCAAAGTATCTCTTCATGAGAAATTTCACCCTTCCTCTTTTGTCTTCACTTGGTGACTCTTGGAATTCCCCAAGATGACTCTTCATGGGAAAATGCGTCCCATCCTTCTTTTGTCTTTACCCCGTGGCTCTTTGACTTCTCCATGGGCCCTTCTTTTGTCTCATATGCAACCAAAAATATATTCGTTAATATTATATAAATATTAACTCACATTATCCAAGATATATCTATTACAAACATAATTAAATGCAATGGGGCCTTTATCACCAATAATGCTAGACCTTTGACATCAATGACAATATTTCCAACACTCTTTCTTAGTGTTTTCCGCCCTCTACAAGGGCTGCTACTTAGTCCATTTTGTGCCTGAATTGCCTCTACAAGGGTACCTATCCTTTGAGCTTCGTAAAACCCTTTTGAACCCTCTGATTAAACCTGAACCTGAACCCTTTTTTAGAGTTTAATGGTTCAATGGTTCATCATTGTGTCCTGCAAGGAGTTGTGTTCATTCAATTGACCACTTAAACCAAACTGCTTGAACTGAACAACTTGAACTGACTGACTGAAACAAATGATTGAACCAACCGATTGAACCAAATGATTGAACCAACCATGGTTCAATGGTTCAACATTATTAAGTTCAAATTTCAAAGTTCAAAACTCTTGGAAAGATTAGTTCGTTGAACCCCAATGTTGAACCACTTTTTCCAACCTTAAGGAAAAGTGTCTTGAATCATTTTCGGTCTTGAATCATTTTCGGTCTCTTTCCTTATGAATTTATTTAGACAAAATGTCTGAACAACTTTGTAAGAGCCTTACATTCTTTGAACTAGTTCATCCTTTTGCTGAAAGACTTGTACAACTCAAAATTTGAATTGGATCAAAACAATAGGGGAAGAAGGAGACCAATTTTGGCATGTAGAACCAAAATGGTCAACAAATTTGTGATTCCCAAGGGAAGCATGCCTGCTATGCTTAGAAACCAGTAGCCTCAAAGTCTATTGGACACAGAGTCAGAACATAGCTTGAAAAAGTTAGCAACAGCCTCGAGAGATCCAAGAATCAATCATGAAGCTTTTACCCTAGACACAAAAGAAAACACACACAATAAAGGCTTAAAAAAAACACTACTTGTGTAAATAGTACTTAGGGAAAACAGGGAAATAAAAACTGAAAGCAAACTACTATGTACAGCTAACTAGGTATATCTACCTCCCTCCTAGATCAAAGGGAAAACTTTCTTAAGTCTTCTTCTTAGCAAGAAAACTTATGATGCCATATAAGTGGTTGAATGGAATGGAGACTTCGTAACCTGCTCTTCTTGCTTGCCACCTTAATTGGCTTGCATCTGAGTGGATTAGGGAAAACATGCTTCCAACATATATGTATTCTTATTGTTCTTGGAAGCTTGTTGAATGTTGGTCCTTCATGCTAGTGTGTTTTATCAAGAAATCAATGGCCGCTAGCTCATCACCATATGCCCCTTGGTATGCATCATGGTTTGACTCGTTCCCTTCTGCCTTATTGAAGAGACTGTCGAACTTATCTCCTACTTCCTCGTGGCTTTCTTTAAGGGTGATTGTTGTGATGTTTGGAATGAGATCACAGATTGAGTACTCATCCCACAGAACATCACCTTCTTGTTTAAGGCTCTATTCTTCAAAGCAACAAGGAATTTCATCAAATAAGGGGGGAGAGAGCTCACCATATGTACATTCCTCTTCATATTGTTAGAACATCCGCATGTATGCATGACCTGCATCTTCTCCATTATTGATGATGTCTTCAAAGGGAGCATCCATGATGATGAGCAATGGAATTATACATGCCAAAATATGATTTCTTGATGGCACCAAAACTACTTAACGAGCGGATTCAACTTGGAGTCACCATTGGTGTTGATGAAAAAGCCTCCAAAGGCTGGTTGGTTGAAGAACACACCAAGATTCTTCAAATATTTGGAATAAAAACTAATTGGTCCCACTAGGCATGCCAAAAACTATTGATGATGTGGATTACACCCTTGACAAGAGGTTGAGCTCCTGTCTTCCATGCGGCACAATGGAGACTCCTCTCTTGCCTGTGGGCCTGGAAAAATTGAGGGGAGAATCTCTAGATAAGGGCTAGCTCCCTTTAATGCATCTCTGAGTTCCTGGATTTCCTACTAATAAAAATGAAGAAAAGGGGGGGTTGAAAAGGGAGAAGGATGTCTGAAAATAGAACCTAAACTTAAACGGTGATGCACCAAAAAGGTTTGATCTATTTAGCTTGAAACATGCACTTTCCACCAAGAACAAGCTGACATACACTCCATTTGATACGAGAAATTCTTCTGCATCAATGAGCTAGGAGTTTGTGGAGATACAGGGAGGAAGAACTACCAGATGCATTCTAAGACACACTTTGGCAGCCTATTCACATGCACCTATACTCCTCTAGGGACACTTCTAGCTAACCTACAAAAGAAGAACTCACAATACACTAGACATGTTGGAATCATTTTGTGAAAGCATAAAGGAAAATGACTTAACACATGACAAAGCCATAGACATATATGAAAGTGCAAACTCAAAATGGAGGTAAGAATACTATGTCTTTATTCAAGGTAAAATCCGACAGAGCTCTGCCTTACAAGCTGAGATATCCCCCTCAAATGAGAGTTTTACAATATATATATAGATAGAGGAAGCAAATGGAACCCTTTTAACAAGTGGCCCATGTCACATTGAGAACATTGGGAAGAGGAAGTCACTGAAAGAACAGGTTGTATCAGCTGCTAGTCTTGAATTTTGCATCTAAGTTATATCAAACATTATTGTGAAAGCATGGGCCACACCATTTGTCTGCCAATAAGATTGCTTCTTAAAGACATTCACGTGAATGTCTGCTCATTAATGCAAAATGAGGAAAAAATAGGTCATGCCATTCACTGTTTACGCTCCTTAATGACCACTTGGTGGAGACTATTTCAATCACTGGAATAACTCCTCTGTTAACACTTTCCTTTTACCACCTAGATTGTTCCTGTCTTTCCTTATTATTTTTGTCTCTTCTTGGCTTTGTCTTTTCCTAGTTTTGTGAGCACTCGGGGCTATCTTCTCAGTGGGTCACTGAGTTCACTTGTAGCTTGTCCTTAATCATTTCAAAATCAATAGATAGTTCACCACCTTAAATTTTATGTTCGCACACCCGTCACTAGACGTTTGAACCTCCAATAGCTAGTTCACCATGCTCAATTTTGACATCTTTAGGCCCGTCACTCCCTTTGGGAATTTCTTCGGCTTTATTTCCTTTGGCCTTTTCCCTTCAGACTTTCTATCAGGCTTTTTCATTGGGCGAATTCCTTTAGACAAAATGTTTGAATGAATTCCTTCAGACTTTTTGTTCGAAAGAATTCGCCTTGTCATTTTCCGTGGATTTTCCTTCTGAAGGGACAGTCTTTTGTTTGGCCACATGCCTTGTGAATTTATTTGAAAAAAATATCTGAAGGAATTCCTTTGAGCATTTTGCCTGAGAAAATTCAACTTTTGTCTTTGCCTTTTCCTTAGGAAAACTCTACCCTTTTGGCCCTCTTTTTAAGTGTTTTTTGCCCTTCGTAAGGGCTGCTACTTGGTCTAGTTTGTGCCTGATTTCTCTTTGCAAAGGTACCTATTCTTTGGGCTTCATAAAACCCTTTTGAACCTTCTAATTGAACCCTTTTTTAGAGTTTAATGGTTCAACAGTTCAATGGTTCATCACTGTATCCTACAAAGAGTCGCATTTATTCAATAGACTGCTTGAACCAAACCACTTGAATCGAATAACTTGAACTGACTGACTAAACCAACCGATTGAACCAAATTATTAAACAAACCATGGTTTAATAGTTCAACATTGTTAACTTCAAAGTTCAAAGTTCAAAGTTCAAAACTCTTGGAAAGATCAGGTCGTTGAACCTTGATGTTGAATCATTTTCGGTCTCATTCCTTGTGAATTTCTTCAGACAAAATGTTTGAAGAGCTTTGTAAGAGCCTTGCATTCTTTGAACTAGTTCATCCTTTTGTTGAAAGACTTGTGCAACCCAAAATTTGAACTAGCTCAGGGGAAGAAGGAGACCGATTTTGGCCTATAGGACCAAAATGGTCAATAGAAGCTTCAGATAAAAGGTATGGAGGAATTCTTTCAAAAAAATTGTCCCAAAGAATTCCTTTGAGAGATTTGCCTGAGATAAATAGATCCTGAAGAACAAAGGAGCCTGCAAATGGAGTCTAAAGTTGGAGAGATCAGAAAGCCCAAGTTACTCTACATAGAGTAAATCAGGATTCTTCAATGACTTAGCTTGAAAAGCTTTATAAGTCAAGTAGCTTTGAAAACACAAATTACACAGCAAAGTGTAGATTGAGTTTCCAATGCCACTTAACTTAATAAGCTTGATCTAATGACATTTTATAAGGATCGATAATGCATGATAGTCATGATCAAACAAATGAAAAGCTTCCAAGTGGCACAAAAGCATCCAAGACACATGTCAAGGATCCAAGGTAGCTTACAACGACCAATCAGTGCAAAAGGGAGTCCAAGTGGCTGGTAGCTAGGAATTTATGAAGGTTCTCATCCTTTAATATGGCTTGCTCTCAAAAAATGACCATCCAACATAAAAGCGACATAGTTTGGCTAGTTTTTTCAACACATGGAGACCAGCGTAGGTTTTCAAGAGGACTTGTAAAGGTGAAGGTCACCATGCCATCTTTAATACAAAGAATAATACAATCGTGCCAAGAAGTGACATTCTAGCTGCCCATGACATGGCTTCTCAAAATCTACCAAGGGAGCGACTTGAATGCAGGAATGGCTTGAAGAGATTATACAGTAAACCTAGAACGATGCATTTGATGGAAAAAGGAGGACAACGGTGGTGGTTATAGGAATTTATGTTTTCCATTCCCAGTTTTTAACACATTCCCATCTTCTCTTCCCCCTATTCTATTATAAATAGAGGCCTTGGGGATAAGAAATTATCCCTGGACTGGTGATAAAGTTACTTTGAAAAAATTGCTTTGTAAAAGACATTTTGAAGCAATAAAGATTAATTTTTACATATCTCTTGTCTAAAAATTGCATTGAGCAAGCTTGTGCATGATGACTTTGTGAAGAAGTGTTCTTCCATGCCCATTGTCCTTCTTTCTTGCCTATTTTTAGGTGTTTTCAAGTTAATTATAGATCTAGACTTGAGCTTTTTCTATAATTAATGGATGTTTGGTGTGGATTTTGAAATCCCTCTTTGCTTAATGTATGGTTTAGTGAGCCTAGTTTACGAAATACTTATGCAAATTAATTGGTTGTGAGGTTGTGTAAGCAAAATTCATCTTATGTTGAATGAGTCTCAGTTCTCAAACTAATTGAATCATTTATTTTGGTGCATCACCTCCCTTAGCTTAGATTTCCTTTCATGTTATCCTCTTATCCCTTTTCCTTAGCCAATAGTAGACTTTAGTGTGGGAATCAAGAGCTAAAGTGAAGCACCTGAGGAACTATCCTCATTAAAAATCCTAGAGGTTCAATCTCACTACAGGATACCAATAGCCTGAGGTTATCCCCATACTTGTAGCTAGAAGTGAGAGAACCAGAAGAACTCTCCCACAAAGGGTGCAATTTCAAGCTACAATAGTTCTGGCATGCTCGGTGGGACCCACTACCATTTTCATTTCCATTTTTTATGGAAGATTGGTCAAGTTTGATGTTGTTTTGATCAATTTACAGTAGTGGTAGCTTTCATCTTCCAACATTTGGTGACTCTAAGGATTACCCAGCTATCTGATGGTAGAGTAATAACTATCATTCATGCCAAAGGTGACTACAAGATCGACTTCTATAGGTATTCCTTTTGAGTATGTTGAATTACCTTTAAACACAATAAGAAGGTTAAGGTTCACCCATACTAACCCTTGCGTAAGAAACTACTTTCCTAAACTAGTAATAAGGCATACCTACGTGAGAAGATCATTGTTAGCCCCTCTTGTTACCATGATTCCCCAAATAGCTTTTGTGGGTTTCAACGGCCAAATTCCTTTGAAATTGCCAAGTATGACCCTATGCTAGTAAAAACCCTCAAAATTGTCCCATATTACATAGCAGACCAAGTTTTAACTCCTACTGAACACATAATATTCATATTTAATTTATGCAAACATCCATAATATCACAATAGAAAATGTAGCTATTAGGATATTGACTGTTTCCTTAAACGAAAATGTATTAGATTGGTATAGGGGTCTAGCTCCTAACTCTATCCAATCATTAGACTAGATAGGAACAACCTTGTGTAAGAGGTTTGTAAATAAGAATGATCATCTGTCACTTGTAGAACAGTTGACCATGATCAAGAGAGCTCCCCATGAAGTCATGCAGCTTGATGGTTATTCAATAAAGCCATCAGGTATCATCAAGGATTTGAACTTAACCCTACATGCTTGTCCTAGTGTTTTGATGGTGTAAGACATGTTGATCCTTGATGTCACTCCCCACTTTGCATTGTGTCTTTCTAGAGAATTCATAGCCAAAATTGTGGGTTATGCTGCAATAGATTGGTCTTATATGGCATTTATAACAAGGTATGGGACAAAAGTCTTAATCAAAGCTAAATTCATGGCACAATTCCACATTGAACCCCATCATCTAGATAACATAAACTTCAATTATACTATCCTTGATGAGGATGAGTTTAGAATTGGTCAGGAGCTGAACACTCATCCTAAAGAGGTTCTAGACTTGTTCTTGGATGAGCTATGGGGAGTGTTGGTTGAATATTTTGTCGATCAGCATACTGATAAACAAAATAGGTCTGATCAGCCAAAGTAGGAAGATTAGTCATCCAAATGTGTAATTTCACCACATCAGAAAGACACCGATCTCTCCTCTCATCAAGGGGAGGTTCCTTGAAGGTATGTTATATATATAAATATATATATATATATAAATATATATATATATATATATATATATATAAACAAAAAATAATACTCATGGGTGGGACAAACCATCCATCTCTCTTCTTTCAGAGATGATGCACACAGATCAAAGGAAAACCTCAAGGGAAATGATAGACAGTACTCCTCTTCTTTCAAAAGTACTATTCAGTAAACCACAAGAATACTCCTAGCAGTAACAACAAAATGTAGCAAAGGATGTAATAACTAGCAAATTGAGATGCAGCTCAAAGTCTTCACCTGGATTACTCAAGAGTAAGATACGAAGGATAATGAGGGCACAAAGTCACCTCAAGGTCCTTTACACAAAAATGAAAAGAAAACAAACTAAAGGCAATTATGGGGGCACAAAGTCTCTCCACAGTGAACTCTTTAGGACACCTTCTTGACTATTGTAACTAATTCTACTTGTTGAATTAAAGGAATAGAAGATATATTGAAGAAAAAGACATAAGAACAATTTCCTCAATAACAAAGATATTATAGCACAAAGTCTAAAAAATCACTTGCTTTCTTATTCCAGTAACAAAATATGATCGGCAATCTGAGCTCAAAGTCTCAGTAATGCCTTAAAATTTGGGCAGAGTTTTATTCTCATTGTCAAAAAAGAGATCCTTATTACAATAGAAGAAAGTCCCTTATATAGCCTCTTCAAGAAGGACTTTGGAACAATCAATACATCATTTTGTGTTGGAATATGTTAAGAAGACACGCTGGAACTTAGGGGCACTTTACCCATTTGATTTTATCAATGCAAGGAAATAATTTGGGCTTATTGAAAGTTTGCAACTTTCAATGTCCACTTGGCGATCTGATCTTATCTTCATCATTCCTCCTTGTCCGATTAATTGAATCAGGTCTTGGATTTAGTTTACTATTCTTGTTCCTTCTCTGCTTTTTGTTGGTCTTGGCTTTGAAATCTATGAATGTATTCTGATCTGTATGTCTGTATGCTTAAAGGATCAATGGCTAATTCATTGTGTTGAATTTGACATTTCTGGGTGTGTCATTCCTTTGTCTTCTTTTGGCTTTTCTATTTGGCACTTTTCTGTATTGGACTTGTCCTTTTGGGTCTTAAGAAATGACCCATTTTGAGTCAGGAAGAGCCTCCCGCAAGGGTATCTACTCTTTAGGCAGTCTTTGAATGGCCTTCAGGCTTCTTTGGGAAACTCTTTGAACTTTGGCGATGAACCAACTATTGAATCATTCTGTTGAACCAAGACTTTGAACCATGTGTTTGAACTAACTATCAAACTAAGGCTTTGAACCTTTTCATTGAACCAAGACGTTGAACCAAACTTTGGTTCAACGGTTCAAACAAAGCTTTGAACCAACTGACGAACCATTTGATTGAACCAAAGAATGAATCAAAGTGCTGAAGCTGAGTGGATGAACCAAATGTTGAAATAAAGCATTGAACCACTTGATTGAACCTGCCTTTGAACCATTTGACATTGAACCAAAAGATGAACCAAATGTTGAACCTATTATTGATGCTTGCTGATGGAAATAACTCTTTGAACTAAGGTGATGAACCAATTTTGAAAATGACCAATTGTTAGAAACTAATTTTTTTGATTGAACCCACCTACAGAAGTCATGAAGCTCATTGAACTTGAAAAAATGAGCCTGTTTACAGTCCGTAGATTTATGAAAAGCTTGAAAAGTGAGGAATTTGAATGCCCAAGACAAAATTTGGAAAGAGAAGAGTCAATTTTGCTCTGTAGGACCAAAATAATTCAAATGTTGTCCCAAAAATAACTAATATTTTTGGGAGACAATAGCTAGCTCCAGTTGGGGAACTTCTGTCAATTGCAAAAAGAATTAAAAGGAGTAGAATCTAGAATCTCTAGTGTCTTCATGTGTACCATTGGGCTTTAGATTCATGCTACCCAGAAATGAAAGGCATCAAAAAGAAAATAAATAAAACAAAATAGAATTAAAACTGTACAAATATACATATATATAGAGGCAATCATCTGATACTTCAAGAATTGAAGTGTTTCAGATGCTGCCCATTGTGGGGCAAAGGAAAGAGTGTGTCATCTTGGTATTTCAATAGAAATCTATTTTCACCAATGTGTTGATGAATTATAAATGGGCCTCTCCAAAGGGAGTCAAACTTTCCATGCATCCCCTTTGGTTCTCTTCTTTTGTCCCACAGTAGGACTTGATCCCCAATCTAAAAATCATGATTTCTGGCCTTCTGATCAAAAATTTTCTTTACCAGAGTTTGATGAGCAGCAATTCTGTCCACTACCATGGTTCTTTGTTCTTCCAGCTGAGTCAGGCACATGATTATTTTGTCAAGAGAACTCTCATATGTCTGATCTTCAATAACCTTCACCAATTTCAAGGCTGATAACTCCAAGGTGATTGGTATCTCAGCGTTAATACCGCAAAGAAGTTGAAAAGGAGACATACCAATTGCCCTCTTTGGTGTGATCATGTCTACCCATAGAGCATCAACCAATGCTTTATGCCATGTCCTTTGATTATCATCTGCTAGCTTTTGATAATAGTTACTAAATTATTATTGCTGGACTCAGCTTGTCCATTCCCTTGTGGAAAATAATCAGAAGAATGAGAGAGTGTAATTCCATAATGAAAATAGAATTGTGTAATCTCTTGAGAGGTGAAACAAGTTGCATTATCAGTAATAATTTTGAGTGGAACTCCAAACCTGAAAATGATATTTTCTTTGAGGAAGTTGCATACAACTTCTGAAGTAGCATGCTTAGTTGAGATTGCTTCTACCCACTTGGTGAAATAATCAGTTGCTGTAAGGACATAATCATGTCTAGCACTTGACGATGGGTTTATTGTCCCAATAAAATCAAGTCCCCATTGCTGGAAAGGTTCCTCTATGATTGCTGGCTTGAGAGGCAGGGCAACCAATTTGGGTCTTCCAACAAATTATTGACAGAGTTCACATTTTCTCACCCACTTATGTGCATCTTGAAAAAGAGTTGGCTAGTAATACTTGGCTCACAAAATTTTGTGAGCAGTTACAAAAGCTAAAAAATGTCCTCCATAGGCCAGATTGTGGAAAGATTTCAAAAGCTAGGTTTGTTGCTCCTTGTCTACACAGTGAAGGAATACTCCATTTATGCTTCTCTTGTACATGCCGTTATCCCAAAGAATAAAATTGGCAGCTTTCAACCTGATAATCCTCCTTTATTTGTAAGACAAATGAGTAGGACATTCACCATAAGTCAAAAAATAGGCAATACCTAAGTACCATTCATTAGTAGTGGAGACAAAAAAGACTGTTGGAGTATTTTCCATTTCAACTTCTTCATGCTGTGTATCTTTTGGCTTATTGTCAGCCATCAATTGACATAGGCCTTTACCTCTGACCAGCTTTGTTAGCTTGATATCCAAATCAAATTCATGGATCTTTGCAATCTAATTACCTCTCTTTGTGCCAAACTCCTGCTGAGTTAATATAGACTTGATTGTACTGTCAGGAACTAAGGCAATAGTATGTGAATTCAGAATATAGAAGTGGAAATGTTTGACTACTTTTACCAATGCATAGGCATGCTTCTCTATATTTGAATACTTCATTTCATGGGTTTTGAGAGGGTAACTCATGAAAGAGATGGGGGATTCCATAACTTTTTTGTCTTATTGAACAAGAATCGTTGAAAGAGTATGCTCAGATGCATAGCTATATATGATGAAATCTTTGTGGTAATCTAGACAAACTAAGGTAGGGGCGTGAGTAATGGCAGTCTTGATATCTTGAAATGCTAATTTGCTTTCTTTAGTCTAGCTGAAGATAGTCTTCTCTTTCATCATGTTCACAATATGTCTAGTCTTCTCAGCAAATTTAGGGATGAATCTCCATAAGAAATTCACCTTTTCAAAGAAAAAATGAACAACATTCTTATTTGTAGGTAGATTAAGCTCTTGAATAGACTTGACTCTATCTGAGTCAATTTTTATGCCTTATTTGGACACAATGTGTCCAAGGAGTTTCCCCTCTGTTACTCCAAAAATAGATTTTTTAGGATTTAAGGAAATACCATTTTGGCGACAGCGCTCCAGCACTTGTTGTAGGTGGTGTACATGATCAGATCGATGCTTGAAAAGACAATCAAATCATCAAGGTATACCACTATGAATTTACCAATCTCATCTTTGAAAGTCAGATTCATAGCTCTCTGAAAAGTATCACTAGCATTTATTAGACCAAAAGGCATTATCTTATATGCAAATGTACCCCAAGGCATGGTGAATGTAGTCTTGTGTTGATCTGTTTCACAAAATTCAACTTGATTATAACCTGAGAAGCCATCCAGCTTTGATAACATCTCTGCACCTGTCACTATTTAAAGCACTTGATCCATAATTAGCAAAGGATAATTATCCTTTAAAGATGCTTGGTTCATATTTCTAAAATCTACACAAATGCAAATTTCACCATTCTTCTTCCTTACAAGCACTATGTTTGTAATCCATATAGAATAATGGATTGGAAAGATGATTCTAGCATTTAATATTTTTTGTATTTCAGACAAAATAGTACCTATCATTTTTAGGTTATACTGTCTCAATTTTTGGTTGTATGGCATTGAGTCAGCCTTGAGAGGAATGTTATGGCAGATTTCATTTGGTCTAAGAGACTTTAAGTCTTCATAAGAATATGCTAAGACATTCATGTATTGATAGAGTAAAGAAGTGAACTTGAATCTTTCTTTAGGGGTGCAACACTTACCAATATTGATCATCTTGGAATTTTCTTCAGTAGATAGATTCACTTGATTGAATCCTTGAGATAAACTCGAGTCTGTTTGTTGTTGTTTAATGAATCTATCATGTTTGTCAAACAACTTTTCAAGAGAAACTAGGCCTTTGGGGATTTTGTTCCTTTCAGTTGCAATAATTCTTCATTTATATCTGAGCTAAATTCAGATTCATTTTTCTGAGGTTCGCTGCCTTCAAAATATAACTGTTCAAAATTATCTTTTCATTCCAAGAAGGCAATAATTTGATGATCATCATTGAACACTTGCCAATGATTAGCATTGTTAGGAACACTTAGATAATAAACCAGCTCAATGGTATACCTATCTTCTTTGAAATCTGAATGAGGAACTAAGAGAGTTCCTGAAACAACAAGTGCATCAGCGCTGTCATTAAACTCTCTAGGTATGGCAAAAATGTTGAAAGCATCAAAACTTTCAATTTGGTTCCAAACTAAGTTACGGTAGTGGTGTAATCTTTCATTCTTAGTTTGGTATAAATTCCTCACTTGGCAAACTATTAATTCAGCATCCCCTTTGGCATGAAGAAATTTAATGCCTTTTTCTTGAGCAGCCTTCATGCCTAGCAACAAAGATTCATATTCAGCTATATTGTTAGTGTTGTTGAACTATAATTTGTAAGATGAAGGGAACATATCTCCTTGAGGAGATATCAAAATAATCCCAGCCCTTGAACCTGTAAAAGAATAGCTGCCATTAAATTCCAAAGTCCATATTTCATCTGATACTAACTTTTCTTTAGACTTTCCTTCATTAGAAATAGAGAATCCTTCTTGATCTGTACTACAACTTACCAATTTTTATGCTGTTCTTGTTGAACTAATTTTGAGTTGATACTTTCAGGTGTTTCATGCACTTCATCTATAGATAGAAAATAATTACCCATACCTATGGATTCAAAAAGAATTTGAGCTTCAGGGGTTGATGTCTGAGTGACCACAAATTTTGCTTCCTTTTCAGGGAGCAATCTCTTCATCACGCCTTGGACAAAGATCCTTGCCTCAAATAGATCCATGCTTAATTTGCCTCCCACGTCTTTGTAGAAATTTCATCCAAGTAAAATGCCATAAGATGCTAGGACATCAGCCACCAAGACAGTCATCTTGATTCTCTTAGCTGGGAAGGCTGCAAATGCAAATTGGGCATCTTTGATTTGTCTAAATAATGGTACTTGCTTATTCTCCATAGAGAAACATCTCCCAAATGTCTTGGTCAGTGTGAGACCAAGGGATTTTAGCCACTTTAGCAGGCATGACATTGTATGAAGCTCCATAATCAATGATCCAATTATTCAGCTTATATCCATTTATCAACAATGTGACATAAAAAGGTTCAGTCCTACCATAAGCAGCAGGGGAGCGGTGACATAGTTGTTCCTGGTGGGTACATTTCTAGCAGCATCATGTGTCACCTTGGGGATTGTTCATTCAACAAGAATGTTTTAATTTTTAACACATTGAACCAGTCTGTCTAACTGCTTGGGATGAGACTACAGAAATTCAAATTTAGACATTTGAATTTTGGTTCTCTTTATATGGTCAATGATATCAAATGTTTGGAATGAGCTAGGAGCAGAGGATGGGAGTTCATCCTTTTAATTTTTTAAAGGTGGAGGATTAGACTATGAAATTGAGGTAGAAGGCGTAGGGGTATTTGGGGTACTTACCTTTCTTGAAACCACTAGGTCCTTTGGCTGGAAAGAAAGAGTGGATCCCCGCTTAGCAATTGAAACTGCTGATTGAGATCGCTCCTCTACTTTCTCTTTATCAGCTTGTTGAGCTGATTGATTTTTAGACTGGGTGAATATAGCATATGACCCCTCAACTGCATGGCCTTCACTTTTGGGTTCATCCTAATAATTCAAGAAACCAATATGAGAGTTGCCAACTAATTATTCTTCTTCCTCAGTGAAGAAATTAGCATCATCTTCAGGATTTAACTTGGACTGGAATGAAAAATTTACTTCAACTTCAAGACATCCCACTGTTGAGTTGTTTAGAGGTGCTTCAAGGGTGAGATTCCTTTGTGGGGGAGGAAGGTGATTTTGATGTCCCTGATTCCTAGCAGCATTGCCTTTATATGCCTAATTCTAGAAATTCCTCTTGGGCATATCTCTATATGCAGGAGCAGATGACATCTCTTGTGCCATTTGCTTTCTCAGAGCTAGAATTTCATTTGCTAGCTTTTGTACCATTGGGTCAGTAGTGATTTCAGGGGAGTACTCAGAAGATGAAGAGGATTTACCTTTATTAGGGTCTCTCCTTATCTTTCCTACCAAGATAAGGTCATCTTCTACCTCAGTAGCCAAATCCTAGGTAGCAACAAGGTCTACGTGTCTGGCCTGTCTCAGCAAGAAACTCACTTGAGGCATTTGTGAGTTGATGAAGAAGCATTTGAGTATCTGAGGTGTCAACTAGGTGGCCAGGAGAATCCTATGCCTCAGCTTATCAAATCTGGTAATAAAATCCCTCATAGGCTCATGAGGCTCTTTTTTCATTTGAGTGAGCTGAGCCAATAAGGCATATGCATCTTCTACAAGTTTAAACTTGGCTTCAAATTTGTCTTTCAAAGTGCCCCAATCAATCACTGACCCAGCCTGCAAGTGGTAGAACCAGTCAGCAGCAGTGCCTTGTAGTGTCTCAATGAATAACCTGACCACTATATCTTCAAATTTCACCCCTATTACCCCACAGGCTATGCTGAAAGCTACAATATGTTCATCAAGATGAACCTTCCCATCACCGAAGAATTTAGGGAAATTCTTCTTTGAACTACGTGGAAGCTCATGCAAAGGTGGAGTCAAATTTAGGGGACCAAAAGAATTACCCCAGGGTCTTTGAGCCATGATTTGATTATGCAAAAGTGGGATCACTAATCCAGGTGGAGTGTAGGCAGGCAAGGCTTGACCAGCAGTTCGTCCAAGGTGAGATTGTGGAGGAAACAACTCAAAATTATTCTATTGCACCAATTCAAAAGTAGGGTCTATAACACCTTGGGATTTTTGGCCTCTGGTATATCATGAAGTTGTTAGATTGCAGAACAAAAATTAGAAAAGAGCAAGATCTGCTTTAGTTTAAAGTTTGAGACTTCAAACTATGCGCTCTTTCCCTAGCGGAGTCGCCAAAAACTGTTGGTTGAATATTTTTTCGATCATCATACTGATAAAAAAAATAGGTCTAATCAGCCAAAGTAGGAAGATTAGTTATCCAAATGTGTAGTTAAACCACATCAGAAAGACACTAATCTCTCTTCTCATCAAGGGGAGGTTCCCTGAAGGTTTGCTATATATATATATAGAAAATAATACTCATGGGTGGGACAAACCATCCATCTCTCTTCTTTCAGAGATGATGCGCATGGATCAAAGGAAAAACTTAGGGGAAATGATAGACAGTACTCCTCTTCTTTGTGAAATACTATTTAGTAAACAAAAAGAATACTCCTCACAGTAACAACAAAATGTAGAAAAGGATGTAATAACTGACAAATCAAGATGCAACTCATAGTCTTCACCTGGATTGCTCAAGAGTAAGATACAAAGAACAATGAGGGCACAAAGTCACCTCAAGATCCTTTACATAGAAATTAAAAGAAAACAAACTAAAGGCAATTATGGGGGCACAAAGTTTCTCCACAGTCGACTCTTTAGGACACCTTCTTGACTGCTATCACTAATTCTGCTTGTTGAATTAAAGGAACAGAAGATATATTGAAGAAAAAGACACAAGAACAATTTCCTCAATAACAAAGATATTACAGCACAAAGTCTAAAAAATCACTTGCTTTCTTATTCCAGTAACAAAATATGATCGGCAATCTAAGCTTAAAGTCTCAGTAATGCCTTAAAATTTGGGCAGAGTTTCATTCTCATTGTCAAAAAAGAGATCCTTATTACAATAGAAGAAAGTCCCTTATATAGCCTCTTCAAAAAGGACTTGGGAACAATCAATACATCATTTTGTGTTGGAATCTATTAAGAAGACATGCTAGAACTTAGGTGCACTTTACCCATTTTATTTTATTAATGCAAGGAAATAAGTCGTGCTTATTGAAAGTTTGAAACTTTCAATGTCTACTTGGCGATTTGATCTTATCTTCATCATTCCTCCTTGTCTGGTTAATTGAATCGGGTCTTGGATTTAGTTTACTGTTCTTGTTCCTTCTCCACTTTCTGCTAGTCTTGGCTTTGAAATCTGTGAATGTATTTTGATTTGTATGTCTATATGTTTAAAGGATCAATGGCTAATTCACTATGTTGAATTTGACATTTTTGGGCGCGTCATTCCTTTGTCTTCTTTTGGCTTTTCTGTTTGGCACTTTTTCATATTGGACTTGTCCTTTTGGGTATGTAGAAATGACCGATTTTGAGTCGAGAAGAGCCTTCCATAAGGGTATCTACCCTTTGGGCAGTCTTTGAATGGCCTTCAGGCTTCTTTAGGAAACTCTTTGAACTTTGGCGATGAACCAACTATTGAATCATTCCATTGAACCATGTGTTTGAACTAACCGTCGAACCAAGGCTTTAAACCTTTTCATTGAACCAAGATGTTAAACCAAATTTTGGTTCAATAGTTTAAACAAAGCTTTGAACCGACTGACAAACCGTTTGATTGAACCAAAGAATGAATCAAAGTGCTGAAGCTGAGTGGATGAACCAAATGTTGAAACAAAGCATTGAACCACTTGATTGAACCTGCCTTTGAACCATTTGACATTGAACCAAAAGATTAAACAAATGTTGAACCTTCTATTGATGCTTGCCGATGGAAATAACTCTTTGAACTAAGGCGATGAACCAATTCTAAAAATGACCAATTGTTAGAAACCAATTCTTTTGATTAAACCCACTTGCAGAAGTCATGAAGCTCATTAAACTTGAAGAAATGAGCTTGTTTGCAGTCCATAGATTTTTGAAAAGCTTGAAAAATGAGGAATTTGAATGCCCAAGACAAAATTTGGAAAGGGAAGAGATAATTTTGGTCTGTAGGACCAAAATAATTCAAATGTTGTCCCAAAAATAGCTGATATTTTTGGGGGACAACAGGGAGATAATCAATATCTTAACCCTTTCAAAGGTGTTGAGATAAGAGACATGGGTGTCTATTTTTTTCATGACGAGAATCAAATCATGCTTTCCCTCATTGGACCTAAAGAAGACCCCAATGGTATGTGGAAGTTATTCTTTGATGGCTCAAGGATTAAAAATGGCATAGGTACTGGGGCAATGTTGGTTTCCCCTTTAGGTAATAAGCTTTTCTCTTCTTATAGGTTCTATTTTAGTTGCTTTTCAAATGCAGTAGAATACAAAGGCTTGATTCGTGGCTTTCAATGGGCCAAAAAAAGAGGAATCAAAATGCTACAAGCATATGGAGACAGTGAGCTCATAGTGAACCAGGTCAGAGGCTTGAACATTACAAATAATCCTTTGATGAGGTCCTACAAAAATAGGGTGTGGGACCTAATTGAAGATTTTGAATCCTTTAACATTCAAGTTATCCCAATAAATTAGAACCAACATGTGGATAGGTTGGCTACCATGGGAGCTAAGTTTTACATTCCAAGTGAGTTGAAAGAACCCAAGGTTCAACCATACGTCATAGTGGTGGTGAGGCCATCAGTATTGGATAATGAAGCCCATTGGTAGGTTTTTGAAAGTGACAAGAAAATTGCTTGTTTCTTATAGCAGGAAGTTGAGTTCTCCTTCGCCAATCAAAGTAAATTGCATCATCAATATGAGGATCAAATTTTTCAACTAAAGTTGATTAAACTTTCTAAGGGGCTGGTTACACTTGAAGGCCTTTTTCGTGAAGGGGACCATATGAGAAAAGAAAAGGTAGTAATGTCTACTAATAAATAAAAATATGAGAGAGTCCTCATCTTTAAGGATAAGCTTTTCAAGCTCAAGAAGGTAAATAACAAGGCTCAGAGGGACGCTTTCATAACACTTTGTTAGGAATACACAGACAATTTTGCTTGGGAGTATAGCAACCTGAAAGGTTTTGATCCAAAGTTAGCCTATCATACCATAAAATTAAAGGCTAATGTTAAGCATGTAAGGCAAAATAAAATGGCCATCAACCCCAAGATATAAGAGCTTATGAGAAAAGAGTTAACCAAGTTGATTGAATCCAAGATCATCTTTCCCATCAGACGCTCAACATGGGTAGCCAACTTGGTGCCTATAAGGAAGAAGAGTGGGGAGATTAGACTGTGTGTTAACTTGAGAGATTTGAACAAAGTCTCCTTGAAGGATCACTACCCTCTACCATCCATGGAATAACTTCTCCAAGTAGTTGTAGGTTTAGAATGTTTTTATCTATTAGATGGATATTCAGGCTACAACCAAGTATGGGTAAAAGAGGAGGATTGGTACAAGACTGCCTTTACCATAAAATGTGGCATGTATGCCTACCAAAACATAATCTTTGGTTTTTAAAACATTGGCACAACTTTATAAAGAGCCATGGACATCACTTTCTAAGGGTTTTTAAATTAAATGGTGCTCGTATACTTGGATGACATCATAGTTTTCTCCAAGAACACCAACGAACACATGGAGCACTTGAGGCTGATTTTTGAGAGATGTAGGGAGTATGGGATCTCATTAAATCCCAAGTAGTGTGTGTTCACCATCTATGAAGACCAGCTGTTGGGCCACATCATTTCAAAGGAAGGGCTATCCATTGATCCTAATATAACAAGTGCCATCTTGTCCTTATCTTTACCCAAGCATAAGAAGGGACTTCAAAGTTTCCTTTGGAAAATAAACTTTGTGAGGAGATTTATACTTGGTTTTGCAAACTTGGTCAAGCCCATCACTATTATGCTGAAGAAGAACCAAGTGTTCACCTGGTCAAATGAAGGTAAATCAACATTTGAGGCTATCAAGGAAGCCATTGCTCAAGTACCAACACTCATGAATCCTAATTTCTCAAAGGATTTAATATTGTATGCTTTTGCCAATATTGATAATATATCAACTATGCTAATGCAAAAGAATGGTAAAGGACTTGAGCATCCAATATCATTTTTCAGTCAAGGGCTTGAGGGGTATGAAGTGAGGTATAATTTTATAGAAAAACAAGTCCTTGTATTAGTAAGAAGACTCAAATGGTTCAAGGCAATGCTCTAATAGTAAAATCTATCTTATGATGTCTCATCCTGGAGTGGGAGACTTCCTTCTTAACAAAGACTTGAACAAAAAGAGAGCTAGTTAGATTACCAAGGTCATGGAATATGATGTAGAGATCAAGGTCACTAAGCTAGTAAGAGATAAAGGCTTGTGTGAGCATATGGTCGATGACCTTCCTGAAGACAAAGAGGTCATCTTGGTAACACAAGATAACCCACAAACAAATGCACCTTCACCTCACATTAGTTGGCTCCATGATATGATGCATTTTCTACTAACAAGTGAGTACCCTCAAAGTATGGAGAAAGCAAAAAGAAGGTATTTCAGACTTCAGTCCATACCTTATGAATTGGTTGATGGGATTTTATTCAAAAAGGACCTCAATATAGTGCTCCTAAGGTGCATAGATAATGACCAAGCAACCAAGCTTTTGGGGTATTTCCATAATGGACCTGCAGGAGGTCATTTTGCACCTAAGACTACAACATCAAAGATAATGAGGGCTGATTATTACAAGCCCAACATTTTCAAATATTCTTATGCATGGGTGAGGAAGTGTCAGAAATGTGATCTCTTTATAGGTAAGCAAAGACTATCAGCTTTTCCTCTCAACCCGATTCAGGTAGAAAAACCATTCATACAGTGGGGTTTCGATTTCATTAGGGTGTGTAACCCTCCATCAAGTGCGGGGCATAAGTGGGTGCTTATCGTAACTAATTATTTCACTAGATGGGTGGAAGCCATTGTATTGAAGCAAGCCAATGAGAGTGTAGTCTTAGATTTCTATGACAACATTGTGACCAAGTTTGGTGTTCCATCTATTATCATCTCTGATAATGCATTAGCTTTTCTCAGTTTGAAAACATGTGAATGGGATCTCAAGATGGGCATCTACCTCAACACTTCCTCCAATTATTATCCTTAAGAAAATTTTCTAGCTGAGTCCATGATTAAAAATTTGTTGAGGATCATCAGGAAAACTATGGAGGAGAACTATAGGATGTGGCACACCAATTTAAAGATAGCCTTGTGAGCTAACAAGGTAACTCCTAAAGATACTATTGACAATTCTTCATATGCTCTAGTATATGGAAGGGAGGCTAAGTTACCCATTTCTCTTGAGTTGCCTGCATTAGAAATAATGCATCAGTTAAAGTTGCTGGAAGATGAACCCATGAATGTGAGATTGGTATAACTCACAGAACTTGAAGAGACAAGAGACCTTTTAATGAAGATTCTAGAGTCACATCAAGCTCAAGTCAAAAAACCTTTTGACAAGAGAGCCATGGCAAGTGACTTCAAGGAGGGAGACCTAGTCCTCAAATGGGATTCAAGTAGGGCCAAACCAGAAAACCATACCAAATTTGACAGCTTGTGGAGTGGCCCTTATTTGATCCATGGATGCAAACAACATAACACCTTCCAGCTCACCCAAGTAGATAGAGAGGTGTTACCCATCCCAATCAATGGGATTCATCTAAAGTCCTACTATTGAGAGCTTATAATTATTGTATATGTTATTGTACATTTTGTATACCTTTTCATGTTTTTCTCTAAGTGCCTTGTGCACATTCATTTCAGTTGAGTGTTTTCCCTTCCCTAAGTGCCTTGGGCACAGTTTGTTTTATTTCAGTTGTTCTTATTGCTTTAAGGGAAATTTCCAGATAGAGCTTGATTTGTACAAAAGTAGTGACTCCATGCCCATTGGATTGAATGAAGCAAATGAGCTGGGTTCTCAAGCATAGCATGTATGCTTCCCTGGGAGTCGCCAAAAATGATGGCCATTTTTGGCCCACATAACAAATTTTTTTCCAAATGTGAGGCAAGTTCAGACAACCTCAGGTTCTTCAAAGTAGAAGTCTTTGGGCTTTCAAAGTCACAAAACTTTTGGTTTCTGAGGGCATAGTGCAAATTAGGTTTTCAACAGTGTTTGACATCTAATGTTTTATAAGTAGAAGTAATTCAGGTCTACGAACCCGAATTACTCATGAATAGTGTATTTCAGTGTCTCCAAGGAGCACTACTTAATTACTTCATAAGTTATGAGTAGTTAGAAGCGTGAAATAAGTAAAGGGGCTTGACAAACCTAATTTAGTCTCAAAAAATAGTGTTCCTCGGGTTCTTCAAAGGACAAGTTTTCTCCAAAGAATACTACAAGGGTCATTGACAAATCTGAAGGGCATTTCCTTCTCCAAGTAGATAGTTGCAAGTTTCTCGAAGGCTGTTTTAATCTTTAGGAGGACCATTTCAAAATTTCTGAAGGGTTTATTTCCCTTCAAAAAAGACCATTTATAGAAGCCCGAAGGGTCCCTTACCATTCGAGAGAGTCCTTACAAAAGCCCACAGAAAATAATTTCAAAGGAAAGGAACAAAAAACAAAAGTCTGAAGGGTATGTTACCCTTTGGAAGGACCATTTCAAAATTACTAAAGGTTATATTTACCTTCAGGAGGACCATTTTCAAAGGATGAAGGGCACTTTTCTCAATGGGAGGACAATTTTTGAAAGTCTGAAGGGACATATAGGAAGCCCGAAGGGTCTCTCACCCTTCAAGAAAGTCTATTTTGAAAAATTTAAAAGGCAAATTCTGAAGGAAGAGAGCAAGAAGGAAGCTTCAGACAAAATTTTTGAAGGAATTCCTTCAAATAAATTATCCCAAGGAATTCATTTAGGTGATTTTCTCGAGACAAATAGATCTCAAAGAACAAAATATCCCACAGATAGAGTTCGATGTTGGAGAGATCAAAAAGCCCAAGTTACTCTATATAGATTAAATCAAGATTCTTCAACGACTTAGCTTGAAAAGCTTTATAAGTCAAGTAGCTTTGAAAACCTGAATTACATAGCAAAGAGTAGATCATGTTTCCAATGCTGCTTGACTTCATAAGCTTGGTCCAATGGCATTTTCTAAGAATTGACAATGCACGAGAGTCATGATCAGACAAATGAAAGGCTACCAAGTGGCATAAAGGCATCCATAACATAGGTCAAGGATCCAAGGTAGCTTCCAATGACTAATCAGGACAAAGTGGAGTCTAAGTGACTAGTAACTAGGAATTTATGAAGGTTCTCATCCTTTAATATGGCTTGCTCCTAACAAATGACCGTCTAACATAAAAGTGACATGGTTTAGCCAGTTTTTTCAACACATGGAGACCTATAAGGTGGCCATTAAAGTAGAAAATTGCTTAGTTCAGATGGACAAGCTTATTCCCAGACCCCCAATGCCTCTTTTCCTTAAGATCAGACCGCCTTATGCAGTCGGTCCTCCACTTGATGTTATACTTCCAACTCCTATGATTGTTGTTGTGCCTTCACCAAAGCAAGAGGGGGCCTCCACTAGTGGATCATGTGACTCCGAAGAGAAAAAGAATTCTTGGAACTTAAAATCATGATCCAATCTTTAGAGAATGATGTGGTCAATGTCAAGAGGCAAAAATATTATAGCAAGCCATATCAAGCTCCATACTAGCCTCAACAATAGCTTTATCAAGAAAATAAGCCACCCTACAAAGGAAATTTTTAAGGATAGGGGCAGCCTAACTATGCTAGATAGCATAATTATAATCCAAATCTTGTAGGCCCTTTCAATTCCTTAGTTTTGATTTATAACAATATGGCTCAGGAGGCTGAAGGGACAATGCCTTAAAATCATTCTTTTGGGCAATCCATTGTCCCAACTAATGGCTCTAACTAGGCATTCAATGACCAATGGAAGCAGGTTGTTGCTTATGGGTGTAACCAAGCTCTTATGGCCCAAGGCATGGAGGTTCCCACAATGATAAAGCAAGAGTGACCTCCATAAGAACAAGGCTCAAATTAGGTGTCAAACTAGCTAGAGGCCACAATGTTCATTAGTGAACAAGAGGAGTGATATGCGTTCAATCAACAAGCCATCCCTAGTCTGGCTCACGTCCCAGTCTTAGTGAACACAAGATTCAAGAGAAGGATATGGGTGACAACCAAGAATTTTTCAAAGAACCTCTTGTCACCACTCCTTCATTGATAAAGCCAACATCAGTAGCTCCTAAAATACAAGCAAAGGCTGGTGGTATGCCAATCAACATTATAGAGCAAATGAAGAAATCCAACATGAGCATACCAATGTGGGAATCGCTTTCCATACTCAACCAAGTGGACTTCCTTCAGGAAGGTTTGTCTAAAATGAGTGTTACGATAGCTACAGGTAAAAAACTAAGCAAGGAAGCTGAGGTCTTCACTAATGCATCCAAGGGTACTTTGGGAGAAAGGTCAACTAGTGTGACCAAGCCCCCTCTAGTCTACATTTCATCAATCATCAATGATTCTTTGGTGAACAATTGTTTGGTAGATAGTGGGGCTCACACCTTAATCATGCCAAAGTCTATAGTTGATCAGTTGTATCTTAAATATGAGCCGCATACCAAGGGAGTCTTGCAGCTTGATGGTTCTTCAACAAAGCCATCAGGTATCATCAAGGATTTGAGCTTAACCCTACATGTTTGTCCTAGTGTTTTGATGGTGCAAGACATGTTGATCCTTGATGTCACTCCCCGCTTTGCATTATGTCTTTTTAGAGAATTCATTGCCAAAATTTGGGGTTATATTGTAGTAGATTGGTCTTACATGGAATTTATAACAAGGTACGGGTCTAAAGTCTCAATTAAAGCTGAATTCATGATACAATTCCACATTGAACCCCATCAGCCAGATAACATAAACCTCAATTGTACTATCCTTGATGAGGATGAGTTTACAATTGGTCAGGAGCTGAACACTCATCCTGAAGAGGTTCTAGACTTGTTCTTGGATGAGCTATGGGGAGATAATCAATTTCTCAACCCTTTAAAAGGTGTTGAGGAAAGAGACATGGGTGTCTATTTTCTGCATGAAGAGAATCAACTCATGCCTTCCCTCATTGGACCTAAAGAAGACCCGAATGGTATGTGGAAGTTTTTATTTGATGGCTCAAGGAGAGAAAGTGGCATAGGTGCTGGGGCAATGTTGGTTTCCCCTTCAAGTAACAATCATTTCTCTTCTTATAGGTTCCATTTTAGTTGCTCTTCAAATGCCACAAAATATAAAGGCTTGATCCATGGCCTTCAAAGGGCCAATAAAAGATGAATCAAAATGCTACAAGCATATGGGACAGTGAGCTCATAGTGAACTAGGTCAGAGGCTTGAATGTTACAACTAATCCTTTGATGATGTCCTACAAAAATAGAGTGTGGGACCTAATTGAATATTTTTAATCCTTTGACATTCAAGCTATCTGAAGAAATCAGAACCAACATGCTAACAAGTTGGCTGCCATGGGAGTTTAGTTTGACATTCCAAGTGATTTGAAAGAACTTAAGGTTCAACCACACATCAAGGTGGTGGTGATGCCATCAGTATCAGATAATAAAGCCCACTGGCAAGTTTTCAAAAGTGATAAGAAAATTTCTTGTTTCTTATAGCAGGAAGTCGATTTTTCCTTCGCCAATCAAGGTAAATTGCATCATCAATACGAGGATCAAATTATTCAACTAAAGTCAAACAAACTTCTTAAGGGGTTGGTTACACTTGAAGGCCTTTTTCATTACAGGGACCATATGAGAAAAGAAAAGGCAGTAATGTCTACTAACGAAGAAAACTATGAGAGAGTCCTCATCTTCAAGGATAAGCTTCTCAATCTTGATAAGGTAAGCAACAAGGCTGAGAGGCATGCTTTCATAGCAATTTTCTAGGAATATGTAGACATTTTTTCTTGGGAGTATAGCGACTTGAAAGGCTTTGATCCAAAGTTATCCCAACATACCATGAAATGGAGGCTGATGCTAAGCATGTAAGGCAAAAGTAAAGGGCCATCAACCCCAAGATAGAAGAGCTTATGAGGAAAAAGCTAACCAAGTTGATCGAATGCAAGATCATCTTTCCCATCAAAAACTCATCATGGGTATCCAAGTTGGTGCTTATAAGGAAGAATAGTGAGGAAATTAGACTGTGTGTTGACTTTAGAGATTTGAACAAAGTCTTCTTGAAGGATCACTACCCTCTACCATCCATATAACAACTTCTCTAAGTAGTTACAAGTTTAGAATGTTTTTCTCTATTGGATGGATATTTAGGCTAAAACCAAGTATGGGTAAAAGAGGATGATCAGGATAAGACTTCCTTCACCACCAAATGGGGCACATATGCTTACCAAAATATGCCCTTTGGTTCATCAAATGTTGACACAATTTTCTAAAGAGCTATGGACATGGATTTCCAAGGGCTACTAAATCAAATGGTGCTGGTATACTTGGATGACATCATAGTTTTCTCCAAGAATGCCAACAAACACATGGAGCACCTGAGGCTGATTTTTGAGAGACGTAGGGAGTATGGGATCTCATTGAATCCAAAGTAGTGAGTGCTTACCATCCATAAAGGATATATATTGGGCTACATCATTTCAAAGGAAGGGTTGTCCATTGATCCTGATAAAATAAGTGCCATCTTGTCCTTATCCTTACCCAAGCATAAGAAGGGAATCCAAAGTTTCTTTGAGAAAATAAGCTTTGTGGGGAGATTTATACTTGGTTTTGCAAACTTGGTCAAGCCCAACACTTATTTTGATGATTTGTGTATTATTTGTGTTTGTTGATTTCTGTCTGTGGGTAATGTTTGACCCTTTCATTTGTCATTCATCCCCAACACCTCTTCATTTAACTTTAAACTCACTTACAAGTCATATTTTGTGTGCATAAAGGTTTGTGTAGGCTTTTCATGTAGATAATATTCATCCCTCTCAATGCTTCATTGTGTTCCTGTGCCTCTATATGAAATACTTATGCATGTAGATCAACTTGGTAGAATCTATGTGATATTTTCTTATTCTCAAGAGTTTTCATTGTGTTTATTGTAGTAGGAGTACTTGATCTATTCTAGGTAAATCAACTTTTACTTTTATCATCTCTTACCTTCTCCCTCCCTTTTCCTCTCAAAGATCCTAGGATTAAATTAGCGATAGTTTACCTTTCTACTCTATAGGCCTGTGCACTGATCTTAAATCAGGTACATTTAGAATAGAAGGAATTTGGATTAATTTTAAGGTTCATCCCAAGGAGCACAAGGGTCCCACACCTAGGGGATATTACCATCATTGTGACAAGATAAATGATTTTCACACATGCATCTGAGCGATAATACTTCCACACCTAGTGCCTTAGACTCTTATGCCTTATGCAAGGCCTTCATGCTCAACAACCCACCACCAAGCTTCCCCATGCCATAGAGCATCCATGAGTGCATGTTTCTAATGAAAATATTTTTTGGCATGCCTTGTGGGACCAAGTTAAATAAAATCTAAGGAATCGGTGCTACCCTTAGCTATCAAGTGTTGAAGACACTCCACAGAGCACCTAGAAACTCTGAATGACCAAAATCTACTAGTTTAAGCAGTTTGAGCACTTAAAGATATGTATTTTCACCCCCCCCCATTCCATGAAAATGTTGCATTCATGCCTTCCCATTTCTCATATCAATCTCATGTGAGCGCTTGTAACCTTCCCCTGATTCAACCCATGTGGTAACCTGCTTATGCTTCTAATCAGCCTTGTGCAAGCTACCTCATTCCTGATCAACATTACTACCCTCCAAATCTACCTTATAAGAGCATTAATGATATAAATCTTGATTTCTAGAGATAGTTGAGGGAGATTGAAAGAGAGCAAGGTTATGGTAGGTAACAATATGAGCTTGTTCATCAAGTTCATGCTCAACAATAGGAGATGATTGAGCAATATATATTTGAAGAGGAATGATTGGCTAGGTAGATCATAGCTAAGGAAACATGGATGCGTCAGCTGCTTGTGTGGATGCAAAACATTGAATCACATCCAATTGCCTTTACTCTTTCCTTTCCTAGCTTTAAATAGGCCCCCCTTGCACTTGTAAGCCAACCTATGGGATATAAAACTTCTATACCTAAATTCCTTAGCTTCAAGCAAGGTAAACCCCCTATAACTTCTAGAAAATATTTCAAATTCAAAGCACCAATATTTAGAGGCCCCCCTCCTTTAAAAGACCTTGTGTTCATGCTAATTCAAGGATCCATCCTCCCTTAAGAGCCTCAAGCATAGCCATGGTAACCTTTCTAGACCATGCTTCCTAACTTCATGATGCCCAACCTTGTAGAATCCCCTTCTTCCATGCCAATTGAAACCTCTTTCCCTCCCACCATCTCCATTTTCAAAGGAGGACCAATTGTATATAAGGCAAGTGAAGACCATTCAGATGAAGAAGATGATACTTCAAGTGAGTACGATGAATAAATCATCATTAACAACCCTCTTTGCACCATGAAGTCAAAAAGTTTAGAGCTACTTTAGGAAGTAGATGAAGAAAATTGGCTTGTGCAATAAGGCAGTGTGTAAGAACGAGATGATGAGGCACTCTCTTAAATAAATGAGCTTCCATTCAATATGACAGAAGATGAAGTCAATCATGAAGTTGTAATGAGGCCTCTCATGTAGAAGAGTGAAGAATAGTTTGAATAAGACCTCAGGGGTGAACAAATCCATTAAGGAGAATGCTTAATTTAGGAGGAACCCCCTAATCAATTTGAAAGCAATGCACATGCACTAATAAGTGATGAGGAGATGTAAGATTTGTTCAAAATCCCGTGTGCCAAAATTGAGTATGGAAAACCAGTAAGGTATGTGAAAGACCATTTGATTTCATGTTTTATGAACTTTGCAAATTCTAAAAATAAAGGTTCTATACAAGTTCATGAAGGGTTTGAACTTTAGCTTGTGGATAGAAGAATAAGGTCTAAAACTTCCTTAAGAAATAGGCCTAGATTATACTAAAAAAATTCATGCTTGTAAAATTTTGGAAAACATGGTTCACTTCAACCCCTAACAAATTCGATAAATGAGGATGAACATGGGCCCTTTACGTACAAAATAATGAAGAGATTGGAAACTCGGGATCAACCCTTTCAAGCAAGGAACTTTGGCTGTTCACAAATATGGTGAGTGCTCTAATTGTGTAAATTCTATTTTAGGACAATAAGGGTTAAGCTTGGATTTTCACATCGGTTTGAAGAAGTGTGCTAGGAATGAGATTATTCAAATCTTGGATATGCAAACCAGTTTGATGAAGCATGTTAGGAAGAAGAGTATTCAAATTTTAGAATAGATGATTAGTTTGGAAAACACAACTTTCGCTCTCAAGGGGAGGGAAGGAAGAAAAAGAAGGCAACAGACATGTGTTGTGGAATCGTGTCAAGGTTTGTCACTCTATTTGGAAGGTATGGTTTTAAAGTTATTCGAAATTAATTGTTGCATAGAGGAGGGTAAACTATATCTTTGGGTTATAGAGGTTACTTTAGAGTGCATTTAAGGTCATGAGGGGTATGTGGAGACCCTACAAAATAATACCCTTTCTAAGATGCACATGTGGAGGAGAAGGGGCATGAGGGACAACCATGTTACTCTCTTATACCATGTTGTCCATGTTACTTCTAGCTCATTGTTGTGAGCTTGGGGGCCCCCGGTTGCATGGGGAAGGTTGATTTCAAGGTGACACCCCAAAGGGGTGAGTTTTGGTTGATCGAGTTCCTCTTGAGGAGTCATACGAAGTCAAATTTATGTACACACAACTAATCAATCACAAAGGAAGTGATTGATTTCACCATCCCTTTTGCACATGTGAGCACTTGTTTATTGTCAAAAGTCAAGGTGAGGGATTCAAACAATATAAATGAGTTTCCATCTATTCTATATAGTAAAATTATGAGTCTAAAGGTAGATTTGGAGTGTATGATAGCATGGGCACCCATCTTATGCCCTCCAAGGCATTCATGTACATGTTTCCATCCACTCCACATTTGGAGAACATTATCAAGGATGTAAATAAGGAAGGGAAATGGAGAACTCCTGATTTGATTAACATGTTTATGTCTTGTGCAGGTGTGGATATATAGGCAACCAAGGACCAAAATGATAGGAACTACCTTGTTGAAGTAGACTTTTCTAGCCTCTTTAATGCTTCCAATTTAGAGGATTATTATTTTCTGATCATATTTTTGAAATGCTCGAGGTACAAGGTCTCAATGGGAAGGGAAAGAAGGAATATGTGCTACTATTGTACCATTTCTAGCTTGGGTGGGCAGCCAAATTTCTTTAGGTATAACATAAAAAGACTTCAATATGAAGTTTTTCTTCCATGGGAGGAGGCAAGGGACAAGATTGATGTGAAGCCAATTATTGTCATGCCCCACTTTTGATCATGGAGCCATTGAAGACCCTTAGCCTTGATTTGTTTCCCAAGAACTAAAAGAAAAAGAAAGAAGGGAAACACTTTGGGTTTCTTAAGAACACTTGTAAAAGTACTTTATTGTTATAACATTCTCTTAAGTTGTGATATTTTAAGGATCATGGGCGCCAAGCCACTTAAGTGGATTATAAGGGGTGTTCTTTTTATAATCTAAAAAAGGTCTTCCCTCAAATTGGGAGGCACCCCTTTGGGGGAGAGTATAAAGGCAAGTGAGGGATCATGTGAAAGGTTATGCATATTCTGATAATTGAATTTTTTAGTCTAAGCACAAAAATGCATGACCAAAGATTTGAAAACAAAACCCTTCAAGGCCAAGAAAGGTTTAGGGATGAAAACCCCTATTCCTCATCTAGGGTAGCATTAGTTAAAGTGTTATAATTGATCATCAAAGGTATAATTTATTATTTATACCCTTCCTAAGGTGTGGCAATTTTTTTGCAAAGTGTGGCGACTTGGTCAAGGAATGTGGTGACTTGGTTTGAGGTCATTTATTAAGAGTTTGAGGACATTTTCAGGGTAGTAAATAGGTTTATGTGTTGAAGACCCCTTTCACTAGGGATGCACTACATCTAGAAGCTTGGAAACCCTCTTCTCTAAGGTTTGGTGTGTTGACACGAGAAATGAATTATTTAATTATAATTGGGCAACTTGAGTGGGAGACACAATTGAGGGTTTGTTAGGCTATTTCAAGCCATATTTTGAATTTTCCTATAATTAATTTTGTATTTATCCATATTTCAAAGGATATTTTCCAAAAATTTTAGATTATAGAAAAGCATAAAAAATTAATATTTAATTCGTTGTAATTTTCCTGCATGTGGTGCCATTAGGGCTGAATTGTTTGAATGATTTAATGCCCTAAATTCAGTGGAATATTTTCTAAATTGTTTCTAGGGTTTGGTAATATTTCTTCTAGTTTTGTGAGGGTTTTGAATAACTAGGGTTTTCTAGAAAAATCATAAATATATCTTGTGTGGTTAGGGTTTGATTAGAAAAATCAGATTTTCAAAATTGTCCCAATTTGGGGACATTACACACATAATATTGTACGGTTATGATATTTTTGGACCTAGACTTCATAATAGGATTGATTTGATAGAGATCTTATTTAAATGATATTCAAAACTTGTGCATAAATTTGTTATCTCCATTTGCAATTAGTTTTTTCTAAATTTGGCACCCATCCCCTTCACATTTCAATTATTTTCCATCTAGTGATGTTGCTATACAAATTAATATGTATGGTAGGTACAATAATTAGGCATGGTGGATATCTATTCAATGCCCTTCCATCATATAGAAAGTTGTGGGAATAAGGGATCAAGAACACTTTCTATGCTCAATGTATATCTTTCCTACATGTAATTGGTAATGACATTTTAGTCATTTGCCTCATAATACATTTTCTATCAAAGCTCTCTACATGTTGAAAAAAAAATGATCAACTTGGACAGAGCTTTGGAAACCATTGAAAATAAAAAAGCATTACTACATGGAACACTTTTTCAAATACAAGTTGGATGTATTATTACTCCCGATTACACCAGATAATCTTTTGGTTTGAGATTTCCTTTGTATCAATTGTAGGTATGGTCTCATCAGTTTTACAATGAGACACAAAACTTTCTTCTGTAGTATCAACGCATATGTAAAATTTACAATAATGAACTAGAAGGAAAGGAGTATTTTTCATTTAGATGTTCAATATATTATGATATATGTAGTAGGTTTTATTTCCCCTTTATAATAAATCAAGGATCTCTATAAGATCTTCTTGATTATAAAGATCAAATATTTATATCTCTATTCATCACTGATATGACCCAACACAAACATGGCATTCTTAAGAGCCATCAACATAACTCTTTACTCCATATTTCAACCTTAATTTCAAAGGTGCAGACGGACCCACTATTCTACTCAGCAATCACGAGTTGTCAGGGGAAAGATATCAACAACTTAACTCTTTTATATTCTTATTTGAAATGTACTTTTATTGAAATCCTATTACCTTATTATGATCACTATTTGACATCATTAATATATTCATGTATGAAATATGTGTTATTTATTTGTATTCCACTCCCTTACCAATTATGTTGTGATGCTATATTAAATGTGTATATTTGCATTATTAACCAATTCATCAACTCATTAACCACATGTAGTTCAACCTACCCTCTTACTATTATGTTTCTTTTGTTATATGAAATATATATGTTGATTATTTGTGTTATCAACTAATCTGTCAAAATTCCAATTTCCAAACATACCCAAAATAGTTACGATGTAATAGTTAGGTGTGTTCTTGCAAGAAGCATATCTATCGATCTAATAGATTTGATCTCTAGATGATGAGGAACCCTTTAATTTGTATTACAATCTTATTTACCTAGGGGAAGAGACCTAGTAGTGGAGATCCCTAAATTTGAGGATTTACACTACTTTGTAGATGTCATGTAGGGATTAAAATATTGTATGGCCTTCACATTTTTATTTTGAAAGAAATTCATATTTCAAATTGATTTAAAATAAAACATTTGAAACATATTTAAATAAAAAAATAATCTAATAATTATCATCTATTATAAATTTAGAAACAGATGGTACAAACATCATCATATGACATATTTTTGTGAATTGAAAAGCATATCCCAAAATGACATAAGCTTTTTACCTAACCACGACAGCGATTAGTAGAAGCAAACATAATGGAGTAAGAAGTATGGCACCAACCTTAGAGATATTACCAAGTAATCAAAGTTGAGTTGATGGAACCCACATAGTACACAATTACAATTAGATGATAGAATGTAGAGGTTGGTGAGATTCATATCATATGGCCAAAAAAAACAAATTTATGTGACATCCACAGTCCCATGATCTGGGATTCACACCTCAAAAACCATTCCATAATCTGGCATCCATACCTCTCTTCATATGGCTTGCTAAGAAATAAACTTGACATGTATGCTATCTTATTTTCATGCAACTTCGTAAATGTGGTCAAATTATGCATAGGTATTATTTTGTTATAAACAGATGCCAGCGAGAATGTAAAAAATCCTTCATTTGGTACAACAGTTATTTTCATTTGTCCATCAAAGTGGTTTAGACTCCACACTTGTACATTCACCTTCTTTCCTAAGAAATTATTCTCTATATTCAAATCTCTAGAAGACATATTATATGTATTAATAAAATAACAAATGTTAAGTGTGTGTCAAATTAAGTCCATTGTAAGTTATCCAAGAATTTGACCACAAAGATACCTTGGAGGTCAAATTTAAGTCTACTTTCAAGGTCTTGTAGGGCATTAGGGCTTCTCAAATCTCAAATATTAATTCCAATAGGTATATTGTACAACTTTTCTCCAAATTATCAATTTTTTTGAAACTAAGGTTACCAACGTTGAACAAAATGCTTTGAAATCAACTCATGTTATTGATTCAAAAGATGTATTACATAATCCTTTAGCACATGAGATATATTTGCACTCTTTGTTAACTAGATTTGTTGCACCCAAGTTCACCTTTTATGATGACAAGGGTGATCTTGAACAAAAATAAAAAAAACACAATTCGTAATAATAGGTAACTGCTCATCAAATAGGCATGTGGCACCATGAGCACACAAGGCACAACTTGTAATAACATGGATCAACTAATTGAGAAGGGGAAAAAGTTTCAAACAACATGGGGTGAGGTTTCAAACAACAAACATTAGGGAGACAATGATTCCAAACAATAGGCAAAGGATGATCCCAAACAATAGGGAGATGATCCCAATTAGCACACAGACAAATAATAAATAATAAACAACAAACAAGCTATTAGGGCATCTAAATCCTCAAGAGTATAGCAAACAAGGAAGTCCCACAATCTCAAATCTCAAAATAATTTTTGTCCCATGTTATATATAAATATTTATTTTAGGGAAAATCTCTTGAAAATAGAATATGAACATTATCTGAAGTGTAACACTGGGAAGCTTCGATGAAGGAATAATAGGTAGGGTATATAGATAAGATAGACCCATGGTGGTTCGAGCATGTCATATGTGAAAGAAATACTCCAAAATCAACATTTCAAGAAAATAATTCAATGGGCCCACAAACAAGAATATTATAAAATAAAAGTTTCCAAGATATCTTACTAGGTGTTTATTCAATTTTTGAAATTTTTTATTACAATTTTTTGATATTGAAATAGTCGAATGGGCTTCTGAGGGTCACTAGTAGTGATATTATAATGTTCTCATTTTTGGTCACTTCAACATCATAGTTAGCTCCAATGTTCTCATTGAGCAACAACATTTTTAGAATGGATTTTAGCTATTGGAGTTGAGATTTAGAGATGCTGTTGAGTCCATTGATACTTTTTGGGAACAATTTTGACATGTTGGGTGATTTCCACACATCTTGGAGGAAAATGTTATTTTTGGAAAGTGTCTATTTTTAGTAATTCAGATATTCGGTGAGCTCTTGAGTATATTGGCACCTTCAATTTTCACTTTCAAACTATTCCAACATCTTCTGTACTTTCAGTTGATTGTGTGGGAAATAATTAATCATTAAATAATTAATTGTAAGTTATTAGAAAAGCATGAATTAAGAGATGACTTAAATTAATTATTTTTAAGGTGGTTGTAAAAGTGACTAAAGTGCTGGAAATATTAAATATGAAATAAAGTCATTTTACAGAGCAAAAATGTTTATTTAATTATAAAGTGACACTAATTTATAATTTCTATAAATTTAGATTATAAAAAGGGTTGAAGGGTCTCATTCATTATGTTCATGGCTATTATTTTTTGAAAAAGTTTGGTGAGCCTGTGTGTTCATTTTTATTGCTCAAGGAGTGAAATCCCTTGGGATCACTGGTTTCGGTGCAAAGGAAACTTTGGACCCTAGCTAGGGGTTTATTTTGGTGAAAGGATTTATCCTCAAACCCTAGTAGCTACATTCAAATGTACTGAAGATTATTTTCAGCATACTGGCAATTATTGTGGTACTGGCCGTACAAATTGGGAAGATATCACAGGGTATTTGTTATAAAGTGGACCTAAAAGGTTGATGCCATAGCTAGAGGATTGGCATGTTGATTTGGAGATAGCACGAGAGATTTCGATGCAGATCACGGGGTTTCCCAAACCCATATATTATTGGCTGCCACATCACCACTGGGTGTAGGGATATCTTGGAGGTCAAAAACTAGTATTCTTCATTTCTACACTAATTTTTTGAGACAAAACACACATGTATGTATATATGTATGTATAACATACATACATATATATAGACACAGACACACACATATATATCATTCATTCTGAGACAACACACACACACACACACACACACACACACACACACACACACACACACACATATATATATGTGTGTGTGTGTGTGTGTGTGGTGTCTCAAAATGAATGATACACACACACACACACATATGTATGCGTGTGTATACATACATACATATCATTCATTTTGGCATGGTTTAATGATTAATATATTCAGCAAGATAATGGATTCATACAAAGTATTTGTTAAAATGTCAATGACTTGTTTCCTACATGACATCTATTTGTAAATATGCCCTTGATAAATAATATAATTATAGTTGCTTAAGTGATTGAAATCATATTTCCTCCATAATAGATTGCATACAAACTATATGACAAAATGCCTACAAGCTAAAAACTAGAATTTTACAATTTTGGAACAATATCCTCTCGCTAGGGATACTTCAATGGTATCAAAGTTTGCTGAAGAGATCCTTGATGCATTGAAGAGAAAAGAGGAAGAAGTTGATAAGCTCACCTTTGACATTAAGTCTAATAAGGATTCATTGGAGAGTACTCAAATGGCTCTTCAAGAAATAGAAAATCAGCTCACTATTGTAGAACGGTTTAAGAAGCAATAAAATGAGGAAAGAGCTAAGGAAATCAAGTAGGTGATTGATGACCTTGACAGGGTCCATGTAGATTTTGATTTTGAGCAGTTTCTCAAGTTTGTAGGTGCAGAGTTTGTCAGGATCCTACTCCTTAAGAGTACACTTGATTACCTTCATATAAGCAACTAAACAGGGAATTAAACCAAAAGTAATATGTAACTAGAATTAAGAGACAACACAAAATATGAGAAACAATACAATCTATATTAACACTCTTCTAGAAGGAAATACAATGAAGAAATCACACTCTTCCCACACCTCTTAGGTGTACAGTAATTCTCCCTTAAGAGTTCTCTCTCTCAATCAATTACAACCAACAATCAACTCAATACCGAGTTGTTGTTCCCTCCACCAGTTAGTGACAATCAAACCAACAGTTTTTGTTGCCTACTGCCAGTCCACCAAGTACCACTGAGTACTCTAAGTAGATCTCCTTGATCTTGCACACCTACATATCTAACTAATCTTACTTACCATGTAGATCTCCCTGATCTTGCTACCTGCAGATCAACTAATCTTACACTCGGAAGGATCTCTTCCTTGTCCTTAGTTATAATACAGCCCCATGGGTCTCTTAAATAGATCCCAAACCAAATGATAATTAGACTTCCAAATTACAATAATTAGAAATGCAGACTTAAGACTAAAATTAGTCTTTACATGCAAACTAACTATCCATCTAAAATTAGACCAGTTCTAGAATGCACAGACGACCGACGTCGGTCTCTGTCTATCTGGAGATGACCAACATCGGTTCTTATTTGACCGATGTTAGATGACCCCTAACTAATGCTGGTTGATTTGTACACTGAATATGACTGATGTCGATTAGCCTAACCGACGTCAGTTACTGTGACACTCAGCAACCTCCTCCATTTGCATACCTATGAAGCTTTTAGCTCCACAACCTAACAGAGTTGGAACATCAGAAAGGATGATGGGGTTAAGAAAATAGTATTTTTTTAGTTTGTTGATAATCCTCCTTTTGAGTTGGTATGTAGAGTCCACTTTTGATAATACACTCTTTACAAGGGGGGATGAAACACTTCATGATTTCAATGTCATAGTTGGTGACAATCATAAGATATGGGATATGGGTGAAGTTTTTAGTTTTGAGATAATGACTCAGAATTGGGATGGTGAATTTTTAGGGACTGAATGGATTAAGAATAGTTTCTATCATGATTGGCTTTTGGGTTCACATGAAGACAATAAATCAAGTTGGAATGATGTGTGTAGTTGTGTGATCAAGAATGACAATGCTGATTTTGATAAAATCATTCATTTAACATATTGATTTTGAGTACTTGTAGGTTTTACGAAAACATATTTGGGAGGTTTTTTAGACATGGTTCAGTTATTTCTAACTTCCACATGGGTGAGTACTGGTTGTTTCAATCACTTTAAGTTGACAACTTTTTTATTTTTGAATGTTGCAATGATGATTACAATTGATTATATGGAGTGGGGTGCATGAGGTTGCCTTTTAAACACTTGAAGATTGAGTGTTGATGAGGTACTATCAGTTTATGATAGTAGAAGCCTTCTCAAAATAGCTATGAATTTAAATTTTAGTTATAACATTACTATCATCATTTGTATCAGAAAATTGATAGAAATTAATCCACATCATTTTTTAGACACCATAATGAGTTATGAGTAGAATCATGCTTTCTTATTTAACATATTAATTTTTCTATTGCCCAAAATCATGTTAGATAATGGGATTGCAGATGTTGATTTTACTAAGATTCTTTGGCATGATATATTCTATGTTACAGAATCCAATCCTTACAAGGATTTTGATTTGGTTTTTGAGGACAATTTTTTATTTGAATTACATGATAGGAGAGTGCAGACTTGGCACAATGGTATTTTGGTTTTAATTAGAGTGGTGCAACAACAACATGGTGAGATCTTCCTGAGATTGATTTGGGATAATGGGATTACGTTAGGATTCATCTGGGATCAATCAATGTATGAGTTGGTATTGCTTGAGGACAAGCAATCTTTGTGGAGGGAGGACTATAATGTCCCCATTTTTGGTCACTTTAACATCGTAGTTAGCTCTCTTTCTCAATGAGTGCCAACCTTTTCAAAATGGATTTCAGCTATTGGAGTTGAGCTATGGGGATGTTGTTGAGTCCATTGATACTTTTCGAGAACAATTTCCACATGTTGGGTGCTTTCCACACATCTTAGAGGAAAATGCTATTTTTGGAAAGTGTCTATTTTAAGTAAGTTAGATTTTTGATGAGCTCTTGAGTATATTGGCACCTTCAAATTTCACTTCCAAACTAATTTAGCATCTTCTGTACTTTCAACGGGTTATGCATAAAATAATTAATAATTAAAGAATTAATTGTAAGTTGTTGGAAAAGCATGAATTAAAGAGATGACTTAAAATTAATTATTTTTAAGGTGGTTGTAAAAGTGACTAAAGTGCTGAAAATATTAAATATGAAATAATCACTTTACAAAGCAAAAATGTTTATTTAATAATAAAGTGATATTAATTTATAATTTCTAGAAAGCTTTAAGAAGTTTATAAAAATCGTTGAAGGGTCTCACTCATTATGTTCATGGTTATTATTCTTAGAGAATTTTTGGTGAACTTGGGTATTCATTTCTATTTCTCAAGGAGTGAAATCCCTTGGGATCCCTGGTTTCGATGCAAAGGAAACTTTGGAACCTAGTTGGAAGGGTTATTTCATTGAAAGTATTTATCCTCAAACCCTAGTAACTGCATTCACATGTTCTAAGGATTATTTTCAGCACACTGACAATTATTTTGGTATTGACCATACAAATTGGGAAGATATCACATGGTATTTGTCATATAGTGGGCCTAGAAGGTTGCCGCCATAGTTGGAAGATTGACATGTTGATTTAGAGGCAAGGTGGGAGCTTTGAGTGTAGATCATGGGGTTTCCCAAACCCATATATTATTGACTACCACATCACTAGTATGTGCATAGGTATCTTGGAGGTCAAAAACTATTGTTCTTCATTCATGTACTTCTAATTTTTTGAGACAACACAACAATGGATACATACAAACTATTTTTTAAAATGTCAATGACTCGTCCATGCATGACATATGTTTGTAAATTTTCCCTTGATCAATAATATAATTGTAATCATTTAAGTGACTAAAATAAGATTTACAAATTGTTTGACAAAATGCCTACAAGCTAAAAATAAAAAATTTACAAGTTTGAAACAATATCTCCTGGTTGGGGATATTTAAGATACATTGTAAAAGGGTTTCAAAAGGGAAAAAATATCTACTAGGTCCATTTATGGAAATGATGTCACATGGGGAATGCTAACCCTATTACATTACATAATGCATCACCTCAAAGGACATTCAACTATTTACTTATACCTTAATCCTAATCCTTACACACAATCATTGGTGCATTGGTGTCATACATACACTGATATATGTTGGGATACCTATAGACTAATATATCGAACATGAGAAATCTTGATCTATATGAATACAAACCAATATAAAGGCATTTTAAGGCATAGGTAAATTTGAGTAAATGCTAACAAGAAAATTGAAGCAAACAAAGGGTTAAAAGCTCATTCTCATCTTACCGAAGTATATCCTACAAACCTCGACTACTACTGTTGAAACATAACAAACACACATACATCAAAATGAAAAGAATGGGGGGATGAAAATTGGAATAAAGCACTTTAAGAAGGATCAGATCCAAAGCAACAATGCATACAAGAAGCATGGGTTAGTCCCAAGGACAAAATTAATGGTAAAGGAGGAAGTATGAGAAATTATTAAATTAAGCAAAATGAGAATGATGTATAATTGGAAAAAAAAGGAGAAATGGATAACGAGAGTGAGTAAAGCAAAGAGTTATACCCCATGATAACATCCACTAACGTGTTCATCAAAACTAAATTTCAAGGAGCTAATGAACATGAAAATCATACTTGACACTATAGAAACAAATGAAAAACATGAGGATAACAAGATGAAAAAAACACATAATTCAATTGGCACTTAAACTAAAAGAAAATAAACTATTTGAGGAGAAAGTAAATAATTTACAAAACATCATGGAAAAAAGACAACAAGAGTTGTTCATAATAAAACAAGTTTTAAACCAATTGAAAATAATAAACTGAAATGGGCCAAGAGTGGTCGAAGGAAGAGAGACACCAAAAATCAAAAAGATTTTATTTTCAATAACAAATATGGAAGTAAAGGAAAATAACTTGAGAGACCCAATTGAGGAGACTAACTCTTGGGCACAAACAATAACAGAACTGTTAGATAAGTAAAGAGAACTCAGAGAGAAACATGCAAGGATGTAAATGAGAGAAGAAAGGGGTAAGCATGATAGGACTGCAAATATTGTTGTTAAAGAGTTGAAGAGCTATGGTAAGAATGAGAATACCACTGAGATGGAAAGAATTCATTGAAGACAAATTACAATGGACATGACATATCCATTAGGCAAATAAGATCGAAAAAGTGATAGGAAGAGAAAGGGGCGAAACATATAAGAGTTGTCATGAAAAATAGAGAAGACAAGAATATGATACTAAGCAATAAAAGGTTTCTTAGGGACACAATTTAACCTAAATGAAGACTTAACCCCAGTACAATAAGAAAGCAAGAAATAATGGGAGAAAGTGAAGACAACAAAAAATGCAATAAGATGGATATGGCTACAAAATGGAAAGTCCCATATTAGACATTGAACGACACATGATACATAGCCATGGTATGCTAGAACTATAGAGGTTACCTTTAATAGAGAGGTTTCTAGTTAGGGCCCTTAATAAAGGGAAAAGACATCATCATTATAACCGAAACTCATGAACATGATAGGTGTAAATCTTGAGATTTTGAAGGATATAGGAAAATACCACTTTTGAATGAAAGGACTAAAATTGGCAAAAGGCATGGGGGATTAACAATGCTAAATTAAAGAATCATGGTGTAATAATATAAAGTTGAGAAATAAGATCCAAAAAAGCAATACATATGGTTGAATATAACAAAAAAAAAAGTTAACAATTAGGCTCATCATTTGCTACTTTGCATCAAGAGGTTAAAAACATATAATAAAGAGAACTTAATTTGTAAAGATTCATATGCATCACTAAAAAGTGACGTTCTCAATAAATAACACTTTTGGGGAAACCACGCTAGTAAGGGGTTTTAATTTGAGGACAAAAAACAAGTAGGCCCTCGATTTAAGAAACAAAGGTAATGCAAAACAAAACCATTTCAATTAGAGGAAGAAGAAGATCAACAATGAGAAAGGGCCTCACAAGATGAAAATTGACGTGTTACACATTACAGGGCAAAATTATTGGGGCTATGTAGTTTATATGAAAAGGTATTTGCAATGGCATAAGAACATGGTAGAATAAATGTGACATCACTTGTAAAACACACAATGGTCAAAGTGTGGTGGATTATGTCATTTATTTGCAAAGTTTTATATTGAGAATTATGGAAATGGATGTTGAGAAGTAACTTATAGAGATGAAATCAAATTATAATCCAACATATATAAAAATTGACATGCAAATATATAGTAAACATGGAGATCATTTCCACAACAATAAAAAATAGACTCCCCTTTAGGGTAGATTCTTCGTGAGAATTGAGAACTCTTTGAGGCAAGGCTTGAAAAAACTTACATGGAAGCAAATAATGGTATATCATGTACATTTAATTTCCCAATAAACAACAATATGTTGATATTTATAATTTAGAAATCGTTAAGCACATGCAAAAGATCTAAACGTAAAATGGCAAATAAAAGTAACTTTCTGACACACATGTGATGAAGGGTGTAAGGCGACAATTTTTTTGCAGGAACTTTAAGGCATATGAAAAATTGATATGGTCCAAGAAGTCTAAAAAAATCAACCTCAAAGACTTTTGGAGATAACTACAACAAAATATAAAATAAAATGAAAATAATATTACATATACCAAATAGTTATAATATGCAAAATTACTCTATACGTAATATCAGGATAAAGACATTCTCCCCATAATTTAAGCTCTTCTCTACAAGAGACATTACACAATGTATAGAGAGGCTAGCAGGTGGTAAGGTTCAATACATAAATGTACTACAACAAGAATATAAAAAATGGGGTTTGGAAGATCTCACACCACACATTAAAAAAAAAAGGGTTCACTAGTGTCATTCTAGAGGGCTTGCAAACAGATTAGACAACTAGTGTCATTATTACTCTGTATAAAGGTGGAATATCAATACCACATCAAATTATTGTACTGTCATGATTATCGTTCTTCTTAGAAAACTATTTGGGAGCATGGTAGGCCACATAATCAATAGCTAGACAAAATAAGAGAGGAAAATAGTGAAAGGACATGTAGGTTTTAGATTAAAGGACTCCACTACAACCATTATATCACTCTTAAGCACTTAATTGACATGATGGTTAGAAACAAACCAAATGAGTATAAAACGACAACACAAGGGTTATGATCAAGTCTGAACCAAAATCAAAATAGGTAAAATACTGCCAAAATGCTTTGAAAACAACAATGGTTTCAAACAAATTTGTTTGCTACCCCCCACTTTGTTTGGGCTATACATAAACTAAAGGAGTGGATAAACAAAATTAACAAAAAAGGTGCTCACCTTGCTAGCTATGTAGTAACACTACACATATATATGAATGATCTTATCCTATTTCGAAAATAAAATATAACTATTGAGAATACTTGATGGACCTAAAACATTTTTGTCAAAAGTTTGGAATGCAAGTGAATACCAACAAAGCCAAACTCATGACCTTATCATAGAGAAAAAAGAACCAAAATAACACTATTTTTAAAAAGAAGCCCTTTGGAAGTCGTGAAAGAATACATGTTCCTTAGGTATGATTTCCACAAGAAACTTAATTGAGAGACTTGCATGACATAAATAATAAAGGGGGTGAAAGGATTTATATTCACTAAAAATATAGATGTAAAAATGAAGAATTATTGGATTGGAATTCTAAGAAAACCTTCTTCGAGTTACTTAATGGTGCTCTACAAATGTGAAGTTTGGATATCAATATGTCAAATATAAAATAGAAACAAATAGAGAAAACTAAAAAAAATCTAATAAAAACCAACCTCAAAATTTAAGCATCAACTCCATCTAAAGATTTATTAGTTGAAACAAATACTTTCATGTTGGAGACATCATGAATGATTCTAATGATAATTATGCATAAATGTATATACATAATACGTGTTGACATTTCATCATATAAAACTGTTACAAGATGATTATGTGAATCATCTTACTTTTAAATGCATAAGAATTCCTTTATAATCTTTTTTTAAGTTTAAAACTAATAAAAAATATACCTATATTTTCTTTACTTTATTTTTTTATTTTTTTTAAAGAATTATATATATATATATATATATATATATATAATTTAAAAATAATATTTTTAATAAAATCAAATTTATAAACTGTTGAGTACAATTTTTAAACCATACTCTAAACAAATTAAAAATTATAATCCCAATACTAAATAACACATTTCTTCTTAAAATGTCAACTTACAAAATGGGAATAGATATCCTATGTTAAATTTGGTTCCACCGTAATACATCTTTGACTAAGCAAATTGAATCAAATAATTTCGTGAGCCTATGGAAAGCCACCCAATTCTAAAAGATTGTATAGAATTTAATTTCTATGTTTTATTTTAATGTAAAATAATTCATCCCCCCAATACAGGGCCGTGCAAATTATTGGTCTCAATTCCATCAAATTCATCTTCGGTTGGAATCTAACCTTGTACTTTGGTTTGAATATTTAGATAATATTTTTAACATAAAATCATTCCCATCAAGTAAATTACAACCTTTTTAATTATAATATATATTTTTTTATGGAAATAGCATATAAAATCAAAATAAAAAGTTGAAAATTGTATTTATATTCAATTACTTTCATAAACAATAAATAATTCATCAAAATACAAATTACTTAGAACATACTCACAAATTTATATGAATCACTTAAATGATTGAAACTTCAACATCCTCCTCTACCATCCAAACCCCAGTAATAAACTAAAAATACATATGAGTGTTTGAGAGAAGCCAATAGACACATGATAATAAGTTATGCGAAGAATAAAATTATACATTTTAAATAAATAAAATATTAAACAATTAAAAATTAATTTATCAATAAATTAAGAAACATTTATTCTCATCAAAACGAGGTATTTGTTTTAATATGTAAAAGCCCATTCAAATAATCTGCATCTATTATAGTCTTATCATCCCTTACAACCTTCATCTTTTAAGGATATGATCAAATAAAAAAAATTATAAGACCCTATGCTGATGTTATTCAACAATCAATAAATAAATAAATTTGACACGTTTGCCACTTTAAAGTATCGAATATGAAATGAATAATGTCAAAGCTTCAAATAAACTATACTAAAAAAAAGTTAAGAAACAATTTTTTATAAGCATTTGATGCAATTGAGCTCGCATATCTCAAATTTTAGTCACTTGTGAGCTAACTAATTAATGAATTGTTCATTGTAAATAGTTTCCTATGAAATCAAAACAATGGTGATTAGAGAGTGAAAGCCAATTGGGTTTACAATGCATTATCAAGTGCATTACACTTTGCTGCTCTGTTCTGGAAACCTCCATAGATTGCCACTTCAACAGATTGATTCCAGTGTTTGTCTGCAACTCACAAGGGACACCACAAAGTAATTTTCTATCATTTTGAAAGAAAAAATGCTTGTTTGACAAAACACCTCATCAAATTATATAAAAAAATAAAAGGAACTACAAAATCTTTGTTAGGTGGAGTACGACTGCAGGATTGTGATGCATTGTGTGTCATAAGCATGGCTATTGTGAAAAGAAGTGAATAATTCTAGGAACTATGCATAACAACAAATGATATACCAAAATATAGCTATAATATCCCCTCCAGATAGGAAATATAGAAACACAAAAAACTCTGAACAAGATATAACTTCTGTTGAATAAATTCATAATGATCACAATAATATAGTCTCTTAATAGCAAATTACAGATCTTACCACTTGTCCTTCTAAACTATTACAATTGCAGTCCTTTCTTATGCATATAAATATGAAATACAGTCTTAAAAACCTTGACTTAGCAAAACTGGAAGTGAAAATTGAATTCTGGACGGTCTCGGCCTGCTGTGTCGAACACACAGTCACCGGCGTCGATCGATAAACTGCCGACGTCGTCACTGCAGGTCGGCTTTCTGCCGACGTCGGTCTTCAGTCGACCGATGTCGGTCACTGGAAACTCTATTTGCCGAGGTCGGTGCCTGAGCTGATCTATACGGACCTGTACGGACCTTGTACGACCGCCAATTAAGCACAACTTCCCTGTTTTCAACCCCTGATCTGAAAATATATGTCTCTAGCATAGAAGATCTCTAGCTGTATAATTTATTAAATCAAAACATAAAGCAATAAATACCTGGAATATCTGTGATAACTTCTATGTGAAGTTATCTCTCAACCCTATAAATTTTGTGATAACTTCTGGATGAAGCTATCTCTTGATTTGGCAATAGATCAGCTAATATTCCACAGCCTCTTAATTGCACACACTGAAGAGGGAACGTTCTCCAATGCAGTTGGAATCTTGGAACCCTAGGCTCAGTCTTCACAGAAGAAATTCTCAAAATCAATAATCAATAATCAATGGCTAATCCACAATGGCCTCCATGAGAAACCCTTATACCCTCAAAAAAATATGCTTGCCCTAATTAGGGTTTCTTAAATTAGAATTAGGGTTTCTAATTAAAAATAGGCTAAATAATTAATATTTGATTAAATCAATCAAATATTAATATCTCCCTCAATACATGTCGGATCCTTGAACCAATCGAAGCTAGTGAATCAGGGAGTGATTCCGCACATGACCATATCAAAATAAAGGCGCTCTGCTGCATATCAAATATCCCTAAAAAGTAGGAGCTCAGGCCAAAAGTGTCTGAAAGAGCTCGAATGAAAACCAAATGTAGAAAAACTCTGCTAAATGAAGCTCCTCCAATCTCCATCAAGACCCTCTAATCATCCTATCAGCCTACGAGGATCGCATAATAGGCTAACCATGAACTCAGAACATGTCAACTGAAAAGGGGACATGACAATCTGCCCCTCCTGGAATTGCTTGCCCTCAAGCAATCGTTGAATGACAAATCAATCAATCCACCTGGATCCCAAATGTAGTTAGGATCTCCACCACTGTCAATTAACTTGGACCCCATGCCATGTCCATCCCAACTCTCATGTAATGGCATCACATCATCTCTAGTACTAAGATAAGCACCCCAACATCCAATCCATAAATGAAAATCAGCAAGCAAACTCCTTACCTGAATAATATCTAAAACTGGATTGTGAAGGCTAGAAATAGTCATATCATCATCAACCTATGACCCGACTATAACAGAAAGTTGAGTCCTCACCACATGTGACAACTCCTAAACTGGACTCACCTCAAGACCAAGCTCGTCCTCATACCTCTCCTGTGTTGGTGCCAATGTGCACTCATCATCGCCCTCTATCATGTCATGTGGTATAGGTACCTCCATCCGATGAAAAAACATATATCTGAAGCTGCTGCCCCGTATTGCCTTAAGAATATGTGTCGTCCCATCAACATTAAAGAGAACCTCCATGTCCTTGAGATGAAGAGTAACTTCCTCAAATGAATGAAGCCACTTCATACCCAAGACTAAGTCTATATCCCCCATGTTTACCACATAATAATCAGCCTTGAACTCATAGTTGTTCAAGCGCAATGGGAGGTCTCTAATTATACGCTCACACTTAAGAGTGTGACCATCGGCTACCTTAACACTGATGCCCTCAAAATCTACGGTAGTGAGTCCATGCTTCTCCACAAATCTAGCATCTATGAAATTATGTGTGGCTCCTGTATCAAGAAGGGTGATAACCTTCTGCCCTGCCAAAACTCCACGGAGTCTGAATGACTCATCTAACTGAATGCTGGATATGTGTGCCTCCTATAGGTGAAGCTCTAACTCTACCTCTTCATTAGGCCCTGAAGCCTCTGCCTCTGCCCCCTTAGAACTGTTCTACTGTTTGAAATCCTCAAAATCTGAATCCTCATAATATACCCACATCATACGATTCGCCTTGCCCTTAGGCCTCAAAGGACAATCGTGATGGATATCATATGGACCTTTGCAGTAAAAGCAAAGCTTCTTCCTGCGTAGATCATTAAGCACCTCACGATCCAAAGGTGGTGCTGCTGGATTGGCCTGTGAATCATTTTTAACACCGGATTTATCTATGTTAAAATCCGGTCTCTCTATATCCCCGTGGGAGTGTTTATGGTCTCTAGATGAAGAAGCACCTCTAGAGTTAAATTTATTGGATGGGGCTGCCATCTCCATACTCCGTGCCTTCTTCATAGCTACCTATAAAGAAGGAGGATCAAAGGCTTTGATCCAACCTCTCAATGGCTCTGTCAATCCCTCTATGAAGAGAACTACCAATCTACGCTCTGAAATATTGGGCACCATGACTGCCAATCTCTGAAACTCACCAATGAAGGACTCCAAGTTACCTATTTGTCTCAACTGTGCCAGATCTTGAAAGTAAACCTTAGGATCTTTCCTGTCAAACCACTCAACCAATCTATCCACAAAGTCCTGGTACTTTGTTACCTGATTATGCTAAAGTGTTACCATACCATGGTACCACCAATCATGTGCTACTCCATCCAAGTGCAAAGTGGCGTATTTGATGGCCTCTATCTCTAACATTGGTCTCAATGCCAAAAAGGTGTCAAGCTTATGAACCCAAGCTTGAGCTGTCATCTTGCCACTGCCATCAAAAGTAGTCAAAGAAAGCTTACCAGTAGCCTTCTTCAGCTCACTGAACTGAACTCTAGGCCTCCTGTCCTGTCTAACCAATCTGTAGTGCTCTCTCCTAAGATTGACAAAATGGTCAAAGGTCGTCCGCTCTTGAACATGAGGAGGTAATAAGTCCCACTCATCATTTGCAGCCATGTAAACATCTGCAAATGGGTTATTCCCTGCCTCCTCTGCTGGTGCCTCTGGTTCTTCTTGAACAAATGTAGGACAGGTAGGTCTATCAGCTATTCTGGAGTGAGTCTGTTGTGGTCTCTGATTAACCATAGCACTCCTGTCATCTCTTTGGCCCCCATTCTATCCATCAGGCGTGTTCATATCCCTTATCATAGTCATAAGTGCCTGTAGTGTCTGATTCATCTGTTGTTGGCTTGTCATCATAGCACGGTGAAATTCTCTGGTGTCCTGTTCAGCATCATACCTATGGCCCTTGGGTGGGCTGCCCTCACGTCTGTCACTCATGATGATCGGTAGCTGATCTAACACTTGGGTACCTTCAAGCAAGGCTCGGCTGCGTGTGTTATACCTGTGTGGTCCCAACTCTTGTGGCTACATAAGATCTTTAGACCCTCAGGCTAGCAGGATTTAGTTCTAATACCACTGTAATATCCCCTCCAGACAGGAAATATAGCAACACAAAAAACTCTGAACAAGATATAACTTCTGTTGAATAAATTCAGAATGATCACAATAATATAGTCTCTTAATAGCAAATTACAGATCTTACCACTTGTCCTTCTAAACTATTACAATTGTAGTCCTTTCTTATGCATATAAATATGAAATATAGTCTTAAAAACCCTGACTTAGCAAAACTGGAAGTGAAAATTGAATTCTGGACGGTCTCGACCTGCTGTGTCGAACACACAGTCACCAGCGTCAGTCGATAAACTGCCGACGTCGATCACTATAGGTCGGCTTTCTGCTGACGTCGGTCTTCAGTCGACTAATGTCGGTCACTAAAAACTCTGTCTGCCGAGGTCGGTGCCTGAGCTGATCTGTACGAACCTGTACGGACCTTGTACGGCCGCCAATTAAGCACAACTTCCCTATTTTCAACCCCTGATCTGAAAATATATGTCTCTATCACAGAAGATCTCTAGCTATATAATTTATTGAATCAAAACATAAAGCAATAAATACCTAGAATATCTATGATAACTTTTGTGTGAAGTTATCTCTCAACCCTGTAAATTCTGTGATAACTTCTGGATGAAGCTATCTCTCAATTTGGCAATAGATCAACTAATATTCCACAGCCTCTTAATTACACACACTGAAGAGGGAACATTCTCCAATGCAGTTGGAATCCTAGAACCCTAGGCTCAGTCTTCACAGAAGAAATTCTCAAAATCAATAATCAATAATCAATGGCTAATCCACAATGGCCTCCACGAGAAACCCTTATACCCTCAAAAAAATATGCTTGCCCTAATTAGGGTTTCTTAAATTAGAATTAAGGTTTCTAATTAAAAATAGGCTAAATAATTAATATTTGATTAAATCAATCAAATATTAATATCTCCCTCAATACATGTCAGATCCTCGAACCGATCGAAGCTAGTGAATCAGGGAGTGATTCCGCACATGACCATATCAAAATAAAGGCGCTCCGCTGCATATCAAATATCCCTAAAAAGTAGGAGCTCAAGCCAAAAGTGTCTGAAAGAGCCCGAATGAAAACCAAATGTAGAAAAACTCTGCTAAACAAAGCCCCTCCAATCTCCATCAAGACCCTCTAATCATCCTATCAGCCTACGAGGATCGCATAATAGGCTAACCATGAACTCAGAACATGTCAACTGAAAAGGGGACATGACAATAGCTTAGCCATAATATAATCTCAATCATACAAATAAATTATGAAATAGCAATGATTGTAATCTCCTCCATCTAACCCTGACAAATTAGAATATAATAAAGTAATAAATAGAGTATTCTCCTAATCAATCACCAATCTCAGTCTCTTACAAATTAAATCTACCAATAAAATACTTTCACAATTTAAGTTTTTGATATCTATAAAATGTAATCCAATACTATAGCTAAAAAAGATTCCCAAAATCTTGTACAACCTTCATTTTTACAATACCTATGCGTTGCACATAGAAAAGCTGTAAATATTTCTCCCTAAATGTTCAGTAGGAAAATACATACTCCAACTAGCACACAAGAATGGAGCATCTCTAACCAAAGTAACAAAATTTGAAGCACCGGTCTCAACAGACAACCACAATTTGAAAATATGAGGGAAACAATTCTACAAGGAGATAACATAAATAGCCCTAAACTACTGAGCATGTAGTTTGTACAGCTCATAAATGTTATAGACCATGAAAAAGGAAAAACCCTATTTAAAAGGCAAGCTGCCATTCCAAAAAAAATTCAACCAAAACTCTACATAACATGGGTTTTGCCATTTGAATGGTTCTTCAAGCAAAAGACTACATAACAATCCTGCCATTTTAAATAAACTAAAACTTCTCAAGTGCTTTCTAGCAACTGACCCTATTTGCTCCTTGTTTGATTATTTGGGCCACAAGAAACTTAATTCACTTGGACAATGGTTTTGCTAGAATCTAATAAGAAACTTCGAGGAGAGTGAGAGAGCACCATCCTCCCCCTAGTTCCCTATTTGCACCTTTAGGGATGAGATTGATCAGGGCTGCATCTACTAGCTCCACCATATTTTCATATCTAATAGATTCCTAACACACTTTCAAATAAGTTGGGATAATTGCATTCCACATATTCTTGTAAAACTCAATTGGCAGTTTGTCTAGGCCTATTGAAATTCTTATATTGATAAAGTTAACAACTTGCAACCCTTGAATCTAGGGTTTCTCCTAAGATGGTGAAACCGCCAGTAAGCGTAGGCTTAGGGTGAGTAATCATTGGTATCTGTAGGCAATAATTTCAAAACCGTCTCGACGGTTTTGAAACTGTCAGTCTGCTTAAAGAGACAGTTTCACCACCAACCAAAGCACAAATAGAAGAGCTTTTACAAATGCTTCCTCTTCTTGAAGATGGTTCATTTGAAGTTTTTGGCAGGTTCCAAGATGGAAGAGCATAAATACAATCTTTGTTGAAGGTATAAGATTATCATAAAAATCAGTGAGAAGTTTTGAAATTGGATTCACACTGTAGTTTGCAAGTTTAGGTCCTTGTTCATGTTGTTTCATTATTTCCTAGCTATGAAATGCAAAGTAGTCCTCTGTGCAAGCTTTGGATAGTGTAGTAATGAAAGCTTTGTCCATGAAGGCCATGTTTGGCAAAAACTTGTACAATTATTGAATTACATAGTACAAGGGGAGAAAAATTGCCTCATCCACATTTTTTACGTCAGATTTCTTAAGGTCATAGTATGTTTAGCATGTTGTACATTTCATTTCCAACACTTGTTAATCTTGAAGTTATCATTGAAAGCATTTTAAAATAGTCATATATCATTCATATGTTGAGCTAGGAATATCCACCTAGTTTACGAATTAGATTGGTATCATATCTGATTTAGTATCAATTTTAGTCCTTTTGTGTGATTTTGTGTGTTTGTGATGACATTGCAGTATATCCCCGTCACTAAAGCAAACATCACTAGTGGTCAAGATATTAGAAGTATGGTTTGTTTTGATGAAGAAGATGCCTGTACAACAAAAGAGTGATTTCACAAGCTTGAAGGAGTGGCTAACATCTCTCTTTCTATGAGCAAGCTTGATTTGTTGGAGTCCATCATGAAAATTCTAATGAAGAAGCTTGGTGTTTCTATGGAGACATTGAAAGCAAATAAGGATGCTCCCAAACATGAGAAGATAGAAGAAAAACCCCATGCCAACCAAGCTCCACCTCAGGCAAAGATAAAGATTCAGTTATATAAGACACTTGATTAGCCTAGCTATAGGTATATGTCAGTTTGCATTAGATTAATGAGAGGCAACATATTTATTTTGAAAGCTTAAAACTAACCAATCATGCTTTAACATGGTTTGAAACTTATATCCATACCTTGGTTGTTAAGAAGTGTCCTCCTTAAACTAAGTGGTATGATTTAAAGATGCTAATCAAGAATCAATTTTATCCTATTTGTTATGAGGAATAAAGGTCTATCGATTGGCAATATCTTAATCAAAATAAAGCCCAAAGCATGTAGGAATACACAAGTGATTTCCACAAGAAGGCTATCCAAATGGACAAAAGATCTAGCGGACCATGACATCTTCATGAAATATGTTGATGGACTTCATACCCTTTGAGGAGACTTGTCCCCTTGGCCAATCCTATGAATGTAGATGAGGCTTGTTCTTAAGTCCATACTTAGAGATAGACAAGAAAAAAAAGGCACCATCTACCTCTCAAAGTACTCCAAGGCAACAACATGGTTCTGAAAAGGTCAGTGTAATGATAATTTTGTTTCTAAGAAGGATAATAAAAGGCATTATGGGCATTGTGACGTTGATAGTCATTCTAAAGAAAAATGTTAAAGTTTACATTTGAAACTGCATCTGTTCAAGAATAATAAGAATAAAGTTATACCTCTTTCAAAGGTGAGGAATTTGGTTTCAGCTCTGATGTGGATGAGACTTTGTCTTTTACCATCAATCGAGAGGTATATTTGTGTAGTAGTAGTGCTCAAGAGTGAATTTTCTACTTTTTTCCATATTGAAATTTAGATGAAAAAACTATCGATGCTCTTTTTTATACTTGTTCGCAAGCATATTTGTTAGGGAGTTAATAGACAAAATGGGGATGGAGACTTATAATCATCCAAGCCCATATGTTTTGTGTTGGGTGAAGAAAGGTGTAAACATCAAGGTGACCAAGCCATGTATATTTAAGTTTGGTTTTAGTGCACATTTCATTGATGAAGTTATAGTGGATGTTGTGTCTCTTGATGTGTGTGACGTAGTGTTTGGTAGCCTTTATTTTTATATCTAGGATGCAATCTTCATGAAGAAAGCCAATTAATTCCATTTGGTAAAAGATAGGAAGAGCCTCTCAAACTATTTTCATCTTATTAAGGTGATTCTAACTTTGGTAAGTGCCTCTCAAACTAAAAGACTTATCAATGCAAAAGGGACTTTGATTTACTTCTTTTTAAGGATATTCAAGATAAATAAGTGGTTGCACATAAAATTTTGCGCAACATGTTTACTACCAAAGAGCAAAAGTGTCTGGGATAATTGGTGCAACAATTCAAGGAATTATTTTGTATGCCCATGGGATTGCCACTGGTGAGGCCTATTGAGCATGGAATTTAGTTTCTACCATATAGTCCGCTTTCAAATCTTGAATTGTGTAGGCAGTTATTGAATGATGCCAATGAGACAAACCAACAATTAAAATCTTTAATAAATCAAGGTATAATCCATCCTATTACTTCTCCATGTGGTTTTATTATTTTAGTACCTAAGAAAAATTGTTCATGGAAAATGTGTGTTGATTATAGAGCACTTAACAAATAACCATCAAGAATAGGTACCCTCTTCTACAAATTCATGATCTTCTAGATCAACTTCAACATGTTGACTATTTTACAAAGCTTGATTTGAAATCCACGCATCGCCAAGTGAAGATTAATGAGGTAATGTGGCAATTTATTGATTCATTTGTCATTGTGTATTTGGATGATTTTCTTGTTTCCAACAAAAAATTGATGATAATGTTGATTTATTAAAACAAGTTTTAAGAGTTTTGAAGGAGAACAAGTTAGTGTTGAATGAGAAGAAATGTGAGTATGCTCAACAATAAATCATCTTCTTGGGCCATAGGGTTGGAAATGGGGAATTCAGGTTTGATCTGGTGAAGGTAGAGGCCATCATAAATAGGCCAAAACCTTCTAATATGATAGAACCAAGGAATTTTATTGGTGTAGTTTAGTAATTGAAAAAGTTCATCAAGATCTTATCTTTCATAGCTGCACATTTTCATGCCATTACAACAAGTGGTAAAACTTTTATTTGGTATAAGCAACAAAATACATTTGAAATGTTCAAAAAAAAGATTAGCCATGCTCCGACATTAGCTTTGCCTAGCTTGCAACTGCCCTTTGAAATGGAACCGAATGTTAGTAACTATGTTATGGGGGTTGTCCTATTAAGAGGTAAGCTTGTATTAGACCATTCAGGGTTATTTTGAGATAAAATTCTAGATTATTGTACATAAAATAAGTATTTGTATGATATTGTTTAATTGGTTAAGAAATGGAAACACTATTTTATGGGTAGGAAAACTATTGTCCACACAAATTACCAGAATCTCCAAAATTTGCAAGCACAAAACAAACTTAGAACAAGTACAAACTATAACTTGATAAGGTTTATGCAACAAATTTTTTGTCTTACCAAGTTCAAAAACAAGATTAGCCATGCTCTGACATTAGCTTTACTTAGCTTGCAACTTCAAATTTGAGGGGGGAACAAATGATAGTAATTACATCATGGGGGTTATTCTATTAGAATGAGTTAAGATTATGCAGGAGCACCAAGAGATATCATGTATGGAGTATGAGTCATGATGAATTTTGGGCATTAAATGGTGTGAGGTATTGTAGAATCCTACTGGATGTCTTCGAGTTATTAGGAGTCATTAGAATGTGTTTGAACTCATTTAGAGTTTTCCTGCAAAAAACTAAAATTCAAAAAATTTGAATAAGTTTCTTTTTTTAGTTTGAAAGATATAAGATTGGAAATGCAAGTGAGAGGAGAGAGAGAAGTGTGGAAGAAGCAAGGAGAGACGTACAGAAGGAGAAAGTCAGAGATGTCCACGAAAGGCAAGAAAAGACCTTGAAGAAGAGGGACTCTACCCATGTCCATAAATTTTGTGTATGCTTTGATTTTGGAATAAAGGCTTTAAGAATGTTTGAGCATCATTGAACTATTATCAAATATGCTTAACTATATCTTGATTGGTTCGTGAATGTAAATTGAATGTTATCAACCTCCTACAAGTGGGAAAAGAGACCTCAGAGTTGAACTCATTTAAATGATTTTGCACAGGGGCCCCCATCAATAAAATTCTCCAAGGACAATTCAGAGCTAATAGAACATCAATAGTCTTATTCCATACACAATTTTTAAGTTTGTGTACCTCATAACATACAAGGGTGGGTTTCGAAGATGTTATTATATCATACTGTTTTCAAAATAGTTCATAAGATGTTATTAAGAGAGGATTCACATTGCCAGTTTTAAAATCAATAAAATGTTCCTTTGCCTCAATTGTTGAGAATCCTCCATGTACTATTGTGGCAGTGAGACTTTCCACTCCAAACCACTTTCAAAACTCATGCCCCTAGTTCTACACCAAGGAAGTTGGATTTACAACTAAAGCACATTTGAATGAAGTTGTAACCTTCGTTACCTCTTCCTATCAATCATGTCCATAAGATTTTTTAATTTCCTTGGTTGGAAGACTTATTATTTGGATTATATGGGAAAGGGTGATGTTGAACCCTGACAGTTATTCATTTAATAATTTTAATTCTTCACCAAACATATGTGAATAAACTATTACTAGAGTATGAACCTGTAATTCTACTTTAATTGTTAATCCCAATGACATGAGGATCTATCTAATACTATTCTCAAACACTTTCATGTGTTTGTTATCAACACATAAGAAAACAATAGCAGTGCATGCTTTAGTTTGTGCAAAATATTGGAAGTACAATTTTATTAGATGCCACGTCTCCATGTTTGGATAGAGATGGTGTTTGTCACCTATATACCAGAGATACTGATCAAGATATGTATCTGTAATTTTTCCCAAATGTTTGATTTCATAAACAGGAATCAGATAACTGCATTAGTCCATAAACACAATTCCCACCTTTTTGAAGGAATGTTGAGTAAGCAGGTGACATTTAATATGTGATAAAGCCTCATGAGGATTGTCATATGTCTATTAAAAAAGACCTAACTCTTATTTCTTTAACTAATTTAATCGTACTGCAACGCTGTAAGACTCCTTCAACCACTCAAGTGCCAGTATCGATAGCTTAGTATCATGCTTATATGACAAAGGTGGAAAAGGAATGGGAGAAAACTTTCTTGATTCTAGCCACTGCCCTGAAGTGGTATAGATAACCAGAACTTCCTCTGGTGTAACATATGGACCATCTTTCACGTAATTATGTTGTCATTCCTTTCTATTTTCAAATGGGTCTTCTTTTACTTTCTCACAAAGTTTATGGATCTCATATTGTTACTATGGGCTGAAAACAAACTCAACTACCCCCACTCATGCTTATCACATGTCATGATCATTTTACTTTCCTTAGACATGCGAACTATGCACTCTTTGACTCATAAGAGTTTTTTTATCAACACTTATATGGGTTACTCTTGAACTTCAAACATAGACCAAACATGCCAATTAAATTAAGAACTCTCCACACCACTCCTCCAACTCCTTCACCATACCTTAGAGGCATGTTTTTCAACTCTCCTCCGATGCTTGCATCTTATTTATAGTTTTCATTCATGTGATGACTTCCAAAGGTCCATTTTTGTTGTCCCACACATGGTTGTAGTTGTATTGTTGCATTTTCTTACTCATAGTTAGCATTGTGGTGGCTGGAAACTCTACCATAACAACTGAAAATCTCTCATTAATGGTAGGTGGAACATCCTTCCACCTTGTGACCAAAAATACTATTGTGACTATCCAAAAAATTGTGAAAGGCTGGTTTTGTTGCACATAGAAGCAAAAAGAATAGGACATTGGCTATCATATTTTAATTTCTTCACAAAATTCAGAAATGGTTGACATGGGGGTTGAAATCAACCATATACGGATGGAAAATGCTTCAACCTCCTTGGGTGATTCGTTGATCTTCTGATACTCCAAAACCCTATGCTACCTACACAAACTGCAACATCCTCCTTCTAAATACCCTCCACTATTTTGTTGTACCTAAAATGGTCCCTAAAACACCTCCAATTGCCCAATAATGACCGGTGCAACCACTGAATGATGGTTGCCAACTGATATGCAAGGGTTTTTGTCCTCACTTAGCGCTTTAATGATGGTTTCCATCCTCAATGAAGAAGTCCAATAGATCATGTTGAAACTCCAAAATTTCAATTATCAAAAGCAATTTAATCCTTCAAATGAAACTCTGCCTCCTTTTTATACTCTTCCCCCAAAGGGTGAGTTCCACTCGGAGGGAGAATTTGAATATTTAAAAAGGAAAATTCCCTTATAATCAACGCTTAAGGCATTGTGTTTTACTTTTGGCAACTAATGCATATTATTAATTTTATTTAAAGTACTTAAAAATAGTTGTCATTTTAATAACAATATTATTTTATTTTTAAATATTGGGGAATTCCATCGAAACCCCAAACAATTATCAAAAGCAATTTAATCCTTCAAATGAAACTCCGCTTCCTTTTTATACTCTTCCCCCAAAGGGTGAGTTCCACTCGGAGGGAGAATTTGAATATTTAAAAAGGAAAATTCCCTTATAATCAACACTTAAGGCATTGTGTTTTACTTTTGGCAACTAATGCATATTATTATTTTTATTTAAAGTACTTAAAAATAGTTGTTATTTTAATAAAAATATTATTTTATTTTTAAAAATTGGGGAATTCCATCGAAACCCCAAAAAGTTATCAAAAGCAATATAATCCTTCAAATGAAACTCTGCCTCCTTTTTATACTCTTCCCCCAAAGGGTGAGTTCCACTTGGAGGGAGAATTTGAATATTTAAAAAGGAAAATTCCCTTATAATCAACACTTAAGGCATTGTGTTTTACTTTTGGAAACTAATGCATATTATTATTTTTATTTAAAGTACTTAAAGATAGTTGTTATTTTAATAAAAATATTATTTTATTTTTAAAAATTGGGGAATTCCATCGAAACCCCAAACATTGAATAGCAACAAAATGTCAGAGGATTGCAGATTTCATGTTGATATCTTTAGAATAGTCTATAAATGACTGAACTCTTTGGTCCCACTACGTTTGTAAAATTTCGAGACAAACTTGGAATAGTCTCCGATTTAGTCATTAAGGGGGGTGTTAAAGTTAAAATTATCTATTAGTGAATGTTTAACTAATTGGCAGTTATCAGAGTTTTCCAACAAATGTAACCACTCCCTGATTAATAAAAACACACAAAAAAGTCTAAGTGTGTCACATACCTTTCATTTCTCAAGATTCCCTCAACATTCATTTGCTAACAGAGACCAATGATGATGGAGATAGTCAAGGCAATGAATGACACCATCCACCACCTGCAAGAAATGCTTAGCATAAATTGCAAGCTTGGCATTGAGTGACAGAGAAAGAGAGGTCCAAGTGACACAAATATGATACTCTGTAGATATCCTCTAATACAACGTTAATGATGACCTCCTATAAGGGAAGAAGCTGAGGAGGGACATCCAAATAATACCTGAAAGGAGAAAACCTATCAATAGAGGCATCAATAGATTAGAGGATCAAACTAGCCTCAAAACCCACAGAGATGAAACTATCATAAATTCCATCCTTCCAAGGCACAACCTATTTGACAAGCTCTATATGCATATTGGAAAAGATCAAAGCCCACAGAGATGATAGGTTTTGAAACAATATTGAAAGATGTAGATTATTTGTTTATCATCCTCTATGAGATTCCCATTGGGCTCTCAAGTTGTTATAATCCTCTCTGATTTTTTCTTTCTAATTAGATCAGATGGGTCTTTCCAAATTTATCTTTGATAATATGGATGGCAAAAATGCCATGTCATGAATTATGATTATTGTATATTATGTTGGAGACAGATAATTTTAGGAAGATTTGAACTATTTCTTTCAAAGAGGCAAATGGATGTCAAATTTGGGGAGTGGGATCTAGAGAGTCATCACTATATTGTTAATATTGATATTTAAAGAGATATTTATTTGGAGATGTATCCAAAATGTGCTAACTTAGATTTTATACACCAAGTGTTTGACAACATGTCTCAAAGTGATGTTTTTTAGAATAATGTGATTTCTAGGTATGGGTACAAAAGGGCATGTGGAAAAGGGACTAGTTCAGTTGGATCAAATGAGGATGCAAGGCATGAAGCCAAATTTGGCCATATCAGTTTAATTGTTGACCATTTTGCATGGAGTCATGCAGGGCTGTTGATATAGGACTGCAAATACTTTGAAAGCACGGTTTTAGATTATATCAATAGTCCATCCACCTATATCATAGACTTGCTTGGCCTTGCTACCTATTTGGAGAAAGAATACATCTGTATATGGGGATATGACTATGTGGTGCTTTTCAATTATATCAAAAGATAGAACTAGGAGAAATAGTGGGAGACTGCCTCTTTGCAATAGGCCTAAATTTTCTAAACATTATGTACTTCTCCTAAACAATTATGTTGCTTTGAGATGGTGTAAAAAATGATGAAAGAGAGGAGTTTTAAGTTAATACCAAGATGTAGCTGGATTTTTATTAATAACAAAGTTCATCACTACATGTAGGAAACAGATCATACCTGCTAATTGAAAAACATATGAAAATTGGAGAGCTTGGTGAGGCAGACGAAGGCAGTAGAGTTTTTATTATGTACCCTACATAATTTTTTTCTTGTGTAATGTACATAGGAAGAGAAAGAGTGCACTCACCTTTTGGTTCATGGATATCCTACCTTTGTGTTGAGTGCCACACAACTACCAAATTCCTTTCAAACATTGTTGGGCAGAAAACATATGCAGCTAATGTTGTATGTGTGTCATTTAACGGATGGCCAATCTACTTGTCCTCAGTTCGGTTGTTTCCCAAAAAAATAAACAATTGGTACAAGTGTGCACGTGATCCACATTTTAGGAGCAATCTCCTTGGAAAGAGTGCACTCACATTTTGGTTCATAAATAACCTACCCTTGTGTTGAGTGCCACACAACTGCCAAATTCATTTCAAACATTGTTGGACAGAAAATATATGTAGCTAATGCTATATGTGTGTGATTTAAAGGATGGACAATCTACTTCATCAGTTCTGGTGTTTCCAAACAAAATAAACAATCCATACAAGTGTGCACGTGATACACATTTTTGGATCAATCTGCTTGGACAATGCACTAAATGTAACATGTTATAACATAAACAAAATTAAAATAGATGATACAAAAGGGGATGAGGAACAATATTACAATGTAAAAAAACTTCATTGATATGTGAGAGGTATGCACAAAGGTAAAAAATCTCTGCAAAGAGACGTCTTGCTCTGAAACTACTTTTCTTTCTACATTTGGATGTCACTTTTTGTATAACATTACATAGTAATAAATGAAAAGACTCAAAATAGAATGTGAAGTGATTATCCTCTAGAATCTTGAAGATTATGTGACAAGTGCCCCTTCATGAAGAGTAAATTTAATGAATGTAGGAAACTGCGCTTTTGACAACTGCTATTCCCAAACTTCTTGTCAGCACACTAACCTTTATTAGTGCCCTTTGTGCATACCCCAGTCTCCTCCTGTAGGTGCTCAAATCAAAACTTCAATTTCCAATACTCAAACTCATAAAACAAGATGCTCGTGTATCATTTATAAACTGTAAACCCTTATACTATGGTGGAAACAATAACACTAACTTAACAACATTAAGGCATAAAACAAGGTCATACCTACATTTTAGCAATCCTAAGATATCAAAAGTTTCCACTTCATAGGAAAATTAATATCTCATAATTCACACATAATGCACATAGCACCTTTGAGCATTATAGGGAAGTTCCCATAAAACACAATATTCACTCATAGGTTATCTTTAAATGTACGATCTATTTATGAGAAATCAAGTGACCAAGCTCATAGAAATAATATAATGTAAGTGTTAAGGAATAATTTGTTTTAATGAACTTTAAACTTGTAATCCATTCAAAATGAGCAAGTTATTAAGCATAGTTGTCATACTCGCAGTAGGCGACTACTCGCCCAGCCAAAAAAAATTTTACTCAGCAAGTACTCGCAAATACTCGCCAAACAAAATTGAGAATTAAAAAAATAAAAATTGGTCAAGTACTCGTCGGGTACTCTCCGAGTATTCGCCGGTTCAATTTTTTTTTCTTTCTTGTGCAGACGAGTTCGAATGGCAATTACTCGCTGGGTGGAATTTCTAGTGAGTAACTGACCAATCGACAATTAATCGCTGGTTATTCCATCTATGCTAATAAGCACTCAAATCCCACATTCATCCATAAAAATAAAGTCATGCATTATTAAACCATTACATCAAGATCTACATGCTTGACAACCAAGAGAAAACCCAGTGGACAACCTAATTAAATGGATTTAAGAGGGTTATCAATGGAAACAAATTATGGATGACAAGGGATATGAAGGTGCAATGCATTAACGAACAAGGAAACAATGAAGATAATAACAACCAATGTAATAACTGTAATAGCAAAGTTTATCATGCTAAGTTTTGTACAATATATGAGAGATCATACGTATGGTGTCTATATGCTCCCTAACTTCATTCTTGTCAATGTAACTAACTACAAAGAATGTAAATGTACATTAATATATAATTAAAAAATATGAAGCATAATAGCTTGAGAAGGAATTCTTTGAAAAACATTCAAATATAATCAATGGACCCATCCCCTTTCTAGGGATATTTAATACTTTTAATAATACAATTACATGTCAACCCTGAAGGGTATTCCAAGTCCGTACAATCAGCTAACCATCTTAAACTTAAATTCATAAGAGCACCAACTCAGTTGTTTTCCTTACACATTCATAACTATATCTAGAGTGTTGATTATAAACACTTTACATTATCACCTCTCTTCCTATTAAGGGGAGACTACCCAATGGTTTTGGTAGATGAATATCTATCCACATGTTAATTCCTATAGTTAAAGTCTTCAAAGATTAAGGATATGTGCTGAACAAATTTCCTTATAAATGGTGAACTCATATCCTAAGTATTAAAATTATAGTTCATGATCATAGAAAGGCATTTTTTAAAAGGAAAATATATTGTCCTTGCTTATAAGACATGAAGAAGTTAACATCACATTATTCATGTTGTTTCCAAAATCAGCTTAGCCAGTTTTTGGGAACAACCACCTACGAAATTTGTCTGTTTCATCTTTTGTCTCTCTAAGTTTGTTTTCGAGACGAGTTTTGAATTCGTTCTCATTTTGACCTAGGAACGTGAGAGTAGTTATGATCTTGTTGTGACCAAGAAAGTCCCTCCACCAGACTGCCTCTTCCAGAGTTAGTCTTTTCTTCTATTTTTGTGCACGGGCAACAAATTTTGCCGCCAGTGTATTTTTGACCTTTGTAATGTAAGGGCGGAAAATTTACCGCCCCTACATTTTTCTTGCAAGGTCAGCAAATTTTTTTGCCCCTGCATTCGAATTCACTGAAACATGCAAGGGCGACAAATTTTGCCGCCTAAGCATGCCTCGATTTCTGTGCATAGCATTTATTGCTGCAAGTGGCAGGTTGTTGGGGTTGTTTTTCACCCCATATAAACTAATTTGAACCCCATTTCTTCTCATTGCTTCTTCCTCTCCTCCTGCCCTTTGCATCTGGATGATCTAGTGGATGACTTGAGGTGCGATTTGGCAGATTTAACCCTGTGATGCGCACAACTTTCTAGGTAGGTCTTGCATTTGTTGTTCTTGTCCTTATTTTCTTAGCTTTTTTCCTCTATTAGCTTTATTTGTTTGTTTTTGTTGCATTTGGGTGTTTTTATTTTTATTTCTTTTCCTCTCCCCCGCCTTGCATTTTTCCTCTTTAAACTCCCTAAGACGGCAATTTTGGCCGTGCCTCCCCGTTACCCACAGATTTCCTTAGAAAGCCCAACAAGGGTGGAGATTTTCAATGCCCATGCATCTCAGCCCTCCCTCCATCTTCACGGGTGATGATTTTTTCTGCCTGTGCTGACCCATTCGTGCATAGGCAGTGATTTTTGCTGCCTGCACACCTCCTATACTGGAAATGCATCGGCGGTGAATTTCACTGCCAAAGCATGACCAACCCGCAGGGGTGGAAAAATTTGCCGCCCCTACCTTTTTCCCTCCAAACCTGCAAAGGCAGTGATTTTTGCCACCTCTGCAAGCCAAACCTGCATGGGCGGTGAATTTTGCCACCCTTACACTCTTTGACTCCAACTTGCACGGGTGACAAATTTTGCCGCCCATGCATTCCTCCTCCAGATTTTCCTAACTCTGAAGAATTTTTTGTCTTGTCCTTTTCTTTCCCTTTCTACCTCATTTCTCGCACCTTTTTCCAACCCAGCCTTTTTAAGTGACCTCCATTGACTAGGATCACTTAAAATGCATTTTCCCTAATTCGTCCACTCTCCCCTAATTTTGTGATCATGACTGCAGTACTCTCAGAGAACTCTTAATCATCAACACCTATTTGATTAAAGCTAGTTCCCATGTCTGAAGCATCTCCAAAAAAGGCAAAGACCATGAAATACAAATACCAGGGTGTCTTCCCGCTCACTTCAGTCACCTCTAATGTCGACGACATTTGGGACACCAAAATTGGACACATGGACATGGCTGAGTTCATAACTCGAACGAAGGCAAAAAATCCAAGCACTGAGATAAAGAGGATCATCGAGAGTAACATCCACTTGGTGGCCACTTTTCCAATGGCAGCACATCATACAGAGTTTGTTCTCCAATGTGCCCGCTTCTACAATAAAGAGACTAGGTCAGTCTCAGATGCTAGTGGCAATGTGGTGATTCGATTGGATCCTGAATTCATCGACAAAGTCTTCATGTGCCCTCCAACCACTAAAGTAACCAAGATTGACTTCGTGGACGCTCAGAAGGAATACGACAAAGACCCCGAGAGGGCAAAGAAAGTGATGAACTACAAATGGCTGAAGACCCCTAGAACCAACCTATCTAGATGGCTGCAGAACTTTCTGAGGAGTGACTTCATTGAAGAAGTTGGTGACTTGATCACTCTTCTCAGTAGAGTACGAGGCCTCCCATCTTCTTCACTATTCCATGAATGGATGTACCCATTCATTAAAATCATCCTCCAAGGCAAACAGGTCATCTTTTGGGGAGAGCAGATTAGCAACGCTCTCTATGAGAAGCTAACCAAGGTATAGACTTCTTCCAAGTTTTATATGACTTCATGATTTGTATACATGGCTACTGTAATGCAAAATTTTCTGTGTTTGACAATCGAAGGGGATAGAAAGACAACCCTAATATATTCATATTATCCCTAGTTGACACTTCAAGGGTCAACCCGTCTTTTTAAAAAGATAAATGACACCTTATTTGCCATATTTCTATGCCTCATCGACCCTCAGCTTGAGCAAAAGAGAGTATCAGATGAGGCTTAGACAGTGGTCAACGACTATGGCTGCATGTTCCTCCAATTTCCTACCTTCTACTATCTTCGAGTTGGCTTTTTCCAAAGCTACCCCTATATGCTCCCCAGGTTCCCTTCAGATAAGTTGGTACTAATGGAACTTTGCCGACAACTGATTGTCATGCATACTAGACAAATAGAGCTGAAGAAACCAAGTTTTAGATTTCTAATCAAAATTGGCAGGTATTCCATTGCAACAACAGTCAAAGCTAAAGTCATGGAAATAGAAATGCAAATGGTCACCCTAAAGCAGTTTAAGAGAAGAGATAAATTTGACTACAGGGGAGTTAAGGACAAAATCAGGCAAAAAACTTAGTTCCATGAGCCCATGATTGAAGATATCTGGATCAACCTGAGGGTGGCCAAAGAAATCAAAAAGATGGATTATTGCACCTAGAGCAAATTGAATATCTAGGACTTGCAGAGATTCCCTCTAATCTGATTGATGATGGGAACATTGTCAATAGCAGATACCTGACTGAGAAGGTTGTTGGCTCCCCTCTTCCTCCAACTCAGTGGTCTCAAAAGGAACTAACTTCTCTAAGAAAAATATTTGAACCAATATTGGCTAACACCAATAATTGGTTAGTAGCCAAAGGAATCAAACTAAAAGAATTTATCACAGGATCAGAGGCTAAATACCAAGCAGAGATGAAGAAGAAGGCAGAGAACAGAACCAAGAACAAAGGTGATGCACCTTCCCCTTCTAGGCCTCACAAGCCTAGAATCATCTTTGTGTCTAAGAAACCAAAGACTATCGAAGAGCCTGAAGTGACAGCTAAAAGAATTGAAGAATAGAGCCCTCAGACATAGGCAATTCAGCCAATGGAAACAAATGACCAATCAACAGGACGACCAAGCACTAAACCTCTACCTTGATAGGAAGAAGCACAACCACTCAAGAGCATCTCTCCTTCTCCACCTCAATCTCCTGTGGCACCCTCTTCTCCTATCTCTCCGGTCAGTGTTACCTCTTCTGGAGCCGCTTCTCCTTCTAGAGTCATATTTGGCGATCCTCAGAGTGCTTATGGAGGTTCTCCTCGCTCTTTTGGGTCCATTCTCAGTTGTCATCCCCCTCTTTCAATTTGGGGGAAAGTTTTGCCCAAGAGCCAGAACCAATAGTTGGTATAGTTTCACCTGTTACTCCCACTGTGACTACTATCAGCACTAGCAGTGTAGAAGCTGCCACAGTAACGCTAGCTGAAGGAACCATTGCCACGATAGGTACTTCTCTCCTACCCTAGATGTTAGCATTCACCCCCAAAAGAAAGAAGTTGGACATCTCTCTAGATAACTTCGACTTTGGCAAAATAGTGCCGGTGAAAGCTAAGGCTCTGAAGAGGCCAAGAATCCTCTCAAAATTGGTCAAAAAAAAGATAGAAATTTTTATAAATTACCAAGCCTCCACAAGACACAACCCTTGAGGGTTTTGAAATGAGCAGTTATTCCATATCTCATGTTGAACTTGGTAAAGTTACTCATGAAGGTGCAAAAAGTGACCTTCAGTCTACTATGGAAATCATGGTCCAAAAATTTGACCGAGAGAAGGAGATGAAAGATTATTACAAGGCCAAGATAGAGCAGCTAACGATAGTAATAAGAAGGTTCACTCTTCCCCCTAAAGCGAAAACTCTGGAGGCCTTCTCCGTAGATGACCCTATCATCTAAAAGGTAGAGAAGACTTGCTTAAAGGGAAAAGTCCTAGAGGACTACGTTGAAAAAATGCATACTCATGGAGTTTCCTTGCTATCAGAGGTTGCAAAAAAGATGAACAAGATGAAGAAATTAAAGGCAGAGTTAGATGACTTTGTCTCTCTTATCTCTTAGGAGATTAATAGTTTAGAAAAATATCTTGCCAAATAGAAGGAGATGAAGGATCTGAAAAAAAACACCTTGATATCTATCGGTGTCATCTCCAGTAAGGACTCTTATGTTGAGATCAAGGAGTCATTGATTTTCAGGATCTAGGTACTCAAAGATTTAATTGAGGATCTCAAAGCTTTCAGGGATGCTGGTGAGAAGAGCGACGTAAGTCTACTCAATAAACTGGAAGAACTACCTTGCAATCTAACCTCCAAAGAAAATCAATTCCTCTTAGTAGGAGAAATGATCCACAATTTCAAAGAGATGATTCAAAGAGATTTTGAAGAGAAATCCTTCTCAATGTCTTTTGTAGATAATATTCTAGACACTCAGTTAACTTTGAAAAATCTAAAATCTAGATTAACTGGTCATGCTAAGGCCATCACAGCATTGAAGGATGTATTAATTAGAGCCAAAATCATCTCTAAGAACATGGTTGCACTAGACAGTTTAGGAATTCAGGCATCTATTGCTATGTACGATGCTCATTTGAAAAAATTTGGCAGCAAGAACTGATTTCTTTCCCCTTCTTTCTTCTTCTTTCCTTATGCACTTTTGTTTTGTGAAAAGTGCATGCAATTTTGTAAAATGTAATTACATGTAAATATTTCAAAAAAATATCTCAAAGTCAAAGATGAGTCATCTTTGACTGAGATATTTTTGTATTTTATTATTTTCTAGTTTTTGAGGATTTTCTCCCTATATATAGTGGAGACCTCATTTGTAAAAAGATCTTGGAAAAATTAAGAGCAAACACTCTGCTGAAATTGAAGCAATTTTTGAGACTTTGTGCTCAAACTTGTAAATCATATTTTGATTAAATGAATGAGAAGCAGGTTTATTTCAAACTTTGTGTTGAAGTTATCTGTGTTGTCTAGGAAATAGTTTCTTATGTTCTCTTTTCTGATAATCTCTTATTCATCTGATCTAATAAGCAAAGTGGGTGTATTAATATTATCTTAAAGCGCTTCTAAAAGGTAGAGGATAGACTTTGAGCTATTTTTATCTTTGAGATTCAGTTATCTTTTGTAGTTTCAGGTGAAGACTTTGTGCTTCGTTTCACTCTACGGTTATGCCTGTTCCAGATCGGTGAAGGAGACTACAAAAGACTTTGTGCTTGCGTAATTGTTCTTGTGAACTTTGTTACTTCAGGTGATCTTTTGCTCTCCATTTATTAGCTAAAGACTAGGATATCCCTCTTTTGTTCTTCATACATTATCTTTAAAAAAAAGAGGTAGATGTTGTTATACCATCCCATGTGTTATTTTCTAGTTAATTATATACATATATCCAACGCATAAACATTTATAGAGAACCTCCCCTTGATGAGAGGAGAGATTTACTTCATCTAGATCTGGTAAACCTATACTTTTCATGGTGTAAATCTCCCTATGTTGTGGTTGATATACCCATTTGTCATCAGTTAGTTGACAATGAAATATTCACTCAATAGTTTTTTGGTGACTCCGCTGGGGACTACGAATGAGCATCTTGAAGCCTCAAGCTTCAACTTGAAGCAATTTTGGTCTTTTTTTATTTGAAATATGGCAACTCCATGCTACACCAGAAGCTAGAGATCTAAGGGTGTTTTTGACTCCATGTTTGAGTTGGCACAACAGAGCAACTTTGATCTGTTCCCTCCACCGCCTTTTCTCCAATGATCTAGAAGTCTTCCTCCTGACCTGATCAGGTCACCAACACAAGGTAGAGCCTCTTTTCCTGCTGTTAATTTTGCCTTACCTATAAATACTCCACCAAGGTTTTTTATCTCACCATTTAATTATCCTATCATTATGGCTCAAGGTCCGTGGGGAAATTCCTTTGGTCCTCTTAATTTGACCGCACCTTTGCATGAACTACCTCGTAGTTCTAGAAAAAAATTTCTTAAGTTTTTTGGTGATGGAAAGGTTCATCCCGACGAGCATATTGCCACTTTTTTCATAGCATGTGGCATAATTGGTGTCAAATTTGAAGATGTAGCAGTGAGACTTTTTGTGGAAACCCTGCAAGGAGCTGTCGTGGATTGGTTTTATCACCTACAGGCCGGGTCAATAACTGATTGGGATATGCTCAAATCCAAATTCAAAGCCAGATTTAAACTTGCTAAAGATGCACATGCTTTGTTAGTTCAGCTAACATAGATGAAAAAAGAATCCCAAGAACCCATGAGGGATTTCATAGCTAAATTCAATAAGTTGAGAAACCAGATCCCAACTGTTGCTCAGCCCACACCTGAGAATCTCAAATACTTTTTCATCAACTCTCAGCTTCTCGAAGTAAGTTTTCTATTGAGGCAAGCTAGCCCTATGAATTTAGCATTGGCTCAAAATTTGGCTACTGAGATCAAAGATGATCTTATTTTGGCAAGTAAGATCAGAAAAGACCCTAGTAAAAATAAACTCTTTTCATCTGCTAAAATTCTTTTTTAGGCACTACAGATCCTATAGTGCAATAATTGACAAATGAACTGATAGCTTTGAAGAGGCAAATAGCCCAAGGTACGTCTGCTCCTACATATCAAGATATGTCTAAGAGAATGATCCAGAATCAATAATATTAGGGTAATGATACTCGGAACCAAGGGCAATCAAATCATCACCTACCTCTCCCTCCAGGGAGATTGGCCATTGAAGCAGCTCCTGCCAATTCAACGGTCGATTACCTAGAGGCTGAACACGACAATTCATTCCAATCTCAGTTGGACCAACAAGAAGATGCTAATCTCTTTGATGAACAAGAAGAAGAATTAGCTGGTGACTCTAATATCGGTTTCTTAGATTACCAAGACGAAGCTGGGATTAAAAGGGAGGGTTTGGATGGATCTTACGCTATTTTCATCAGATCTCAGAATCAATCAACTTCACAAACTGACAAAGGAAAGGCAGAGGAAGAACCCCAACCAGCGGTTTCCATCGCCAAACATGGGACTCCATTGCCTCCACAATCAAAAGATTAGGTAATTCATAAAAAAGTATGTTCCTCCAACCACACCATACCTTTCACTTCTGTTGCTCAGACCAGTGTTGTACCTACTAAAATTCCAAATGATGGACTCCCTTTCTTTGTCTCAAGTTCTTTTCAATTATTTGATATATTGATCATGCTAGAAAAATTAAAATTCAAATGACAGAGGTTGAATATTTGAGGGCTAACCTAGAACAGTTTGATAGGTTAGCAGAATACGCAAAAAACAAAGCCATCCCCGTGGGACAAGATTCTTTGAAAGCCGTTCATGATCCCTCTAAAGATAAACTGGCCCAAAACAATCTTGTTGTGACTCCTCCTGTTGCTCTTGGGAAAATAGAACCTTTCTATGTTTCCCTACTTATAAATGGTTATAAACTGAGTAATTGTATTATAGACTCTGGAGCCTCAAATAATGTCATGCCCGCAAAGGTGGCGGATTCTCTTGGCTTGACCTTGACCAAAACTTTTGAGAGGTGTTTCTCCATAGAAAATAAGCAAGTTCCTCTCCTTGGTCAAATAAAAGACACTCAATATGCCTTTACGAATTTTCCAAAAAAGTAGATAAAATTGATGGTTTTAGTGGCTGATGTTCCAGCATCTTACGACATTCTGCTTGGATGGAATTTTTACAAAGATGTGGGAGGTGAGCTAAGTATGGACTTGTCAGAAGCAAGAATCCCAATCCAAGGTGTCATGAAGAAGTTACTTCTTGAAAAAGAAGCAAGGTATGTAGTTACCCAATCATCAGCACCGAAAGCTCAAATTTTATGAGTCTTCAGGCATGGGCAACTATTTCTTGTCTACAAACGAGTTCCATGGGGCATCTGATGAAACTCTTGCGAGTGATAACTTGAGATTGTGTTCAGCTGACATAGCAGGAAAATCAGCAAATCAAAATGAACACGTAGAAAAACCTCTCCCCCCAAACGAAAGAGTTTTCAAAGAAAAGGCAGCATCTAACGAGGTATGGACCTTAGAATTTGATGACAGCTGCTCTTCTACTAGTTTGGGAGCTGGGGTTGTGTTGGTATCTCCTCAAGGAGACATTATTCCTTTGTATTATAAATTAGAGTTTAACAATACCAACAACACGACTGAGTACGAGTTCCTGTTGCTTGGACTACATGCTGCCAAAGAAAAAGGCATTAGGTTACTCCATGCTAAAGGGGACGCTGAGTTGATAGTCTGCCAAGTGAGGAACCTTTATCAGATGAAAAATGAAAGGTTGTGCCACTATCACAATTTGGTTTGGGATCAGATTGAAAATTTTGACACTTTCAACATCTTTGTCGTTCTAAGAGAATTAAATGACTGAGCGGATGCATTGGCTATCGCTGCTACCCTCTTAGTCCCTCACCCAGAATTTAAGGGAGATAAGTACACTATTGAGCTAGTTTTTTGGCTAAGTGTACCCGATAATGCTGGCCATTGGTAGTTATTTAACAATGATGATCAAATCATCACCTTCTTGGAGCAAAAGGATAGTTTTGAACAACTGCATTTTGAAGGTAGTGAACTCTGAGAATGTGAAGCAACTCCCAAGTCGAATATGAATACAAGTGAGGATTTCCTACAGCTTAAGGGGAATAAGATTCCCAAAGGCCTAGTTTCACTAGAGAAGTTATTTGATAGCCATGACAATTTTATTAAACAACAGCGAATGATTTCCAACTCCTCTCAAGATTTTGATCAGGTAAACTTGGAAACCAAGCAAGATCCTAAAATAGTAAACATTGGGAAATGATGCACTCCCGATGAGAGATTTAAGCTTGCTAGTTTACTTCGCCAATATATAGATGTATTGGCCTATTCTTACGATGATCTGAAATCACTCAGGCCAAATGACATTCGTCACGACATTCCTCTAAAGACCAACTCTATATCTTACAAGCAAAAATCTAAGCAATATAACCCAAAAATCTCGGGTACCATTTTAGCTGAGATACAAAAGATGCTTAACGCTCGAATAATTTTTCCAATCCATCACTCAACATGGATTGCCAATATAGTACTTGTCAGGAAGAAGAATGGTGAAATTTGAATTTGTGTGGATTTCAAAAACTTAAATCAGTTGTCTTTAAAAGATAACTACCCCCTTCCTATCATGGATCAAGTTCTGCAGATGGTAACAGGTTCAGAAATGTTGTCAATGCTGGACGGTTTTTCAGGGTACAATCAAGTCAAAGTTAGAAAAGCATATCAGCATAAGACAGCTTTCACCACACCTTAGGGCACATTCATTTATCAAAGAATGCATTTTGGTCTGATAAATGTAGGCACCACGTTTTAAAGGGTGATAGATCTCACTTTCAAAGATGAGATGGGAAAATTCATTGTAGTATACTTGGATGATCTGACAGTGTTTTCAAAACATCATTCTGAGCATGTTCACCATTTGCAAAGGATACTAAAACATTGTCGTCAGAATGGTATTTATTTAAACCCAAAGAAATCTATTTTCAGAGTAACTTAAGAGAAATTTCTCAGACACATTGTGTCCCGTGAAGGTATTAAGATTGATTCAGAGAGAGTCAAGTCCATCCAAGAACTTACTCTGCCTACTAGCAAGACCGCAGTTCACTCTTTCTTTGGAAAGGTGAATTTTCTTGGAAGGTTTATTCCTGAGTTTGCTGAGAAAACCTGTCACATTGTCAACATGATGAAGGGCAATGCTACATTTAGGTGGACTGCTGAGGGCAAATCAACATTTAAAGAAATTAAGGAAGCAATCGCCCATGCACAAGTCTTGGTTTGTTCAGATTATACTAAAAGTTTCAAAATATATAGTTATACCTCTGAACATACACTATCAGCCATTTTGGTCCAATAGAATCCAGAAGGTGTAGAATCTCCTATCTCTTTCATGAGTTGTCCACTTAAGGATCATGAGCTAAAATATTCCCTTATGGAGAAACATGCATACGCAGTGGTCAAAGTGGTCAAGCATTTTGATTTTATATCCTGAACTCTCACACTGAAGTTTTCATACCAGACACAATAGTAAAATCTATTTTGACTCAGCAAGAATTCGGTATGAAGAGAGGTAATTGGATTGCCAAGACTCAAGAGTTTGATCTGGACATCAAACCAACCAAGCTCGTACGGAGAAAAGGTCTTTGCCAGTTGATCGCCAACAACATTCCAAGTAAAGCATAAAGTGAAGAGGTAGTGATTGAAGGCATCCCTACGGTCCTCTTTGTTGCAACTATTGATGAGTGGTATTCTGACATTGCTCATTTTCTGACATATGGTGAGTGTCCCGCTCACCTTTCTTTTAAAAAAAAGGAATGTTAAGTTAAAAGTAGTTGGTTATGTCTTTTGTGACAATGGTCTTTACAAGAGAAACCTGGATGAGGCATTTCTTCGTTGTGTTGACAAGGTGCAACAAGAAAAATCTTAGAATCTTTCCACAATCTGCCTTGTGGAGGACATTTTTCTACACCGATGACAGCGCACAAAATTCTATGAGCAAGGTATTATTGGCCGACGCTATACTAGAATGCCTACAAATGGGTGCATAGGTGTGAATTATGTCAGTGATTCATTGGAAAGCCTAAGCTACCTGCTTTGCCTCTCAAGCCAGTAGTAATCGAAGAACTATTTCAACAGTGGGGTATTGACTTCATTGACGTAGTCAATCCATCTTTCAGTGCTGGGCATGATTATGTCCTCATGGCAATGGATTACTTCACTAAGTGGGTGGAGGCCATCCCAACCAAGCACGCTATGTCTGAAGTGGTGTGCAATTTTCTCAAAGAAAATATCATCTCCAAGTTTGGGGTCCCACTAAAAATTGTAACAGATAATGCGGCCTATTTTTCATCACATGAAATTACTCAATTTTTTTCTATTATGGGATTACCCTATCCCACACTTCAGATTATTTCCCTCAAGGAAATGGCAAAGCAAAATCGAGTAACAAGAACTTGGTCACTATTATCAGAAAGTTGGTGGATAATAATCAAAGAACATGGCATAAAGCATTGTATGATGCTTTATGGGCAGATAGGATAACACCCAAAAGGGCTATAGATATGTTGCCTTTTTAGCTTCTATATGGATTGAATGTATAAATCCCCATCACCCTTGAACTACCAGTGCTCAAGTTAACTAAAGCAATCAAAGACTCAACCTTCGAAAGCTCAATCGACAAAAGAATCATGTGTTTGAATGAGCTGAATGAACATCGGGCCATGGTAGTGGATCAAATTATAGAGCATCAGAACTGGGTGAAGGCACTCTTTGATAAAAAAGCTAAATTTCATGAGTTCCAAGTTAGAGATCAAGTCTTTTTGTGAGACAAGAGGCAAGAACCAAAAGGGATGCACGGCAAATTTGACTCCCTATGGAGAGGCCCGTTCACCATTCAACAGCTTTGTGGTGAAGCTAGTTTCTTGCTAGAGTACCAAGATGGAACACCATTCGCACTAACTCACAATAGGTAGCATCTAAAGTTATTCAATCTTTGAGGCTTGGATAAGTCCATTTGTATATATGTATAGTTTTTACGTTTTATCTGTTTTTCTTTCATTTTTTAGCTTGACTCCATAGCCCAATGGCTTGGACGAAGGCACTTAGAGACTGGTTTCTACTCCCACTAATTAATTTGATTAACGAAAGTTCCCCAATAGGAGCTAGCTATTGTTTCCAAAATTAACTTAGCCCATTTTTAAGAACAACCACCTACGAAACTTGTCTATTTCATCTTTTGTCTCTCTAAGTTTATTTTCAAGATAGGTTTTGAATTCGTTCTCATCTTGGCTTAGGAATGTGAGAGTAGTTACGATCTCGTTGCAACCAAGAAAGTCCCTCCACCAGACTGCCTCTTCTAGAGTTGGTCTTTTCTTCTATTTTTGTGCACGAGCAGCAAATTTTGCCGTCAGTGTATTTTTTACCTTTATAATGTAAGGGCGACAATTCTTGCAAGGTCGGCAAATTTTACCACCCCTGCATCTTGACCTGCAAGGGCAGCAAATTTTGTCGCCCTTGCATTCAAATTCACTGAAACATGTAAGGGTGATAAATTTTATCGCCCAAGCATGCCTCAGTTTCTATGCACAATATTTATTGTCACACACAGTAGGTTATTGGGGTTGTTTTTCACCCCATATAAACTGATTTGAACCCCATTTCTTCTCATTGCTTCCTCCTCTCCTCCTTCCCTTCACATTTGGATGATCCAGCGGACGACTTGAGGTGCGATTTGGCAAATTTAACCCTGTGACGTGCATGGCTTTCCAGGTAGGTCTTGCATTTGCTATTCTTATCCTTCCTTTCTTAGCTTCTTTCCTCTATTAGCTTTATTTGTTTCTTTTTGTTGCATTTGGGTGTTTTTATTTTTGTTTCTTTTTCTCTCCCCCGCCTTGCATTTTTCCTCTTTAAACTCCCTAGGACGGTGATTTTTGCCGTGCCTCCCCGTTACCCGCAGCTTTCCTTAGAAAGCCCAACAAGGGCAACAATTTTTTTTGCCCATGCGTCTCGGCCCTCTCTCCATCTTTGCAAGTGGCAATTTTCACCACTCATGCTGACCCATTCATGCACAGGTGGTGATTTTCGCCGCCCACACACCTCCTATGTTGGACATGCATCAGTGGTGAATTTCGCTGCCAAAGCATGCCCAACCCATAGGGGCAGAAAAATTTACCGCCCCTACCTTTTTCCCTCAAAACCTAGAAAGGCCACGATTTCTTCCGCCCTTACACTCTTTGACTCCAACTTGCAAGGGCGGCAAATTCTACTGCTCATGCATTCCTCCTCTAGATTTTCCTAACTCTGGAGGATTTTCTGTCTTGTCTTTTTCTTTCCCTTTCTATCTTGTTTCCTATGCCTTTTTCCAACCTAACCTTTTTAAGTGACCTCCATTGACCAGGATCACTTAAAATGCATTTTCTTTAATTCGTCCACTCTCTACTAATTTTGTGATCATGACTACAGTACTCTCAGAGAACTCTTGCTCGTCAACACCTATTCGATTAAAGCCAGTTCCCATGTTTGAAGCATCTCCAAAAAGGCAAAGACCATGAAATACAAATACCAGGGTGTCTTCTCACTCACTTCGGTCACCTCCAATGTCGACGACATCTGGGACACCGAAATCAGACACGTGGACATGGCCGAGTTCATAACTTGAATGAAGGCGACAAACATGAGCACCGAGATAAAGAGGATCATCGAGAGTAACATCCACCTAGTAACTACTTTTTTAGTGGTGGCACATCATACAAAGTTCATTCTCTAATGTGCCCGCTTCTACAATAAAGAGACCAGGTCAGTCTTAGATGCCAGTGGCAATGTGGTGATTCAACTGGATCTCAAATTCATCGACAAAGTCTTCATGTGCCCTCCAGCCACTGAAGTAACCAAGATTGACTTCGTGGATGCCCAGAAGAAATACGATAAAGACCCCAAGAGGGAAAAGAAAGTGATGAACTATAAATGGTTGAAGACCCCCAGAACCAACCTATTTAGATGGCCATTGAACTTTCTAAGGAGTGACTTCATTGAGGAAGTTGGTGACTGATCACCCTTCTCAACAGAGTACGAGGCCTCCCATCTTCTTCACTATTCCATGAATGGATGTACCCATTCATTAAAATCATCCTTCAAGGCAAGCAAGTCATCTTTTGGGGAGAGTAGATCAGCAACACTCTCCATGAGCAGCTAACCAAGGTATAGACTTCTTCCAAGTTTTATATGACTTCGTACCTTATGTACATAGCTGCCGTAATGCAAAATTTTTTGGGTTTGACAACTGAAGGGGATAAAAAGACAACCCCAGTATATTCATATTATCCCCAGTTGACACTTCAAGGGTCAACGCATCATTTTAAAAGGATAAATGATGCCTTCTTTGCCATATTTTTATGCCTCTTTGATCCTCAGCTTGAGCAGAAGAAAGTATTAGACAAGGCTTGGATAGTGGTCAATAACTACGGCTGCATGTTCCTCTAATTTCCTACTTTCTGCTATCTTTGGGTTGGCTTTTTCTAAAGCTACCCCTATATGCTCCCCAGGTTCCCTTCAGATAAGTTGGTACTAATGGAACTTTGCCGACAACTGATTGTCGTGCATACTAGACAAATGGAGCTAAAAAAACTAGGTTTCAGGTTTCCAATCAAAATTGGCAGGTATTCCATTGCGATAGCAACCAAAACCAAAGTCATGGAAACAAAAATGCAAATGATCACCCTAAAGTAGTTCAAGAGAAGAGATAAATTTGACTACAGGGGAGTTAAGGACAAAATTAGGTAGAAAACTCAGTTCTATGAGCCCATGATTTAAGATATCTAGATTGACCTGCAGGCAATCAGAGAAATCAGAAAGATGGATTATTTTAGGCTGGCCCTAGAGCAAATTGAATAACTAGGACTTGCAGAGATTCCCTCTAATCTGGTTGATGACGAGAACATCGTCAATAGCAAATACTTGGCTGAGAAGGTTGCTGGCTCCCCTCTTCCTTTAACTTAGTGGTCTCAAAAGGAACTAACTTTTTTGAGAAAAAGATTTGAAACAATATTGGCTAACACCAATGATTGGTTAGCAGCCAGAGGAATCAAACTGAAAGAATTTATCATGGGATCAGAGGCTGAATACCAAGCAGAGATGAAGAAGAAGGCAGAGAACAAAATCGAGAAAAAAGGTGATGCACCTTCCCCTTCTAGGCCTCACAAGCCTAGAATCATCTTTGTGTCTAAGAAACCAAAGACTACTGAAGATCCTGAAGCAGTAGCTAAAGGAACTAAAGAATAGAGCCCTCAAACACAGGTAGCTCAACCAATGGAAATAGATGACCGATCGACAGGATAACTGAGCACTAAACCTCTACCTTCACAGGAAGAAGCACAACCACTCAAGAGCATCTCTCCTTCTCCACCTCAGTCTCCTATGGCACCCTCTTCTCCTATCTCTCCGATCAGTGTTCCCTCTTTTGGAGCTTCCTCTCCTTCTAGAGTCATATTTGGCAATCTTTAAGGTGCTTCTAGAGGTTTTCCTTGCTCCTCTGGGTCCATTCTCAGTTTGTCATCCTCCTCTTTCAATCTAGGGGAAAGTTCTGCCTGAGAGCTGGAACCAGTAGTTGGTACAGTTTCACCTATTACTCCCACTGCGACTACTATCACCACTAGCAGTGTAGAAGCTGCCACGGTAACACCAGCTGAAGGAACCATTACCACGATAGGTACTTCTCTCCTGCCCTGGATGTCAGCATTCACCCCAAAAAGAAAGAAGTTGGACATCTCTCTAGATGAGTTTGACTTTGACAAAATAGTGCTGGTGAAAGCTAAGGCTTTGAAGAGGCCAAGAATCCTCTCAAAATTGGTCGAGGAAAAAGGACAAAAATTTCTAGAAATTGCCAAGCCTCCACAGGATGCAACCCTTGAGGGTTTTGAAATGAGCAGCTATTCCATCTCTCATGTTGAACTTGGTAAAGTTATTCATGAAGGTGCAAAAAGAGACCTTCAATCTGATATGGACATCATGGTCCAAAAATTTGACCAAGGAGATGAAAAATTATTACAAGGCCAAGACAGAGCAGCTAATGGTAGTAATAAGAAGGTTCACTCTAAACCCTAAAGCGGCAACTCCGGAGGCCTTCTCTGTAGATGACCTTATCATCCAAAAGGTAGAGAAGACTTACTTAAAGGGAAAAGTCCTGGAGGACTATGTTGAAAAAATGCATACTCATGGAGTTTCCTTGCTATCAGAGGTTGCAGAAAAGACAGACAAGATGAAGAAATTAAGGGCAGAGTTAGATGACTTTGTCTCTCTTATCTCTCAAGAGATTAATAGTTCAAAAAAATATCTTGCCAAATGGAAGGAGATGAAGGATCTGAAGAAAAGCACCATGATATCTATCGGTGTCATCTCCAGCAAGGCACTTATGTTGAGATCAAGGAGTCACTAATTTTTATAATCTAGGTACTCAAAGATTTAATTGAGGATCTCAAAGCTTTCAGGGATGCTGGTGAGAAGAGCGATGTAAGTCTGCTCAATAAACTGGAAGAACTACCTTGCAATCTAACCTCTAAGGAAAATCAATTCCTCTCAGTAGGAGAAATGATCTACAGTTTCAAAGAGATGATTCAAAGAGATTTTGAAGAGAAATCCTTCTCAATGTCTTCTGTGGATAATATTCTAGACACTCAGTTAACTTTGGAAAATCTAAAATCCAGATTAACTAGTCATGCTAAGGCCATCACAACATTGAAGGACGCATTAATCAGAGCTAGAATCATCTCCAAGAACACAGTTGCACCAGACAGTTTAGGAATTCAGGCATCTATTGCTATGCACGATGCTCATCTGAAGAAATCTGGCAGCAAGAACTAATTTTTTTCCCCTTCTTTCTTCTTCTTTCCTTATGCACTTTTGTTTTGTGAAAAGTGCATGCAATTTTGTAAAATGTAATTACATGTAAATATTTCAAAAAAATATCTCAAAGTCAAAGATGAGTCATCTTTGACTGAGATATTTTTGTATTTTATTATTTTCTAGTTTTTGAGGATTTTCTCCCTATATATAGTGGAGACCTCATTTGTAAAAGGATCTTGGAAAAATTAAGAGCAAACACTCTGCTGAAATTGAAGCAATTTTTGAGACTTTGTGCTCAAACTTGTAAATCATATTTTGATTAAATGAATGAGAAGCAGGTTTATTTCAGACTTCGTGTTGAAGTTATCTGTCTTGTCTAGGAAACAGTTTCTTATGTTCTCTTTCTTGATAATCTCTTGTTCATCTGATCTAATAAGCAAAGTGGGTGTATTAATATTATCTGAGAGCACTTCTAAAAGGTAGAGGATAGACTTTGAGCTACTTTTATCTTTGGGATTCAGTTATCTTTTTTAGTTTCAGGCGAAGACTTTGTGCTTTGTTTCACTCTACGGTTACGCCTATTCTAGATCGGTGAAGGAGACTATAAAAGACTTTGTGCTTGCGTAATTGTTCTTGTGAACTTTGTTACTTCAGGTTATCTTCTACTCTCTATTTGATACCATTCTTGAAAAAAGAGGAGTGTTGTTAGCTAAAGACCAAGATATCCCTCTTTTGTTCTTCATACATTATCTCTGAAAAAAGAGAGGTAGATGATGTTATACCATCCCATGTGTTATTTTATACTTAATTATATACATATATCCAGTGCATAAATATTTATAGGGAACCTCCCCTTGATGAGAGGAAATATTTACTTCGTCCAGATCTGGTAAACCCATACTTTTCATGGTGTAAATCTCCCTATGCTGTGGTTGATATACCCATTTTGTCATCAATTAGTTGACGACGAAATATTCACCCAACAATTCACACATCACATCACCACATCACATTAATAGACACATCACATTATTCACCCGATTCACAAATCAGGTTTTTTGTTTGATATCCTAATAATTACAGGACAATCATGGTTGGACACATGTTCTCAAAATTGTATGCTAATGTATTACACATGCAACTTTCGAGTGAGTTAGAGCAGTGACACCTCATAGCTATGGGAAAGGAATGGTTTAGACTAGCCCATCAGACCATTGATCATATTTTCACACTTCGGGGCATTATTGAGGAGGCATGTCATTGCTCATCCAAATTCTATTGTTGTTTTGTGTACTTCAGGAAAGCGTTTGATTCTATCCAGAGTGAGGCACTTTTCTAGAGACTTGGGAATATTGGCATTTCTGAAACCCTCTTGACATCCATTATGAGATTATACAAGAATGTCCTTGGTCATCTCTGTACGGCTCATGGGATTTCAAACTTTATTAGGAGTACCATTGGGTTCAAGTAGGGATGCCCTTTCTCCCCAACCTTATTTGGGATATACATCGATGATTTAGAGACCTTTCTTTATGAGCATATGCAGGTTAGTGATGGGTGTCTTCTTCCCCAGGTTTTGATTTCTATCCTCTTGTTTGTAGATGATGCGATTCTCCTAGCCTCCTCTCCTGAGGGCTTATAGCGGCAGTTGGATGCTTTGGCTCTCTTTTGTGATCTCCAATAGTTGACAGTTAATTTGGGGAAAACCAAAGTCATGGTGTTTAATGGCTTGAACACCTCCCATCTCCATTTCTTTTTTAGAGTGAAGGAGGTTGAGATTACCACTTCCAATACTTATTTGGGAGTGCAATTTTTTGGTCCACGTTTTAGCTTGAGGCAGGCACTCTAGCCTAAATTAAACAAAGGTTATGGTTCTTTAACTCTTCTTGAATGACAATGTTTTTGACATCACTTTCAGGATGTCTCATCTAAGATGCCACTCATGGATACACTTATCAGACCCACAATTCTCTATTGATCTATAGTTTGGGGGTCCTCTTTACTTGAGGGTGATTGGAGTACTGACAAGAGGGTTCAAACACTTCTCCTTCACCGCAAGATTAGAGGTAAGCAGACAGTACCCCAACACATTATTCTTGCAGAGTTTGGAGCTTAACCCTTCCAACTGGAGACTATTTGATCTAATCTCTTTCCTATATCGTGTACAAAGGTTTGTTGATTCTACGAGTTGGCATGACAGATATCCATACTTAACTTACTGTTCTTGAGATAACCTTGCTCTCTCAACTCCTTCGACCCGTGGACATTGTTAGTATACAGGGGTTTTTGATCTATTGGAGTTTGTGGGAATCAGGATAAACTGACTTCCTCCATTTAGGTAGTCCCACAGACATTGTTGTTATACAAGAGTTTCTAATCTATTAGAGTCTTTGGGAATTAGGATGGACCAACTTCCTCCATTTAGGTACTCCTTGGACCCACTAGCTCATCTTCTACCCACTAGATAGGGGTTGAACCAGATTATTAGGGATGATATATACAGACAATTTATCCATACTACTTAGGTAAACCCTCTTGGAGGGTTATGCCCTAAGATGGCATTTTATGCAGAGCATTTCTTGGAGCTTAGGGTTGGGGTTATCATTCATCCACAATATAAATTTTGCCACTGGATGCACTCTCTTCACAACCCATTAAGATAGTTTCGAGTGGGATCCCACAGGGTTAGGATTGAGACAAATCACCGAATAGATAGAGCAGATAGGATTTGTTAGCTATGTAGCATCTAGGAGATGGAATCCGAGGAGCACTTCATCTTTTGTTGTCCCATTTACTATAAGATCAAGGGGAGATTTTACTACCTATTTAGGAGGACACAGACTCTTTCTGACTTCTTTAGATATGAGGACCAAAGATGTTTGACTTTATATATACATGAAGCTCTTAAGCTTCACAATCATTTTATTCAGAGACCCACTAGACTGGTCTCTACTCAATAGATTACTTCCTTTTTCACATTGCTACCTTTGAGGAGATGCACTAAGTGACATATTGACATCAGTACATCCTAAAATTATAGAACAATGAGGCCCAGAGACACTATTCACAGTTCCTCAAGTTTTCATCAACATATTCACTTTAGACCCAATATCAGGAGATAGACTAGATCCACCAGATCTTCACAAATGATTTTTCCTCCTAGGAAAAGGATTGGAGGACAAACCATGCATCATACATCCACTTATTTAGGTCATACTTCTATTTAGAGATTTTTCTTATCGGCCTTGGATGTTAGGAGAGTTGGATTGAACTCTTGATAGGTTCCCTCCTAGTTCTTTCTTAGGGCTCAGCCTCGTGCTCCCAATGTTTATAGATTCTTGGGGATCGCTCATTTCTTTTGCTCCATTCTTTGGACCTAAGCGTGGTTGGGTCCTTTGGTGCTTTGGATCATGGTCACTCTTTGCCATGTTTTGTACTATTTCTTTCAGCATTGTTTTCTTGTTGTTCGAGACCTTTTTGGTTTCTTGTTTTTCCCTGACGCATTTTTGTGATTTGCAATCCCTTTGACCTAATTTTGTGGTCATTAGTTGGAAATTAATATATTTATCTTTATCTTTATATATATGGCTGAAATTTTTATCTTCCTCCATGTTGACACTGTGGATTGCACCCTTGACAGGAAACTGAGCTCCTGTCTTCCACGCATCACAATGGAAACTCCTCTCTTACATGTGGGTCTGGCAAAACTGAGGGGAGAGTCTCTAGATAAGGGATAGCTCACTTTGATGTATCTTTATGGTCCTGGATTTTCTACTACTAACAATGGGGGGGTGAAAAGGGAGAAGGATGATGAAAACAAAACCTAAACTAAACGGTGATACACCAAAAAATTTGATCTACTTAGCTTGAACATACACTTTCAACCAAGAACAAGCTGATATACACTTCATTTGATATGAGAAACTCTTCTACATTAATGAGCTAGGGGTCCGATGGAGATACAGGGACAAAGAACTACTAGAGGCATTCTAAGACACACTTTGGCAGCCTATTCACATGCGCTTATATTCCTGCTGTGGACACTTTTGGCTAACCTGCAGAAGAAATCACAATACACTAAACATGCTGGAATCATTCTGTGAAAGCATAAGGAAAATGACTTAACAAAAAACAAAACACATAGACATATATGAAAGTGCAAGCTCAAATAGAGGTAAAAATGCTGTCTTGATTCAAGGTAAAATCTGGCAAAAATCTGCCTTACAAGCCAAGAGATATCTTCTCAAAATGAGAGATTCCAATATATATAATGGAAGAAAGCAAAAGGCGCCCCTTTGGAAAATAAATGACCCATGCTACGTTGAAGACCTTGGGAAGAGGAAGTCATTGTTGTTGATATCATCCTTCTAGAAGAGGCCTGCTAGAACCATCCTGTGTAATCGTCGCTCTTGACTTTGGCGCTTAAAACATATTAAATGCTACTGCAGAAGTGTGAGTCACCCGATTGTTTTAATGACAAGGCTGGCCCTTTTGTCTGCAAACAAGACCACTTCTTAAAGACAAACACGTGGTTTGTCTACTCATCAATGCAAAATGGAGAAAATAAGTCACTTCGTTCACTATTTGAGCTCTTTGATGACCACTTGGTAGACACTGTTTCAAATGCAGGAATAACTCACCTCCCCTTTGCCACCTGGGTTATTTGTCTGTTTCTGCGCTTGGCTCTTTGGGCTCCCTTTTTGGTGGGTCACTGAGTTCACTCTTGACCTTTGTCCTTTCCCAGCTTTATCTCTTCCTGGTTTTGTCTTTTCCTAGAATTTGAGCTCTCAGGGTTATCTTCCTAGCTTTGCTGGCTCCTCACGCTCTTCTCTCAGTGGTTCTTCCTTTTGGCCTTAAGGCCTTTAAATGCATTTAGGTCTGCACTCAAGCCTTTAAAGATCAATGTCTATTTCATTGCAGTAAAGTTGACGTTCATGTGCTCATCACCATTTGAAAGCCAATGGCTATTCCATTGCCCTAAATTTGATGTCTACGGGGATGCCATCGGACGTCTGGATCCCAACGGCTAGTTCACGATGCTTAATCTTGACGTCTTTGGGCCCGTCACCCTCCTTGGCAATTCCTTCAACTTTGGAGAAGTGTCCCTTCATTTTTTAGCTGAGAGTCCCCCGCAAGGGTACCTGCCCTTTGAGGTCCTTTGGGCTCCTTTTGGTAGTCACATCCTTCAGACAAAATGTTTGAAAGAATTCCTTCAGACATTTTGTCTGAAGGATATGTTTCCTTTATGTTTTTTTCTTACCTTTTTTCTGTTGGGCTTTTCCCCAGGTGAATTCCTTCGGGTTTCTCCCTTCAAACTTTCTATTGGGTAAATTTATTCAGACAAAAAGTCCTAAGGAATTCCTTCAGAATTTTGCCTGAAGATTTTGCCTTGTCTTTTATTGGCGTGGGATTTTCTTCCGAAGGATTTCTTTGGACAAAATGTCTGAAGGAATTCCTTCAGACATTTTGTTTGAAGAAATTTTGCCTTTGCTTTTCCTTCTATCTTTGCCTTGCGGAAATTTCCTTCAGACAGAAAGTCTGAAAGAATACTTTGCCTTGGTCCATTTTGCTCATCACTTGCCCCCCGCAAGGGCTGTTTGGTATCCAAAATTGCCTTTCGAAAAAGTCACAAAGGTCCTTTTGTCACCTAAGTGCCCTCCAAAGCCTGTTGGAATGGTCGAGTTTGTGCCTGATTGCCCTTCGCAAGGGCACTTGTTCTTCAGGCTTTTGGAAGACTCCTTTGAACTTTCCGATTGAACCATTTCTTGAACCAAACATTGAACCAACTTGTTGAACCAAACCGACTGAACCAATCACTTGAACTGACTGATTGAACCAAATACGTGAACCAACTGAGTGAACCAACCGATTGAATGGTCTGAAGAAGCTTTGTAAGAAACATTGCATTCTTTGAACAGGTTCATCATCTATCAAAAAACTTGTGCAACCAGATTTGAACTGGCTCAGAACAGTAGGGAAAGAAGGAAACCGATTTTGGCCTGCAAGACCAAAATGGTCAACACTCCACAAACTCCATCTCATCCAACTGAAACTTGGCAACCTCATTGCCATCACACCAAAAAATCTGAATTCTCCCACTCATGGGAACACACAATCTCTTCCCCATCTTCAAATAAGGAGTCTCCATTTGGTGGAGAACAAATCACATCCACATCATCCTCATACATCTCCTCTTGAATGCCTTCATTTATGGGCTGCTCACAAGCCTCTTCTCTCACATTACCTTTCAAGGCAATTTTCTTCATCTTCTCATCTCTCTTGTACAACTCTCCATGGTTGCAATCTTCAATCTTCCATGTGGCATCTCTCTCTTAAACCCAACCACCTTTGATCTTAGGGAGTCCATCATATCCCACACCATCTCTTCTTCCTCTTCACTCTCACACTCTTCATATCTTTCCAACAACAAATCCAATAGTCTGCCCTATGTACTCAACGTCTCCCATTTTTTCTCTTAGATCCCTTGATAAGGTCGCAAGGGTACTCTCCCATGTCTTTTCCCCTCCTGGTTCATGAATTTTTTCTTTAGCTTCAATTTATTCTTCATCAGGTTCATCATCTGACATAACTTCAATGTAATGGACTTGCTCCTTTCCCAAACAATGATGACCTAGTACCCAAGGTTCCTTAACAAGTGAAGCATAAGTTTTTCCTCCTTATCTCATTTCTTGTTTATGTTTCCTTACATGATTTAGGCAAATCTCTTGGTTGGAATCCTCCTGATTGAAATGGTCTTCTATGTTGGCCATATGGTGTTGTCCCTTGCTATCATGAGAGCATGGTCCATGGTTGTCCACTATTGGCTATTCTTGGTTGTATAAATGGCACAATTTTATTTTTTGGTGTTGATGTCTCTAAATTCAATGCCATTTTGATTGCTTCTTGGAGGGAGGAAACATTTAAAGGCTTTGAATAAACCCTTGATTGGTTCAATCAATCCTTTCATGAACAATACTACAAGCCTCCTTTCAGTAACGTCTGGAACCATCACGGTGAGCCTCTGAAATTCAGCGACATAGTCTTCCACATTACTAAGTTGTTTTAATAGTGCCAATTCCCAAAAATGAATTTCAGGTTCAACTCTATCAAATCTTTCAATCAAACTCCTAGTATATTCATCATATGATTTAATGAGATCATGCCCTTGTGTAATCCACCCGTGATACCACCATTCATGAGTTGTTTGTTCAAGATGTAGGGTTGTGAATTTGATCACTTCTTCCATAATAGGACCTACAAATAAGTAGCTATCTAATTTTTGTATCCATGCTCGAGCTGTGCATTTGTTATAGCCATCAAAAGTAGACAAAGTCAATTTACCCAATGCATGTTGAAGATCTCTAAGTATTTTGGGGTCTATGCTCTGTTTTGTTACCATTTTGATTTCTTTTCATTGCCATGAAATTTATTAGTATTTCTCTCCATATTTCATTTGAAAGGGCTCGATATTCTTCAAAACTAGATGCAATGTTCTCAGCCAATGAAGTTTGGGTTTCTTCTTCCATTATTGATTCTTCTCTTGAAATAAATTTACACTAAAAAAGGTCTATTTAAAGACCTCATGGTTGTTTTTTGAGGGATTTAATTATTGCTAGTATTAGAATGGCTATTTTCACCATTTTGATATCTATGATTTGTCAAAGATTGCATTGCAAGAGCTAACTAAGTCACTGTATTAGCCAATTGTTCTTATCCTTTAATAAGCCTATCAATCCGTTTATCATCTCGGTTCTTCTCTCCCATATTTACCCTTTCTTCTCCATTTTTGATTTCTTCCCTTTGTTGATCAGAACCCTTATTTTTATTTTTCAAATAATAGCGGATCTCTTTATCATCACCTTGCATGATGTTTTCCCCACAAACTGACAGGGCAAAAGCTCTGATACCTTTATAATATTCCTACTCAAAATATTATACTAACATTTGGAATCCTTGGAAATCCATTTACAATAAATATAGATTTTACACTTGAAATAACTATTTAGATAATAAAATGAAATAACATTCAGAGTTTTCAAATCTCAAATAATATAATGTGAATCCTCAAGGGGTTTTATCCCCGATTTATCATCATGTCAAGGGTTTTCATTCTTGAAATCAAGTTACACAATGTAATGTCCTTAGGTCTGCATCAAAACAAATGGATGCTCCCACTAAAGCCCAGATCATTATGACACTTCCTTCGACTTTGAAAACTCCTCATGCACCTTTCTAACTATTATTCTTATGTGAATTGTCTATAAGAAGTGTCTTAAAAGCATTTATTATGCAGTAAAGAATAGTGGACGTACTTATCTCACATGATTAATGTACTAGATCCAAAATTTGGATCATGCCTCCCTAATTTAGAGGCTTTTAATCCCTTAAATATTTAGGAACTTAGTAAATGAGGTAATTTTTTCCCCGTGTCTTCTTTGGAATACCATTTGGCCTTGTTGGTTAATCGACCCTTTAACCCAATCTACCATATTTAAGAGGCTTAAGATTCTTAGTTTTACCTTGGAGTTTTTCTCTACTCAAGGACAGCCATACCTTGTCTCCAAAAAGGAATTTAAGTTGAGTCTTATGCTAATCATGTCTTGGTTTGTACTTAGCTTGTGACTCCTTTAGCCTCTCTTGCACTTGGAAGTGAATTTGTTGAATTTTATCAATGAACCTTTCAGCTTTCTAGATCTCTGGATTCACTTTTCCATTTCTTTTGTGTTGTTGCCCAAAAGATCATCAATGCAAATGGAGGCAAGTACCAAAACAAGTTTTAAAAAGAGATAAATTGATAGAAGAATACAATCCTGGGTTATAGGAATGTTGAATACAAACCAATTTTTCATCCCTAGTCTTAAGACGCTTCCTACTGTACCTCTCAAAATCCTCACTAAGGTTTTATTCACCACTTCGGTCATTGTCTTACCAAGCACAATCTAAATCTTGTAGATCTAGTGTCTTGAGGCAACAAAACTTCTGCTATGGTATTTTCTGCTAGAACCTACCCAACACCTACAAATCTAATGCTTGGAGTACAAGAATCTGCTGCTCTTGTTCTTTCCCATCCAATACACCTCTCAAGATTCTTTAGGCAAGTAGAAGTAACCACACCTCCAAAAAAGGACCACCGTTATATCGCAAAGATTATGCCAATCCATAGTCTTACCAAACCTAGTATGAAACCCATGGATATGCCACTTAAGTAGGTGAATCTTTCACTCTAGTTTTTTCTACAAAATTCAACCCAGAATCTCCAACTCCAGTACTTAGGGTATGCCTAACTTCCACTTTGGTTATTTCTCACCTGGTATGCCTTTCTAATTGTTGAGGTTCAACATAAGACACTCCAAAACTACCTTGATACACGCATTTGTCCTCCAGTGACAGGTCCTCCAAAAGGTTATGTGGACCTAGGCCATCTGGGTCTAGGTCAGAGTCATCACCCTCATATTCTTGTTCTTCCCCATCACAACAAAAGGGTTTTAAGGATCTAACAACCTTATCAGATAAAAGAACAAAAAATTAGGATAAAGCTTTCCCCAAAACTTTCATTGCAGAACTATCACAAGAAAACTCAGCAATTCAACAAACAACTAAGGAACTATGAAGGCCTGAAACAATGAGTCTTCCATTGATCTTCTATCTCTGCAAAACATCCATATAACCTCCGTACCACTATATCACAACTAGTGGGCATGCACACACCCACTCAGCGAAACCAATGCTAAATCACAGCAATGAGAGCTAAATGAATTGAAACATGGATCCATCTAGGCACCCAACAAAGAGAATGCCATCCCAAGTTGAACTAAAATCCCCAAGGGATTTGACAAAGATCTGTTGGAATAATTGTCATTGATGTCAAAGGGTAATCATGACTCTGATTAATGGAAAAAGTATTTTGATGAAAGAATTAAATTAAATGGATATTTAATTTAATTGAGGCAATTAAAGGTGCAAGTGACAGTCATATTCTTGCGTAGAATCGAAGACAAATTAACTATGTCTCACGGGCTTAAAGAGATAATTATGGCAAAGGTTTCAAGGTAATTTTTAAGGCTAAAATGGTCTCCAAACTTGGCTGACCTAATTTCTAGGAAGTCATCCCACCTTTGGGAGGTGTTTTGACCCTTCGAATGGACCTTTTCATTTGAAGAGTCACAACCTTAATTTGTGGCTTTTTGTGGGTTATAAATTAGTTCACAGCGAGTGGAAAATTTGTATGTTTGAAAGTAGAAGATATAAAAGAAGAGTATAAATATTTGAAAGTAGAATTTTGTGAGAATATTGAAAGGAAAAACCAACAAGTATAAGGTAGAGCATAGTAGCAAAAACACTACAGTGTAAATTGAATCGAAAGGAGATAAAGCAGTGTTCTGTCATCTGTTGTGTGAGCAACAAATATGAAATCAAAGAGAGATTCTTGTGAGAAGGTTGGTGCTCTTGTAGGTTGGTGCCCACAAAATTGTATTTGGGTTTGGTGCTCTAGTAGGTTAGTGCCTAAGAATATTTATATTGATAAAGATTTCTCCATAGTTTTCTCTCGAAAGTTTTCCACGTATATCTAGTGTCACTTTGCATTATGTTATCTTTTGTTGTGATTTGAATGCTTTGAATATCTTGATTGGAATAAGTGATTAAGTGTAAAAAAATAAAAGAATATATAATACTAATTCACCCCACTCTTAATATTACCCTGTCCTCAACAAGATCACAAAATCCAAAAACCAGCTATGTAACAAGTTTAATGTGGATTCCTCAGACATTCACACAAGTTGATGTGGATTCCTATAGTATACACATAGAAATAAATCACTTTGAAATGGATTCCTCTATCATCCATAGTCAAGCCAAAAATAGGCAATCTTCCATTGATCTTCTATCTCTGTGAAACTTCTGCACAATTGTAACATTACTAGTGGGAATGCACAACCACTTAGCCAAACAACCGCTAAATCATAGGAATGATGATGCCAAATGAATGGAAACATGGATCCAACCAAGCACCCAACAAAAAAAATTCCATCCCAAGCCAATCTAAAATCCCTAAGGGATTTTCCAAAGATTACCTAGATCCCAAGACTGGGTCCACAACAAGTTCAATGTGGATTCCTCAAACATCCACAATGGTGAGTTGATGTGGATTCCTCTAACATCCACATAAAAAGAAAACACTTTAAACTAGATTCCTCTTTCATCCATAGTCAAAACCTTTCTTGGGTTGTTACCAATGGCACACCCACTTCATAGGAAAGATGAAGAAATGGAAGCTTCTGCACTAGCTAAGCAAAAAGCTAGATGAGGACTTTCCCACCCAATAGGTTTTTTGAAACATAAATAGTAAAAATCAAAACAACCAAGCTTCCTCCATTTTCCAAAAGGAGAGGGAGATAACAACCCTTAGAGTTTGTTGTTTGTTAATGCCAAATGGGCATAACAATCTAAGGTTACAATTCTAAATTTTGCATGCATAAAGTTGGCTAGGGTTTTAGCCAATATATTCTCTTTTGAACTTTGCACTGCAATCTGATTTCAATAAAAAACTTGCTCTCCATGGGCTTTCCATGACTTTAATTATTTCCATAAAATTCCAAGTTAAAAGGGAATTATCCTTAATTTTCAAAATTTATGGTTTATTTAGAATTTTAGATTTAAAATTAAATACAATTTACTGACAAATCCCATAATTCCATATTTCAACTAGAAGGGGGAATTAAAATGGTATAAGAGCATTGATCTTGTCAACCTTTAGGGTTATATCAAATTTTTAATGTAGACTAATGGAAATCAAAGAGATATATCTATAGATCCAATTGAGGATATCCAGGAGTGATTGAAGAGACAATTTTAAGAACTAACTTCATTTAGAAGATCATGGAAGAAAAATCCTATCCATGGGGCATGGTTAGAAGAGTGTGTGATAAATATGAGGTCCAACTTCTTGCCTTCAATGCATATGATAAAAAGTTTGACATCTACAAATCTTATAATACCTTTGAAAAATTATGGGAGATTTACAAAGAAAATAGAAGGTAGAAGAAAGGGGGAAAGTCAAAACCTCAAAAGATTGCTAATGAACAAATTGTGAAATAAAAATAACAATAAAATCTAGAGCCAAAAGACATCATTGAGAAAGAACATGAGGGATTCAACATGTAGGGTGGGGATAAAGATCCTTTGATAGTAGAAGATGTTTTATTGACTTTTAAGGATTGCATGTTTATCGATGAAGTCAAAGAGGAAAATGAATCACTAGATGAATGTAAATAGCCAAAGATGGAAATAGATGTGCCAATCCATGAGCTACCTAACAATCTTCCAAAAGGTGAGTCATTGCCATTTATGATTGTATTTCAGGGTATCATGTTTGTATTGTGAAATAGATGTGCCAATCCATGAGCTACCCAATGATATTCCAAAAGGTGAGTCGTTGCCATATATGATTGTATTTTAGGGTGTCATGTTTGTATTCTTTTGGATCAAATATGAAGCAAATGTTTGTATTGCTGCTTCATCCTTGACCAATAATGTTGATTCTCCTAAATAGATGTGTTGAGAAGGTTCCCAACAAGTTCAATGTGGATTCCTCAAACATCCACACAAATAAGTTGATGTGGGTTCCTCTAACATCCACATAAAATGAAAGCACTTTGAAATGGATTCCTCTATCATCCATAGTCATGCCAAAAATAGGCAGTCTTCCGTTGATCTTCTATCTCTGTGAAAAATCCACACAATTGTAACATCACTGTGGGAATGCACAACCACTTAGCCAAATAGCAACTGAATCACAAAGAGGAAGCCAAATGAATTAAAACATGGATCCAACTAGGCACTTGACAAAGAGAATGCTATCCCAACCCAATCTAAAATCCCCAAGGGATTTGCCAAAGATTGCCCAAATCGTAAGACCGGATCCACAAGTTCAATGTGGATTCCTTAAATATACACACAAGAAAGTTGATATGGATTCCTCTAACATCCACATTGAAATAAAGCACTTTGAAGTGGACTCCTCTATCATCCATAGTCAAAACCTTTCTTAGTTTGTTACCAACGACACATCCCATAGAGAAAAATGAAAACCCACTACATAGGAAAGATGAAGAAGTGCAAGCTTCTGCACTAAGTAAACAAAAATTTATATTGGGACTTTATTTCCCAGTAGGTTTTTTAAAACATAAACAATAACAATCAAAACAACTAATCTTCCTCCATTTTCACATAGGAGAGGGAGAAAACAACTATTAAACTGTATGAAACAAGCACTTGTACGATAATATCAGTGTAAAACAAGAGCATAAAGGGTAAAAAATAACCACCAGTCGTATAAGTGGAGTAATCTACCCTTAAGAAGATAGGCTACTTCACGAGTCTATCGTTGATATTTCCCCAAGCCGTTGTCTTACCAAGCATAGTCTAAATCTTGCAGACCCACTCAACCAAACAAATGCTAAATCACAACAATGAGAGAGCCAAACGAATTGAAACGTGGCTCCATCTAGGCACCCAAAAAATAGAATGCCATCCCAAGCCAAACTAAAATCCTCAATGGATTTCCCAAAGATCACAAAATCCCAAGACCAGGTTCCCAACAAATTCAATGTGGATTCCTCAAACATCCACACAAGTAAGTTGATGTGGATTCCTCTAACATCCACATAGAAAGAAAGCACTTTGAAATAGATTCCTCTATCATCCATTGTCAAGATAAAAACAAATAGTCTTCCACTGATCTATCTTCGAGAAACTTTTGTAGAACTGTAACATTACTAGTGGGAATGCACAAATACTCAGCCAAACAACTGTTGAATCATAGGAATGAGGTAGCCAAATGAACGGAAACATGGATCCAACCAAGCACCCAACAAAGAAAATGCCATCCCAACCCAGTCTAAAATCCATAAGGGATTTTCCAAAGATTAGCCAAATCCCAAGATCGGGTCCACAACAAGTTCAATGTGGATTCCTCAAACATCGACACAGGTAAATTGATGTGGATTCCTCAAACATCCACATAGGTAAGTTGATGTGGATTCCTCTAACATCCACATAGAAAGAAAGCACTTTGAATTGGATTCCTCTTTCTTCCATAGTCAAAACCTTTCTTGAGTTGTTACCAATGGCACACCCCATAGAGAAAAAAGTAAACCCACTACATAAGAAAGATGAAGAAATGCAAGCTTCTGCACTAGGTAAACAAAAAGTTAGATGAGGCCTCTCCCACCCAGTGGGTTTTTTGAAACATAAACAGTAAAAATAAAAACAACCAAGCTTCCTCCCTTTTCTAACAGGGGAGGGAGATAACTTAATAGCACTTAGAGTTTGTTGTTTGTTAATTCCAAGTGGGCATAACAATCTAGGGTTACAATTTTGAATTTTGCACGCATAAATTTGGCTATGGTTTTAGCCAATATATTCTTTTTGTACTTTGCATTGTAATATGATTTCAATAAAAATCTTACTCTCCTTGGGCTTTCAGCAACTTTAATTATTTCTATAAAATTCCAAGGTAAAACGGATTTATCCTTAATTTTCACAATTTATGGTTTATTTAGAATCTTAGATTTAAACTTAAAAATAACTTACTGACAAATCCCATAATTTGGTATTTCAACTGGAAAGGGGCATTACAATGGAATAAGTGCATTGATCTTGTCAACCTGTAGGGTTATATCAGATTTTTAATGTAGAATAATGAAAAATCAAAGAGAAAGATCTACAGATCCAATTGAGGATATCCTGGAGTGATTGAAGAGCCAAAATTTTAAGAACCAACTATTGGAGCAATTTATTATTAGCTATGCAAATCTATAATTACCTAAAAGATCACGAAAGAAAAATCCTATCCACGAGGCATGGTTAGAAGAGCAAGGTGATAGATATGAGGTTTTGACGCATATGATAAAAGTTTGACATCTACAAATCTTATAATACATTTCAAAAAATTCTTGGATATTTACAAAGAAAATAGAAGTAGAAGGTAGAAGAAAGAGGGAAAGTGAAAACCTCAAAATATTTCTAAAGAAGAAATCATGAAGTAAAAACAACAGTCAAATCTAGAGCCACAAGACATCATTGAGCAAGAACAGGAAGGATTCAACATGTAGGGTGGTGATCAAGATCCTTTGATAGTAGATGTTTTATTGACTTCTAATGATTGCATGTATATCAATGAAGTCAAGGAGGAAAAGGAATCACTCGTTGAATGCAAATAGCCAAAGATGGAAATAGATGTGCCAATCCATGAGCTACCCAACAATCTTCCAAAAGGTGACTTGTTGCCATATATGATTGAATTTTAGGGTATCATATTTGTATTGTTCTGGATCAAATATGAAGCAAATGTTTGTATTGTTGCTTCATCCTAGGCAATCCTTTTTAAAAGAAATATTTTTTTGAAACTTCAAATAAAAATTTATATAATAAAATGAATTTTAATCAGAATTTTTGAATAATAAAGTAATTAATCCACAAGGGTTTACATTTTTGGGCTATTTGATAACAAGGGTTTTCATCCTGGAGATCAAGTTTACAATTAAGAGGCTATGTCCTTAAAAGCTTTTATTGATGCTTGTACAAAGTTATATATTTTAATGTATTTTATTTGATGCCTTCTTCCAAAACAAAGTTGGATTATTTATAGCATCAAGACTTCCATTAAAAAGATGTCTCCTCCCAAAAGTGGCAACTCTCCCAAATCTGTCGAGTTTTCCAATGGTTGTCATTAAATAATTAAATATACTAATGCTCCCTTCATGAAAATGTTTTCCTCCCTTGAGTGTGACGCTCCTCTTTGAGTGCAGCAATTTAATAGCATTGATTGAACATATTGCAGCGATTTCCTTGAGGGTAATTTAATGACAAGTAGTCTTTCATTTGATTCCAATGATCTCCTTATTGGGGATATTACAATCTATCGTCTGGAGGCAACAAAACTCTTGCTCTGGTATTTTCTCCCAGAACCTACCCAACACCTACAAATCCAATGCTTGGAGTACACAAATCTTTTGATCTTGTTCTTTCCCATCCAATAGGACTTTTAGGGTTTTTTAGGCAAGTCCATGTAGCCACAACTCCAAAAAATGACCACCATTTTATCGCAAAGATTATGCAAGTCCGTAGTCTTACAAAATTTATTATGAAACCATCGATATGCCACGTAGAGTAGGGGAATATTTCACTCTAGTTTTTTATGCCATATTCTACCCAAAATCTTCAACTCCAGTACTTCGAGTACACCAGACTTCCACTTTGGTTCTTTCCCACCTAGTAGGCCATTCAAATTTTTGGGGCTCAACATAGGGCACTTAAAAAACTGCTTTGATACACACATTTGTCCTCCAGCTGTAGGTCCTCCAAAAGGTTGTGGATCTAGGCCATCCAGATCTGGGTCAGAGTCATCACCCTCATACTCTTGTTCTTTCCCATCACAAGAAAAACTATCACAAGAAAACTCCTAAGCAATTTAATAGCATCCAAGGAACTAGGAATTGATCTTTTGTCTCTATAGAACTTCCATACAACCTCTGCACAACTTTAGCACAACTAGCAGGCATGCACACCCACTCAATGAAACAAATGTTAAATCACAATAATGAGAGAGCCAAATGAATTGAAGCATGGATCCATCTAGGCACCCTTCAAAGAGAACACCATCCCAAGCCAAACTAAAATCCCCAAGGGATTTTCCAAAGATCGCAAAATCTCAAGACCGGGTCTATAACAAGTTCAATGTGGATTCCTCAAACATCCACATAAGTAAGTTGATGTGGATTCCTCTAACATCCACATAGAAGGAAAGAACTTTGAAAGGGATTCCTCTATCATCTGTAGTCAAGCCAAAAATAGGGAGTCTTCCACTGATCTTCTATCTCCACGAAACTTTCACACAACTGTAACATTACTAGTGGGAATGCACAACCACTCAACCAAACAACTGTTGAATCATAGAAATGAGGTATCCAAATGATTGGAAACATGGATCCAACCAAGCATCGAATAAATAAAATGCCATCCCAACCCAGTCTAAAATCCCTAAGGGATTTTCCAAAGATTAACTAGATCCCAAGACTGGGTCTGCAACAAGTTCAATGTGGATTCCTCAAACGTCCACACAAGTTAATGTTGATTCCTCTAACATCCACATAGAAAGAAAACACTTTGAACTGGATTCCTCTTTCATCCATAGTGAAAACCTTTCTTGGGTTGTTACCAATGGCACACCCCTAAGAGAAAAATGTAAAACCACTTTATAGGAAAGACGAAGAAATGCAAGCTTTTGAAATAGGTAAGCAAAAAGTTAGACGAGGACTTTCTTGCCCAGTAGGTTTTTTGAAACATAAACAACCCTTAGAGTTTGTTTTTTGTTAATGCCAAATTGGCATAACAATCTAGGGTTACATTTTTGAATTTTGTACGCATAAAGTTGGCTAGGTTTTCAACAAATATATTACATTTTTTACTTTGCATTGCAATCTAATTTCAATAAAAATCCTGCTCTCCTTGGGCTTTTAGCCACTTTAATTATTTCTATAAAATTCCAAGGTAAAAGGGATTTATCCTTAATTTTCAAAATTTATGGTTTATTTAGAATCTCAGACTTAAACTTAAAAATCATTTACTGACAAATCCCATAATTTGGTATTTCAACCAAAAGGGTGCATTACAATGGTATAAGATCATTGATCTTGTCAAACTGCAGGGTTATATCAAATTTTAAATGTAGAATAATGGAAAATCAAAGAGAAAGATCTAAAGATCTAATTGAGGATATCCTGGAGCGATTGAAGAGCCAAAATTTTAAGAACCAACTATTGGAGCAATTTATTATTAGTTATGAACATCTAACTTCATTTAGCAGATCACAAAAGAAAAATCCTATCCATGAGGCATGGTTAGAGGAGTAGGGTGATAGATATGATGGCCAACTTCTTGTCTTTTGCACATATGATAAAAAGTCTAACATCTACAAATATTATAAAACCTTTGAAAAATTCTTGGAGATTTACAAATAAAATAGAAGTAGAAGGTAGAAGAGGGAAAGTCAAAACCTCAAAATATTACTAAGGAAGAAATCATGAAGTAAAAAGAATAGTCAAATCCAAAGCCACAAGACATCATTGAGCAAGAACAGGAGGGATTCAACATTTAGGGTGGGGATTAAGATCATTTGAGAGTAGAAGATGTTTTATTGACTTATAATGATTACATGTATAATAATGAAGTCGAGGAGGAAAAGGAATCACTGGCTAAATGCAAATAGCCAAAGATGGAAATAGATGTGCCAATCAATGAGCTACCCAACGATCTTACAAAAGGTGAGTCATTGCCATATATGATTGAATTTCAGGGTATCATGTTTGTATTGTTTTGGATCAAATATGAAGCACATGTTTGTATCATTACTTCATCGTTGGCCAATAATGTTGCTGATCTCCCAAATGGATGTATTGAGGAGGTTCGCAATAAGTTCAATGTGGATTCCTCAAACATCCACGCAAGTAAGTTGATGTGTATTCCTTTAACATCCACATAGAAGGAAATCACTTTGAAATGGATTTCTCTATCATCCATATTCATACCAAAAGTAGGTAGTATTTTGTTGATCTTCTATCTTTGTGAAAAATTTGCATAACTATAACATTACTAGTGGGAATGCACAACCACTCAGCCAAACAACTAATGAATCATAACAATGAGGTAGCTGTTATAGCTTGGAATTGCACCCTTCTGAGAGAGTTCTTCAGGGTGCCTCACTTCCAAATACAAGCATGAGAACAACCTCAGGATGTGGGTATCCTATAGTGAGGTTGAACCTCTAGACTTTTTTATGAGGCTAGTCCCTTAAGTGTTTCACTTCAGCTCTTGATCTCACACTAAAATCTCATGTTTGCTAAGGAAAAGGGGAAGGAGGATGACTGAAAAGAAATTTTAAGCTAAGGTAGGTGATGCACCAAAAGAAGTGATCCACTTGGTCTGGGAAAAGAGTGAACCACTTATGAATCCAAATAGGGCATAGGTTATTTTGGTTTTGTCTCAAGGCCATAGGCATGGAGCTTTTGCATAGAGGTTGAAGAGAAGCCTTACACTTTGAAGGATAACAAAATAGGTCTAAGGGAGACACTATGAACTGGTAACACTTCAAAAGAGCTTGACACACAAACACTTCACCCAAACCTGCACAAAATCGAGAGGACTAAAAGCAAGGTGCTAGAAGAAATCACAGGGGATGAATAAGAATCATACATTCTGCAAAATGAAACCAAATGTGCACACTTGTTTTAAACAAAAATAGAAAAGTCTTCCTTATATTGCTTCAAAAGAGTCTTTTACAAAGTGATTTCTATAGAGTGATTCTATCACCAATCTGGGGATAATTTACTTGGCACGAAGGCCTCTATTTATATAGAAAAGGGGGAAGAAAGAAGGGGAAGAAGGAAGAAGTCACCGATGGTGGGAAATCTGATGTTGCAAAATGCGCTGCTCAGGATCACTAAACAATACTCTCGATCCCCTCTTGTCTTTAAGACTTTCTTTGATGGGTCTAAAAGTCATGTTGTGGGCTGCTGGAATGTTTCTTCTTGGCGTGACACATTTAAGCATCAAATGGTTATTGTGGGCAATGAACCATGGTGGATGAGAGCCTTCATAACTTCTAGCTACCAACCACTTGAACTCTCCCATATTTATTAAACATCTTTGTGCCACTTGTCCTTTACTGATTGGTCTTTTTTGCTCTAGTTACACCATGTGGCAACCTTCCATTCGTTGCATCATGATTCTCGTGTTGCTGGACCAAGCTTAAGTCGAGCCCTTGGAGAATCCCAATTTACTCTATGCAAAGTGATTTGGGTTCTTTGGCCTCTCTAGCTTTGGACTTTGTCGGCTCCTTCACTTATAAAGCCTTTTAAGTAGAGTACTTGGAGAAACTCAATTTACTCTATGCAGAGTAATTCGAGTTCTTCAAGCATACTTACTTCAAGCTTGTCCATCTTGAAGTCTTCTCACTTTGTTATTTCTCAAGCATTACAACTTTGGGCTTTTCAAACCTGATTACTTCTAATGGCTAGTTGCTTATCCTAATTTTGAAGTCCATTGGCCTATCATTTCCTTTGGACACTTGGTCTTAGGTTTCTTTTTCGACTTATTTCTTTCAGGCAAATCTCCCAAAGGAATTTTTTGGACAATTTATCCGAAGAAATTCCTTCAAACTTTTTGTCTGCATCTGTCTTCGAAATTGCCCTTCGGGCTTTTTGCAATGGACTTTTTCGAAGGGTAAGAGACCCTTTGGGCTTTTTGCATGTCCCTTCAGACTCCTATGAATGATTAGATTATCAAAATTGACATGTCCCATTCTTCTATGCCACAACCAACTTTCATCAATCTTTCCTCAGAGGTAACTATCATTGTTTGCCTCAACAAAATTGTAGATGTTGTTCTTGGTCCTTTTCCCTTCTGCAACTATTTTTCCAGATCTTTTTAACTTACAGCTTTCAGCATCAAATATGACCTTGTATCCATTGTCACACATTTGACTGACATGTAGTAGATTATGCTTCAATCCTTTGACATAAAGATCATCATGTGTAGGAAGCTTACCATCAATCTGTCAGGTTCCTTTGCCTTTGATTTTTATTGTTGTGTTGACTCCCAAAATGACAATTCCTACTTTGCATTTGCTCAACTTGGTGAACTTACTCTTGTCACTAGTCATATGCATGGAACATCCACTATCAATTACCCACAGATTCTACTCTTTGACATGGAGTGTTGTTTGAGCAATCAATGATTGACTTTTCACTCTCCACATTTGTTTAGGTCTCTCATGCGCCTTTTTCTTTTCTTTCTTAGTGATTTGTGGACCTTTGTTCTCATGAGGAAACTTGCCCTTCTTTACATTGTTTATGTTTGGCATAGCAAAGTTAGTCCTACAATGCTTAGCTATATGACCAAAATTATTACAATTATAACACATTAAACTTGAATTTAGCAGAGGAGCAAATGAGTTTCTACTTACAAAACTAATTCTTCTAGGAGGAACAACTCTACATTCAATGGCCCTATAACCATACTGATTACAAATGTAACAATACCCATAAAAGAATGAATAATACTTGGTCATAGAATTCTTTGGTGCAGTATGATTAACTTTCATACTCCTTTGTTTCTTCAAGTCTATCACTTGAGTAAATCCTTCTGCATCTTTGATTACAGACCTTTTCCCAGAATTTATTCTCTTCACTTTCTCTTGGTTTGGATATTTTGTAGTGTCCTTTTTGACCTTCTCCTTCTTTGATTCAGCTCCTCTTTCTATTTTGAAGTTGTCATATAGATTGGTCGACGTACTAGTTGATGAGTCATTTCCTTTCTCATATCCAAGACCAGATTTTTCATTTGAAGGCTTATGACCACTAATTAATTCATTAAGAATGTCTGATCCTTTTGTCGACTTTAGACTTTTGTCTATTTGACTTTTTGCCTTCTCAAGTTCTTTCCTCAAAGCTACTATTTCTTCCTCAAGCTTCATGCACTCTTTAGACTTTGTTTGTAGTTCCATCTTAACTACTTCTATTCTTTTGGCCTTCTCAAGTTGAGTTTTCAAAGTCACTACCATTTGATTAGATTTGTCAAGTTCCTTCTGCCCAAGTTTCTTTTGTTTTGAGTTCTCTTTTCTTAATTTTTCAATCTCTTCTAAAGCACAAAATAGCGTGCCTTCTAGATCAACTTCACCTTCCTCTTCTTCACCCCAATCTTTATCTTCATCTTATTCTTGATTTATGGGAGTGGATTCTTCTGCCATGAATAGAAATTCTTTTCTCTTTGCTACAAAACCACAATCATGATCATCATCCGAACTATCACTATCACTACCTTTCACTGAGTCATTGTCTTCTTTTGTATATAAAACCTTTCTTGCTCTTGAAGAAGTTATTTATTTTTGCATAGTGAGGTTTTGCCTTTTTGCTACTCTCTTCTTGCTCAGAATTGTCTTTTTTATTATAAGGACATTTGGCAGCAAAGTGTCCTACCTTTCTGTAGTTAAAGCATTTGAATGGTAGCTTATCTTTTTATTTTCCTGACCCTCTCTTTAATTTTCTGACAAAGTTAGCTTCTTCTTCATCAGACTCCTCAGATTCAGACATAGAATTTTCTTCTTTTCCCTGCTTTGCTACTTTGAATGCAGCTTCTCTTTTAAAGGTATCAGTCTCTCCCATTCTCATTTCATAGGCTGTAAACGTTCCATGCAACTCATCCACTGTGAGCTTATCTAAATCTCTTGTTTCTTCACGCAGAGATTTTGGAGTCATATCTTGATGGTAGGGATCTTAGAACCTTTTTGACAATAGTTGATTCTTTTATTGTTTCTCCAAGTCCTCTGATAGCATTCACTATTTCATCTACCCTGAGGAGGTAGTCAACAATCTTCTCCTCATCATTCATCTTAAGACTTTGAAACTGTCCTTTTTATGTTTGGAGCTTAGCTTGCTTCACCTTGTCATCTCCTTCATAGATGCTTTTCAACTTGTTCTAGATGTCTTTTACACTCTGACAGTGCATTACTCTGACAAACTCTGAATTTGATAGTCCACAAAGAATGGAAATCTTTGCCTTGGCATTGTTTTCATATGCCTTCTTGGCAGCTTGATCTATAGGAGCTATAGCAAAAGTTGTGTATCTGTTTACCACAAACATCCATACATCAAATCCTAATGAGGACAAATATGCTTCCATTCTTATGCTCCAAAAAACATAGTTAGACCCATGAAAGAGAGTTGCTTTGTTTGATGAGGATCCTTCTTGACTGGCTATTGTGTTCACTAACCAAGATCTACTTGAGCCGATTAAGATTCTCTTAAGGAACCCTAGGCTCTGATACTAGTTGTTGAACACAACTATCTACTGAGAGGGGGGTGAATCAGTAGATCAACAAAAACTAGTTCTTTTAGACCTTTTAGAGGAAATAGAAATTATATGCAAGTAAAAAAATATAGAGATTACACATACACATAAAAACACATTAAGCAAGATTGTTACGTGAAAAACCCAAAGAAAAAAATCACGATGAAAATGGCTACTAGAATTTACTATTCTAATCTAGCCTCACTGTTAAATGCCTTACTAGCTAATCTCATTGGATACATTCAAGAACACCCACTCTATGGAAGAACCCACTCCCTAAGGAGACACCAATCCCCTAACGAAGCACCAACTCAATTTTTTGATGGCACCAACCAATCAGAACTATGAAGCTACAACTTCATACTACAAGATGGATTCAAAATGAATCCAAATCAATTTCTTTGTTACAATTTTAGTCTGTAACTACTCATTCTCTACTCAATCTTTGCACATTCTCTGTGTGCTCTTTCTTTCTCTCTGCCTCACTCTCTGTTGCTCTATCTTTCACTCTGTGTCTGCATACATTTCAAAGTGACACCCTTTGAGTTACTCTACAACGCTCTCTCAATTGCAATGACAACTTCATAATGAATAAGATGTCTTGTATATACATTGAGTTTTAGGGTTTCATCTATATGTGTTCACACTTTAGTGCCTTTTAATCAATTCCAGCTATCTGTTCTCATTCAATGTGACTTTGACATATGCAAATTCCCATGTCTCAATTCATACATCACACTTCAATGCTCAAATCTCTTTTCTATATTTGACAACTGCTAGATTCCAGTCATAACTGCGTTGTTTCCTTTTCACACTTTAACTCCCATTTTTTGGTTCTTCATTCAATGCGAATTTGACATATACCCTTTTATTATCTCGATTCATGCATCATGCCGCAATGTTCAATTCTCTTTTCTTTTTTTGGCAAGTGTTGGAATCAAGTCATAACTGCATCATTTCTTTAATCAAGAATTGATTGGTTGAATCGATCAATCTCGAGCTCTGTGTAATCATTTATAGGGTTTGTCTATTCCTTCATTTGTTCGTTGAGAACATATTAAATGCAGACCTTTGATTTCTTTCTTTGTGCCAAGTCTAACCATCGAGCTCCTTTTTGCATCTCACTATTTCCTATATATCTGGATCACTTTCACTCCTTTCAATTTATGCTAATATGCTTGACCTTTACCCTTTCTATTGTATCGTTAAACTTCGGCATGTTGATGTGATCTCATTTTCTTTGGCATTCTTGTAATGTTGTTACACCGTTGATCCTTGTACACTTGCTCGATCTTTAACATGCCTTGTCCCTTTGAGAATGCCCTAGAAGACTTCCACACTTTATCATTTGGCAAAGTTGCAAGTGACCTTTCTCTTTGGACAATTTGTTGCGTGCTTTTTGTCAAGGGCTTTTCGGGACAATTTCCCCAAAGGAATTGTTGCGGACAATTTCCTCGAAGGAATGTCTAAGTGCCCTTTGGATTTTCTTTAAGGGTCCACATGCCCTTCAGTTTTTCTGTAAGGGCCACATACCCTTTGACCTTTTGAAAAGATCCCTTTGGACTTTCTGCAATGGTCCACTTGCCCTTCGAAACTTTTGTAACGGTCCACTTACCCTTCGGACTTTTTGAAAAGATCCCTTTGGAATTTCTCAAAGTGTCCTTTCGAAAACTTTATTTGGTCCACTTACCCTACAGACTTCTTGCAAAGTACCCTTCAGAAATTCTCAAAGTGTCCTTTCAAAAACTTTGTTTGGTCCACTTGCCCTTCAGATTTTTCTCATTGCTTTGCTCATTAGATTGAAAAAAGTAAAGTCATTTGATAAACCCAATCAACTCCACTAGACCAATTCGCATTCTCAACATTCCTCAACTTATAAAGTTGAACGAAGTAAAGTTGTTCCATAACCTCGATTAACTCTTCCTTGACCCATTTGGGTTCTTCACATTGCTTGAATTATAAAGATGAGAGCAGTTAAGCCATTCCAAAAACCCGATCAACTCTGCTAGACCCATTCGGATTCTTGAGATTGCTTAGCATATGAAATTGAATGAAGTAAAGTTGTTCTAGAAACCCAATCAACTCTGCTAGACCCATTTGGGTTCTTGAGACTGCTTAGCTTATGAAATAAATGAAGTACACAGATCCGATCAACATTCCCCTGACCTAGTCGGGTTTTTGACATGGCTTTACTTATGAAACTTTATAAGTAAAACCGAATGAAGTACATGGACTTGACAAACCCGAATCACTATGCCTTTGTCATTAATGTTTGCCTATTTGACATCAATGACAATCTTACAGACAATCTCCTTATACACCATGATTCTCAAATTGCCAACATAATTATATGTCAGAACATTACTGTACAACAAACTTAATTAGCATGAAGAATTTCAAACAGAACCTTGAAATTCATCTGATTAAAGTATGGTATCACGAAGTAAATAAAATTCCTAATACAGATGCCTAATTCATCATAAACTGTGATAATATATTCGAGTTTTCACTCATAAAGTCCAACGTACTGCAAGAAATGTATACTTCACTATTCTTGGATGTCCTTCAAGAGATTTCGTATCAAGCAAACATGGCTCCATTAAATAGCAAAATTTGTGCGCCTGGACCCTGCATTTCTAAAATCAAGATATATGGTTTGAGCCAAAAGCTATTACTCTTAACATTTAAATTTGTCAAAACATTTATGGCCACAGAGGGAAGTTTTGATTTTATAAGAGAGAACAAAGAAAGGAGTTATAAAAATGCTAGTATGGAATCTAAAATGCACTCACAATATTTGAGCAAATTACCCAACATTGATAACTAGTTTTCCTGCCTCCTTTCATTATTTCTTCCTGATATGAAAACATTTCTCTCAAATTTGTTTAGGTTCATCAATATCATTGGTCTTCGCCATGGTAAACTATTAGAGGCAAATGTTGATAAAATTATAGATTCATTTGAAGATACATTTGTATCAACATTACTTGCACAAGTTTTTGTCGATTATCAAAAGCTAGATCTTTCGCATAAAGCCCGACAAGTAAAGAACAAAGTTTGATATGAATAATTTTGTTCAGATTATTTTCTAACTAGATCCATTTTCCACAAGAGCACATGCTATGGTAAACCTCTTTTGGTATATTGTTCACAAGCCATTTAACAAAGAGCAACTAGGCTACTCTGTTTGGTGTTCCCCTAAAGTCTATCATAGTCATGTGGGATTTCATTTCACCGTTAAATCTTCTAAGCATAACTCACTATATTTACCAGAGAGAATAGATTAATTCCCCCTGAATTCAGAGATACAACCGTATTCTGACAAAATTGAATTAGTTGTGAAGTTTGATATATCAAGGCTGCAAAATGATTATCAGTTTGTTAATTTTAATGAAGCTGAGTTATCTGCAAAAGACTCTAAAGATATAATAAGTGTTGTTGAATGTGCAAAAAATTATATACACATTTATACTTTTTTATGATTCTAAACAAGAGAAAATCATGGATCAACATCAGGCCATTGAAGGATCCAGGAACTAAGAAGGACCAAGGGGAACCAAACCACCAATAGGAAGATAAACCATACCTTGCCAAAGAATAATGCCTCTGCCTACAACAAGACCATCATGAAACAGGGAATCTTCTATCGATTTTCTACATCTATGAAACATCTGCCCAACCACTACTCATACTAGGTCTTGATGCAAATTCCTCAAGCCTCCACGCACCAAGACCATCATGAATCTGGAGACTTTTCTCTATCAGGAGGACTAGATTGAGAAAGATTGACCTATCTGCACACAAGACTTTGTGGACTCCTCTATCATCCACAAGGGAATATTTAACTTATATGTGGATTTCTCTAATATCTATAATGTCACAGAGGGCAAAATTATGGATTCCTTGATCATACACAAAAGTAATGAAGGAGCCATAAGTCTGCCATAGAGAAATATGCATACCCATTACACAAGAAACATATTCCTTTCCCAATAGGAGGAAATAACTTAACAACCATCAAACTATGTGAAATAAGCTCCCTTATGATAATACCAAAATAAAACAAGAGCATAAAAGGTAGACAATAACAACCAACATTCCACATGAAGTAATCTCCCTGCAAGGTGAAGCCAGTTCTTTGCAGTGAAGCTGACATTCCACCAAATAGAGATCCAACAGGATATCCTTGAAACTTCCACTTGGGGAGCACTGCATTCCACTAGTCCAATGTCTTACCCAACACCTTCTAAACACTATGGATCTACCACTTTGTGGTAGTAAAGCTTTTACTCTTGTTTTTCCACTAAAACCCATCTAGAACCTCTGAAAGAACACCATTCTCTTGTAGAGATTCTACTAGTTCGTAGTCTTATCAAATAGAACCCAAACCCTCTAAATCTTTCACTTGGAGTCAACAACACTTCCACTTTGTTTTTTGCTACCACAACTCACCTAGAGCATCTGGTAATTCAACAATAGCTAAGGAACTAGGAAGACCTATGAGAAACCAAACAACCAACAATCAGCTAGGCAATTTTCTGCCAATTTTTTGCCTTTGTAAAACATCTATCCAACCACTGCTCATACTAGGTCTTGATGTAAAATCCTCAAGCCTCCATGCACCAAGACTAGTATGAATCTAAAGTCTTTTCTCTACCAAAAATACCAAATCACGAAAGAATGACCCGTCCGTACGACTTTGTGGATTCCTTTATCACCCACAAGGGCAAATCTAATTTATGTATGCATTCCTCTAATATCCATAATGTCATAGAGGGAAAAACTGTCGATTCCTTGATCAACCACAAAGGTAATGAAGGAGCCATAAGTCAACCATAGAGAAAAATGCATACCCACTGCATAGGGAACACATACCTTTCCTAACAAGAGAAGGAGATAACTAAGCAACCATCAGACTATGTGAAACAAGCTCCATTATGATAATACCAAAATAAAACAAGAGCATAAAGGGTAGATAATAACCAACATTCCACATGAAGAAGTCTTCCAACAAGGTAAAGATGATTCTTAGGGGTACAACATACATTCTTGCAAACAGATATCCAACAGGATATTCTTGAAACTTCCACTCGAGAAGCACTACACTTTCACTAGTCTAATGTCTTACCCAACGCATTCTAAACATTGCAAATATATCACTTTGGAGCATCAAATCTTCTGCTCTAGTTTTACCCCAAAACCCATCTAGAACCTTTGAAAGAAGACCACCATTCTGTTGTAGAGATTCTGTCAATCCATAGTCTTATTAAACATAGTCCAAGACCCACAAAATATAAAGCATGGAGTCAACAACACTTTTGCTTTCATTTTTTTTGCTTGCCTAGGGCCTCTTGTAATTTAGCAACAACCAAGGATTAGGAAGACCAATGTGGAACCAAACAACCAATAGGCAGCTAGACCATACCCTGCCAAAGAGTAACGCCTCTACTTACAATAAGACCAGCATGAAACAAATAATCTTCTACCCAACCACTGCTCAGAGTAGGTCTTGATGCAGATTCCTCAAGCCTCCATGCACCAAGACCAATATGAATCTGGAGTCTTTTCTCTGCCAAGAGGACCAAATTGAAAAAGATTCACCTGTCTGCATGAAAGACTTTGTGGACTCTTCTATCATCCACAAGGGCACATCTAATTTATGTGCGGATTCCTCTAATATCCATAATGTCATAGAGGGTAGAATTGTGGATTCCTTGATCATCCACAATGATAATGAAGGAGCCATAAGTCAGCCATGAGTCGGCCATAGAGAAAAATGCATACCCACCATAGAGGAAACACATCCCCTTACCAACAGAGGAAAGAGACAACTTAATAGCCATCACACTGTCTGAAACAAGCTCGGTTATGATAATACCAAAATAAAACAAGAGCATAAAGGGTAGACAATAACAACCAACATTACACATGGAGTAGTCTCCCCACAAGGTGAAGCCAGTTCTTGGGGGTGCAATCAACATTCTTCTAAATGGAGATCCAAAGCGATATCCCAATCCAAAACGTGCAAGTCTACCGCTTGGTGTCAGCAACACATCCACTTCAGTTTTTCTTGCAAAAACTCACCTAGAGCCTTCGGTAATTCGGCAACAACCAAGGAACTAGGAATACCCATGAAGAACCAAACAACCAACAAGGAATTAGACCATACCCTGCCAAAGAGTAACGCCTCTGCCTAAAACAAGACCAACATTAAATAGGAAGTGTTCTGCCAATTTTCTACCTCTATGAAACATCTGACCAACCACTGCTCATACTAGGTCTTGATGCAGATTCCTCAAGCCTCCATGCACCAAGACCAACATGAATCTATAGTCTTTTATTTTCCAGGAGGATCAGATCGAGAAAGATCCACCTGTTTACAAGAAAGACTTTGTGGACTAATCTATCATCCACAACGGCACATCTAACTTATGTGTGGATTCCTCTAAAATCCATAATGTCATGAGGTCAGAATTATGGATTCCTTAATCATCCACAAAGGTAATGAAGGAGTAATAAGTCAGCCATGAGTTACCCATAGTGAAAAATGCATACCCACTGCACAAGAAACACATCCCTTTCCCAAAAGGAGAAATAGATAACACTCATCAGACTATGTGAAACAAGCTCCCTTATGATAATAACAAAATAAACAAGAGCATAAAGGGTAGACAAAAAACTATAATATCCTTTGCTCAAACTAAGTTCAAATAGTTGATTTAAACCCTCAAGAAATATTGTCAAAAACTTTGCATACAACCTCTTACTTGCCAGTTTAGTGTTTTCAGTTTACTTTGCTTGCTTGGAATGTTTTCAAATGAAGTTTAAATGCTTGCAATAAACATTTCACTATCTAAGCAATGAACTAAGATGAAAATACAATTCTTTTGGTCCCTTCAAATGCATATATAGGATCTAAACATGTGAATTATGCACCTTCAACCAATTGACATTTCGTCAAACACTTGGCATGCGAACTAATATGCAAAGTATGAACAATATGGATATGAGCAATACAACCCATAAATGATATGCAACTTATCTCTCTTTTATTGATATGCCAATTACAATTTTGATAAGAACATGTATAGCTAAGACTCTTGGTTGTACAAGTATGCAACTTTTGAAAATTAGAGTACAATGGCAACAATAAACACTATTATATATGCTATGAATGATACAAAACATAAAGGAACCTGAATATATGAAGCCCCTTTCAAATCGATGTAATGATGGCAACCCCAATACAATGCAATGATGATTCTTCAAAGTTGAGATGACCTATATGTGCACTGTGCATGCCTCAGACCAACAACTCTAATATAAAATAAACTGCAACATTTTGAGACCCTCTCAAGGACTAAAAACCATCATCATGCCCTCAATAATGGAGTGCTCCAGCTAGAAGAGGAAATTGATGCAAACCAAGGCCTCCATGATCAAAATCATGGTCCTCTAGCATGCTAATATGATGATTGAAAATTATATCAAATAGCTGGTACAACTCAGAAATGCCTTTTATGCAAAAAATTGATGTAAGTTTAAGCTAAAAAATAATCTCCATAGCTGATAAGCAATCTCTACCTCCAAATTTGGCCAAAGGCCACAAAATTTGCAATGTAAGAACAATTGAACTTCTGATTGAAGCCCACAATTAGACAATAATCTCAGCTGATAGTTTCAAAACCTCAAAATTGCATAACCTATGAGAGTTTTCATTCTCAAAAGCTCAATAATGGTAGAAACCCTAACTGGTTCCTTCTCCAAACAAGAACTCCAAACCAAATGTCAAATCCTCAATCAAAAGAAGCTTCGTTGACCCCCTTAATATACTTTTTCATGAGCTGGTTGATCCCCTTTGAGAGCTTTTTTAATCATTTAAAATAATATTAAATGTGTGCACATTGACTTTATTAAATAATTAAATATTCAACCTCCAAGTCAATATTAATTAAGTACTTAAAAATCACTTAAATGAGGGTCATGGTCCCATTACACAAAGTGATTTCTAATATCTTATATTATAATTGCACTTTATAAATAATTATTAAAAAAGTAATCACTTTATTAATAATTAAAATAACATAACTCCACAAATAATCATTATATCTCAATTCCATTTGAACTTGGGAGTTAACCATTGTGTCCACTATGCATCCAACTGCCTCACTAAAAATAGTAAGGGTCCCTCTCTATCAATCACTGACTCACTATAAATAAAAAATCCCTCATTATCTGATTAAATCAATTGTGCACGGGATTGACACTGCAATCATAGCCTGTTCAAGTGCCCTTCTATAAATGAAAACCCTGACTACCTGAAATGATGACTTACTATAAATAGTAAGCATGAAGAACTGCGTCCAATGAATGGCCAACCCTGAACCTGTACTAAGCTCTGACAAAGAAAACACATTGATATCTACCAAAAAAGACCCTCCAACCCTCTGAGTTAGGCTACAAGGTCCAATGATATGCTAAATCAATCATAAACCATGGTGAGCTAAAATGGGGACATTACAAAAACAACAAACATTACACATGGATTAGTCTCCCCACAAGGTGAAGTCGGTTCTTGTAGGTGTAATCGACATTCTTCCAAATGGAGATCCAACAGGATATATCCTTGAAACTTCCACTTAGGGAGCACTGTACTTCCACTAGTCTGATGTCTTACGTAACACATTCTAATTACTGCGGATCTACCACTTTTCTCTCTCATTTTTCCCCCAAAACCCATCTGGAACCTTTGAAAGAAGACCACCATAATGTTTCATAGATTCTAGTAGTCTGTAGTCTTATCAAACACAGTAAAAAACCCACAAATCTACTGCTTAGAGTCAACAACACTTTCGCTTCGGTTTTTTGCCAAAACTTGTCCAGAGCCCCCTGTAATTCAGCAACAGTGAAAGGAACTAGGAAGACCCATGAGGAACTAAACAACCAACAAGGAACTAGACCATAGCCTACCAAAGAGTAATGTCTCTACTTACAATAACACTAGCATGAAATAGTCAATCTTCTACGCATTTTTTGCCTCTGTGAAAGGCACATCTAACTTATGTGTGGATTCCTCTATTATCCATAATGTCACAAAGGGCAGAACTATGAATTTTTGATCATCCACAAAGGTAATGAAGGAGCCATAAGTCAACCATGAGTCAGCCATAGAGAAAAATGCATACCCGCTATATAAGAAACACATCCCTTTCCCAACAGGGGAAGGAGAGAACTTAATAGCCATCCGATTGTGTGAAACAAGCTCCCTTATGATAATACCAAAATAAAACAAGAGCATAAAGGGAAAACAATTATAACTAACATTATACATGGAGTAGTCTCCCCACAAGGTGAAGCTTATTCTTAGGGGTGCAACCAACATTCTTCCAAATGGAGATCCAACGGGATATCCCTGAAACTTATACTCGGAGTGCACTACACTTCTACTAGTCCCATGTTTAATCCAACACATTTGAAACACTGTGGATCCACCGCTTTGGGACAACAAAGCTTCTACTCTCATTTTTCCCCTAAAACCCATCTAGAATGCTTTGGAAAAAGACCACCATTCTATTGCAGAGATTTTGCTAGTCCGTAGTCTTATCAAACACAATCCAAAACCCGCAAATCTATTGCATGGAGCCAACACTTCTGCTTTGGTTTTTTCTGCTAAATATCCACTAGAGACTCTAATAATTTGGAAATAGCCAAGGTACTAGGAAGACCCATGAGGAACCAAACAACCAACATGTAACTAGACCACAACGTACCAAAGAGTAACACCTCTGCCTACAAAACTAGCATGAAACAGGTAGACTTGTACTGATTCTTTGCCTCTGTGAAACATCTGCCCAACCACTACTCATACTAGTTCTTGATGTGGATTCCTCAAGCCTCCATGCACCAAGACCAGGATGAATCTAGAGTCTTTTCTCTACCAAGAGGACCGAATCGAGAAATATCGATCCCTCCACAGGAATGACTTTGTGGACTCCTCTATCATCCAAAGGGCACATCTAGCTTATTGTTGACCATTTTTGGTCCTGCAGACCAGAGTCGGTCTCCCTTTTCTTTTCCTTCCATTTCCATGCTCACACATGAAGGATAATGTAGAAGTATACTTATACAACTCATTTTTTCTCTTGGCATGCAAAAGGCTTAACTTCAAGCCTTTGCAAGTACAGGCAAGGTTGGAAGGAGTGATTATACAGGAGTTTGCAAAAGGTGCTAGCTTCATGAGAGTTCCCAAAGTTGAGTGTAAGTTCCGTGTCTCAAATGTCTAAAGAGCTCCATGATGTGTTCTCAGGTCTAACAGATCAAATAAACTATTTTAGAGGACTTTTATTGGCAAAATGGACCAGTTTGGAGGGCAGAAAATGCTTGAAAGGGTCAGAGTTTTCCTTCGAGAAAAAAGGACTAAGGCAAAAGAAATCCAAGCAAATTCAAGGGATGAATTCCTTCAAACTTTACGTCTGAAGGAATTCCTTTAGACATTTTTTCCTAAGGTATTCATCAGAGGTTTTTTCCGAAAGAAAGAAAGGGCCAAAGGATCATTTTCAAAAGCCTAAAGGGTAGCAACCCTTGTGAGGGGCACTCAGGAAACAAAAAGGGCCTTCTTTTCTGAAAGGCAATTTTGGAGACCAAGTAGCACTTGTGGAGGGTAGGAAAGCACTTAGCAAAAGGCCCAAAAGGGACTTGCTCTTCGAAAGAAGGACAAGGCAAAGATAGAAGAAAAGGCAAATGCTAAATTTCTTTGGACAGAATGTCTGAAGGAATTCTTTCAGACATTTTGTCCGAAGAAATCCTTTCAGAAGAAAATCCCTTAGCAAAAGACAAGGAAAATGCTTCAGACAAAAAGTCTAAAGGGGAATTCACCCAAAAGAAATGGCTGAGCATTCAAAAGAACATTTCCTTCGAACAAAATGTTCAAAGGAATTGGGAAGCCAAGGTTGTCCGAAGGATCCCGACGGGCAGGTGCCCTTGTAGGGGACTCTTGGCGACTGTGAAAAGGACCTTTCCCAAGGATCGAAGGGACACCTTCCCTTTAGGAGGGTTAAAATACAAATGCCCAAACAAAGATAGGAAAGCTAAAGGCAGGAAAGCTGAAGGAATTGCCAAGGGGGGTGACGGGCTCAAAGACGTCAAAATTGAGCATCGTGAACTAGCCATTGGAATCCAAATGTCAGATGACATCCCCACAAACATCAAATTCATGGCAACGGACCTGTTGATCTTTAAATGCTTGAGCGCAAACCTAAGGAAATTCAATGGGTTAAGGCTAAAGGGAAGAGACCACAGAGAAAGGAGCTAAAAAGGCTAGGAGAAGAAAAAGCTAGAAAAGGACAAAAGCTAAGAATGAACTCAGTGACCTGCTGATGAAAGAGCCCAAGGAGCCAGCAAAGGATGATAAGATAGCCCTGAGAGCTCAAATTCCATAAAAAGACAAAGCCAAGAAGAGACAAAATATGAGATATGGACAAAATAGCCCAAGTGGCAAAAGGGAGGCGAGTTATTCATGCAGTTGAAACAGTCTTTGCCAAGTGGTCATCAAGGAGCACAAATAGTGAACAATGTGGCCTATTTTTTTCCTCATTTTGTATTAATGGTCAGACAACCACGTGAATGTCTTGAAGAAGGGGTCTTGTTTGCAGACAAATGGCATGGCCCATGTTTTCACACATGACATTTAATATGTTTTAAATGCCTAAAGTCAAAACCGGAGCCGACACAACATTCTCATTCAACGGCTTCCTCTTCCAAATGCTCTCAATGCACATGGGCCACTTGTAAAAGGGTGCCAAAGTCTTTTCCAAAAGGGTACCATTGCTTCTTCTTTCTCTATATATATTGTAAAACTCTCATTTGAGAAGGGATATCTCATTTTTTGTATGGCACAGCCCTGCCAAATTTTTTACTTTGAATCAATAGAAAGTGTTTTACCTCTATTTGGTTAGATATATCTCTGAGTGTGTTTGAGTATTAACCTTGTGTTCATTCATTTCTTTCCTAATGCTTTCACAAGCTTGATACCAACACACCTGGTATAGACAAAGTGCCATTCCTGTAAATAACAAGAAGAGTTATATCTGGAGTGCAGAGGCAGAAGAAGGTTACTAGAGAGTGTGTGTGTGTTTTTTTTACAGTTCTTGTGGTAAGTGTTGACCATTTTTGGCCCAACAGGCCAAAATCGGTCCCCTTCTTTCCCTGCTATTTTGAGCCAGTTCACTTTTTGATTTTGCACAAGTCTAGAAATTTCTATAGACTCTGTTGGTGTTTCTACGAACCCTACAGCCATTTCTACAGACTTTGCAAGAAATTTCTATGGACTCTGCAGGCAAGAAATAGGTTCCCAACACTTAGGTGCAAAATGGAGCATTCCAAGTTCATTGGCAAGGTTCAATCAAATGGTTCAAGGGCTTGGTTCAACAGTCAGTTCAACATTTGGTTCAAATAAATGGTTCAATAAGAAGGTTCAATAGAGTCTCTCGAAGGACAAGTGCCCTTACGGAGGGCACTTGGTCGGCGACAGTACCGACATAGATTTCCCAAAGGGTACCTTTCGAAGAAAGTTGAAGGAAAAGCCAAGGACATAATTTCTTCAAACAAAAAGTCCGAAGAAATTCGGTGAGGCTACGAGCAAAAAAGTCCAAAGGAAAACAAGTAAAAAAGACTTAAGACTAAGGCAAAGGCAAGAATGATTTCTTTCAGAATTTTGTCTGAAGGAATTCCTTCAGATAGAAAGTTTGAAGAAATTCGGGAGAAGCCACAGGAGAAGGCCCAAAGAGAATTCTGAAGGAAAGGAATTAGCAAGACAATTCTTGCAGACATTTTGTCCACGAGAAAATAGCCGAAGAGAAAAGACCGCTGAAGGATCCCAAAGGGTAGGTGCCCTTGTGGGGGACTCTCGGCTACCGAAAGAAAGGCACTTCTTCAAAGCCAAAGGGTCACCTTCCCTTCAGGAGGGTCCAAAGCAAAAGTCTAAAGAAAAGGGAGCAGAAAAGAATCGAAGGATTTGCCAAGGATGGTGACGTCTCTGAAGCCATCAATTTCAGGGAAATAAACTAGCCATTGGTTTTCAAATAGTGACGGGCCCGTGAACATCAATTTTAAAATAGGGAAATAGCCGTTTGATCTTTAAATTCTTGAGCACCAACCAAGAACAAGCCCAAGTAGTGAACCGTGCCACGTGTCCCTTGTAAAATTTGTCAGAGCGCGATAAGTGTCTGCATCTGAGTTTCAAAGCTTATTTCAAATAGGCTTCCCTCAGAGTTTCACAGAGGGTGCCAAGTGGTAACTATGGAAGGTTTTGACATGTTTTCCTAATAGCAGCAAAATGTGCCACGTATCCTTTGTAAAGCTCGGTATAAGCCGACAAGTGTCAACATTCACAGTTTTATTATTTTCATTACGTTATTGAGTGAAGACTGTGGTGGGCCCTGGATGAATTACTAAAGATAGCAGAAGCTGCCAAGTGTCATTGTCTGTGTGAATCCGAATGAGTCTCGAATGTTTCTGTATTATTTCTAAAACTCAACAAAAGCTGCCATGTGTCATCTTCTGCAGGACTCTCAAAATGTACATAAAGCTTCTATAAGTTAAGCGGATGTTGCCACGTGTCCTCGCCTGTTTCACAGTGGAACATGCCACGTGTCACTTGTTGAGATCAGCGAAAAGCAGCCAAAGCAAATGGGAAGGACATGAAAGAATTGCTAAGGAGGATGACGATCTTGAAGATGCCAAATTTGTGGCAATGAAATAGTTTTTGACCTTTGCTGACTTAAGTGTGAACCTGAAGGAATTTAAAGGCTTAAGGCCAAAAGAAAGACAAAGCCAGGAAAGAGCAAAAGAGCCAAGTGCAAAAACAAAAAAAATAGTCCAGGTGGCGAAGGAAGGTGTCAACTCAAGGAGTTACTATAGTAGTTGACACAGTGTCTGCAAATTGATCACTAAGAAGCACAAATAGTGAACGGTGTGACCCATTTTTTCTCACTTTGCATTGATGAGCAGACAAGCCATGTGAATGCCTTAAAGGAGTGGTCTTGTTTGCAAATAAATGGTGCAACCTATGTTTTAAATGCTTTAAGTCAAAATAGGAGCCGACAACATTATCCATCAAGTGGCTTCCTCTTCCCAATACTCAGAACGCACATGGGTCACTTGTAAAAGGGTGCCAAAAGGCCTTTTCCTTCCTCTATATATTGAAAACTTCTCATTCAAAAAAAGATATCTCTCACATTTTAAGGTGAAGCCCTACCATTTTTACACCTAAAATCAATAGAATACACATTTTACCTCTATTCTAGTTGCATATATCTCTGAGTGCATTTGAGTGTTAGTCTTGTGTCCAATCAGTGCTTCCTAATGCTTTCACAGGTTTGACACTAATGTACCTGGTATATACAAAGCATCATTCCTATAGGTGATAAGAAGAGCTATTCCTAGAGCACAGAAGCAGAAGGAGATTACTTGATAGTGTGTTCTTCCTACAGCACCTATGGTGAGTCATTTTATTGTGTGTTTCCACTAAAGCCTCCCTATCAAGCTCTTTGCAATCTGGTCCTTTTACCAGTTAGAGTGTATGTATGTGTTCTTGTGGTTCAGAGTGTAAGTGTGAGTAGACCAAACTTATTTGGTGCATCACCCTATTAGGTTAGGTTATGTTGTTTTCAGTATCCTTCTCCCTTTTCAACCCCCCCATATATATATATATATATATATATATATATATATATATATATATACACGTATTAGCCACTTAATGGAATAACAAAGATACATCAAAGGGAGCTAACCCTTATCTAGAGACTCTTCCCCTAGTTTTTCCAGGCCCACAGGGAAGAGGGGAGTTTCCATTGTGATGTGTGGAAGGCAGGAGCTCGGCCTCCTACCCAAGGTGCAATCCACTGCGTCAACAGTTTTTGGCACGCCTAATGGGACTCAATTTTTTACACTTAATAAAGTCTCAGGATCGATGATGGTCCTGTTACAACAAAATCAACCATTTTCAGCATCTGGCGACTCCACTGGTAAGAGCTTCAACTTCTGATCAAAGACTAGCCTGACTTCCTATGCCTAAAATCACCACACAGTCTGCTGCTAAGGGTGTCCCTTTTGAATTCATTGAATTGCCTTTAAACTCAACAAAGCGACTAAGGTTTGAGAGGACTCATCCTTATTTAGCAAATCACTTTCCCAAACCTGCTATAAAACACACCTACGCAAGAAGGCCGTGGTTACATCCTGTCATAGCCATGGCATTACCCTTTGTGACTTTTTGTGGTCAGAGTCCCTTGAATCTCTCACGTTATGGCCCAATTCTAGGAGAAGTCCTCAAAAGTGTGCCTCCCTTTGATGGAGAGTGGCCCATTATAGTTATTGAACACATAAGAAATATTGCTAACCTCTACAATATTCACAATGTCACTAAGGAGAATATTGCAACCAGATTGTTGGCATTGTCTCTCAAGGGCAAAGTTTTGGACTAGTATGGGATTTTACCCATGAATTTAATCGATTCCTGGAATGAATTGGGCACTCTCTTGACGAACTGATTTGGGGAGAAGAGTGACCACCTCTCACTTGTTGAGTAGCTGACTACAATGAAAAGAGCTCCCCATGAATACATGCAGGATTTCAACACTCAATTTCAAAAAAAAAAGGGATAGAATCCCTGTTCTGATAAAACTAAATCCTAGTTATGCTTTCTTTTATTGCTTGAGAGCGTTAAACAGTGATATCACTGTTATGATATAGTCCATGGGAGGAGATGTGCTATCTGCTGCATATGACATAGCTATAGCAGTCGAGAATTGCCTAGTGCAGGCTGGGAAAATAACTCCCAGACCTCATATGCCGCTTTTCCCTAAAATGTTGCCCCGAACCCAGACTGTTGCTCCCACTTTAGCTCTTCTACCCAACATAGAAAATCCAGCTCCTACTTCATCCAATGACCTCCATGAAGTCAAAATTCTGTTACAAAATGTAACAAATGAGCTAGTTGATATTAAAAGGCAGCAAGCTCAAAACAATCGACCGAACCAAGGATATCATTAGTATGGTCAAACAAATAGACCCCCATTCCAAAATTACAATCAAGGACAGGGTCAGTTTGTGCAAACTAGACCTTTTCAAAGCTACAATCTAGGTGCCCCTTCATCATCTAAGGCCATGGTGCTCGTTCAAAAAAATTTGGTACAATACCTTCTTCATCACATGTAAATCAAAAGGTCCCAAGCTTCAGACCACTGATTGTACCTTCAGCTCCTCGGCCTGCACCTCAGGCTGTAAATAATCCCAAAGAAAATTTGAAGGAAGGCAACCCTCGAGTCAATGTGGTTGACCAGATAAAGAAGCTACACATGAACATCTACTTGTGGGATTCATTGTCAATACCTGTTATGTTGTGGAGCTAAAAGCTTCACCAGGATGCAAACAAGAGAAGTTAAGGAGGATCCAGAGTTGTGAGGAGTTGCAGAATTAGTTACAGGAAAAATGGCGTCGGTCTGATCAATCGATGTCGATCATACAACAAAGAGGAAGCAACCGGCGTCGGTCACTAGTCGGTCGACATCGGTCATGGAGGAGCCAACGTCGGTAGCCTATGCGAGAACAAGCAGTTTGCATGACGAATCTAGGAGAGTCTATTTTTGGACTGTTAGTTTGCATGTTGAAGGCTACTCATAGTCCTGAGTTGCGAGTCTAATTATTGTAATTAGGTTAGTCTAATTATTTTAAGCATGAGATCTATATATGGACTCATGAGCTATATTGTAAACTTGTAGCTAGTGAGTAAGAGAGCAATAAGCTCCTTCAGAGAGAAGAGAGTAATGGTGCATTCCTCCTAGTGCCACAGTACCAAGGTGGGTACTGGATTGGAGAATCAAAAGGGTTCTTTGTGTGTGTATGATCTTGGTCAGCATGTGGGCATGACTTTCTATAGGAGATCTACAATGGTGAGTAAGGTCTAGTGATTTGCAGGTAGCAGTAGAGCGCAGGAGATCTACTTGGAGTATGGTTGTGTACTTGGTGAACTGGCAGCGTGTTACTGACTGGTTGGAGAGGTGAACATCAATTTTGCATTAGAGTTGATTATTGTGACCAAGAGAGAGAGGGAAGAAGGTCTTGAGGAGTGGTGAACCTTTGAGGTGGAGGAAGAAGTGGTATCTTCTTTATTGTATATTCTTCTGAGTGATTATTAATACAATTGTGTATTGTCTCTCACTTCCTGTGTTGTTTCATATTTCTAGTTACTTATTGATTCTGGTTAAATTCTGTGTTTAGTTGCTAATACAAGAAGTAATCATAAGTGCTCTAATTGGTAGAGCAAGATCCTGACTAAGTAGGGATCAGAGCATGTTTATTGTTCTATGGTTCCCCTGACAAGTGGTATCAAAGCCTTGGTTGTAGGTTCAAGAGCTGATACCAACAATTGGTATCAAAGCTTTTGGTTGGGTTGACTAACAAGTGGTTTCAAATCTGGTAGTGTTTGTTGATTACAGGTCACTCACAAGGGTTTCGGATTGAGTGGGAGTATAGTAATGGCAGAAGAAAGTAAGCTACGAATGGAGAAACTGAATAGCACGAATGGTCTGATTGATGGAAAGGAGCAGGTAAAAAGTGATTGTTGGTCGGTAGAAGATCAGCTTGTGGAAGCATATGTTGTAGGTAATATTGCATAGGATGTTATAGATAAAGTGGAATCTTTGTTTACAGATTCTTTTGCCTCTTTCCATGCAGCCTGAAATAGAGCATCTTTTCATGGATATGTCTTTGGAGACTTTGGAGAGATTTATTTAGGGGTTGGAGAGCCTTGTCAGATGATTGACAAAGGGGAAGTGAAGCTAAAATTGCAGATAGATAACACAAGTGGTGAAGGAAGTCATGCAGGTACCAGTCTTGGAGATGAGTCTAATTTCTTCAAGAAATTTGGGTGATGAGAGATGCACTATAACTCTCACAGCGGATATACTTGAATTAGATGGTGGTAAGAAAGTAGGTATCCTTTATCTATCTACTTATATTGTTGATTCACCTTCTGTTGCAGAGATGTGGCTTCATAGGCTTAGTCACATATGTAGAAGGAGAATGCAGGTTTTGAAGTGGAAGTCAGATGTTTTTGACAAGCTAAAGAACTAGAAAGCCTTGGTGTTCATGGAGGAGATGACGGAGAGAGATCAGGTGAGGAAACTAAATTATTCTGAGCAGAGCAGGGTTGATATGATTAGGATTTTGATCCATGGAGAGCTCGTGGGTAAAAAGTTATCACTCACAAACAAACACAAGTATCGGCGTCGGTCATACAGTAACCGACATCGGCAGAATAAAGATCAACATCGGTCATAAGGACTGACGTCGGTAGGAGGGACGCTAGCGTAGGCCAGGGAAATGACGTCGGTAGTCAGGTTCAATACAGGGAGCTGACATCGGTCAGAAATAGACTGGGAGATGGCTGAGATCGGTCACTGGTATAGATAGTGGGTGGATAACAAGTCCCAAATGCTCATGTTAAGTTCAGAAAGGGTAAGTGAACCTCATTTTCATTGTTCACCTTCTTCATATTGCTTATTGATGGTCAAGAACCAGGAAGATGGAAGAGGCAATGTAGGTAGAGTCCAGATACAGTGGGATCTTGGCATGGATGAGGAGTGTGAGTCCTTGAAGAAGAACCAAATAGGTATTTGTTGGTAGATTTGTTAGCGAGAAGTAAGCACTGAGAGACGGAATGGACTCCCAAGTTAAAGAAGAGAGTGGATGGATACATGAGACAGAAGGCCAAGGCATATGGTCTTGAAGAAGCTGCAGGACAGTGGTACAGGTATTGACAGGTGGATGACTAAGCATGGCTTCAGTCAATGTCAGTGTAACTATTGTGGTTTTATCTTACCAGGTAGATGATGGTCGCAACATCATCTTGTTACTGTATGTGGGTGATTTGCTAGCAGGTTTTGTACATACAGGGATTTGCTGAGCTAAGGGTAAGGTTAGTTCAGAGGTGTGTCATGAAGAATTTGAAGCAATGAAATTCTTTGGCATAAGGGACATGGAGATTTGATCTCTAGTGGGAGCTGATGTGAAGACGGTGTTGGTGGGATTCATGATGCAGGTTGCAGAATTAGAAAGCACACCAAGGGCTGGACAGTTCAAGCTTAGCTTGAAACAGGGTTCAAAATCACATGAGGTCTAGTGTAGACCTGAGTTTTCCCAATCAGTGGGGGTTGTCAGAAAGTATGGAGCCAATTCGGGGAAGGAGTACTGGAGGACAATTCAGTGGGACTAGCAGCAGGGATTCTTGTTATGCAGGGTCAAGTTCTTCACTACATGGATATGTAGGTTCAGATGTGACAGGTTACTTGAATGACAGGTGTAGCATCACAGGTTGTGTGGTGGTTCATCTTCAGGGTTGATCTTGAAGAGGAATACAAGCCAGGGAATAATTTAGATGGTGTACAGGTACAGGTATAGGTGTAGCTATTTATCTCCAAGTGGGAGATTGTTATGTTATGGAGCTAAAAGCTTCACCAGGATGCAAATAGGAGAAGTTAAGGAGGATCCAGAGTTGTGGGGAGTTGTAGAATCAATTGTAGGAAAAATGGCATCGATCTGATCAACCAACGTCGGTCATACAACAAAGAGGAAGCAATCAGCGTCGGTCACCAGTCAGCGGACATCGGTCATGGAGGAGCCAATGTCGGCAGCCTGTGCGAGAATAGGCAGTTTGCATGATGAATCTGGGAGAGTCTATTTTTGGACTGTTAGTTTGCATGTTGAAGGCTAGTCATAGTCCTGAGTTGCGAGTCTAATTATTGTAATTAGGTTAGTCTAATTATTGTAAGCATGAGATCTATATATGGACTCATGGGCTGTATTGTAAACTTGTAGCTAGTGAGTAAGAGAGCAATAAGCTCCTTCAGAGAGAAGAGAGTAATGGTGTGTTCCTCCTAGTGCCACAGTACCAAGGTGGGTACTGGATTGGAGAATCATAAGGGTTCTTCGTGTGTGTATGATCTTGGTCAGCATGTGGGCATGACTTTCTATAGGAGATCTACAATGGTGAGTAAGGTTTAGTGATTTGCAGGTAGCAGCAGAGTGCAAGAGATCTACTTGGAGTATGGTTGTGTACTTGGTGAACTGGTAGCGTGTTATTGACTGGTTGGAGAGGTGAACATCAATTCTACATTGGAGTTGATTGTTGTGACCAAGAGAGAGAGGGAAGAAGGTCTTGAGGAGTGGCGAACCTTTGAGGTGGAGGAAGAAGTGGCATCTTCCTTATTGTATATTCTTCTGAGTGATTATTAATACAATTGTGTATTGTCTCTCAATTCCTGTGTTGTTTCATATTTCTAGTTACTTATTGATTCTAGTTAAATTTTGTGTTTAGTTGCTAATACGAGATGTAATCATATGTGCTCTAATTGGTAGAGCAAGATCCTGACTAAGTAGGGATCAGAGCATGTTTATTGTTCTGTGGTTCCCTTGACAAATGGTATCAGAGCCTTGGTTGTAGGTTCAAGAGATGATACCAACAATTGGTATCAGAGCTTTTGGTTGGGTTGACTAATAAGTGGTTTCAGATCTGGTAGTGTTTGTTGATTATAGGTCACTCACAGGGGTTTCAAATTGAGTGGGAGTATAGCAATGGCAGAAGAAAGTAAGCTACAAATGGAGAAACTAAATAACACGAATGGTCTGATTGATGGAAAGAAGGAGCAGGTAAAAAGTGATCGTTGGTCAGTAGAAGATCAGCTTGTGGAAGCATATGTTGTAGGTAATATTGCACAGGATGTTCTGGATAAAGTGAAATCTTTGTTTACAGATTCTTTTGCCTCTTTCCATATAGCCTGAAATAGAGCATCTTTTCATGGATGTCTTTGGAGACTTTGGAGAGATTTATTTAGGGGTTGGAGAGCCTTGTCAGATGATTGATGAAGGGGAAGTGAAGCTAAAATTGTAGTCAGATAACACACAGGTGGTGAAGGAAGTCATGCAGGTACCAGTCTTGGAGATGAGTCTAATTTTTTCAAGAAATTTGGGTGATGAGAGATGCACTGTAACTCTCACAGTGGATATACTTAAATTAGATGGTGGTAAGAAAGTAGGTATCCTTTATCTATCTACTTATATTGTTGATTCACCTTCTGTTGCAGAGATGTGGCTTCATAGGCTTAGTCACATATTTAGAAGGAGAATGCAGGGTTTGAAGCTGAAGTCAGATGTTTTTGACAAGCTAAAGAACTGGAAAGCCTTGGTGTTCATGGAGGAGATGACGGAGAGAGATCAGGTGAGGAAACTAAATTATTCTGAGCAGAGCAGGGTTGATATGATTAGGATTTTGATCCATGGAGAGCTCGTGGGTAAAAAGTTATCACTCACAGATGAACATAGGTACCAGCATTGGTCATACAATAACCGATGTCGGTAGAATAAAGACTGATGTCGGTCATAAGGACCGACGTCGGTAGGAGGGATGCCGGCGTAGGCCAGGGAAACGATGTCGGCAGTCAGGTTCAGTACAGGGAGCTGACATCGATCGAAAATAGACTAGGAGATGGTCGAGATCGGTCACTGGTATGGATAGTGGGCGGACAACAAGTCTCAAACACTCATGTTGAGGTCAAAAAGGGTAAGTGAACCTCATATTCGTTGTTCACCTTCTTTATATTGCTTATTGATGGTCAAGAACCAGGAAGATGGAGAGGCAATGTAGGTAGAGTCCAGATACAGTGGGAGCTTGGCATGGATGAGGAGTGTGAGTCCTTGAAGAAGAACCAAACAGGTATTTGTTGGTAGATTTGTTAGCGAGAAGTAAGCACTGAGAGACGGAATGGACTCCCAAGTTAAAGAAGAGAGTGGATGGATACATGAGACAGAAGGCCAAGGCATATGGTCTTGAAGAAGCTGCAGGACAGTGATACAGGTATTGATAGGTGGATGACTAAGCATGGCTTCAGTCAATGTCAGTGTAACTATTGTGGTTTTATCTTACTAGGTAGATGATGGTCGCAACATCATCTTGTTACTATATGTGGGTGATTTGCTAGTAGATTTTGTACATACAAGGATTTGCTGAGCTAAGGGTAAGGTTAGTTCAGAGGTGTGTCATGAAGAATTTGAAGCAGTGAAATTCTTTGGCATAAGGGACATGGAGATTTGATCTCCAGTGGGAGCTGATGTGAAGACGGTGTTGGTGGGGTTCATGATGCAGGTTGCAGAATTAGAAAGCACACCAAGGGCTGGACAGTTCAAGCTTAGCTTGAAACAGGGTTCAAAATCACATGAGGTCTAGTGTAGACCTGAGTTTTCCCAATCAGTGGGGGTTGTCAGAAAGTATGGAGCCAATTCGGGGAAGGAGTACTAGAGGGCAGTTCAGTGGGACTAGCAGCAGGGATTCTTGTTATGCAGGGTCAAGTTCTTCACTACATGGATATGTAGGTTCGGATGTGGTAGGTTACTTGAATGACAAGTGTAGCATCACAGGTTGTGTGGTGGTTGGTCTTCAGGGTTGATCTTGAAGAGGAATACAAGCCAGGGAATAATTTAGATGGTGTACAGGTACAGGTACAGGTGCAGCTATTTATCTCCAAGTGGGAGATTGTTATGTTGTGGAGCTAAAAGCTTCACCAAGATGCAAACAGGATAAGTTAAGGAGGATCCAGAGTTACGAGGAGTTGTAGAATTAGTTACAAGAAAAATGGCGTCGGTCTGATCAACTGACATCGGTCATACAGCAAAGAGGAAGCAACCGGCGTCGGTCACCAGTCAGCCGACATCGGTCATGGAGGAGCCGACGTCGGCAGCCTGTGCGAGAACAGGCAGTTTGCATGACGAATCTGGGAGAGTCTATTTTTGGACTGTTAGTTTGCATGTTGAAGGCTAGTCATAGTCTTGAGTTGCGAGTCTAATTATTGTAATTAGGTTAGTCTAATTATTGTAAGCATGAGATCTATATATGGACTCATGGGCTTTATTGTAAACTTGTAGCTAGTGAGTAAGAGAGCAATAAGCTCCTTCAGAGAGAAGAGAGTAATGGTGCGTTCCTCATAGTGCCACAGTACTTAGGTGGGTACTGGATTGGAGAATCAGAAGGGTTCTTCGTGTGTGTATGATCTTGGTCAGCATGTGGGCATGACTTTCTATAACAGATCTACATTGGTGAGTAAGGTCTAGTGATTTGCAGGTAGCAGCAGAGCGTAGGAGATCTACTTGGAGTATGGTTGTGTACTTGGTGAACTGGCAGCGTGTTACTGACTGGTTGGAGAGGTGAACATCAATTTTGCATTGGAGTTGATTGTTGTGACCAAGAGAGAGAGGGAAGAAGGTCTTGAGGAGTGGCAAACCTTTGAGGTGGAGGAAGAAGTGGCATCTTCCTTATTATATATTCTTCTGAGTGATTATTAATACAATTGTGCATTGTCTCTCAATTCCTGTGTTGTTTCATATTTCTAGTTACTTATTGATTCTGGTTAAATTCCATGTTTAGTTGCTAATATGAGAAGTAGTCATATGTGCTCTAATTGGTAGAGCAAGATCCTAACTAAGTAGGATCAGAGCATGTTTATTGTTCTGTGGTTCCCCTGACAATACTGAGGCAAAAGGACATGCTACAAAAGGAATTGCATGAGCTAAATGAGCAAGCTGTCCCAATGAGAATCGATAATGTTTTGATGATGAATGGATAGCCTTCCACCTTAGGCCAAGTCAAGAAAGAAGAAAAGGTTCTGCCTTTTTATTTGTCCTTGGTCATAGGAGATTTCTCGATGCACAATTGCATCATTGAAAATGGAGCAAGCACCTCAGTAATGCCCAAATGCATAGCTGACAAGCTAGGGTTGAAATATTAAGAAATGACTAAGGGAGTCCTGTAGCTGGATAGAACACCAACAAAGACACTTGGGGTGGTGAAATATTTGAACCTGATGCTACATGCTTGCCTGACCTTCTCAGTTCCTCATGATGTGGTAGTGGTGGATGTCCCTCCTTACTTTGCCATCTGCTTATCCAGGGATTTTACATCCAAGATAGGAGGCTACCTAGCAGCGAACTGGTCTTATTTGATTTTTAGAACCAGGTATGGGACTAAAGTTAAGATTGAATCTGAGCCACTCCATAGAGATCATCTGGAACCATACTCTCTCAAGGCAACAAATGTCAGCTACGACATTATTGACTAAAAAGAGTTCCAAGTGGATCAATCTCCATCCTCTACACTTGAAGAAGTTGCAAACCTGCTCTTAAATGAATGGGGGAGTGACAACTTCAAGTATGATCCTTACAAGTTCATAGAGGAGGCAGGCCTGGGAATTTATTGCATGCATGAAGAGAGTAGTTTTGTACCAAACCTGATGAAAGTGAGCCAAGAAAGCTCAGGTCTATGGCAACTACTCTTTGATGGTTCAAAAAGTAAGTTAGGAGCTGGTGGTGGAGTGGTGTTAGTTTTTCCTTCAAAGGAGAAATACTTTTTGGCTTTCCAGTTCCAATTTTCTTGCACAATCAATGTTGCGGAGTATGAATCCCTCATCCATGGTTTGGAGTGGGCGAGAAAAAGAGAAATCAAAGAGATACAATTTTTTGGTGACAGTGAGCTGATTGTCAATCTTCTAAGAGGCCAAAATTTGACAAAGAATTCCTTACTGAAGTCCTACAAACATAGGGTATGAGACTTAGTGGAGAATATCTTTGCTTTTAATATTACCTCCATTACTAGAGAGCAGAACAAGCAAGTAGATAGGCTGACAGTAGTTGGTGCCTAGTTTGATATCTCTAGGGAAATAGGTCGAGACCACAGTTCACACCACTTGAAGGTTGTAATTTGGCCCTCTATGCCTGACAACATCACCAACTAGCAGTGTTTTGATAGCGACCAATAAATAGCACTCTTCTTGCAAGAAGAAGCTGAGTTTGCTGCTAAAAACCAGGCAAAGCTACAACAGCAATACAACAGCCAAATTATTCAGCTCAAGAACAATAAACTCCCCAAAGGCTTGGTCACTCTAGAGAGTATCTTCAATGGAGATGACCAGTTGAAAAGTGACAAGGCGTGCATCACAATGAAGGAGGAGCACCATGAGAAGGTTGAAATATTCAAAGATAAGTTGTATATGCTTGGAAAAGTGTGCACAGACTGTGAGAGGCAGACTTTCATCTTGTTGTGCCAAGATTTTTTTGATGTCTTCGCTTGGGAATACAATGATTTGAAGGGTTTTGACCCTATTTTGGCCCAACATACCATTGATCTGGAAGAAGGCTCAAGGCCGATCAAGCAAAAGTGAAGTCCTGTCAACCCAATGATTGAGCCTCTCATGTGGAAGGAACTCACCAAGTTGATTGAGTCCAGGATAATATTTCCAATCAAACACTCCTCTTGGCCAGAAAATCTTGTTCAACATGAGAGGGAGATAACAACTATCAAACTATATGAAACAAGCTCCTCTACGATAATATCTATGTTAAACAAGAGTATAAAGGGTAAATAATAACAACCAATCTTGTAAGTGGAGTATCTCCCCTTAAGAAGAAATAGTTCAATGCAGATTCCTCATACATCCACACAAGTTGATGTGGATTCCTATAACATCCACATAGAAAGAAAACCCTTTGAAATGGATTCCTCTATCATCTATAGTCAAGCCAAAAATAGGGAGACGTCCACTAATATTTTGTCTCTGTGGAACTTCCGCAAAACTATAACATTACTAGTGGGAATGCACAACCACTCAGTGAATTAGCAATTAAATCAAAAAATTGAGGTAGCTAAATGATCTAAAACATGGATCCAAGGAGGAACACAACAAAGAGAAATCCATCAAAAGCCAATCTCAAATCCCCATGTGATTTATCAAAGATTACCAAGATCCCCAGATAGGGTCCACAACAAGCTCAATGTGGATTCCTCAAACATCTATACAGGTTAGTTGATGTGGATTCCTCTAACATCCACATAAAAAAAAGCACTTTAAAGTGGATTCCTCTATCATCCATAGTCAAAACCTTTGTTGGGTTGTTACCAACGGCACACACCATAGAGAAAAATGTGAACCCGCTACATAGGAACGACGAAGAAATGCAAGATTCCGCATTAGGTTAGCAAAATGTTAGATTAGGACCCAGTAGGTTTTTTGAAACTAAACATTAAAAATCTAAACAACCAAGTTGAATGCGCATTCATCAATCATCTAAATAGGTAAGTTGATGTGGATTCCTTTAAAATCAACATTGAAAGAAAGCGCTTTGAAGTGGAATCCTCTATCATCCACAGTCAAAACCTTTCTTGGGTTGCTACCAATGCAACACACCATAGAGAAAAATGTAAACCCACTGAATAGGAAAGATGAAGAAATACAAGATTCCACACTAGGTAAGCAAAATGTTAGATTAGGACTTTCCCACCCAGTGTGTTTTTTAAAACTAAACAGTGAAAATCAAAACAACCAAGATTCTTCCCTTTTTCGACACGAGAGGGAGATAACAACTATCAAACTATATTAAACAAGCTCCTATATGATAATATATGTGTAAAATAAGAGTATAAAGGGTAAATAATAACAACCAATCTCGTAAGTGGAGTATCTCCCCTTAAGAAGAAATAGTTCAGTGCAGATTCCTCATACATACACACAAGTTGATGTGGATTCCTCTAACATCCACATAGAAAGAAAACACTTTGAAATGGATTCCTCTATCATCCATAGTCAAGCCAAAAATAGGCAGTCATCCACAAACATTCTGTTTCCGTGGAACTTCCGCAAAACTTTAACATTACTAGTGGGCATGCACAACCACTAAGTGAAATAGCGATTGAATCACAAAATTGAGGTAGCTAAATGATCTAAAAAATGGATCCAAGGATGTAAACAACAAAGAGAAATATATCAAAAGCCAATCTGAAATACCCATGCAATTTTCCAAAGATTACCAAGATCCCGAGACAGGGTCTACAACAAGCTCAATGTGGATTCCTCTAACATCCACATAAAAAGAAAGCACTTTGAATTGGATTCCTCTATCATCCATTGTCAAAACATTTCTTGGGTTATTACCAACGACACACACCATAGAGAAAAATGTAAACCCACTACATAGGAACGATGAAGAATTGCAAGATTCCGCACTAGGTAAGCAAAAAGCTAGACAAGGACCCAGTAGGTTTTTTGAAACTAAACAGTAAAAATCAAAACAACCAAGCTCAATGCACATTCATCAATCATCTAAACAGGTAAGTTGATGTGGATTCCTCTAACATCCACATAGAAAGAAAGTGCTTTGAAGTGGAATCCTCTATCATCCACAGTCAAAACCTTTGTTGGGTTGTTACCAATGCAACACACCATAGAGAAAAATGTAAACCCACTGAATAGGAAATATGAAGAAATCCAAGATTCCACACTAGGTAAGCAAAATGTTAAATTAGGACTTTCCCACCCAGTAGGTTTTTTAGAACTAAATAGTGAAAATCAAAACAACCAAGATTCTTTCCTTTTTTGACACGAGTTGGAGATAGCAACTATCAAACTATATGAAACAAGCTCCTATACCATAATATCTATGTAAAAGAAGAGTATAAAGGCTAAATAATAACAACCAATCTTTTGAGTGGAGTATCTCCCCTTAAGAGGAAATAGTTCAATGCAGAATCCTCATACATCCACACAAGTTGATGTGGATTCCTCTAACATCCACATAGAAAGAAAACACTTTGAAATGGATTCCTCTATCATCCATAATTAAGCCAAAAACACACAATCAACAACTAATATTCTATCTCCGTGGAACTTCCGCAAAATTGTAACATTACTAGTGGGCATGCACAACTACTCAGTAAAATAGAAATTGAATCACAAAATTGAGGTAGTTAAATGATGTGAAAAATGGATCCAAGGACACAAACAACAAAGAGAAATCTATTAAAAGCCAATCTTAAATCACCATGTGATTTTCCAAAGATTACCAAGATCCTGAGACAGGGTCCATAACAAGCTCAATGTGGATTCCTCAAACATCTACATAGGTAAGTTGATGTGGATTCCTCTAACATCCACATAAAAATAAATCACTTTGAATTGGATTCCTCTATCATCCATAGTCAAAACCTTTCTTGGGTTGTTACCAACGGCACACAACATAGAGAAAAAGTAAACCCGCTACATAGGAACGATGAAAAAATGCAAGATTCCACACTAGGTAAGCAAAAAGTTAGACTAGGACCCAGTAGGTTTTTTGAAACTAAACATTAAAAATCAAAACAACCAAGCTCAATACGCATTCATCAATCATCTAAACAAGTAAGTTGATGTCGATTCCTCTAACATCCACATAGAAAGAAAGCGCTTTGAAGTGGAATCCTCTATCATCCATAGTCAAAACCTTTCTTGGGTTGTTACCAATGCAACACACCATAGAGATAAATGTAAACCCATTGAATAGGAAAGACGAAGAAATCCAATATTCCACACTAGGTAAGCAAAATGTTAAATTAGCACTTTCCCACCTAGTAGGTTTTTTAAAACTAAACAGTGAAAATCAAAACAACCAAGATTCTTCCCTTTTTCGACACAAGAGGGAGATAACAACTATAAAACTATATAAAACAAGCTCCTATATGATAATATCTGTGTAAAACAAGAGTATAAAGGGTAAATAATAACAACCAATCTTGTAAGTGGAGTATCTCCCCTTAAGAAGAAATAATTCAGTGCAGATTCCTCATACATCCACACAAGTTGATGTGGATTCCTCTAACATCCACATAGAAAGAAAACACTTTAAAATGGATTCCTCTATCATCCATAGTCAAGCCAAAAACACGCATTCATCCACTAATATTCTATCTTTTTGGAACTTTCACTAAACTGTAACATTACTAGTGGGCATGTACAACCACTTAGCGAAATAGCGATTGAATCACAAAATTGAGGTAGCTAAATCATCTGAAACATGGATCCAAGGAGGCACACAACAAAGAGAAATCTATCAAAAGCCAATCTCAAATCCACATACGATTTTCCAAAGATTACCAAGATCCCGAGACAGGGTCCACAACAAGCTCAATGTGGATTCCTCAAACATGTACACAGGTAAGTTGATGTGGATTCCTCTAACATCCACATAAAAAGAAAGCACTTTGAAGTGGATTCCTCTATCATCCATAGTCAAAACCTTTCTTGGGTTGTTACCAATGGTACACACCATAGATAAAAATGTAAACCTACTACATACGAACGATGAAAAAATGCAAGATTTCGCACTAGGTAAGCAAAAAATAAGATTAGGACCCAGTAGGTTTTTTGAAACTAAACAGTAAAAATCAAAACAACCAAATCTCAATGTCCATTCATCAATCATCTAAACAGGTAAGTTGATGTGGATTCCTCTAACATCCACATAGAGAGAAAGCACTTTGAAGTGGAATCCTCTATCATCCATAGTCAAAACCTTTCTTGGGTTGTTACCAATGCAACACACCATAGAGGAAAATGTAAACCCATCGAATAGGAAAGATGAAGAAATCCAAGATTCCACACTAGGTAAGCAAAATGTTAGATTAGGACATTCCCACCAAGTAGGTTTTTTAAAAGTAAATAGTGAAAATCAAACCAACCAAGATTCTTCCCTCTTTCGACACAAGAGGGAGATAGCTATCAAAATATATGAAACAAGCTCCTATACGATAATATCTGTGTAAAACAAGAGTATAAAGGGTAAATAATAACAACCAATCTTGTAAGTGGAGAATCCCCCCTTAAGAAGAAATAGTTCAATACAGATTCCTCATACATCCACACAAGTTGATGTGGATTCCTCTGACATCCACATAGAAAGAAAACCCTTTGAAATGGATTCCTCTATCATCCATAATCAAGCCAAAAACATGCAGTCGTCCACTAATATTCTGTCTCCGTGGAACTTCCACAAAACTGTAACATTACTAGTGGGCATGCACAACCACTCAGTGAAATAGCGATTGACTCACAAAATTGAGGTAGCTAAATGATCAAAAACATGGATCCAAGGAGGCACACAAAAAAGACAAATCCATCAAAAGCCAATCTCAAATCCCCATGCGATTTTCCAAAGATTACCAAGATCCCGAGACAGGATCCACAACAAGCTCAATGTGGATTCCTCAAACATCTACATAGGTAAGTTGATGTGGATTCCTCTAACATCCATATAAAAAGAAAGCACTTTGAGTTGGATTCCTCTATCATCCATATTCAAATCCTTTATTGGGTTGTTTCCAATGGCACACACCATAGAGAAAAGTGTAAACCAGTTACATAGGAATGATGTAGAAATGCAAGATTCTGCACTAGGTAAGCAAAACGTTAGATTAGGACCCAATATTTTTTTTAAAACTAAACATTAAAAACCAAAACAACCAAGCTTAATGTGCATTCATCAATCATCTAAACAGTTAAGTTGATGTGGATTCCTCTAACATCCACAAAGAAAGAAAGCACATTGAAGTGGAATCCTCTATCATCCACAGTCAAAAACTTTCTTGGGTTGTTACCAATGCAACACACCATAGAGATAAATGTAAACCCATTGAATAGGAAAGATGAAGAAATCCAAGATTCCACACTAGGTAAGCAAATTGATAGATTAAGACTTTCTCACTAGTTAGGTTTTCTAAAACTAAACAGTGAAAATCAAAACAACCAAGATTCTTCCCTTTTTTGACACGAGAGGGAGATAACAACTATCAAACTATATGAAACAAGCTCCTATACCATAATATCTATGTAAAACAAGAGTATAAAGGGTATATAATAACAACCAATCTTGTAAGTGGAGTATCTCCCCTTAAGAAGAAATAGTTTAGTGCAGATTCCTCATACATGCACACAAGTTGATGTGGATTCCTCTAACATCCACATAAAAAGAAAACACTTTGAAATGGATTCCTCTATCATCCATAGTCAATCCAAAAATAGGTAGTCATCCACTAATATTCTGTCTCTGTGGAACTTCCACAAAACTGTGACATTACTAGTAGGCATGCACAACCACTCAGCGAAGTACTGATTGAATCACAAAATTGAGGTATCTAAATGATCTGAAAAATGGATCAAAGGAGGCACACAACCAAGAGAAATCCATTAAAATCAAGTTTCAAATCCCCATGTAATTTTTCAAATATTACTAAGATCCCGAGACAGGGTCCACAACAAGCTCAATGTGGATTCCTCAAACATGTACATAGGTAAGTTGATGTGGATTCCTATAACATCCACATAAAAAGAAAGCACTTGGAAGTGGATTCCTCTATCATACATAGTCAAAACCTTTCTTGGGTTATTACCAACGGCACACACCATAGATGAAAATGTGAACCCGCTACATAGGAACGATGAAGAAATGCAAGATTCCACACTAGGTTAGCAAAAAGTTAGATTAGGACCCAGTAGGTTTTTTGAAACTAAACAATAAAAATCAAAACAACTAAGCTCAATGTGCATTCATTAATCATCTAAACAGTTAAGTTGATGTGGATTCCTCTAACATCTACATAGAAATAAAGCGCTTTGAAGTGGAATCCTCTATTATCCACAGTCAAAATCTTTCTTGGGTTGTTACCAATGCAACACACCATAGAGAAAAATTTAAACCCACTTAATAGGAAAGATGAAGAAATCCAAGATTCCACACTAGGTAAGCAAAATGTTAGATTAGGACTTTCCCACCCACTGTGTTTTTTAAAACTAAACAATGAAAATCAAAACAACCAAGATTCTTCCCTTTTTTGACACGAGAGGAAGATAACAACTATCAAACCATATGAAACAAGCTCCTATACGATAATATTTGTGTAAAACTAGAGTATAAAGGGTAAATAATAACAACCAATCTTGTAAGTGGAGTATCTCCCCTTAAGAAGAAATAATTCAATGCAGATTCCTCATACATCCACACAAGTTGATGCGGATTCCTCTAACACCCACATAAAAAGAAAACACAATGAAATGGATTCCTCTATCATCCATATTCAAGCCAAAAATAGGGAGTCGTCCACTAATATTATGTATCTGTGGAACTTCTGCAAAATTGTAACATTACTAGTGGGCATGAACAACCACTCAACAAAATAGCGATTGAATCACAAAATTGAGGTAGCTAAATGATCTGAAACATGGATCCAAAGAGGCACACAACAAAGAGAAATCTATCAAAAGCCAATCTAAAATCCCCATGCAAATTTCTAAAGATTACCAAGATCCCGAGACAGGATCCACAACAAGCTCAATGTGCATTCCTCAAACATCTACACACGTAAGTTGATGTGGATTCCTCTAATATCCACATAAAATGAAAGCACTTTGAAGTGGATTCCTCTATCATCCATAGTCAAAACCTTTCTTGGGTTGTTACCAAGGGTACACACCGTAGATAAAAATGAAAACCCGCTACATAGGAACAATGAAGAAATGCAAGATTCTGCACTAGGTAATCAAAAAGTTAGATTATGGCCCAGTAGATTTTTTTAAATTTAATAGTAAAAATCAAAACAACCAAGCTCAAAGCGCACTCATAAATCATCTAAACAGGTAAGTTGATGTGGATTCCTCTAACATCCACATAGAAAGAAAGCGCTTTGAAGTGGAATCCTCTATCATCCATAGTCAAAACCTTTCTTGGGTTATTACCAATGCAACACACCATAGAGAAAAATGTAAACCCACTGAATATGAAAGACGAAGAAATCCAAGATTCCACACTAGGTAAGCAAAATGTTAGATTAGGACTTTCCCACCTAGTGGGTTTTTTAAAAGCAAACATTGAAAATCAAAACAACCAAGATTCTTCACTTTTTCGACATGAGAGGGAGATAAAAACTATCAAACTATATGAAACAAGCTCCTATACGATAATATATGTGTAAAATAAGAGTATAAAGGGTAAATAATAACAACCAATCTTGTAAGTGGAGTATCTCCCCTTAAGAAGAAATAGTTCAATGCAGATTCCTCATACATCCACATAAGTTGATGTGGATTCCTCTAACATCCACATAGAAAGAAAACACTTTAAAATGGATTCCTCTATCAGCCATAGTCAAGCCAAAAATGGGCAGTCGTCCACTAATATTCTGTCTCCGTGAAACTTTCACAAAATTGTAACATTACTAGTGGGCATGCACAACCACTCAACGAAATAGCATTTGAATCAAAAAACTGAGGGAACTAAATGATCTAAAAGATGGATCCAAGGAGGCACACAACAAAGAGAAATCTATCAAAAGCCAATCTCTAATCCCCATGTGATTTTCCAAAGATTACCAAGATCTCGAGATAGGGTCCACAACAAGCTCAATGTGGATTCCTCTAACATCCACATAAAAAGAAAGCACTTTGAAGTGGATACCTCTATCATCCATAGTCAAAACCTTTCTTGGATTGTTACCAACGGCACACACCATAGAGAAAAATGTAAACCCGCTACATAGGAATGACGAAGAAATGCAAGATTCTGCACTAGGTAAGCAAAAATAACCCGCTAGATTACGACCCAGTAGGTTTTTTGAAACTAAATAGTAAAAATCAAAATAACCAAGTTCAATTCGCATTCATCAATCATCTAAAAAGGTAAGTTGATGTGGATTCCTCTAACATCCACATAGAAAGAAAGCACTTTAAAGTGGAATCCTCTATCATCCACAGTCAAAACCTTTCTTGGGTTGTTACCAATGCCACACACCATAGAGAAAAATGTAAACCCACCGAATAGGAAAGACGAAGAAATCCAAGATTCCACACTAGGTAAGCAAAATGTTAGATTAGGACTTTCCCACCCAGTAGGTTTTTTAAAACTAAATAGTGAAAATCAAAACAACCAAGATTCTTCCCTTTTTCAACATGAGAGGGAGATAAAAACTATCAAACTCTATGAAACAATCTCATATACGATAATATCTGTGTAAAATAAGAGTATAAAGGGTAAATAATAACAACCAATCTTGTAAGTGGAGTATCTCCCCTTAAGAAGAAATAGTTCAATGCAGATTCCTCATACATCCACACAAGTTGATGTGGATTACTCTAACATCCACATAGAAAGAAAACACTTTGAAATGGATTCCTCTATCATCCATAGTCAAGTCAAAAACATGCAGTTGTCCACTAATATTCTATCTCTGTGGAACTTTTGCAAAACTGTAACATCACTAGTGGGCATGCACAACCACTCAGTAAAATAGTGATTAAATCACAAAATTGAGGTAGCTAAATGATCTGAAACATGGATCCAAGGAGGCACACAACAAATAAAAATCTAACAAAAGCCAATCTCAAATCCCCATGTGATTTTCCGAAGATTACCAAGATCCTGAGACAGGGTCCACAACAAGTTCAATGTGGATTCCTCAAACATCTACACAAGTAAGTTGATGTGGATTCCTCTAACATCGACATAAAAAGAAATCACTTTGAAGTGGATTCCTTTATCATCCATATTCAAAACCTTTCTTGGGTTGTTACCAACGGCACACACCATAGAGAAAAATGTAAACCTGCTACATAGGAATGACGAAGAAATGCAAGGTTCTGCAATAGGTAAGCAAAAACTTAGATTAGGACCCAGTAGGTTTTTTGAAACTAAACATTAAAAATAAAAACAACCAAAGCTCAATGCGCATTCATCAATCATCTAAACAGGTAAGTTGATGTGGATTCCTTTAACATCCACATAGAAAGAAGGCGCCTTGAAGTGGAATCCTCTATCATCCACAGACAAAACCTTTCTTGGGTTGTGACCAATGCAACACACCATAGAGAAAAATGTAAACCCATTGAATAGGAAAGATGAATAAATCCAAGATTCCACACAAGGTAAGCAAAATGTTAGATTGGGACTTTACCACCTAGTTGGTTTTTTAAAACTAAATAGTGAAAATCAAAACAACCATGATTCTTCCCTTTTTCGACACGAGAGGGAGATAAAAACTATAAAAATATATGAAACAAGATCCTATATGATAATATCTGTGTAAAACAAGAGTATACAGGGTAAATAATAACAACCAATCTTGTAAGTGGAGTATCTCCCCTTAAGAAGAAATAGTTCAATGCAGATTCCTCATACATCCACACAAGTTGATGTGGATTCCTCTAACATCCACATAGAAAGAAAACACTTTGAAATGGATTCCTCTATCATCCATAGTCAACCCAAAAATAGGAAGTCATCCACTAATATTCTGTCTTCGTGGAACTTCCGCAAAGCTATAACATTACTAGTGGGCGTGCACAACCACTCAACAAAATAGCGATTGAATCACAAAATTGAGGTAGCTAAATGATCTAAAAAATGGATCCAATGAGGCACACAATAAAGAGAAATCTATCAAAAGCCAATCTCAAATCCCCATGCAATTTTCCAAAGATTACCAAGATCCCGAGACAGGGTCCACAACAAGCTCAATGTGGATTCCTCAAACATCTACACAGGTAAGTTGATGTGGATTCCTCTAACATCCACATAAAAGGAAAGCACTTTGAAGTGGATTCCTCTATCATCTATAGTCAAAACCTTTCTTGGGTTGTTACCAATGGCACACACCATAGAGAAAAATGCAAACCCGCTACATAAGAATGACGAAGAAATGCAAGATTCCACACTAGGTAAGAAAAAAGTTAGATTAGGACCCGGTAGATTTTTTGAAACTAAACAATAAAAATAAAAACAACCAAGCTCAATGCGTATTCATCAATCATCTAAATAGGTAAGTTGATGTGGATTCCTTTAACATCCACATAGAAAGAAGGCGCCTTAAAGTGGAATCCTCTATTATCCACAGACAAAACCTTTCTTGGGTTGTTACCAATGCAACACACCATAGAGAAAAATGTAAACCCACTGAATAGGAAAGATGAATAAATCCAAGATTCCACACAAGGTAAGCAAAATGTTAGATTAGGACTTTACCACCTAGTTGGTTTTTTAAAACTAAATAGTGAAAATCAAAACAACCATGATTCTTCCCTTTTTCGACATGAGAGGGAGATAAAAACTATCAAACTATATGAAACAAGATCCTATATGATAATATCTGTGTAAAACAAGAGTATAAAGGGTAAATAATAACAACCAATCTTGTAAGTGGAGTATCTCCCCTTAAGAAGAAATAGTTCAATGCAGATTCCTCATACATCCACACAAGTTGATGTGGATTCCTCTAACATCCACATAGAAAGAAAACACTTTGAAATGGATTCCTCTATCATCCATAGTCAACCCAAAAATAAGAAGTCATCCACTAATATTCTATCTCCATGGAACTTCCACAAAGCTGTAACATTACTAGTGGGCATGCACAACCACTCAACGAAATAGCGATTGAATCACAAAATTGAGGTAGCTAAATGATCTGAAACATGGATCCAAGGAGGCACACAACAAAGAGAAATCTATCAAAAGCCAATCTCAAATCCCCATGCAATTTTCCAAAGATTACCAAGATCCTGAGACAGGGTCCACAACAAGCTCAATGTGGATTCCTCAAACATCTACACAGGTAAGTTGATGTGGATTCCTATAACATCCACATAAAAAGAAAGCACTTTGAAGTGGATTCCTCTATCATCCATAGTCAAAACCTTTCTTGGGTTGTTACCAATGGCACACACCATAGAGAAAAATGTAAACCCACTACATAAGAATGACGAAGAAATGCAAGATTCCACACTAGGTAAGAAAAAAGTTAGATTAGGACCCGGTAGATTTTTTGAAACTAAACAGTAAAAATAAAAACAACCAAGCTCAATGTGCATTCATCAATCATCTAAACAAGTAAGTTGATGTGCATTCCTCTAACATCCACATAGAAATAAAGCGCTTTGAAGTGGAATCCTCTATCATCCAAAGTAAAAACCTTTCTTGGGTTGTTACCAATGCAACACACCATAGAGATAAATGTAAATGCACTGAATAGGAAAGACGAAGAAATCCAAGATTCCACACTAGGTAAGTAAAATGTTAATTAGGACTTTCCCACCCAGTAGGTTTTTTAAAACTAAACAGTGAAAATCAAAACATCCAAGATTCTTCCCTTTTTCGACACGAGAGGGAGATAACAACTATCAAACTATATGAAACAAGCTCCTATATGATAATATATGTGTAAAACAAGAGTATAAAGGGTAAATAATAACAACCAATCTTGTAAGTGGAGTATCTCCCCTTAAGAAGAATTAGTTCAATGTAGATTCCTCATACATCCACACAAGTTGATGTGGATTCCTCTAACATCCACATAGAAAGAAAACACTTTGAAAAGGATTCCTCTATCATCCATAGTCAAGCCAAAAATAGGCAGTCATCCACTAATATTATGTCTCCATGGAACTTCCACAAAACTGTAACATTACTAGTGGGCATGCACAACCACTCAACGAAATAGCGATTGAATCATAAAATTGAGGTAGCTAAATGATTAGAAACATGGATCCAAAGAGGCACACAACAAAGATAAATCTATCAAAAGCCAATCTCAAATCCCTCATACATTCACACAAAACCAACCTTGTAAGTGGAGTATCTTCCCTTAACAAGAAACAGTTCAATGTGGATTCCTCATACATTCACACAAGTAAGTTGATGTGGATTCCTCTAACATCCACATAGAAAGAAAAAACTTTGAAATTGATTCCTCTATCATCAATAGTCAAGCCAAAAACAGGCAGTGTTCCACTGATCTTTTGTCTCTGTGAAACTTCTGTACAATTGTAACATTACTACTGGGCATGCACAACCACTCAGCGAAATGGTGATTGAATCACAACAATGAGGTAGCCAAATGAATTGAAATATAGATCCAATAAGGCACCCAACAAAGAGAAATTCATCCCAAGCCAGTCTAAAATCCCCAAGCGATTTTTCAAATATTAGCCAGATCCCAAGACCGGGTCCACAACAAGCTCAATTTGGATTCCTCAAACATCTACACAAGTAAGTTGATGTGGATTCCTCTAACATCCACATAGAAAGAAAGAACTTTGAAGTGCATTCCTCTATCATCCATAGTCAAAACCTTTCTTGGGTTATTACCAATGACACACACCATAGAGAAAAATGTAAACCCATTACATAGGAAAGATAAAGAAATGCAAGATTCCACACTAGGTAAGCAAAACGTTAGATTAGTAATTTCCCACCTAGTATATTTTTTGAAACTATACAGTAAATATCAAAACAACCAAGCTTCTTCCCTTTTCCAACAAGAGAGGGAAAAAACATAACTATCAAACTGTATGAAACAAGCTCTTATATGATAATATCAATGTAAAACAAGAGTATAAAGTGTAAACATTAACAACCAACCTTGTAAGTGGAGTATCTCCCCTTAAGAAGAAACAATTCAATGTGGATTCCTCAAAAATCCACACAAGTACATTGATGTGGATTCCTCTAACATCCACATAGAAAGAAAACACTTTGAAATGGATTCCTCTATCATCCATAGTCAAGCCAAAAATAGGTAGTCTTCCATTGATCTTCTATCTCCGTGAAACTTCTGCACAACTGTAACATTACTAGTGGGCATGCACAACCACTTAGCAAAATAGCAATTGAATCATAACAATGAGGTAGCCAAATGATTTGAAACATGGATCCAACGAGGCACCCAAAAAAAGAGAAATGCATCCCAACCCAGTCTAAAATCCCCAAATAATTTTCCAAAGATTAGCCAGATCCCAAAACCAGGTCCACAACAAGCTCAATGTGGATTCCTCAAACATCTACACAGGGAAGTTGATGTGGATTCCTCTAACATCCACCTAGAAAGAAATCACTTTGATGTGGATTCCTGTATCATCCATAGTCAAAACCTTTGTTGGGTTGTTACCAATGGCACACACCATAAAGAAAAATGTAAACCCGCTGCATAAAAAAGATGAAGAAATGCAAGATTCCACACAAGGTAAGCAAAAATTTATATTAGGACTTTCCCATCCAATAGGTTTTTTGAAACTAAACAACAAAAATCAAAACAACCAAGCTTCCTCCTTTTTCCAACATGAGAGGGATATAACAACTACCAGACTGTATGAAACAAGCTCCTATATGATAATATCAATTTAAAACAATAGTATATAGGGTAGACAATAACAACTAGCCTTGTAAGTGGAGTATCTCCCCTTAAGAAGAAATAGTTCAATGTGGATTCCTCATACATCCACACAAGTAAGTTAATGTGGATTCCTCTAACATCCACATAGAAAGAAAATACTTTCAAATGGACTCCTCTATCATCAATAGTCAAGACAAAAATAGGCAGTCTTCCACTGATCTTTTGCCTCTGTGAAACTTCTACACAACTATAACATTACTAGTGAGCATGCACAACCACTCAACCAAATAGCGATTAAATCACAACAATGAGGTAGCCAAATGAATTGAAACATGGATCCAATGAGGCACCCAACAAAGATAAATCCATCCCAAGCCAGTCTAAAATCCCCAACCAATTTTTCAAAGATTCCCAATATCCCAAGACCGCGTCAACAACAAGCTCAATGTGGATTCATCAAACATCTACACATGTAAGTTGATGTGGATTCCTCTAACATCCACATAGAAAGAAAGCACTTTGAAGTGGATTCCTCTATCATCCATTGTCAAAACCTTTCTTGGGTTGTTACCAACGACACACACCATACAAAAAAAATGTAAACCCATTGAATAGGAAAGACGAAGAAATGCAAGATTCCACATTAGGTAAGCAGAATGTTAGATTAAAACATTCCCACCCAGTAGATTTTTTAAAACTAAATAGTAAAAATCAAAATAACCAAGCTTCCTCCCTTTTCCAACATGAGAGGGAGATGACAACTATCAAACTATATGAAACAAGCTCCTATACGATAATATCCATGTAAAACAAGAGTACAAAGGGTAAACAATAACAACCAGTGTTGTAAGTGGAGTATCTCCCCTTAAGAAGAAACAATTCAATGCGGATTCCTCATACATCCACACAAGTAAGTTGATGTCGATTCCTTTATCATCAATAGTCAAGTGAAAAACAACCAGTCTTCCACCGATCTTTTGTCTCTATGAGACTTCTACACAACTGTAACATTACTAGTGGGCATGCACAACTACTCAGCAAAATAGCAATTCAATTACAACAATGAGGTAGCCAAATGAATTGAAGCATGGATCCAACGAGGCACCCAACAAAGAGAAATCCATCCCAAGCCAGTCTAAAATCCCCAAACAATTTTCCTAAGATTAGTCAGATCCCAAGACCGGGTCCACGACAAGCTCAAAGTGGATTCTTAAAACATCTACAAAGGTAACTTGATGTGGATTCCTCTAACATCCACATAGAAAGAAAACACATTGAAGTGGATGCCTCTATCATCCATAAACAAAACCTTCCTTGGGTTGTTACCAACGACACACACCATAGAGAAAAATGTAAACCCGTTGCATAGGAAAGATGAAATGCAAGATTCCACACTAAGTAATCAAATAGTTTGATTAGGACTTTCCCACCCAATAGGTTTTTTGAAACTAAACAGTAAAAATCAAACCAAGCTTCCTCCCTTTTCCAACACGAGAGGGAGATAACAACTACCAGACTATATGAAACTAGCTCCTATTTGATAATATCATTGTGAAACAATAGTATAATGGGTAAACAATAACAACTAGCCTTGTAAGTAGAGTATCTCCCCTTAAGAAGAAACAATTCAATGTGGATTCCTCATACATCCACACAAGTAAGTTGATGTGGATTCCTCTCACATTCACATAGAAAGAAAACACTTTGAAATGGATTTATCTATCATCAATAATCAAGCCAAAAATAGGCAGCCTTCCACCGATCTTCTCTCTCCATGAAACTTCCGCACAACTGTAACATTAATAGTGGGCATGCACAACCACTCAACAAAATAGCGATTGAATCACAACAATGAGGTAGCCAAATGAATTGAAACATGGATCCAACGAGGCACCCAACCAAAATAAATCCATCCAAAGCCAGGCTAAAATCTCCAAGCAATTTTCCAAAGATTACCAATATCCCAAGACTGGGTCAACAAGAAGCTCAATGTGGATTCATCAGAACTCTACATAGGTAAGTTGATGTGGATTCCTCTAACATCCACATAGAAAGAAAGCACTTTGAAGTGGATTCCTCTATCATCCATATTCAAAACCTTTCTTTAGTTGTTAGCAATGGCACACACCATAGGCAAAATGTAATCCCACTAAATAGGAAAGATGAAGAAATACAAGATTCCCCACTACGTAAGCAAAATGTTAGATTACGACATTCCCACGTAGCAGGTTTTTAAAAACTAAACAATAAAATTCAAAACAACCAAGCTTCCTCCCTTTTTCGACATGAGAGGGAGATAACAACTATCAGACTATATCAAACAAGCTCCTATACGATAATATCTGTGTAAAACAAGAGTATAAAGGGTAAATAATAACAACCTATCTTGTAAGGGGCGTACCTCCCCTTAAGAAGAAACAATTCAATGTGGATTACTCATACATCCACACAAGTAAGTTGATGTGGATTCCACTAACATCCACACAAAAAGAAAACACTTTCAAATGGATTCCTCTATCATCCATATTCAAGCCAAAAACAACCAATCTTCCACTGATTTTCTATCTCCATGAAACTTCTACACAATTGTAACATTACCATTGGGCATGCACAACCACTCAGCCAAATAACAATTGAATCACAACAATGAGGTAGCTAAGTGAATTAAAACATGGATCCAATAAGGCACCCAACAAAGAGAAATCCATCCCAAGCCAGTCTAAAATCCCCAAACAATTTTCCTAAGATTAGTCAAATCCCAAGACTGGGTCCACGACAAGCTCAAAGTGGATTCCTCAAACATCTACAAGGGTAACTTGATGTGGATTCCTCTAACATCCACATAGAAAGAAAACACATTGAAGTGGATGCCTCTATCATCCATAAACAAAACCTTTCTTGGGTTGTTACCAACGACACACACCATAGAGAAAAATGTAAACCCACTACATAGTAAAGACAAAGAAATGCAAGATTCTGAAGTAGGTAAGCAAAAAGATAGATTAGGACTTTCCCACCCAATAGGTTTTTTGAAACTATACAGTAAAAATCAAAACAACCAAGCTTCCTCCCTTTTCCAACACGAGAGAGAGATAACTTAAGTATCAGACTATATGAAACAAGCTCCTATATGATAATATCAATGTAAAACAAGAGTATAAAGGGTAAACAATAATAACCAGCCTTGTAAGTGGAGTATCTCCCCTTAAGAAGAAACCGTACAATGTGGATTCCTCATACATCCACACAAGTAAGTTGATGTGTATTCCTCTAACATCCACATAGAAAGAAAACACTTTGAAATGGATTCCTCTATCATCCATAGTCAAGCCAAAAATAGGTAGTCTTCCACTGATCTTCTATTTCCGTCAAACTTCCACACAAATGTAACATTAATAGTGGGCATGCACAACCACTTAGCCAAATAGCGATTGAATCACAACAATGAGGTAGCCAAATGAATTGAAACATGGATCCAATGAGGCACCCAACAAAGAGAAATCCATCCCAAGCTAGACTAAAATCCCCAAGCGATTTGCTACCGATTAGCCAAATCCCAAGACCAGGTCCACAACAAGCTCAATGTGGATTCCTCAAACATCTACATAGGTAAGTTGATATGGATTCCTCTAATATCCACATAGAAATTAAGCACTTTGAAGTGGATTCCTCTATCATCCATAGTCAAAACCTTTCTTGGGTTGTTACCAACAGCACACACCATAGATAAAAATGTAAACACACTACATAGGAAAGACGAAATGCAAGATTCCACACTATGTAAGCAAAAAGTTAGATTAAGACTTTTCCACCCAATAGGTTTTTTGAAACTAAACAGTAAAAATCTAAACAACCAAACTTCCTCCCTTTTCGAACATGAGAGGGAGATAACAAGTATCAGACTATATGAAACAATCTCCTATATGATAATATCAATGTAATACAAGAGTATAAAGGGTAAACAATAACAACCAGCCTTGTAAATGGAGTATCTCCCCTTAAGAAGAAACAATTAAATGTGGATTCCTCATACATCCACACAAATAAGTTAATGTGGATTCCTCTAACATCTGCATAGAAAGAAAACACTTTGAAATGGATTCCTCTATCATCCATAGTCAAGCCAAAAGCATATAGCCTTCCACTGATCTTCTATTTAAGTGAAACTTCCACACAACTATAACATTACTAGTGGGCATGCACAACCACTCAGCCAAATAGCGATTGAATCACGACAATGAGGTTGCCAAATGAATTGAAACATGGATCCAAAAAGGCACCCAGCATAGAGAAATCCATCCCAAGCTAGTCTAAAATCCCCAAGCAATTTTCCAATAATTTTCTAGATTCCAAGACCTGGTCCACAATGAGCTCAATGTGGGTTCCTCAAACATTTACACAAGTAAGTTAATGTGGATTCCTCTAACATCCACAGAGACATAAAGCACTTTGAAGTGGATTCTTCTATCATCCATAGTCAAAACCTTTCTTGGGTTGTTACAAACGATGCACACCATATAGAAAAATGTAAAACCCCTTCATAAGAAAGACGAAGAAATGCAAGATTCCACCCTAGGTAATCAAAAAGTTAGATTAGGACTTTCCCACCCAGTAGGTTTTTGGAAACTAAATAGTAAAAATCAAAACAACCAAGCTTCCTCCCTTTTCCAACATGAGAGGGAGATAACTTAACTATTATATTGTATGAAACAAGCTCCTATATGATAATATCAGCATAAAATAAGAGTATAAAGGGTAAACAATAACAACCAACCTTATAAGTGGAGTATCTCCCCTTACAAAGAAATAGGTGCTCCACTAGTCTCTCACTGAGATTTCCCCAAGTCATCGTCTTACCAAGCACAATTTAAATCTTACAGATATATCATTTGGAGGCAGTAAAACTTCTACTTTGGGATTCCCTACCAGAAGCTACCCAACACCTATAAATCTGATGCTTGGAGTACGTGAATCTTTTGCTCTAGTTCTTTCCCATCCAAAGGACCTTTCAAGATTCATTAGGCTAGTCCATGTAGCCACACTTCTAGAAAAGGACCACCATTTTGTCATAGAGATTCCACCAGTCTATAGTCTTACCTATCCTAGTTTAAAACCCATGGATTTGTCACTTAGAGTCAAAGAATCTTCCACTCTATTTTTTTTGTGAAACCCATCCAAAATATTCAACTCCAGTACTTAGGGTATGCTAGACTTCTCCTTTGGTCGTTTCCCACCTAATAGCCATTCAAATTTTTGAGATTCAACAAAAGACACTGTGAAACCACCTTGATACACACATCTATCCTCCAGTCATAGGTCTGCCAAAAGGTTACGCAAATCCAAGCATTCAGATCTGGGTCAGAGTCATCACCCTTGTACTCATGTTACCCAATCATCCCCCCCATGATTTTTTTTGAAATCTCCTCTGCTCCACTCCACCATCCCTAATCCCAATTTGAATTACTTTATTATTTTAAATAAAAAATAAACGTGTGAATTTGAATAAATGTAGTTTCATGTAAAAAGAATTGGTATACTTGGTATTTTTTATTTTTCATGTCATAACCCTTCTTTTAAATAAAGTAACAATAATAAAAAGTGTTACTATTATTTTATTATTATAGATAAAAAAATAAAGTTGACTTTCCAAATAAAACAAGTCAACATCAAATTTGAAGATGGAAAGTCAATTTTGGGGATTTTCCTTGGAAAAAGTGTCAAGTGAACACGCATTGTGGGGTCATTTGGAAATCATCTTTTGCATATTATCATTTAAACTTTTGAAAGTTTGAGCATCTACTTCAACTTTCAACATCTAAGGACATAAACCTTTGGATAAGGAGATTTAAGAACAAAAACCCTTCAGTTTTGTTAGGTGGTTCCTTTCAATAACTACAAGTTTGCTTTCAAAACAAGGTACCATCAGAATTTAGCATTGGGATAATCATCACACAAATTTATCATATTCCCAACTCCTTCCAAGGTTCATGCTAGGGTTTTCGACCAATTGTATTAGATGACAATAGCCATACATCCCTCCATTGTTGATGTCATTATTTTCAGCCCTAAATCAATTTTCTATAGTGATATCAACCCGACATAAGATTGATACAAAAAATGCTATAGCTGTAATAATGTTTCAAACTTATCATTTCAGACATATGGGCATTACTAATAGTTAGGGCATCATTCTTCAACCATCCATACATCATCTCCATCCAACCATACCTCCCATTGTCATTTTCAGCTTGTGGCATCATCATTAGCCAGCTTGGACACCATTTCCAATCACTGAATTCATCTATATGGTTAGTTGTATAAGCATTGGTTCTGCCCTTAAATTTTGTTGTTTGTTAATGCTAAGTGGGCAGAGAAATCTAGGGTTACAATTTTGAATTTCGCACACATAATTTTGTCTAGGGTTTTAACCAATATATTCTCTTTTGTACTTTGCATTGCAATCCAATTTCAATAAAAATCCCACTCTCCATGAGCTTTTAACAACTTTAGTTGAAAGCAATTTATCCTTAATTTTTAGAATTTAAGATTTATTTAGAATCTCATATTTAATTTTAAAAATAATTTGTTGACAAATCCCATAATTCGGTATTTCAATCAAAATAGGACATTACAATGGTATAAGAGCATTGATCTTGTCAACCTGTAGGGTTATATTGAAATTTTAGTGTAGCATAATGGAAAATAAAATAGAAAGATCTAAAAATCCAATTGAGGATATCCTAGAGTGAATGAAGAGCCAAAATTTTAAGAACCAATTATTGGAGCAATTTATTATTAGCTATGAAGATCTAACTTCATTTAGAAGATCACGAAAGAAAAATCCTATCCACGAGACATGGTTAGAAGAGCAGTGTGATAGAAATGAGGTCCAACTTCTTACCTTTAACGCATCTAATAAAAACTCTGACATTTACAAATCTTATAATAACTTTGAAAATTTCTTAATAGATTTATGAAGAAATTAGAAGAAGAAAATAGAAGAAAAAGGGAAAGTTAAAACGTTAAAACCTTAAAAGATTGCTAAGGAAGAAATCAATAAGTAAAAAGAACAATCAAATTCAAAGCCACAAGACATCATTGAGCAAAAACAAGAGGGATTCAACATGCAAGGTGGGGATAAAGATCCTTTGATAGTAGAAGATGTTTTATTGACTTCTAATGATTGCATGTATATCAATAAAGTCGAGGCATCACTAGCTGAATGCAAATAGTCAAAGATGAAAATAGATGTGCCAATCCATGAGCTACCCAGAAATCTTCCAAAAGGTGAGTCATTGCCATATATGATTGAATTTTAGGATGTCATGTTGATTAGCATGAAACTAGGGAGAGAGTTGATCCTAACTCAAAAAAATTGAGTCACAAGGATGAAGGTGTAGAGGATATCTCAACAGTTTCTAATTTGGCAAAAGAAGGTGAACATTTTGATTACAGCCCAAGGTATGTAAATGCCATTACAAGATTCTTGTCATCATGGAAAGCATTTTAAAATGTTAACAACGTCAAGTATACAACTTGCAACATAGGACATATCGAGTTTTTTATTCAAATTCAAAATTGTTTTTACATATGGGATCTAGGTGATCTTTTGAGATACAAGAAGGATAAAGGCTTTGATGAGATCAATATTACTATTAATAGTGAATTCTTCATCCCATGCATGTAGATAGAAAGGAAGTTCATAAGGAATCATATAGAGTGTGTTTTGCATTCTAACGAAGTTAAGGAGGATCAATGCTCATGATTCATAGATCACTCACTGGAGCCAAGTTCTACACTTGAAAACAAGGTTATAGATGATGGCCTAATGGGGATAATCAAAATGGGATGTTTGATGTTGGATAATGGTAAGAAAAATGGGTATCATTTTGATATTCAATAATTTATTATTGAACATGGTGTGGTGTTTTTTGAATCATGCTACACACATGTTTGTCACCCTTGGATGTATGAAGGGAATTTTTGAAAGATGAGATACTACAAGATGAGTTCACCATTCCTTGTGGCACAAAGGCACACAAACTTGTCAGCACTTGGGGTAGACACAAGGTGTGCAATGAATCTTATGACATGGGTTTAGACAAGCTCTGATATTCGGTCTACTTTGGATCAAACTTTCATGGTGTCTAATTTTGCACTTCTGAGATTGCCCTTAAATAAAGACTACCATCAAGAGTTGAGGAATTGTGTTGGATATATCCTTCCTATAGAAGAAGTTATAAGCACCAAAAAATATCTCAAGGGGAAGTTCACATGAATACTAGAGTACTACAGCATAAGCATGGTGAAATGGTGAAGTAACTCCAAACTTGGATATTTATGCGAAGGATCACCAAAAAGACATGACATAAATGTGTGGTGATGGGATATTATAGTCAATTGATAGAGGAAACACACCCAGGGCAACTATGAATCATATTACCACCATTAATGTCATTGTCATCACCATTATTAGCCACCACATTATTTGAATTACACTTAAAGTAAACATGCAATTTTGCAGTTGTTGTGTCAATGTCATGTTGCCAATTTTAATAATTTCACATCATGAGTTGTTATTAGTCATCAGTCATGAAAAACTACAAGTTTACACATTTTAAAAATATTTTATCACTTGATGATGCAGGTAGGTGGTCTCAGTTGAATAGAATAAACATGACAACCACCATAGTTTTGATTCAAGTGAAATTCCAAGTGGTTTGTGACTATTGTAACTTGTTTCCACAATAATCGTTGTTTATTGATACATCTCCATAATGCTTGAACTCTTTGTTAGATGACTATTACTAATTACATTACATATGATCCATGATACTTTTCATAGTTATGATCTCAATTTTAATGAGAGTAATCCACCTAATGCATAACCAAAATCACTATTGTTTATTGAAACATCCCCCCAAATTTGGCCCATGTTGATTAGAAATCTGAAGAAACTTTTGTTCTTATCCTACCGAGAATAAATTTGCAAAAAATTTTGTTCTTATCCTACCGAGGATGATGTTGCATCAAAAAAATATGAACACATTTCATGGGATTGTAAAGATTGTTAGCTTGCTTACAAAGAATATAACTGACAATAAAAGAAAATTATGTGCCACCACATACAGTGATATGTCATTTTTACAGACAATTTCAAATGAACAAATAAAGCTAATAAGTGTAAGAAGAATCTAACTATTAGTAGGGATTATGGTTAGGTTTGTATCTTTGGCCAAGCTACAAATTTTTATCTCAATAATAGAAATAACAAATCTATGTATGTAGGTTCTTATCATATCGAGGATGTTGCTACTGCATGAAAATATGAACACATTTCATGGGATTGTAAAGATTATTAGCTTGCTTACAAAGAATATAACTGACAATAAAAGAAACTTATGTGCCACCACAGATAATGATATGTCATTTTTACAAACAATTTCTAATGAACAAATAAAGCTAATAAGTGTAAGAAGAATCCAACTATTAATAGGGATTATGGTTAGGTTTGTATCTTTGGCCAAGCTACAAATTTTTATCTCAATAATAGAAATAACAAATCTATGTATGTAGGTTCTTATCATATCGAGGATGTTGCTACTGCATGAAAATATGAACACATTTCATGGGATTGTAAGGGTTGTTAGCCTACTTACAAATAATATAACTAACAATAAAAGAAACTTCTGTAAAGAGTGATATATAATTTCAAGAAACAATTTTGAGTGAACAAATAAAACTAATAAGTGTAAGAAGACTCCAACTATTACTAAGAGTTATGATTAGGTCTATAGCCTTAACCAAGTAACAAATCTTTATCTCAATAATAGAAGTAATAAAAAATCTATGTATGGAGGACATAGAAGGACATTGTCATGTATGAAGGACATAAAGGGACATTTAGTTTCAACTCAAATGTAACAACTTGTTATAGGAAGAAGTCGCATTTAGTTCCAACTAATGTAATTACATGTGATCCAATAATACTTTTCATTGTTAATATACTTTTCATAATTAATATCTTAATTAACTAAGATTATGATGCTTTTCATAGTTAATATACTTTTCATAATTAAAATCCTAATAAACTAGATCCATGATACTTTTCATAGTTAATATATTTTTCATAATTAATATCTTAATTAACTACCATGATACTTTTCATAGTTAATATATTTTTCCATATTTAATAACCTAATTAATTAGACCCATGATACTTTTCATAGCTAATATCTTTTCCATTTATGAATCTCAATTTTAAAAGGAATAATTCACCTAATACATAACCAAAATAACAATTTTAATGAAGTAATCCATCTAGTGGAAAACCATTACTAATATGTAATTACACAATCCATAATACCTTTCATACTTTTCATACATAATCCATGATACTTTTCATTGTTAATATACTTTTCATAGTTAATATCTTAAGATCCATGATACCTTTCATACTTTTCATACATAATCCACGATACTTTTCATTGTTAATATACTTTTCATAGTTAATATCTTAAGATCCATGATACTTTTCATTGTTAATATACTTTCATAGTTAATATCTTAAAATTCATGATATTTTTCATAGTTAATATCTTAAAATCCATGATATTTTTCATAGCTAATATCCTTTCCACTTACAAATCTCAATTTTAATGGAAGTGATCCATCAAATAAATAACCATTATTAATATGTAATCTATCATTAATATAATATATAATTACATAATCCATGATACTTTTCATTGCTAATATACTTTTCATACAATATGCATGATATGTAATTTATCATTAATATAATATATAATTACATAATCCATGATACGTTTCATTGTTAATATACTTTTCATAGTTAATATCTTAAGATCCATGATATTTTTCATAGCCAATATCCTTTTCACTTATGAATCTCAATTTTAATAGGAGTGATCCATCAAATATATAACCATTATTAATATGTTGTCTATCATTAATATGTAATTACATATGATCCATAATACTTTTTATTGTAAATACACCTTTCATAGTTAATATTCTAATTAATAATTCATCTTATAAATAACCATTATTAATATGTAATCCAATTAATAATGATCCATGATACTTTTTATTGTAAATATACCTTTCATAGTTAATATCCTAATTAGTAATCCATCTTATGGATAACCTTTATTAATATGTAATCCATTATTAATATTTAATTACATATGATCCATGATACTTTTTATTATTAATATACTTTTCATAAGAATTGTTAATATACTTTTCATAGTTAAAATTAATATGTAATTACATATGATCCATATAATCCATAATTAATATGTAAATACATATGATCCATGAGACTTTTTATTGTTAATATACTTTTCGTCATGATGCTTTAACATCCTAAATAGTAATCCATGTAAATACATATGATCCATATACTATATGATCCATGATACTTTTTATTGTTAATATACTTTTCATCATGATTAGTAATCCATCTTATGGATAACCATTATTAATATATAATCCATAATTAATATGTAATTACATATGATCCATGATCCATAATATTTTTTATTGTTAAAATACTTTTCATCATAATATTACTTATTGTTAATATACTTTTCATAATTAATATCCTAATTAACTAGATCCATAAATTGAATTTATAGTAATCCATTTTATGAATAACCATTATTAATATATAATCCATAATTAATATGTAATACTTTTTATTGTTAAAATACTTTTCATCATGATACTATTTATTGTTAATATACTTTTCATAATTAATATCTTAACCAACTAGATCCATAATACTTTTCATAAGTAATATCCTCTTCACTTATAAATCTCAATTTTAATGGGAGTAATCCACCTCATACATAACCAAAATAATAAAATAATAGGAGTAATCCAGCTAATGGATAATCGTTATTAATTAGATGGAAAATCATTATTAATATCCTAATATTCTAAGATCCATGATATTTTTCATAGTTAATATCCTTTCCACTTATAAATCTCAATTTTAATAGGAATAATCCATCTAAAGTCATATGTTAATGGAATAGAAATTGCATAAAGGGATAGGTACCTTATTGTGGCTGTCAAATAGGCAAGGTAGCTTTTCATTTGGTTGACTCTTCCACTATCATTTATAGCATCTGCCATGGGGCCTGCCTCTTGGGCATAACCTGTGTGCATTTTCAATTATTAGAATAAGCAAGGATGATATAGTAGTAGCTCATGGATCAAGTAATTAAATGTTCATGCACTCACCATTTTTTGTGATGATAATAAATGTTGTTGCACTTGTCCTTCACGTACATCATTATTTTTTCCATGCCATATGGCACAACAAAGGACTCGGCATGGCTATCTGCAACACCACAATAATCATAAAGACCATTGAATTTACTAAGTATTCCTGTAAGCTGATTTTCCATGAATTTGAAGGAAGAAAAGGGCTTACTGGCTCACCTGTAGGAATTCCATCTGTCTCCCCTGTGAAGCATGCCGTATTTATTAACAATCATCCACAACAAAAGAGATTCTAAGGCATTTATTTTATGGGGTTGGCTTATCAGTTGTATAGACAAACTACTTCTGCCAGCATCATGTGCTCATCTCGTTCGTCAGAGATTATTCCAAAGGCATGCCAGTCTGACAGTAGAGATTTGCTAATGCAGTTGAGAATCCTCGCTTTTGTTCTGCAGCCGCTGTGAATTCCTCCCAGGCATTGGAGAAAGGACGTGGCCATGAAGCTATTAGGAAGGTCATCCACAATATTATTAGAACCTATTTATCCATCCAAATCAATATATATCTTCCACGATACTTTTCGATCTAAAAATTTTAGACCCGACCAAAAAATACCATGACGAGAAACAACACCATCTTTTCAGCAAAAGACATAGGCCCTGTAATTAATACAGCATTGGTTTTGAGTTCAGAAATTTTTTAGTCAGAGCCTAGTAAAGGAAAATAAAATCCAACTCACCCAGGCTATCGATTGAGCTCCATTTTGAGATGGGACTTGTTTAAAGAATTAGACAAATATTTGGCAGAAGTTTTAGAGCAGTAGACCACACAGAGAATCCCTGAGAGAATGAGGAGCACAAAAGCCATGGGAAAAGGAAATAGAAACCAGTCCATGAAAGTAATCAAGGCTGCATTAGGAAAGTAGCTCTGCCACATCCCCACCAGAATAATATTCACACCGATCCCCGTAAGTGTGTAAATGCCCCCAATAATCATCCCATATGTAACACCCAACACAACTGCCTTATAAAACATAGCCAAATCCTGATGAACATCAACCTGTTGAACCTCACAGTCATTTCCAAAAATGACAATTGAAGAAGAAGAAGAGGCATAGTCACAGTCGCCATTGCCATAGCCATCCTTGAGCTTGGCCAAAATGCCAGTGGCCACAGGCATCATCATGACCATAGCGGTGACATTGTGCATCCACATGCTCATGAAGAACATTGCGATGCAAAAGCCCAACAGTAGTTGTGGGCTCGTCTTCCTCCTGATGAAAGCCACCGGCACCTACAATGCCAGCCACTTGTGTATATTATATTCTTCCACAACAATGGCTAGAATAAATCCCCTGATCACAAGCGATATGACATCGTTCATATGAGATTTATCCACAGAGTCTGCCTTCTGGATGCCCATCAATAGAAAAAGATAGACAGGTGCCAGCGATGTGATTGCCATCAAACATGGCATCTGGAGCATCACTTATTTTCAAACACGGTGAGAAGAGGCAGTCTCGAGCATACAATGCCATGTAACTATTGCAATAATAAGAATTGATAAAAAAATCAATGTAAAATTAGATCCTTGTACTCAAAATTGTAGCACCAAAAATTACAAGGTTTTACCATTTTTATCACATTCTTCACATTCTGAGAAGAGCTTCAAATTTGAGGGAGACCTCCATGAAAATTGTGAGATAAAAAGTCGCAATGTAATGATATCTTAAATAGTTCTCGTCGACCGTAATTTGATACATTTCCACTGCCATACCATATGAGCACGTGTGTCCCCCGCAAGAAGTAACAAGTGTTTAACGTGCTTCGTATGAAAAGGTTATGCACGCAAATCACAGATGTACGGTTTTCAAAATCAAGATGAGTGATATCCGTTTGATGGGACTTGAAGAACCCATAAATAAAATAAAAAACAAAACTAGCAAGGACTTGAAGAGTAACATAACTTGGGCACTAAATCGATAAAGTTTTGGTGTCATGATATTCTCTCTAAAAAGGAACCAACAGTGAACTAATTTTATGTTTGAAGGTAGTCCGTTGGAAATCGTAGAAGAATACAAGTATCTTGGCATTGTTTTTCATAACAGATTCAGTTGGGAAACTTGCAAGGAAAAAAGGATTCAAAGAGGTTGGAGAGCTTCTTACCTTCTCTAGAATAGGGGTAGGAAAGCGAAACTTTGGGACTGGAAAACCAAGAAAACCCTTTTTAGTTTGCTAGTCACACCGGTTGTCTTCACGATTGTGAGGTTTGGAGAAGCAGTATGTCAAATCACAGATGGAAACAATTGGAAAGAATTCAAAAACATCTTATCACTAGTAGTCTTAAAGTTAAAGCACATGTTCCATATAAGATCCTCTTGGCAGAAGCCGTTACTTTCCCAATGGAAGCTGTGATGATTTCATGATTACTAAGCTACCTAAAAAAGGTTGAAAACATGGAAAATTATCGATGGCCCAAAATGGTGGTGAACGAGGTGTTAGATCAGAGGAAGAAGACATGGATGAAGCAAAACATCAAGTGGCTGGGAAAATGGGACATCAAGTTACATGAGTGCCCTAACTCCAAAGAGGAAATAAAAAAGTTTGTGTTAGAAAAATTCAGGACTGCTATGTGGACAAATCATATTGGGCATAAAAAAATGCATTATATCAAAGAGTTCAATCCCACTTGGGAGCATGGGGATAAAGCATACCTAAGTGCCGAACTGAAAGGTAAAGCTAGGATCCTAATGGCACAATTGAGGACCGGTTCACACCATCTTGGGTGTGAAACTAGAAGATGGACGGTTCCTAAGGAAAGATGGGAAGATAGGACTTGCATTTTCTTCAGTGATAGAGTGATTGAAACTGAATGACACTTCATTAGGGAGTGTGATGCGTACAAGGATATCTATATGCAGCAGGATAACATTGTGAATGTGGGTAGTTTTAGTGAATTATTTGAGGAGGAGAGGCTACACAACATGACCTGGCTGTTGGTAAAGATTCATAGGAGGCGAGATGACTTCAAAAGGATTATGAAGAATTTCTAATGGTCTTAACACTTGGTCCCATAGACTGTTTGGTCTCGTGGACGTTATTAAAACTCATTCAATTCAATTCAATGTAATAGAGTCGGTGCAAGAGTAAAACAATATGAGATTTACTATCATGCCCTAAGTGTATGTGTGGGGATATATGTGTTTTTATTATACTTATCTAATATGATTTTTTATTTTTATTTTAAATTCAGTTTATCATGTTTTAAGTATATTGACTATATTATTCTCACCATCGAATGATTTCCATATTTCATAAAACTAAAGCTAAATCTAAAATTTACTTATTTTTCAAATTATAATCATCGATTTTGCTTTAATCATAATATAATGGAAAAATGAATCATAGCATAAATCCATCTTAGAATAATTAAACACTAGTATACAATAGTTGAAAAGTCGTTCTTATTAGGTACTCTAGGTTGCCAACATGATTAATGATCATAAAAATTGTTCAAAAAAATGATGATAAATTTTTTTTGGGGGAAATAATTATGTGTTAATTTTTTTGATAAATCATAGATTATGATTTGAAATGTATGGATGAAAAACTAAACACACAATTATTTCCCAAAATCATTTACTCGATCTTATAGATTGTGAAAACATAGACTGCATCAAAAAAAAATCTCTCTCTTCCTTTTTCTATTTATCTAGTATTACTAAATTGAGGGATCTTTAAGTAATTGAGTAAATAAATGACAAGTTTGAGAGATGGAGCAAGGAGGGAAAGTAATGGAGCAAGGAAGATGGACATTTTGAGAGTTGGGAGGAAGAAGCCCTGTAGCTAGTCTTTCATAGCAAATTTGTTTTGGATGTCCTCATGGGTGTGTGTTCTATAGTGTAAGGGGTGATTCCAAATCTCTAATTTTATATCTATTTGCAGGGAATCTATCCTCTGACCTACCATTGAAACCTCAATTTTATGGGTGTCTTAGTCCAAATCTCATCCGCTAATGATTTCCCATCTCATTTTCTTTCAAGTTTGTAGGATGTAATTTTCCATTTTGGTAAAATTAGATTTTGTAAGACATAAGAGTGTAAAATGGATTCTAGTTCACTCAAAAATCAACACTAACTTGGTATATAAAGTATGAAGTAATAATAATTTAATATTTTTGTTGGTGGAGGTGACGATGAAAATGAAGGTTAGTGTTTCTTTATATGACATGGTAAGGAGATGTTTCGTTTCACAGTAACTTGAACAATGACAAAATAGTGGGAAAGGGTAAAGCCATATAAAACATATAAGGGTTGAAATATTTCAAAATATGTTAAGTGGTAATATTATATATTAATATATTAATTATATAATAATATATTAATATGTTAATAATATTAATATTACCTGATAATAGGGTTGGTAGAATATTTAGGGGATGAACTTTAACTTGTTAGAATCCTCCTCAAGGTCAAGTGATCAAACTTAGTTTCGACAGAGCATCAAAGGAAAATCTGGGTTGCACTATCATTGAAGGCATTTTAAAAGACTCCAAAGGTTATTTTCTTCTCAATTTCAATGAAGCTTTGGGTTAATGCACAAACAATCATGTTGAAGCCAATGCCCTTTAGGGGGTTTATCAATTGCTTTACAAAATAATTGGACTAATATTGATATTGAAGGTGATTCCCAGTTAATAGTGGAAGCTATGAAGAAAGGGAGCATTAACAATTTGATTCTTTCCAACATTTAGAGGACTACATGAAATTTTAGGAAAGCTTTAATCATTTTACTCTTCTTCATTCCTATCGATAAGGTAACCAAGGTGCTGACCACTTCATAAACTTTGGTATCGACCTAAATTTTAGGATCATTCATTGGGTCTTATTTCATTGCCAAATTTGGATAGCAAGTCCAAGGATCTAATTTCTAAAGATTGATCTCATTTCACAATTAATGATGCCACTTATGAATAAGAATGGTAATCGTGATCATTTCTTTTCTGAACAATTTGATATTGAGATTGGCATTAGGATGGACCAATTATGGAAACTTCTAAAACCCATTGTTGTTTTCAATATCTCAAAGAGTCAAAAGCTAAATACTATTTGTGGTAGTTTGGGCATCCTCGTCTCGAGAAAAAATGACTTCAAGCTTGTTGATTTGATAATTATATAAATCTATAATTATTTTAATAGTTAAAAATAATATCATATTGGTATACTTTAAAAAATACATATTTGGATTTTAGCATTAAAAATAAGGAGATATAATTCCATTACTAAATTTTTTACATAATTCATTATCAATACATAATAATATCATGAAAATTAAATATCAGAAAGAAATATAAGCATTAAAAAATAAAGTATTGTATGTAATCTCTCTAGTAAGCATTACTTTTTTTCCCCTTTACTCTATTGGAAAATTGATTGTCTTTATTTTTGAACAACATGCTCTATGCATTCTAGTCTTCACATTTGTTAATTTGTTAAGACGTAATAATAAGCTCAAAAGTGACTACCACATGTGGCATCGAACCCCCTTGATGCAGTCATTCCATGCACGTAAGTATCCTACACTAAGGATAAAAGTGACCTCTATCTCCATTTCAAAGTAACCTTGAATGTCTCTAACAACAAGTTGAGCAACATCATTCCCGTCTTCTACTTTAACCCACATGGATATGGCAAATCCTCTTTTGACTTTAAAAAATCCATGTACAACCACCATAACAAACTCAATACTTAAAACCACAATATGACCCTAACAAACCAAGAAAGAACAAATCAAAACCTAATCCTACCACAATTGACAAAGTATATCAAAACCCTAGCCAAATAAGCTTGAAAACATTTTGTTGTCGAAGTCCTTGCAAAAGCAAATTGATGGACATTTTGGTGAGAAATCTAGACCAAAAATCTATTGTTACCAGCTATTCATGATACCACAAAAATTTTAGCTATGAGGTCAAATGGGTAGGCATAATATAGATGATAAAAAAAATGAGCAAGGAAGTGCCAAAAGTGGTTAATTTATTCAATAACATAGGTATGCATCATCTCATCTCGCATTAACATTTTGAGATCTATTTAGATTTTCTCAATGTTGTTATGAATCGTCATCATCCACAGTTAATATTTTAAGATCTATTAAGTTTTTCCTAATGTACACAGTCAATATTCACAATGAGGCAACCGAATATGCAATATTAATTTATTTTTTTAGGAGAGTGTTTAGGACTAAATAATGTTTAGATAAAAATATGTTAACTCTTCATCATAGAAGATGCCTCGAATGCAAAAATCAAAAATCAAAAATCAAAAATCAAAAATCAAAAATCAAAAATCAAAAATCAAAAATCAAAAATCAAAAAACGAAAATCGAAAATCGAAAATCGAAAATCAAAAATCGAAAATCAAAAATTGAAAATCGAAAATTGAAAATTGAAAATTGAAAATGAATATTGAAAATTGAAAAAATAAAAATAAAAAATAAAAAGAGAGGAAGAGGAGGAGTATTGTCATAAAAGATAATATATATGTAGTTGGATCCTAATTTGAAATATGTGTTATTGCTCTATATTTGAATTTATTTATTTTTGTGAATTTTAATCAAAAAATTTATGCTCTTTTTAAAATATAGTAGATATATACATCCCCTCTAGTTGTCCAAGTAACTAGTTTAAATGTTATTGTGTGCAAAGAAAACACATTATTTTTTCCATAAATACCATTAATTTAGTTTTAGATTCTTTAAAATGACCCCAAGCCATGAGTAAGCATTATTTTGTATGTTTTTAGGGTATTTATTTATTTTATAATTATTTATTTAAATTAGGTATTATTGATACATTTATTTATTTTATAAGGTTCCTCTTATTTATGTTCTATGCTTTTATCTTAAGAGAATTTGGTGATTTATACACACCAATATATTTTACAGCTTGCATACTTAAATGAGGTTTTGTGAATCCCACACACCTTTAGGCGATTGTGTTATTGCATTAAGCATGGCACATAGTACTCAATATTTAGGTCGACACCAAAGTTTATGAAGTAGTCAACACCTTAATCATAAAATAAATGCTTGGGTTTTAGAAGTTTCCATACGAAGTTTATTTTAGGTGATTGTGTTATGCCATTAAGCATGACACATAGTACTCAATATACTCTAAAGATATAAAAAACAATAATAAGTCTATCACCATTCATTTATTAAGAACAAAAGTTTAGCCCATATAATGGTTTCATAAAGATTCAAGATTGTCAATAACATTTCATGAGTGAAGTTAAACATCATTCAACTCCATTGTAACCACATCATTATCACATAAAGATTAAGCTATTTTATTATTAATATTACATATAAGTTAGACAAGTAACTTTGGTAAGCAATGAGGTTATTAGTTTTGGTTGTTAAACATTAAATAATTATGTTATTGTGGTTTTTATGCAAAGTTAATATTTTTATTAATTCATAGTGGATTTCACCTCCATTTTTATTTCCATGGGTTGGAAAATTGTTTCCACTACATATTCTTAGTTATAACTTCCATATTGGGCCTTCAAACTATTGCTAGTTTTCTTAAACTTGAAGATTTTGTTATGACTAGTTCTAATTTTTTTGGTACCATTTGGTTGCAAAGACTTATTACATAATAATTATTAGGAGGAAAATATGCAAATCTGAATGTAAAAATCAAAGGTTTGGGGGCATACATTTTTTTGGTCTTTGTGGCTATGGTTTTTATTGTCACATAAAAAACCTAGTATTTATCTCCTCCAATTGTATAGATATATTTTTTCACTTTATATATTTAATTTTTTTTTACATATATCATCAAATTATGTTTTATCTATTTTGTAGTACATGGTGCTTGAATTATATTTAGACAATAATATTATATTTGGTTATCATGTTGTATACTTATAATATAAAGTATAAAAGTGATGAATGCCTTAAATTATTTGGTTCATTTTGATATACAATATTTTACTAAAATGATGTGTTGAAATTCATTTATGTGGTACATTTCTCTATTTTATAATCATAATAATAAATGGTATTGTTAGTTAGAATACATGATATAATTTTATAGCATGTTACTTTTATTATTTTAATTATTATGTTCAAGATATATATGTTATAGATTAACATGCTAACATACATACATATATATATATATATATATATATATATATATATATATATATATATATATATATATATATAATGAAAATAAATAATGTATTTGATATTTTGTATTGAATGTATAGGTTATAATTAGTAAACTTTGTGAAAATAAAATGAACATATAAAATATTTAGACAAAAATATTCTATAAATTTAAGTTGAATCCTCATCAAAATAGTTGTGATGAAAAAACTTACTTTACTAGGTTTTGCTTGTCTATTTTGCACTTTTGTCTTGTCTTTCCCTGTATCAATTTTCCTTTACGGGATCTTCTAGTCTAACTCTTCATTTTAGGTCGATTAAGTCTATAAATTGCCCTCAGCCAATCTATCACAACCATTATTGCTGACCTTGGGCATTCTAATAATCCTCACCCTAATGTTTTTTTTCAAATACATGTCAAAAATGTATTTAGATGGTATGAAAATAATTTTATTATTACTTACTATGTTCTCTACAAACTCTTTGTGGTTTATCTCAATGCCTAAATTAGACATTACTAAGAACCCTTGGAGTTTTCTAGGTTACTATTGTTTGTAACCTCACAAAGGGTTTTTTTCCTAATCTCTTTTAAGGAACCATCATGGGTACAATTTCTTCTTTCTAGGTTGAGCTACTAGTTCCCTAAAAATACCCTAAAGATTGTGTCCCTATGGTCCTATAATTTTGAGGTCTCTAAGCAGACATACCTTAAAGTGCTTATCTAGTTTGAGTTACCATGTCTTTCACTTCTATAATGGGCCTTCCTATTTGAGATTGTCAAACCTATAAGGTGTGTGTTTTTTCATGGAATGGACATATTTTATTATATGTCCCCCAATAAATCCATGTGTTAATGTTGATTTGACTAAAGACTTGAAAGAGTTTAATGATATTCAAGTAGGGACTGGATGTTTTTCATAGAAATTCACCTACTTTAACCTTACAACATATGTTTTCATTTTTAAATTCTAATTAGGATTAAATATTTCCCCCTCATGATCTTCTCAAGGCCTTTTATTGAGCAAGTGTTTCCTAAAAATAAAAAAGTATTTAAAGTGAATGATGTGTGGACCACTATGTCTAACAAAAATCCACCATCAAGAATAAAATCCCTATGGCAGATCCCATTCTTTCCATTTAAAAATCTAAACATGGTGTGAAAAATGTCGATAATATTATTATTCCTCCCCTCATTACTCCCTAATCTCTCAATTTTTTGGCTACCTTGTAAAGCCAAGTTTCTCAAGAGAATTACTTTCTAATTATAACTTCTAGTGACAAAACATCCTCCATTATCACTCTCAACATGTATTGGTCACACAAGTAGCTACTATTGGGAAATAATTTTACATTGCTTATCTCAATGGAGGATTCAAATAATTGATAAGGATAATTACACATCAAGGATTCTAATAAATGAATATGATATCATGGAATGTGTTGAGGTAGGAAAGTGCACCCAATGGCAAGAAAACAAGTTCCTGCCCTCTCCCTGCAACATGGAAACTCCTCTCTCACCTATGGGATGACGAAGTAGGAGAGGAGAGTCTCTAGATAATGGCTAGCTCCCTTTGATGTATCATGTTTGTTTCAACAAGTGCAAATACATACATGTATAGATAGGTATATATAACTATATAAACTGGGGGGATGAAAAGGGAAGAAAATACAAAAAAATAAACTACTCTAAGGAGGTGATACACCAAAATAAGGTGACCTTCTCATGCCCACTCTCAAAATTAGACAAAGACAACAAACGTACACTCAGACTTGGCAGAAAGACCACGCTGCAGGAAAATGGCAGGGAGGTTCTTATGAAAACACAGGAACAGGGACTCACCAAGATGCTGTGAAATACATACTATAAATGACCTCCTCTATTCTATACCTCCAAATGGAAATCTTCTCCTATCAGCTGCAGACAATGGCACCTTATAGATAACTGGTGTGTTGGTGTTGAACCTGTGAGAGCATCAAAAGACAATGACTAGACACAACTCAAACACTCAGGACATACACAGAATATCTATCCAAGAATAGGTAAAAAGTTGCTTTGATTGATTCAGGTGGAAATTTTAATAGGGCTATGCCTTGTTAAATTCATGAAAAGATGATTACAAAAATGACAAGTATCAAATATATATGGAAAGTCCAAGAGGCTCATTTGGCACTCTTTTGTTACAAGTGGCCTATTGTGTCTGTTCATGAAAAGAAACAAGCCACTCAAAATATTAATGAGTCATGTGCTTTATTCTTCTCAAAGTCTGCATTTTTAATGTCAAAATGTGGTTTGTCCACCCATTAAATGTAAAATGAAGAAACTGATTACATTCTTTAGCTATTGTGTCTTCTCATGATCAATTCAAAGGAACTATTTCACCTACTAGGGTCACTTCTCGAATTGGTGCCACTTGGACTTAACTATTTGCCCATTCCATGTATGTCCTATTGTCTTTTATCAAATTTTGTCCCTATCTAGCTTGTTCAGCCCCCAGGGGTGAACTTTCAGCAGGTTGCTGCATTCTGGGCTCCTTGGCAATACTTTCTTAATTGGAAACAAAATCCATTCTATTCTGCTAAATTTGATGTTCATCCAGCCGCCAAGCTTTGAAAACCAACAGATATTCCATCCTCTTAAAATTGATGACTTCTCAAGCGTCACTACTTGAGATCCAATGGCTAAACCGTTCTGCTAAATTTGACGTTCGCGGGCCTGTCACCATCCTTGGTAAAGTTCATCGGGTCCATTTTGCTTGAATCGTCCATTGAACCAAAGCCGAAGAACTTTGAAAATGGATGAACCAAGTGCTAATTGAAAGAGACTGGAATTTCAAAGCAAGGGAAGAGGTTGACCAAGATTTTTTTGCCCGTGGGCAAAAATTGGTCAACAGAATGTTTGAGGTCTCACATAGTCCTTTCACAAATTTTTTGTGTCCCTTATCAACGATTTGACATTTTATATTTTACATGTCTACAAAAAGTTAAGATTCCAAGATTTATTTTATAGATCTATCTAATAAGTATATATTATGATACATCACACTTTTCCACTTAGCATGAAGATGGATATGACGACTCTAGTATTTTGATTTCAACAAAAAATTCCTCCATGATTGTTGCATTGGAAAAAGACCTATCACATTGAGTTATTTAGTTCATGATTGATATTGATGGACATTATTTAGGGGTGTTCAATGTTTATGCTCCTATTGATGGTCTTAATAGAACAATTTTATGGAGATGGCTCACTGATTTTTTTTCTACCTATTTGATTTGTGAAAAATTCAATATGATCAAGAGTTATGAGGACAATGTTGGCACCTTCTTTGTGTGTTCATGCATAGGGGAACGTAAAGCTTGGTATTATTTTTAAAATAGTTGGGGCTTTGTGGAGCCCATCTTTTGATGGTATTCATTAATTAGAATATTATGGTTCACTTGGTCTAACTTTTGAGCTAACACTGATTGGGTTCTCAAATAGTTAGAACACAATGATTTCTAAGAAATGCATGTTCTCCTTTTTAATTTCATATGGGCATGTTATCACAGTTCACCCATAATTTTTCCTTTCTTACCATAGTTCCATCTCTTCTAGAAAATAATATGGATGTGACCTTCATAAATTCCCTCACAATCAATTTTATGAATGCATCACTTTTTAGACACAAGGGAACTATATGACTCATCATCAAAGTGTGGAACTTGGTTCCATATTTGAAATATGGTACAAGTTGAGTTTATTGGTGGATTGATGTGATCAAATGCACCACCACCTTCCTTTGCCACTATGGAAAGGAGATTGTGCATGTTCAAAAGTTTGTTAATGGAAGTCTCTAAGGAATACTAGGAGGTTTCTTCCTTGCTTGAGATAATCCCCTTTGATTCTCGATTAAGGCCATGATTCCCACACTCAAGCATAATATTAAAGTTTTTAAAATTCATTATGCTAGAGGCATTAAATTAGGGATTGATTACACTGGCTTAAGACTAGGGAAAAATTTAGTGGCCTATATTTCAAAAAACTTGGAGGTCACTAGGTGAATTGGTTTTGTAATAGTGGTGAATTAGGTTAGAAGGCATATAATAGCATAGGTAAATTAGGAGGTGGCATGTGGTAAATGTAATACCAGGAAGCATTCAATTGTTCAGTGTGTAATGGAGTTCTCTTATTACATGCAACATAATGCAGTCATCTGACTACATAATGTAATCATTTGACTACATCATGCAATTATCTAATGGCATTATACAGTCATTTGACTACATGGTGTAGTCATTCAATTGTACTATGCATTTATTCAACTACATGATGGAGTCATCTAGCTACATGGTGTATTCATTTGATTGCATCTTGCAGTCGTATGACTACATGTTATAGTCATTTGAATGCATCCTACATTCATCTAAATGCATGTTGTAGTCATCTAGCCGCATCCTATACTCATCTGAATGCATCTTGCAATTGTTTGGCTATGCCTTTTAGTTGTTTGACTATGCCCTGTAGTCATTCAATTGTATACTATAGTCATTTGACTATAGACATCTGGTATCACAGCCTAACATTTGTATTTTAGAAGATGGGATTCTTAATTATTATATGGCTTGTAGTTGATGGTGTTAAATATTATCTTGAAGAGTAATGTTTTTTTTTTTTAAATTAATTTAGGTACAATGTATGATACATACTATTGATAAAGAAATCAATTAAGCCATTCGTAAACAACAAAATTGAACATACAAAACTAATTGATTACATAATTAATTTATGAATTAAAAAGAGAAAATATTATTTAGTAAACAACATAAATTTATTACAACTGATTTTAATTCAAGAATATTTGAAATCTATACAAACTAAAACTTAGGTAGTTGGAACAACCCTTTTTCAACATGTGCTTCATCCTTGACATTTGTATGTACTATCTCAGTGGATTTTTTAATATCTTATTTGTTTGTTATATTAGTGACTCCTCTTATTTCAATAAGTGAACTCAAAATTGAAATCACTATTTCATATGGAAACTCATCCACTGCATAACCTGAAACATACAACCTTAAACATGTATCAAGATTTTTATTCAATTTATTACAAAGTTTGGATTTGACTAAAGATAGTGCACTAAACGCCCTTTTATCTTCCATTGACCCCAAAACCATTGTTTGGCACAATTCACATAACCAAAAATATTCATTAATTATTTCTTGTAGAACACCATTGGGATACAATTTCTTATATAGCTTTGTAATTTCGCACCTATTTTTGTTGGTTCATCTAAGGTTAGATATTGTGCAACCATTGTAATTCCAAAATTCATTGACTATTTTTTCAGTAAATTCTTTTGAATAATACCTTCAACTTCAACTCCATCAATTTATATAGACTTATTAAAATGATTAATGAGAGTACCCATGCATTTGATAAATAAATTACTTGTTATTTCTTTACTCTATAAATTATTCAATATAGGATTCACCACTCCCATGGCTTCAAGCAACTCATCCCTTTGAAATCGATCTCTAATTTTAGTAGATAAGCTTTGTTAAATGTTACTTAATTGTATTTGTGTCTCATCTATAACATTATCATATAAAACCCATGATATAGGTACTTCTTCAATTTATGCTCTAGCCACATGAGTTAGTCTTTGGAAAGTGTGTAGTGGTATCTCCTTTCCATTAAAGACAATACAAAGATGATCATTAATATTGAATTTCAAATAGTTTTTAGGGTCATTAATATATGTTAAAATTTTCCATTTGTTAAATATTGGTCCTTTAAAACTTTCATTCGAGTAGTATAATATATCAAGAGATTGACAAATATGTTCCCTCAACCGTTTGAAGTCAAATATATATATGGATCTCTATTGCACATGTTTCGTCAAATAATGCATTTCGTTCAAAATGGGTAGAATACCACACAAGGTTATCAAGGTTTCAAAATCTGTCAAATGGTATAATAAATCTTCAACATCCATCATATATTTAAACATAACACCTATTAACGATTGATATTCTTCAAATGTTCTGCATGCAAGATCAAATATAGAAATCCATCTTGTATCAACATATTTTAATAGTTTTTTACCATTAGTCATTCCAATCTCAAATCTATGAAACTCTAAAAACCTTTTTGGACTATTTGACATGTATGCGTGTAAGTCACAGATAATGTCCTCCACTTTTATTACATTTTGAAATGTGCTAACATTTTTGTAAGCAAGATTCATTCTATGTGTCATGCATTGGATTGGAGTCATATATAGGGAAATTGTTGTTTGTAGGTGAACACATAGACCAATTTTATTCCCCTATATTATTGATGCACCACCCACACCAACACACACTAACTTGGTACCTATATCATAATAATTCATCCCAGTAATATCTACCAAATTAAAAATAACCAATTTGGAAAGGTTTTCAACATTACAAGTTTCTTTCATTTTACTTACAAATAATAGGTGAGGTTTTATTGAATGGTTATCAAATGTATAAACATGCATGCAAACCCATGATGTGTTATCAATTGTTGTTACCTCATCAATGGACAGTGAGATAAACCATGTTGCTTTTATTTTTTTCCTTAAGATCCTCCTTTTCAATCTTTGCAAGACATTTTGCCATATCCCAAGCACTATTATCTAACCATTGTGATTGAGGAATGTTATGCAATCCAATATGTTGAAATAAAATCTTGTAATTTGAAAAATTAGGGATTCATCTACCTCTTTTCAGAATGTGATATAAAGTGAAAAATTGAATATTTTTTGTAAGTAGATTGCCCTGAGAAACTTTTCCAAACTAAGTTGTGATTGTTCCTCCTTTCTGAATGAGTTGTTGTTGATGTTTTTGATTATTTTCATACTCTTTTGCATAAAATTGATGCATGCATTCTTTTACATTTTTCCATCTCATTATTTTTTTATTTATCCATCTTTGTATTTTATCGACTCGTATATTTTACCAAAATGTTTCTCAATTATGTCTAACTTGAGTTTTTTTGTGTTCCTTTCCAAGTTTTCAACTCCATATTATACAATTACATGTTTTTGGTGTTTTGATACTATTTTTATGGTGTACGGGTTTAATAAATGAGTATTTATTTTCCATTCAAACATAAACAACCTTTCAGTTGTCCATGTACTTCTCTTCCTTTAGAAGGATTTTTTACTCCTTTTTTTAATTGAATATTGTGTTGGTTGAGTAGAAATCTCATCTGGTAGTGTTGGGTACTCATTATTGACATCCATGATGATGTCTTCCAGTGTCCTTTTCCTTGAAATCTATGAGGGTATCTCATACTCGAGGACGTCTTCTAGTGGACGCATATCTTCGAAAGGGTTATCAATAGGTTCTACTTGCAAAATAGGTACAAACCTTGTAATTATTATTAAAAATTGGTACTTAATATGAAAGTGTAAGTAATTAACAATACAATAAATCATATAATATTTAGTACTTATGTTTTAAATTTGATATCGAGGGACATATTCTAATAGAGGCATATGTTCAAACTTATTATCATTGGGTTTTGCATGAAAAATAGTTGTAGACTAATTATTAATAAAAATTATAACAAAAATACAAAGAAAAAATAGAACAATAAATTAAATAATATTTAGTACCTTTGTCATGTATTTTATACCCAGGTACATCTTCTAATGAAGGCATATCTTCAAAACCATTATCATTGGGTTTTGTATGCAAATTGGTTGTAGACTAATTATTAATAAAGATTGTAATAAAAGTGTAAATAAATAATAGAATGGTAAATCAAATAATATTTAGTACCTCTATCTGGTATTTCATACCCAAGTACGTCTTCTAATAGAGGCATATCTTTGATTGTATTATCATTAGATTTTGCATGCAAAATGGTTGTGAACATTAATTATTAATGAACCCTAATAGTAATGGATAAATAGTAACAATTTATAAATTAAATATTTATACCTATGTTTGTTATTTGGTTGAAATAAGATAACAGGTTGTTCTATTTTTTAAATTTCTCTGATGCCATCAAATCAATACTACACACAAATGGCAGTCGCCTGACTATTGCACATAGATGCTTGACTATTCCATGCAGTTGCTTGACTACTTCATGCAGTCACCTAATTGTTCCATGCAATCACCCGATAGCTACCTATAGTTGTTTGACACCTTGTTATCCTCTGTCGCCTTCTAGTTGTCATTTGTCACCTAGTTATTATTGTCCAACTATTGGTTGCAGAAGCATGACAACAAAATTTAGAAAAAAACATAGAGTGAATACCACACACAAACACACACACACACACACAGATATATATAGTGGTGAATGCCACCATGTTGTCTTTCTTACACCTGATGATATGCATTTATAAGGGAAAATTTATTTTAGAAAGTAGGTGAGTCGACCCTTAAATTTAAATTCTACCCTAAAATTTAGGTGATCCCATGTTATCGGCTACCCCACAAAGTCACCAAATGCCAACTTCAAAAAATAAAATATTCATGAATTAACAAAGATTCACCAGTAAAAATTCCTTCCTTAAGACTAGTGATTAGGATTCTAAGGATTTTTTTAGATATCTCAGGGACAAACTTGCCAAGCAGAAAATTAAACCCATAAAAAACACATAATCATCTCACCAACCTATCATAGATCTCCACAGCCTTTATGGACCACTACAAACTTGTGTCACAAGCCCAAGATACCATGGTAGAGAGAGCAAATGAATTGAAGAGTGTTTATATGTGGATACTTGTAAGTGAAGTCCTTCATCTCAAAAAATATCTGATGCCCCTCTTTCCCTTGATGAACTCCTTGTTATTGTGCAATGCAGGGATAATGATAAAATGTTGAGGGTATTTGGCTTTCCATGTGAATTTTACAAATCTACTTGGTAATTTGTGGATTTGATTTGTTTCAGGTTTGTATAGAATCCCTACACAATAAAATTTAGGGGCCATCATCAGTAAAGTATATATTAATTTTTTTCATAAGTTTGGTGATCTTGCGCTCATTACTAGTTGGCACCCACTCACTATGTTATATGTTTCCTATAAAATCATTGCTAAATCCTTAGCACTCCACCTTTGTCACACGCCCCTTACAATCATCATGCCATAGAAAACATGGTTTATTAAAATTAGGTAAATCCTTGATAATATTATTGTAGTTTGTTAAGGAATGGCGTGGGCTCGTGTCTCTCGATAAAGGATGATCTTTCTCAAGATCTATTTTGAATAGGATTATGATTAAATCAAGTGACCCTTTATCCTTGCCATGCTTAAAGCTTTGGGTTCAATAAATTCTTTATTTTGGTAGCTCAGACTCTGATTTCTAAATCTTTGGCTTGTCTCACCATCAATGGTCACAAGTTTGATAGATTTGGGATTTTTAATTCTGGAAGACAAGGTTTCCCTCTTGTCCCAACATTGTATGTTTTAGTTATTGAAGTGTCTGGTTATCTACTTATTCATGGAGTGAACTGTGGGCTTATCAGAGGAATTATTATTCCTAATTACTCTTTTCAACTAATCAATGGGAATTTTATGGGTGACTCTTTCCTCACACTTGTAGAACAAGAATCCTCCTTCAAAGAGGTGCATCACTACCTTGACATTTTTTGTAAATCCTCTCGGTCAAGAATGCAATGGGCTAAAACCCATTGTTACATACAAGGCTTGATGCCCTTGCTTAAGTGGCTTCAAAATTATCAATGCAAGTGGATCTAGAAAGGGGAAACATTCAAATTTCTTAGCATTCCATTTGCCTTTGACAACTCCCCCTTTGTGCTCTGGTAGTATGTAATTGAAAAGTGGAAAAAAATCACTTACTAGATTACAACTTGTCTCTTTCACTTGCAAGAAACTTTCAGTTCTACACTCAAATTATTATAGCTACCCATGTCTATCATTCTTCTTGTTAGGCTCCTTCAAAATCATCGTATGAAAAATCAGTAAAGGTGCTTAGAGATTCTATTTGGGTTAATGCTAAGAAAACTTGAGGTTTTCACAAGGTAACTTGGGAGATTTGTTGCCTTCCTCGTGACAAAGGATGAATGGGAATTATTTATCTTTATAAACAAAGCATTACTCTTTGTGTTAAGATGGTTGTAAGGGCAATTAAAGGAAATGAGACTTGTAAAAGTCTCCTAAATCACTATATTTTTATAAGCACTCCTTATGGAAATAAATTTTAGAAAAACATTGGATTTCACACTCTTTTAATTATTTCCATCCATGTTAAGATAAAATGGTCCTTTGTGGAAAATAACATCTAGAAATCTTTTAAATTAGTGAAACCCTTTCTAAAGTGGGTTAGTGATGGGTTTCGAATTAGTCTCTCTTCTCTCTTTTAATGACCACAATCTTTTGTAGCTACCTGTCATGACCAATTCCAACCTCCTTCTAGTGGATATGTTAGTCATGAAAGCTCTTTAGATTTTTACAAATGGAATTTACACTATTAAGGATTTGGTTTCATCTCTTGATTGGATAATGCTTGCATTCTCTGAAAACTAAACATACTATTAAATACAAGCTTGTCTTCTATTTTGTGTTTTCAAAAATTTATGCCAGATGTCATGCTTCATAAGATGGGTCTACAAGCCCCACTTACCTAGTGGAAGGATTGGAGGTGGAAGTGTGATAATGCCTTTTGAAATTTTCCTCCAAGACTCCTTTATCCTAAATCATGAGTGTATATTTTTTTGCTTTAGGTAAACTCAATAGGCAACTGAATTTGAATTCCTTGCACACAATATGACTTTCTAGATTGAACAAGATTTGGAATGCCAAGCTCAAGCCCAAATTATCTCATTTTGTTTAATGTTTGGTTTGTCAAGGTCTTCCTCTTAGGGAGTGTCTCAAGCACATTAGGATTCCTAGCCCCAAGTGCTCTGCCTGTTTCTGACCTAAAATCTTTAGGTATGTTTTTTATACATGTTCGAGAGCATGGATTTCCTAGCAGTGGATTCATAGCCTATTTTAGCCTTACCACCCAAAGCCACTGAATTGATGAATATCTTTTTTAGGGATAATGCTCAATGATCTCCATACATTGACTTCTTGTATATTTTTTTTAGAACTATCATTTTGTTTCAACTATGGAAGTCTATAAATTCAATAATTTTTAACAATGAAAAGCTATCCAAGTAATTATTTGTTAATGATAAATTGCTTGTCATTTCTTTGGCTTTTCTATAGATCTAAGTGTAGGTAAAGAATATGGATTTAAAATTTTAACATTGGTGGAACTCCTCAACCAATAGGGGAGTGTTCTTGCACCATGAGTTGTGTTCATCTCGACTAGCCCTTACATGGCTCTATTCCATCATCACCTAGACATCAGCAAATCCAATCCCACAATCACTTCTCCTCCCTAACATGGTAGGTTGAGAAGGGAAAATAGAGTTTTTTGTTGTGCAGGAAGTCCTCTACTAGCCTACCTTAACGGACTTTGCCTATGCAAGGTGGTGAGCTAGTGGGGTATTATGTATTGCCACAACCTTGTTGGAGAATCACAATATATTTGGCTCCTTTTGATACCACTTAAGATGGGTGGGTAGTCACTGATCCTCCTTAGATTGAACCCTATTCTTGAGGTGTTCAATGCCTTAGGGATAATGATTTGCCTTTATCACATTTTAGTGTTATGGCATGTGCTTAGCTTTTCCACTTGTGATTTGATACCTTCATTTTACTTCTAAGTGTAGACACCTAAAATGTGTTGACTCTCCCTTGGTCCCTTCCTTAACCCTTACACATCTTATTAATTTAAAATAAACAACTTATTTTAAATTATGATCTCACCCCTGACACCTCACCATGGACACCTCACCTTGGACACCTCAACCTTAGACCTTTTCTCACCCCATGACTCACCTAAGACCTATTCTTACTCCTTTCCAACCGCCTAACTAACCCTCGTGCTTATTAACCCCATCATTTGACCGTTCCCCAACCAACAAGTGCACTTGGTGAATGAAGAATGGGCTTCTTAGCCCGTTTACTCATTCTTCACCCACCAACGTCGGTCAACTGTCAGCCGACGCCGATGGGATAGCCGACTTCGGTTACATAAACCAATGTCTAACATTGAGTTAAGCCCCCAGAAACTCTTGGATACAGGAATCGCTCTTGGACTCTCGAATCAACTTCTCTCTCACTTGAATCTAGCTCTCTCTCTCTCTCTCTCTCTTCCTCTAGGACTCTGAGACATCAGCAGGCATCAAACTTCAACTAATGCTCCCTTGGCCACAAAGACTCTACACCAATCACTCCAGATTGAACTAAAGCATTGCACAAGGACCTAGACATCAGCCGTAATAGGCACAACTATTTGACACCTTGGTTCTTCATCTCACCAGAGCTAAGTATTTATTCTGCCCTTTCATTTCAATAATTTAGAAAGCATTAGTAATTATATTGTTTCTAAATACTATCAACCAGACTAGACCCAACCTTTAACCAAAGCTGACTTTCTCCCTGGAGAGGTTGAAAAGCCTTCCTCTCACCCTTACCCTTTTTTGACAACCTAGCCTCTACTTTTGTCCTTCTACAAACCTTATTCATCTCCCTACAAACTCACATAGACCTTTTAAACCTACAGAATCCCTCTGTCGACTACAGACATAACCCTGAGTCCTATCCAAGGGCATTGCCCAAATTGACATCGACCACTGACCCTACCAATGTCGGTAGTATAATCGACGTCAACAACATTTGACAAATTGACGTCGGCAGGACTATCGACGTCGATGACTGTGGCAGACTGACTGCAAAGAAATAGGTACGCATTATCTAATTTCTTCTTTGTTAGTCATTTGTCATTTCTTTATTTCTAACACTTTAACTTATAAAAAGTGACCACTGACCCTACCAATGTCGACAGAATAACTGACGTCAACAACATTTGACAAACTGACGCCGGCAGGACTACCGACGTCGACGATTGTGGCAGATCGAATGCAAAGAAATAGGTACGCATTATCTAATTTCTTCTTTGTTAGTCATTTGTCATTTCTTTATTTCTGACACTTTTACTTATAAATAGTAGACTGTCATCCCTTAAGGAAGTCTTTGCACTTCTGGGACTGAGCTTTGCTTGGCAGTCCACCCTATCTCTATCTAACAATCTCTTTGTTTGAGTTTCTTATTCTTATCTACAGGTGTCATCCTCCACAACCAAAGAGGAGCTCCTTCAATCATCTAGATATGGTGCGTAACTTCATTCGGGTATCATACAAACCCCTGACCATTTATCTTTAGTTTCTTATTTCTTCTGAATATTAAATAGCAAAAAAGAGTAGAAACACTAAGTTGTTATAATTAATCAATAATTTTGTTGTTTGAATTTTATTTATTTACACATAGATTCAGTTTTGAATACCAACCAACCATTTTTTTATTTTAATCATTTATCTATTATATTTTGCTACAGTTAATAAATATATCAATAAATTCCAATAATATAATTAAATATTATATAATATTTATGTAAAGCAAACTGATTGAAAGAGGCACTACACATTCTTCTTACCATGCACAATCCCCCTCTTCACTCTTCTACATACTTTCTACTATTGTAGACCTACATTTCCAAGAAATCTCTCTAAGAGGGTAAGCAAATCCACTCCCACATCAATCACAGTGAATTTTAGTTTTCCCTACACAAGCTTTTACAAGATACCCTTATACATATGTATGGCCAATGTAGATGTTTAGTGCATACTCACCAAGTGTTTGACCAAATGACTGAACCAGACCTCTTCTCATGAAATATCACAATTGCTGCTTACAAAACCCATGGATATCCTCATGAGGCATTGACACTATTTTACCAAATGAAATGAACATGTGTCCAACCTAATCAGTTCACCTTTGCCAGCATTCTCCTAGCCTGTGCCAAAATAGGAACTTTGAAACAGGGTATGGACATCCACCAAAGCATAATGGAAAAGGGACTTTTGTCAGATGTTGTAGTTACAAGTTCCTTGGTAGATATGTATGAAAAATGTGAAAGCATGCACAATGTATGAAAATTGTTTGATGAAATGGTTCAAAGAGATGTGGTATCATGGAATGTAATGATTATAGGATATACACAAAATGGTGTTCTTGACGAGGCTTTAAGGCTTTTCCAAGAAATGCCTCAAAGAGATGTGGTCTCATGGACTACAATGATTGTAGGATATGGACAAAATGGATTTGTTGAAAAGGTTGTGGAAACTTTTAAGCAAATGAAATTGTTAGGGGTAAATCCACACTGCACAACCTTCATCAGCATTCTCCCAACCTATGCCAAAATGGGAGCTTTAGAACAAGGTACAGACATCTATCGAAGCATAGTCGAAAGCAAATTTTTATTAGATGTTGTAGTTGCAATGCCCTGATAGATATGTATGTAAATTGTGGAATCACACACAAGGCACATGAACTATTTCAAAAAATGCCTCATAAAATTTTTATCTTGTGGAATGTAATGATTGTTGGATATGCACAAAATGGATTTTACAAGGATGCTCTCAAACTCTTTGAAGCAATAAAGCACTATGGAATGAACCTTGACAATATAAGCCTTGCTTATGTTTTATTAGCTTGTAGCCATGCAGGTTTAGTGGATGAGGGGTGTAAAGACTTCAATGGCATGAGTGAGTCTAATTGCATCATGCCTACACTTGATCATTATGTGTGCATAATTTATCTTTTTGGCCTTGCTGGCTATCTTGACAGAACTCTAAATTATATCATCAAAATGCAAATTAAACTATGGTGGTTGTGTGTATGTGTTTATTTGGTTCTTGTAGAGAACATAAAAAAATACAAACTTAAGAGTATTTATAGCAACTCTTCTTTTTGAGCTAGATCCTAAAAATGTTGCAACTTATGTTATTTTGTCAAACATCTATGCAGAAGTGGGCAGGTGTGGTGAGGTTCAAATGGTAAGGAGATTGATGAAAGATAGAGGAATTAAAAATATACCTCAATGTAGTTGGGTTAAAGGGCATAAAATGGTGAATGATTTTTGTGGAGGAGATAGATCACACCCACAAACAGGAGATCTATGTAATTAGAGAAATTGTCTTGGGAGGTGAAGGCAACAGGGTATTTTATAGTTTAAAAACTCATACTGAATGATAGGGAGAAGGAAATATAATTATTCCTCTAATATCATAGTGCAAAGTTGGCAATTCCATTTGAATTTTTAAACAAGTCCCTTGGGATCATCAAGAATAGTATATGTGTTGACTACCACACTCCAACCAGCTTTATGTCCAAGATTGTCATTGAAAAAATTATTTTGAGATTTAAAAAAGGATCCATTATTTTAATTAAAGACAATCCACTTGTGGACATTATAATTAATGCAAGTGAAGCAATTTGTAAACATAGGTTTGTACCATAACAAAGTGCAGTGTTAGACCTACAGTGATGAAGAAGGGACCGGGTATTATTTTCAATTTATAAAAAGTTTTTCCTAAGTGTTTGGAGATCCATGTTGTGGATTTCATAAAATCATATGTATATTATGAAATATGCATCGCTACATGTATATACTATTGGAGTATTCATTAATGCCTCATTTTAAGATACAATGGAGATGTCATGGCATTGGAATATTTTCAAGAAACCTGCCCATATCTGCAATGATAAGTTGGAGGAGGAGGTGGAGGATAAGAAAAAGAAAAAAGTGAGGACCATATGAAGGAAATGGAAAGATGTGTGGCCAAAAGGAAATATGAGAGAAGGGCTTACAATGAATCCTATGTTTGGAGATGATGGATATACCATCTCTTGATAATTCTTCACACCAACATTTGTCATTAAAAATTATATTGTGTTTATGTTAGGTCTGTCATTTGGGATTGAAATACACGTACCAAATTATATATGGATATATCATTTATTGATAGTTCTTTACACCAGCATTTGTAATTAAAATTTATATTGTGTTGATGTTAGGGCTGCCATTTGGGATTGAAATACACATACCAAATTATATATGAGTATGTATATATGTTTATGTGGATTTTGTCTCAATTATTTTATAGATTTTTAGTGTTTCTTCACATCCCTTTACTTTTTGGGAGAGTTAATATGTGTGTGAGATCAACTTTTATTCTATTTTAATTGGCATAAAAAGTGAGTGAAGTCAATTGTATAATTTCATTCATTGTACGAAATCAATATTGGATTGTTATCTACCCTTATCAAATTCAAGGCCACTTGAAGTAAAATTGAAAAGAATCAAATTTAAAATAAGACACTGCAATATATATGGTGCTTCATTGTTCTGCACCCACTAGCTCGAATTCAATTGCAGGTCACCATATGCCTTAAAATAATCTCCTATAGGTCAAGAAATATCCAACATATAATATACCAATGGCTTATATGACCACCTATTAGAGGATCTCAATTATCGATGGTCGTCTATGCATCCCCTCCTTCCTTCCATTCCTCAAGCTTAAAGCCGAAAAGAAAAGGGCCACTACACAAGCAATGATGTTTGGGTTTCGAATATTGAACCTATTGGGTTCCCCTTTGTTATGCAAAGAGAAATCACGTGAATAATGCAAGAAAGATTGGAATAATAAAGTTGACCACATATAGCAGATATTATAGAATAAAGAGAACTCATTCTCATGATCTTACATGTATTTAATATTCCCTATGAAAATAAGAGGAATAAAGACTCAGTTCAATTAAAGTTTATAACATTACCTAATTGCAATACTAAATAGGTAAGGGATCAATCTTCACCTATGAATTGAATCATTCATTCATTTGAGTGGCGAGTTGATCTTGAGAACCATTTGACTAAAGGCCAAAATTTTATCAGGGCATTGGGCTAAAGAATTGATAAATCCTCAATATTCTTTTGATCAGAAAGATCTTTCACACTACATTTTTTATTTTCCTCCATCAGAAATGAACTCAAAATCCCACTAAGTTTGAGGAAATTCTTTGATAATGAATGAAAACTCATTGAAAGTGAAGAGGAGAAAAAATTTAAAACAACAAACCGTTGATCTTATTATGAGCTTTTTAACAATTTAAAAAATAAATAAATTGAAGATGTTATATAATGAAAAATCTGAAAGATGTATTCATAAATATTAAATTATTAAATTATATATATATATATATATATATATATATTATTTTTTATTTTGTGTATTTTATAATTTATTAATATACCGCCATAGCACTTGGAGAGACTATGCAGAACTTGGGAGAGATTTGAGCCTAGGTCCACTAGACAACTTAAAATTTGCATCCCCTATACTCCTAGTGGTAGTTTTGCCTCTCCTCCATTCACCAAATATAGAGAAATGATCACTATTGTTGCGAATACATGGCGACTATCAATATCACTAAGAAATATAGTGAAAAAATCTTGGAAATATTTGTATCTATATTTATTTGTATATGACATCATGCATCAATATGTAAGATTATATACAAGGTGGATTTTATTGAAAAAGCTTTTTCATTTTTTATCTAATTAATTTTAAAGTCACCTAATTTGGTTTCATATAGTTAAATCAGACAAATGTGACATGTCATTTATCTTTGCATGTGTACTGCCCAAGATTCTTCAAGTCTATCACCTAAGATACCCTGTCATTACCCCTCACCATCATTGCCTAACTCACCTTGAAATATTTTACCGCTTTCATGTTCTGTATGGCCTTGCCCTTGTCTACCACTTCTTCATTGCTTAAGCTCATTGTGAAAAGTGACATCTCATCTATGCACAACTCATTGCCACATTGTATGAAGTAACACACCACCTCATTTTCCACCATCACCTCCACCAGAAAGATCATATTATTATTGTTTAATGCTTAATGAACAAAAAATGAGACAAGTTCAACAATCATTGGTTTCACATGTGGTACTCCTAGTGATTTACACTCTTTCACCTACAAAACCTTGCTTTACCAAATCATCAAGTCACACTCTGCATGGTGTAACTGTTAGGAACCCCTCCAAGGAAGCACAATTGATTACTTTTCTTATAAGCAATTAAACATGGAATTATACCAGAATGATTAAGTAACTAGAAACTTGAAACAGCAAAGAATTTGAGAGACAATACACAATCTTGTATTAAATACTCTTAGAAGAAAATACAATAAAGAAGATGCCACTTCTTCTTCCACCTCAAAGGCTTGCCACACCTCAAGACCTTCTTCCCTCTCTCTCTTGCTCAACCACAACCAACTCAACAACCTGAGTTGTTATCCCCTCCTTGAATGCTTCAGTTGATCTCCTTGACCTTACACCTGTAGATCTCCTTGACCTTGCTTCCTTATTTCAATGCTTTTACTTGCCTTCTTGATTTACAATACATGCCTCATGGGTCTTTAAATAGAATCCCATGCATACAAAAATAGACTTCTAATTAAAATAATTAGACACGCAGCTCGAGGCTATAATTAGCCTTTTAACATGCAAACACTCGCTTCACTTAATTGACTATTCATCAACAGCAGTTCTAGAACCGCCACAGGCGACCGACATCGGTCCCTATCTATCTGGTGCTGACCGACGTTGGTCGACTCCCTACTAACGCTGATTGCCTTCTGCACTGTATGTGACTAATGTCGGTCATACTGCTGATGCCAGTACTTTTGGAACTTCAGCAACCTCTCCATGTTATCAACAGTTGAAGCTTTTAGCTCCACACCCTAACAATCTCCCACTTGGAGATAAACAGTTGTAACCATACCTATACCTGTACACCATCTACTTTGTTCCCTTGGCTCTGTATCCCTCTCCAAAGTCACTCTTGAAGACCAACCACCACAAACCCTATGATGTTATACCTGTCACTTATGCCAAAAGAATTTTGCTACTTCCAAATTCTTCATGACATACCTCTGAACTAACTTTACCCTTAGCTCAGCAACTCCCTGTATATGTAACCTTGCAACAAGCAACACAATACAGTAACAAGATAATGTAGCTAATATTATCCAACCTGGTAAAGAAAAATATAATGGTCAAACCTCCATTGTCTTGTAGCCTAATCAAGACCATATACCATAGCCTTCTTTCTCATGTGTCCATCCACTCTCTTCTCTAACTTGGGAATCCATCCCTCATCCAGTGCTTTCTTCCAACTGACAACTCCACCAGTAAATACCTGTTTGGTTCTTCTCCGAGGACTCACACTCCTCATCCATGCCAAGCTCCCACTATTTTTGGATTCTACCTGCATTGCCTCTTCACATCTTCCTAGTTCTTGACCATCAGTAAGCAATATAAAGAAGGTGAACAACGAATATGAGGTTCACTTACCCTTTCTGACCTCCATATGGGCGTTTGAGACTCCTTGACAGCTTGTTGTTTGCCTAACATCTATTCTAGTGACCGATCTCGGTCATCTCCCAGTTTGCAATCGACCGATGTTTGTTCCCTGCACTGACCCTGACTGTCGACGTCATTTCTCTAGCCGACGCTAGTGTCCCCTCTACCGATGTCGATTCTTACCTGACCGATGTCAGACTTCTCTTGCCTGACTCTATCGACCCTGCTGGTCTGCACATGACCGATGTCGATATTTGCCTAACCGACGTTGGTTCCAAGTGATCGACATTGGTGTCTGTGTATTCCTGTAAGTGATGAATTCTTCATCCATGATCTCATCTTGGATCAAAACCCTATCCATACTACCCTACTCAGAATCATTCAGCCTCTGTGACTGATCTCTGTCCTTCATCTCCTCCATAAACACCAAGGCTTCCCTGTTCTTGTCAAAAGCATCAAATTTCCTTTTCCTGTAATGAACTTGATCTATGCCTTCTGAATCTAAACTCATACCTTTTGAATCAAGAACTTCCATTCCCTTCCTATTCATGTGACCAAGCCTATTAAGCCACATCTTCGAATCTACAGCTAAAGTAGATAAACCAGAAGTAGAATCAGTAATACAAGTAGATAGATAAAGAGTACCTACTTTCTTACCTCTTGCTAGAATAAGTGCACCCTTGGTAACCTTCCAAGAATCCACTATGAGGGTTACTGTGCATCCCCCATCACCCAACCTTCCTACAAAAACCAAACTCTGCTTCAAAATTGGGACATGCATAACCTCCTTCAACACCCATGTGTTGTCCATCTGTAATTTCAGCTGCACTTTCCCTTTGCCAACTATTTGACAAGGCGTACCATCCCTTAAATAAAGCACTCCAAAGTCTCCCTAGACATACTCATGGAACAAATCTCTGTTTGGGGATGCATGAAAAGAAGAAACAGAATCTAAAACCCATGATCCTGCCTAACTATCCAAAGAAAGTATGAGAGCATCTTGTACCACAATATTTGCATCATTTGCTTCTTCATTACCTTCATGTTGATTTTATTTATCCCTCAACAAACACTCTTTCTTTGTGTGTCCTCTCTTTCCACAAAACCAACAGGTGACACCTCTGGATTTGGATCTCCTTCCCACCTTCGACCTTGATTTCCCTTGCTCGACCTTCTCTCTTTACCTTCCCCTGCTTTCTGCACTTAGAGCATTCCCTGATGATTCACCTGTGCTTCTCCTACGTAATTCTTCATTCAAGATCACACTCACAACATCATCAACTTTTAAGATTTTTGAAGCAGATGCAGAATTACTTACTGCCATAACCAAACTATCCCAACTTTCAGATAAAGAGCATAAAATTAAAAGAGCCTTTACTTCATCATCAAAAACAATATTGACTGAAGCTAACTGGTTTACCAAACCATGGAAATCACTAAGATGAGTATGTACCGATCCACCTTCCTGCATTTTCAAAGTAAATAACTGCTTCATAAGAAATACCTTATTTGAAGCCGAGGGCTTTTCGTATAAATTAGCCAAAGATTTTATCAACTCTTCCATTGTCTTGCACTGTGATAAGTTGGAAATCACAGATGATGCAAGGCTCAAACTTATGGAGCCCAGAGCCTTTCGATCAAGAACATTCCATTCTTCATCCTTCATATTTGTGGGCTTGCATGCAACCCCACCCAGCGGTAAGTACAAATCCTTTTGATACAGATAATCCTCTATCTGCATCCTCTAATGTTGATAATTCTTGCCGTTAAACTTCTCCATTCGTAGCTTACTTTTTTCTGCCATTGTTGTACTCCCACTCAAATAGAAACCCCTGTGAATGACCTGTAATCAAACAATAACCTGCTCCCTGCAACCGTAGCTCTGATACCAACTGTTAGGAACCCCTCTAAGGAAGCACAATTGATTACTTTTCTTATAATCAATTAAACACGAAATTATACCATAATGATTAAGTAACTAGAAATTTGAAATAGCAAAGAATTTGAGAGACAATACACAATATTGTATTAAATACTCTTAGAAGAAAATACAATAAAGAAGATGCCACTTCTTCTTCCACCTCAAAGGCTTGCCACACCTCAAGACCTTCTTCCCTCACTCTCTTGCTCAACCACAACCAACTCAACAACCTAAGTTGTTATCCCCTCCTTGAATGCTTCAACTGATCTCCTTAACCTTACACCTGTAGATCTCCTTGACCTTGCTTCCTTGCTTCAATGCTTTTACTTGCCTGCTTGATTTATAATACATGCCTCATGGGTCTTTAAATAGAATCCCATGCATACAAAAATAGACTTCTAATTACAATAATTAGACACGTAGCTCGAGGCTATAATTATCCCTTTAACATGCAAACACTCGCTTCACTTAACTCACTATTCGTCAATAGTAGTTCTGGGACCGCCACAGGCGACCGACGTCGGCCAACTCCCTGCCGACGCCGGTTGCCTTCTGCACTGTATGTGATCGATGTCGGTCATACTGCCGACGTCAGTACTTCTGGAACTTTAGCAACCTCTCCATGTCTGCAATAGTTGAAGCTTTTAGCTCCACACCCTAACAGTAACTTGCACCTTTGGGGCAACTACTAGTATTGTAGTTGGCATACATGTATGTGCCTGAAAAGTTTGCATAATGAAGTTTACATTGATGTTAGGGAGATGAAAATAGAGTTTGGATATGTAAAAGTAATATCAATATTTGTATTACATTGTAATATAGTATTAAACAGTTGGCATAAGGAGGTTTACAAATTGATATTAGTGAGGAGAGAGCTAGATAAGCTATGCCTCTCCTTCATAAGCTTAATTGGACTATGGAAAATAAATAGAAGCACATGATTTATAAGTAGGGTCAATTGAATAGAAAAATTAAAGTAGTTGGAGTCACCACAGGATTGAAACAAGAGGTTTTTAAGATGTGAGAACCATAAGAGATTTTGAGAAAAGTATTTACAGTCACCATAAGATTGAAACAAGAGGAGTTTAGGGTGTGAAAATAACAAGAGCTTTTGAGAAATGTTATATGGGAAATCTATATCATATTGGATACTTTATTTGTTTGGTATAAAATGTTTATCTAAAGTGGGTAACGGTTTTCAAGTCTAAGCAATAATGTTTTACACTTTTAAAGACTGCAAACCTCTCACACTCAAAATTCTTTTCAATGGTCACTTATAGACTTGTAGGTCTATCATTCAGAGATACCCAGTGTTGTCAACGTATCTTGAAGTTTTTTTAAGCATTGAATACTGTGGATTAGGATAGTGGATCAAATGCATACTTTCCAAGAACTTGCAGTCAATATGTTGAGGACCAAGCCAATATGCCTAATAGACATATCTATAGACTATGTATGTGTTAACAGTAAAAGTAGAGGTTGTGAGTTATTTTGGAAGTGCTATTATAAATTAGAGATAGTGAGAAAGGATCCAAAATGAGGACTAATCACTGTGATAGATGTCATGATTGAAGATCCAGGCCTAAACTTAGCCACATGCACAGTCAAATTTTCTTGATAGTTACCTGCAGGCATGTTCAATCTTGACTTGAACAAAGAGGTTCATGAGTCTTGGAGTCTTTAAGGCATTAAGTAAGTCTTGAGTCATCATCAAAAACAAGACACAACCATTGACAAGTTTAAGATTGGAAATGGATAACTGAAAGACTCTCAGATTTACTCAGTCCTCTCAAAGAGAGACCTATAACCAACACATTTGAGACTATGCCTTTAACAGTGAATATAGAGGTTGAAAGCTTATTTGAAGATGCCATGAATTGATTAATATAGTGATATTATATATTGATGATTGTTTGGTCATCATAAGACACCAATGACCTAGTTGAAGAAGCCAAAAGCTCAAACTCCATACTCAAAAATCTCATGTGGACACCTACATCTAGTCTAGGTGAGAAAATGTGCCTTGAGATAGTGATGATAAATGAAACATAGAGGTTTCAAAGACTTAAGATGAGATACTTAGTTATCCAAATAACATATCAAGAGGTTGAAGAGTTCAATATGGAAACAAGGGTTTCTTGAAATACTGAGACTGTAGTCCTATGTCCAAAATGCCTATGTATAGACATTTAATATGCCCAAGTGAATTAAGGACTCTCTCAAAGATTGAGATCAGTGGTGTAGGTGTGGTTTGGAAATTAGGGAGTATAAATTAATTCATTGAGGTAGAGACCTAAACAAAGAGCATATGAAGTGACAAATAGGGGTCACATAGTTCAACACATAGTCAAGGTACAAACAATCATCTATAAGTCTATGATTGGATGACTTAGGTATCTTAAAGTCATATTCAATGGTTTAAGTGAATTTTTTTAATTTTCCAAGTCCTTGAGGTAAAAGAGACTCTAAGAAGAGTTTGAAAACAAGGAGACTAAATAGGGTTCAAAAACCTAGTTACCCTGCCTTCATAGTTACGTACAGATCTATGTTTTGTCTACATAATAATTACTTGTTTGAAGGATTGGAAGGACTGTAGCATGATCAAGGGGAAATAAGGTGTTTGAAAATGATTTAAGGGTGATGGCATAATCTACTAGAATATCATACTCAAGTAGTATAATGAAACATCATGTTGACAACCCTTTTTAGCCAAGAATGGCCCTAATTACATACACAATCCTACTTGCAACAGTTAGTTGGTAAATGGCTTGGTAAAGCAATTTGAGGACTTATAAAACATTTAAAATATTATATGGGACTTTAATAATCACTTCCTTATATCTTAAACTCCTGACAGTGAAAGAAAAGGGTGAAAACCATGAGTTAGGGTCTCTCAGTCATCTTGGCTTGCAAACCCTAGGCTTAGAACAATGAGAGTGTTTGAGTAGTTTGATGAAGGAAGATGGTCAAAAACCATTTGAAATAAGTCAAGGGGTATGTCACAGACCCCATTTAGGTCATGGGAGTTCAAAACCAACTTAGGAAACCTCTCACTAACAAATTTCTCTCTCAGACCTCACAAAATGCCCATTTACAACCCGAAATACCAGTTTGCTTTGCTTAGTATGGATCACACATGATTTATGGTACCCTAATCTCCTAGGGGAAGTTATCCACCCTAATTTAATTCAATTGGTGAATTTTTATTGAGGATTCATACATCCAACTTCATGAATTATCGTTAAGAGTTCAAAGTACGTTCATGCTGCCTAAGAGAGCCATAAAGACTCGATGAGAGAGAAATGCAAATTTATGCCTCCAAATGAATTAAAAAAACTTCCAAACCACCTAGAACTTGTTCTAGACTCCAATTGGTTTGCCCACATGTACTTGAGTTGTATGAACTACTATATGGATTGTTATAGATGCATAATTTTATGTGTTTTTAATGTTTTATAGGGATTTTGGAGAGATTGACACTTTATTAATTAGGATAGGTCCCTTGAGACTTATTTCATCTCCTAAAATCAACAAATTTTCTCAAAAACACCTATAAGTGACTAAACAAACTCCATTTTGTAAGGCAATATAAATAGGGTTGTGAAGGGGTTATTTTTGGCCATTTCATGGTTTGACTATAAGCACAATGTTTCAGAAGCCCAAACATTACATGGAGATTGGTATTGGAATGGGTAAAGTTAATCACACACTTCCTAGAGGTTTCACATGTGCATGAGGAGTTTAGAACCAAAATCCACTTTCTAGGTCTAGAGGCCTAATTAGGCCTAATTGGCAGAATAAATAAGCTAAAAAGTAGACTTCCACTTAGATTCAAATCTTGAAATTTGGTATGGAATTGTAAGGCCATAAAGGGTCCTATAATATGCATTTATTTTGTAAATATAGTCTGTACAACTCCCACACAAGGATATATATAGGAAAAAAGACTACAAGGAATGAAGTTTAATTAAGGCTTTTGGTAGACAATGACTTGTTGGGGCTAGTTTGAGAAATCAAAAGGGATTACTTCAGGTCTGATATGAGTCCAATAGGCCATCCTTGAATTTTGGATGATCTAGAGTAACTAAAACTAAGTTTTGGCACATCCTTGTATTAACCAATGTACAAAACAAAAAAGAGAAGCCTATTGTATAGGCACAAAAGAAACACCCGAGAAACAAAGAGGTGAGTAGAACCATAAATGTTGGGTAGCATAAAATAGCTAGGCCCATCAAACCAACTAACCTATTGATGCAAATGGTTAAAACCACACTAACAAAATGCATAGATAATATACCTTAGTCATTAACCTAAGCTATTTACAATAATACACTAACACCCTCCCTTTGTGATTAAACCAAAAATAAGACCAAGTTTATCCCTAAATTTTATGGACTTGTTTGGACCAAGTGGTTTGATCATTATATCATATGGTTGCTTTGCAGTGGGATAGTAGAAGAGACTAATATCTTCATTTATAACCAATTATCAGGTGTAATAATGGTGAACCTCAATGTGTTTGGTCCTAACTAGATTTTTCACCATCTTTATAACACTCTAATGTTTATAGAAAATCAGAGTAGGCTATGATGACTCAAACTGAAGATCCTCTAAAATTTTATTTGTCCACATAATTTCACAACCTGCACTAACCAAAACTTTATGCTTTGCTTATGTCAAAGATAATACCACTGTAGTTTGTAGTTTGTTCTACCATGAGAAAACTCCTAAACTAAGAGTGAATACATAGGCTATTTAACATTTTATTGAATCTATTGATCTTACCCAATCAGAGTCAAAATATTTTATAAGCTTTAAATCTACATACTTCTTATATGGTATGCCAAATTCAAGAGTACCTTTAATATATATTAACACTTGTTTTGCATCTAACCAATGTACTTCCTATGATTTAGACATGAAGCGAGATAGAAAAATCACTACAAAACAAATATCTGGTCTAGAGGTAGTGAGGTAAATGAGACTACCCACTTGTTGCCAATACATTGTTTCATTGACTAGAAGTGAAGCATTGTCTAATGAAAATTTAAATCCAACCTCCATGGGTGTGTGCATTAAATTACAATCCATCATTCTAAATGTTTCCAATAATGATTTGGCATACTTATTTTGTGACATGAATACAACACAATTACCTTACCAAAAATCTACACCTAAACAATATCTTAGTTTTTCTAAGTGTATCATGTCAAAAATACAAAAAATGTCATCTTTCATCAATTGAATGAGACTAGCACTACTCCCAGTGATGGCTATATCATCAACATATAAAATGAGAGTCAAGATATCATCACCAAATAACTTTACATAGAGAGTTGGTTCAGAATTACACCTTTTAAAACCATACTCCCTAAGGCACGAATCTATTTTCATATACCAAGCTTGAGGAGCCTACTTAAGCTAATACAAGAACTTGATTAACCTAAAAACAAGATGTTTCTTACTAGTAACCTGAAAACCCTATGTTTGAACCATATAGACTTCCTCCTCCAGATCTCAATTCAAGAAGGCACTCTTGACATCCATTTAGGTAACCTGCCATCTAAGTAAAACAATAATAACAACAATTAACCAAAAAGTTACCATCTTTGTAGTAGGAGCAAAAGTCTCCTTGTAATCAACCCCTTCCTCTTATGCATAACCTTTTACAACAAGTCTGGATTTGTATTTGTCCAAGGAACCATATGGTTTGTATTTTACCTTATAAATCCATTTACAACCAATGTTTATTACCTCTCAAGTCTTTTTTTTCATCAAGGAATCATATTCCAATTGCATGGCTAATTCCCACTCAAGATTCCTTTTGGCCTATGAAAAAGAATTAGGCTCAAATGGCTATGAAACTGATGGGTGTCGTCAATACCCTTCATTTAATATTGTCAATCTAAAGTTGGTGTTTGAAGGCTATATGAAAAAGGAGAATGATATCTCTAGAAAATGGTTCATTCTATCACACTCCACAATTTGTAGAAATTAAAAATTATGCTTGTAGAAATTAAATCACACTTGCAGAAATGAAATTACACTTGCAAAAATAAAAGCATACTTGCAAAAATGAAAGTGTACTTGTGAAAATGAAAACACACTTGCAAAAATGAAAGCACACTTGTAGCAATGAAATTACTGAATTGAACATAAATGATAAACAAACAAACAACCTATAGGTTTACAACAAATTATACAAAAAAATGTGTACAATAGAAAAGAAATAAAATGATAATTTATAGCAAAGATAATAATTACATAATAAAAAAATAAACATAAGTACATTGATCCATCTTCCTTGGAATGAGTGGCCATCTCATTCCTCTGAAGATGATTTTACTTAGAACACACGTTTTAGGATGGACTGCTCAGAATAATGGAAGGAAAAATTATATTGATTGATTGATTATTTCATTCGGGTGTGGAAGGTTGCATTTATAATTCATGCTTCCAACCAACACCTTATTTGGGAGTAACAATCTGAGATATTTTATCCTATCTCAATCTCCATAGAAAGTGGAGAGAGATATTTATTCTAATAAAATCTATGACAACATAATCTCGATCTCCACCAAATATGCAGAGAGTTATTATTTGGAATATAAATACATAAACCTATATTTGAATACAATCTACGATGGAAAGTCTATAAATAGAAATCTATATATAGAAAGAATTTAAATGGAAAACATTCTTCATGATAGATGGAACATTAGAATACATTTAGATATACTTTCCAAACATGCCTGTAGTAGTTTTGTTGAAGTATGTAGTAATTATGTTGAAATCCATAGCAAGCTTGGTGAAATCCATAATTGGCTGATGTAATTTGTAGCTGGCCTATAGAAACCCTATTGTACTCTATAGCTACTATAGTAAGTCTATTTTAATCTGTAGCTACTGTAGTAATAATGTATGAGTTTATGATGTAATTTGTAGATATTGTAACAAACCTGCTATAATCCATACCTACTGTGGGAGTCTACAACAAACCTATAGGAATCCGTAACTTGACCAAAATATTAGATCTTATTTCAACATTATGATTGAATGATTACTCTTCATACTTTAAATCATTCTTAACTTAGTATGAACTGTATATGCACTTATTGACATCTTTTTCCCAATAATCATTAGAAATAGCTAACCAATAGCTAACAATGAATTCTAAAGACATAGCCATAATATATACTTGTTATTTCATTATAAATAAATTGAGTTTGAAAACTACATTTAGATCTACTTCCAATGCAAGAAAACTGATGTTATTTTATGGATATACTAAGCCATTTTATGGGCTCATTAGAAACAATAATTGTTAGTGTAATTTTTTCATGCTCACATTTATTACCAAACTGCTAACCTGATCTCAAACTTCACTTTATTCTAATTGGGTACATTCATATAATCAAAATGCTTATCTAATTTTATGATATAATAAATCAATTCTTCACCATCTAGGCTGCATTCATAATTTGGAAGTTAAATCTTTAGCATTGACCCATGTTTCATCATGACCTTCAATAATCTATCAATTCCTTCATCTTCATGTTCTTCATCTTCTTCTTATTCTTCTGGTGCTTGTGGATTTTCTCCCCTGACACTAACATGCCCTGTTACCACTTATCTTTTTTGTTTTGCCTCTACTTATTTCAAAATTACATCAAATCTTAGCCTCAAATTCCTTAACTCCTCTACAATTACAACTCCTATTTGAATACCTGCTCTTCCACCTCCTTTTGCATTCCTCCTAGGTGGCTTTTTAACTTATCAATCAAATTGAATATCAATCAATCAATTTCACTCTTAGCTCAAAGAGTGTCACATTATTCAATCTTACTTTTAGGAATATGTCTTGCTCTAATACCAATCTGATGAAGAGGGGGATAATCAATCACATTCAATTGCAAACTTGTTCAATTAGAAATATCTCTTATAGCCCTTTCAAAAGACATAGGTGTATATATGGTTTCAAGATATACTAGGACCATTTTCAACTACCCATTACCTTTTTATAACACCATACAAATTTTCATGAACACAATCTAAATGGACACACACTAACTCACACTTGTCTCTCACAATTAGGTCTCCTCCTTGTAGCCCTCAAAGAGCATCTTTTTGGGTGGTTGGAAAAATATTCAAGGTTTATAAGTAAAAAAATTATACTTTTATATACCCATTAAGGTAATTCAACCTATACAAAATTTTGTGTCCCAATTTCCATTGAAAAGGTATTAACTTAACAGGACTTCTCCAAAATAGGTCTCCAATTAGGCCTCTTGTCCTTCAAAATTGATTTTTTGCTCTATAACCCTCCACACATGCCAATAAGCCAAATAAAATTTTTATTTTACTTTACGACACTAACACCAAGCTACAAGTCAAGTTTAAAATTCTGAAACAAAGTCTAGATGCCAAAACCATAAATGGTGAAATACCCTCAACTAGGTTCTTACATAGGCCGTGAGATAGCAACATGAGGTTTTTGAGGGAAAATGAATGTTTCAAGGTTTAAAATTTTAGGATAGGGTATGTGACACCATAATACACCTTATATAATTGTAATAAAACTTAGTTCAATCCCAAATATACTTATATTTTACAATTTCCATCTAGAGTATTCACAAAGAAAAAAGGGTTTTGTATTGTGTGAACAAAGTTTGATATTGGAATAATATTACACCTTAATATGAGGTTTATGAGAAATTAAAAAAAAAATCCACCTAATGACAACCTCTTAACACCATAACAATCATTAAAGTTCTTATCGTGGACAAAAGAATCCTTTTTCACCCTTTATACTTGACTATTCACCATGCAAATAGGGTGCAAGGTAGAATTATAGATTTGTTGTTTGAATGACACTTTTTGCCTTCTAAATGGATTTTAAAGTAACCATATAACTTCCATACATTTACTATCAACTTCTTAACAACATTTCACTATTACAATGCTTGAAATCCATCAAAGAAACTTACACAAGATTGGATACTTGACTGTGTAACACACATAATTTTGAATGGCCGTATACATATATGTATATATGTATATATATGTATATATATATATATATGTATATATATGTATATATATACATATATATATATATATATGTATATATACATATATATATATATATGTATATATACATATATATATATATACATATATATATATATATATACATATATATATACATATATACATATATATATACATATATATATACATATATATATACATATATATATATATATACATACATATATATATACATATATATATATACATATATATATATATATATATATATATACATATATTCTGTAACTTAATGAACCAATCATAAATATCATCAAAGAAACAATGTAGATAGGTAATCAAACTTACCAATAGTCTTAAAATTATTCACAAAATCTTTCAAATGCTTCTTTTATTCTTAAACATTATTAGTCTCATACATTCAAACTCATAAAATTATCATGTACAACCTTCCCTTTACAACCTCCTTATTTCCTTGGATAATGACCCCTATGAACATATACATTCAATTTAAGTCCCTTAAAACATTGTAACTGAATATTACTTGTCTCTAATGTAGGCTTATGTGTGATAACTTTTTCATTCTTGAAAGTTACATGAAGTTTGAATATAACATATGACATCACAAAGGTGGAGAAACACAAATACACATCCTTATATTCTAACAATAGTATGAATTAGACCATAAAACTAAGCTTGGAAATTCAAAAAATTAAATTTGGCATTTTGGCGAGAAAATGCTTAGATGTCTCAAATTCAAATTTTAAGAACACTTAGGTCCTATATATGACTCATAAGTGTCCTATAAACCTTCTAAGACATATAATGACTCAAAACATTGAAATAAAAAACCAAAATTGATCAAAATAGTGATGTTACTGCATCACATCACCTCATAGACAACTATGAGGAATTCAACATGAAACTGATTGGGAAGTTTGATAGGGCTGATCTAGAGATTTACTTCGGGGAGTTGGCATAATTGAAACAAAGTAGGTTTCAAATATGAGACATCAATGAGAAAAAATCAAACACTTTAGAAATTTAAAATTTTTAGGGAAACAAGAATAAATTGTCCAACAAGTTCATGAGCAACAAAGAGAACAAAAAGGGGAAGACAAGAATGGAGGAGAATTAAAAAATTATAAATATCCAAGGAAAATAAAGAACAAGATTTATATGAGCGATGTCAAACATCCAAGTATGAAGTTGTTCTAGCCTTATAATTAATGAACCCTCATGCAAAATTTGCAAAATTTGAGCCATCACATGTTGAAATTAGTTCTCCCTTAGTGGTGAAGGAAGAAGGGGAAATCTTGGATCATGAGCCAAAGGAAGAAGAATAATCCATTTGGTATGACGATGGAGATAATTTGATGTTAAAATTCAAATTTTTAGGTGTTGGCGATTTTTGGCCCACATACAAATTTTTTTCCCAAGTGTGAGAAGGTGGACATTCAAGCAAAAGTGGCAAGTCCAAAGAACCTCGAGTTCTCCAAAGTATAAGTCTTCAAGCTTTCGAAGTCGCAAGACTTCAGGTTTCTAAGGGAACAATGCAAATCAGGTTTTCAGTGGTGCTCAAATTTTAAATGTTTTATAAGTAGAAGTAATTCAGGTTTCCTAGCTTACCCAATTAGATGGAGAGGTGTTACCCATCCCAGTCAATGGGATTTATCTGAAGCCCTGCTATTAAGAGTTTGCAACCATTGTATATGTTATTATACATTTTTTATAGATTTTCATGTTTTTCTCTAAATGCCTTGTGCACATCCATTTTAGTTGAGTGTTTTCCCTTCCCTAAGTGCCTTGGGCACAATTTGTTTCATTTCATTTGTTGTTTTTGCTTCAAAGAAAAATTCCAGATAGATCTAACTTTGTACAAAAGCAGTGACTTCATGCCCAATGGATCAAATGAAGCAAATGCATTGGGTTCTCAAGCATAGCAGGCATGCTTCCCTATGAGTCATAAAAAATATTTGCTATATTTGGCCCACATACCAAAATTTTGCCCAAGTACGAGAAGGTGGACATTCAAGCAAAAGTGGCAAGTTCAGACAACCTCGAGTTCTTTGAAGTAGAAGTCTTTGGGATTTCAAAGTCGTAAGACTTCAGGTTTCTGAGGGCACAGTGCAAATTGGGTTTCCAACGGTGCTTGACTTCTAAATGTTTTATAAGTAGAAGTAATTTGTGTTTACGAACCTGAATTACTCATGGAAAGTGTATTTTGGGTTTTCCAAGGAGCACTACTTAATTACTTCATAATTTTTGAGCATTCAGAATCCCAAAATAAGAAAGAGGCTTGAAAAACTTGATTTGGTCTCGAAAAATAGTGCTCCTCAGGCTCTTCAAGGGACAAGTCTTCTCCAATGAATACTCCAAGGGTCATTGACAAATTCAAAGTGCATTTCCTTCTCCAAGTGGATAGTTGCAACTTTTCTAAAGGCTCTTTTGATCTTTGGGAAGACCATTTCAAATTTTTTGAAGGGTATATTTCCCTTCAGAAAAGACCGTTTGTAGAAGCCCGAAGGGTCCCTTAACCTTCGGGAGACTCCTTACAAAATCTTGTGGAAAATAATTCTGAAGGAAAGGAACAAAAAACAAAAGTTTGAAGGGTATGTTACCCTTTGAAAGGACCATTTCAAATTTCCTAAAGGGTATCTTTCCCTTCAGGAGGATCATTTTCAAAGGCCGAAGGATAATTTTCTTAGTGAGAGGACCATTTGCGAAAGTTCGTAGGGATATACAAGAAGCTCAAATGGTCTCTCACCCTTCAGGAAAGTCCATTTTGAAAAATCTGAAAGGCAAATTCTGAAGGAAGAGAGTAAGAAGCTGTGATCTAAGAATTTGACTCAAGAGAGGATGGTTAGTATGGTGTTAGTTTCAAAATGAAAGAAACACACTAGCTAGCATAACATCTCCAGGCCTAGACACTAGAGAGAGCTTAGTTAACAAACATGAATAAAACACACAAAACTAAAATACAAAATAAATCTTCTTTTACCTTCCTTGGATGCTCCAAAATGCTTGTTGTAGTGGCTTGTTCGGTTTGTGCTCATGAAATCCTCATCAATGGAAGCTTGGCTACCTCCATCTCTCCTTTGCACCTTTGGCTTATCTCTTGGCTTGGATTGTAATCAATTTAACATGGTAAAACTAATTGCAATGGCTTCTTGAAGATATTTATGCATTATAACTTTGCATAATCATGTCTTAAAATTCATGTGGTGAGGCCTCCTATTTATAGATTTTTGAGAATGTCTAGAATCAACCTAAACCATCCATCTTCAGATTGAGATGTGTGGTTGAGGATTAATTCAATTTTTAGAATAAATTTTATAATTATCCTCATCATGACATTGGAAGAAATGGAAATTAAGAGGCATGAAAGGCACCGTGGAAGGCATTGATGAGGCATGGAGGGCATGAATCTTGATATTTGTGGTATTTATGGCCTAAGGATGTCTTCCTAAGAAATTAGGTCACCTGATGATGTGGATATTCAATATTCATTTCTAAAAATAATTATTCAACAAGTTGCTATGGAATTATTAATTAGGACTTTATTTGGAACAACAAGCTCTTAAGCATGATTAAGCACTTTGTGCACAAATTACTTAAATTGATCATAGTGCCTTGTTATTGGTCCACAATTTGATTAAATTGAAATTGGAAATTGATGTCAAATATGTTGGATCCGTTATCCCATTTAAGATGTTACCAACAATAAATAACAAAGGCACATCTCTTGTGCAAGATATTTGATAGGAAAGAGCAATCCAAAACACCTAGGTGTAATATTAACATTTTGACTCAGAATGATCTAACCAAAGTTGGTTTGCCCATAAATTACATTGCTCCATTTAGGGATACACTAGCCAAAATTGGCATTTGAATATGTTAATTTCACATCATTTAACATGTTTTAGTGTTTTTAGGCCAAATTGTTCATTCGAAGTGGAAATTGGTCAAAACATGATTTGGGGTTATCAGTGCCCAAATTTAGGTGTCTACAGAAGGAAGCTTCAAACAAAAGGTTGAAGGAATTCCTTCAGACAAATTCTCCCAATGAATTCCTTCAAGAGATTTTCCAGAGACAAATAGATCCCAAATAATAAAGGAGCCCATAGACAGAGTCTGAAGTTGGAGAGATCAAAAAGCTTGAGTTACTCTACATAGAGTAAATCAAGATTCTTCAATGACTTAGCTTGAAAAGCTTTATAAGTCAAGTAGATTTGAAAACCCAAATTACATAGCAAATATTAGATTAGATTTCTAATGCTGCTTGACTTAATAAGCTCGGTCCAATGGCATTTTCTAAGGATTGACAGTGCACGGGAGTCATGATTGAACAAATGAAAGTTTGTCAAGTGGCACAAAGGAATCCATAGCACAAGTCAAGGATCCAAGGAAGCTTCCAATGAACAATCAATGAAAAGAGGAGTCCAAGTGGCTGGAAGCTAGGAATTTATGAAGGTTCTCATCCTTCACTATGGCTTGCTCTTGACAAATGACCATCCAACACAAAAGCGACATGGTTCAGCCAATTTTTTCAACTTATGGAGACTTGCGTCCATTTTTAATAAGACACATAAAGGAGAAGGTCATCATGCCATATTTAATACAAAGATTAATATAGTCATGCCAAGAAGGAACATTCCAGTTGCCTGTGACATGGCTTCTCAAAATCTACCAAGGGAGTGACTTGAATATGGGAATGGCTCGAGGAGATTGTGTGGTGAACCTAGAACAACACATTTGGTGGAAAAAGGAGGATGACAGTGGTGGTTACAAGAATTTATGGTTTCTATTCCAAGTTTCTCATGCATTCCCATCTTCTCTTCCCCCTTTTCTGTTATAAATAGAGGCCTTAGAGCCAAGAAATTATCCCTAGACTGGTGATAAAGTTACTGTGCAAAAATTACTTTGTAAAAGACATTTTGAAGCAATAAAGATTAATTTTTACCTATCTCTTGTCTGAAAATTGTGTTGAGGAAGCTTGTACATGATGGCTTTTTGAAGAAGTGTTATTCCATGCTCGTTTTTGATGGGTGTCATTATTCCCTTCATTTAATCAACTTTTTGTTGATGTGATATTTAATCAGGGTTGTGTCTAAAGTTATATGCAACAAGAAGAATCTTAGCGATTTAGTAATTGATTGTAGGTATTTGTATTTTTCTTTTATTTTGGGGGATTTTTAATGTCTTAAGGACTTCATGGTTAAAAACTTATTGAAATCAAACTATGAAAATCTACTAAAAGTAAACACACTTTTGTAGAATGAAATAGATTGTTGGAAATAAACACACTTTTGCAAAATGGAATAGATTGCTAAGAAATGAGAATTTAATCTAGAACACCCGTAGGGACAAATCTACAAAAAAATTTAACTTTAAGGAGTTGGAAGCATTTATAAATTTAACATAGCTACCTATTTTCTTTTGAGAATAAAATATAAATACCGATTAAAAATGAAGATCCTGGTTCTTGGAGTGGGCCCTTGCTCTGCTTAGAAACAGGACTGAACAACTTAATTCTTTTTCAAAACATAAATGACTATTTCATTGATAAAATTTTCTATATTACAAAAATAAACTATTCTATCCTTATCCCTATATTCTTCAATTATTTTTCTCACACACACTTCCTAAATTCCTAGGTCTATATATATATTCTTCTTCTTGTGGTGCATTGATGGCTGTAACTGTTTCATGGATATGATGGAACTGAATCGTGCCTAGAATAGATGTTGAATTAAGAGATGGCCGGCTGCCCATCGGTGTGATAAATGTCTTGGATCTGCAAGTATGGAAATCAAAATTCTATTCCTAATTAATGGGATCATTGATTTGACAGTTTGCTAGTTGTTTGGAATAGATCTTTATCGGTTCCATGTTTAACCACAAAAGTTTTAGAGCTTATCTGCAGGAGTAACAAAACTAATTCAAATAATTCCAAAGCTAAATATAGAGTTTCAAAACTAAGTCTAAAACTGTGACAACTTGAAATAGCGTGGTGGGGTTCTAAAACTAAGCTGTATTGATTTGAATGCTTCCAAAAATATGCAATCTGTTTCATATTTGTTCTTTAGCCTGATGATGACCTATTTTATTACAAAAATTAAATTTTCCAAAACACCTGTTAGAAATTATAGAGCTCTTTAGACATTAGAATCACAATCAACAAAAGATGGATAATTACATCCTAACTCATATCAGATCAAAATAAAAGTCACAAAATGCAATCAAACTTAATAGAAAGAGAGAGTAAGATGAGGTCATTAATTATACATTTAACAAGCATATCTTGGCCTCATCATTTCCCCCATACTTGTTTGTAAGTCCCTTTATAGATGTTACTCTTTAAGTTCAGGATTGTATATTCTACATTCCATTTGATTGCTCAGCTCAAATGGCTGGAACTGAATATCCCAATGCTTTGATTCAGAGGTACTATACCCTGCTCCTGCTTCTACTTTTCTTTTCCATTCCTCAAATTGAGTGGGATCTTGAAGTTCTCTATTTTTCCAAAGAGATATGGGGGTGAGAAGTAGAGGTGGCCTTGTATGCATGCCTATCCATATGCACAAGGGAGTTTCATTGATCTAAGGAATTATTGTGCATAAAGCTTTTGCCCTTTCTAGACTCCAAATCAAATTTGAAGGGGATATTACTTCCATTCTTATCAATGCCATCGGGATAAATTCCCATCTTTTTAAACATGCATCATAGATATTATCAAAATTTGATTTTTCACAGGAGGTGAAGGCATTAATGCTTTTTTATAAATTGAAAAGATAAGGTTCCTTAAACTTGTCATTAAATGCATGGGATTGGAAATGTGTAGCAAAGGCGAGTGGGTTGCCATAATGAATCTCATATAGAGACCGGATGAACTAGCCTTTAACAAATGCTTTGACTCCCTTTCTTTCCATGCAATCTGATTTTGAAGAATAGAGACAAATGTGTTAAGCTAGCTTTCCCCTACATAAAAATTGATCATAAAACCTAAATTTGTTTCTAACATGAAATTGCAGAGGTAAAATTCACAGAGAAGATTTTTTTGTTCTGCATTGGCTAAGGAGTAGGCTACCGAGAAATCAGCTTTGTCTTTTATTTCATGTGGAAGGCAACATGCTATCCTTGACAACTGCCAGTGAATGAATTGTTCCTCTAAAAACATGTTATATGCAGGAGAAGATTTTTGCATGCAAGCAGTTTCTCACTCATCATGCAAACTATTTATATTTTCACAAGATATTTATATTTATCATTTTCCTCCTTGTAAATTTTTTCTTCCCATTCCTTCCTTACTTTCTTTTCTTCCTCTATTTTTCTTTTCAAGTCTTTATTGGATGCCTTGATTTCTCTGCATGTATCATCCCATAATTGCTTGAGTGGCAGATAAGTCAATTCAGTTTGCGCAGAGACTATTGACACAGTGATTTGTATTGTATATTTTTTCTCATTCTCCATCAGTTGCCTTTTAATCTCTACTAATTCCTCACTCTTGGCTATAAACTAGTTTGTTAATTATTCAAGGAGCATTCTTTATTTTCTAATTTGAGTTTGAATAAATTCAATTTCTCATCCTTTTCTTTGATAACGAGCTCTACTCTAGACAAAAATAGAGCCTATTTAATCTGTTGGTTTTATTTATTTTCTAAAATTTCTTGGGGAGTTATGCATTCTTCTTCCAGTATAGGGGATTTCCCTTTCTTTTTCTAAGATGCATGTTCATCTTCTGCATGTGATGGTACTGTTGTCTCACCCATTTCTTGGAAAACTTGCTCCTCAAATCTTTCATCTTCATTTTCCTTTTCTGTTTGGCTTGGTCCAAGAGGAGTCATGACCATGCTACCCAAAATATCAACAGCTTCAGTTTCCAACCTTTCCTATTATTTCATCTCCTCTAGAATTTCTTTAGACATTTTATGATGTCTCCTTCCTTGAGGAGCCTCAAAATGTGTAGACATAGGTCTCCTCTTAGAGCTTCTTTTGATGTTCACCTTTTGCTCAGGCTTAGATGAACCGTCACTGTCAGAGATAGGTATTAGTTCTTCTATAGCTTCTGCAGAAGAAGGAATTTCTTGAGAAGGCATAATAGGGTCTACAATTTTAGCTTTTCTTCCAAATTTTCTTCTTTTTGGTATTTCCTCTTCCCCTAGTTCTTTCTTTTCCTCAGTAGTGGTATCAGTTTCTAAATGAACTGAAGGGGCAGGAGGAGTTGCTATTATTCTTCTAGAAATACTAGGGTTTTGCCCAAATTTGCCAAGAAATTTTTCTCACATTTCTTCCCCATTTTTCTTTGAAAGGAAATGGTGCTGGCATGTTAAATGCACTAACCCATGATGTCTAATTGTTCCTACACCCCAAGAATACCTCTGGGCCATTGTATGGATGGAGTTAAAAAGAAACCCTAGAAGGTTTACTATATATTCTAGTTTTTTGGCTCCATATCTAAGGTGTATGGGGATTTTTAGGACTTATTTTCTTACTGTCTCAAATTGTCCATCACAGGTTAAATACTTAACTATTCAAAATTATAAATGCTACTCTCTCAAAGGGTTTTGGCAAGCTGGCCCTTTGGACTCCTTTGATGATTTTCTTTGTGTTGTAAATATAGTGGGGTTCAACTTCCTCCTCTTTCAGCAGGGTTTTAAATAGGTCTTTTAATGTCCCCTTGACAGGGTTTGGGACATGCATTATTGGTATTCTAGATATCTCACTTATTACATTCACAAAAAAAGAAATGAAAACCTTCATAATCTTTGTCCTTGTTTGCTCTAAACTACTAACAAATTCTCTTACCAATTCATCGTTATATTTGGAAAATTTCCTCATAAACTCTAGCCATCCTACCTGTTGAAAGATAGTTCCTAATCTTACACAAGTTAGATGAAGATTGCTTCTCTTATCAGTAGAACTAATGACTTTGGCTACAGACCTAGAGAATTCAGTTGCTGAACTAGTGAATATGATTGCAAAATTACTATACTCAGTTGCAGAACTACTAAATTTTGCTGCAGAACTACTATACTTAGCTGCAGAACTGATAGATTTAATTCACTGTATCTCTTCTAAAAAATTTTTGCGGCTGGATTTTACTTTGTTGATTCAATAATAAGAATAATTCTTTATAACTAGACACCAACTTATTCCATCATCAATATCCTTCTCATGATTTTGCACATTTAATCATGATGTAAAATAGATGACTCATCATACTAATCTTTTTAAATCAAGTCTAATCACACATGCAAACTTTCAATCTAGCCTTTAACAAGTTAAAAACATAATTACTGTCCTTGATGATGTAATCCCTCTATCATGATGACTCATCATTCCTAAAAAAATGGTTAGAAAATAGTTAGAATGCTAAAGAAGTATTTATTTTAAATTAGCCATTTATTTGAGAAGATCAACCGCCATCGTTGGTTTTCAATTGATCTTTGAGAGATTGATTTTTTATTTATTTTTTTTTATTTTTTTAGAAGAGAACGTCATTTACTAGTTTTCATCCTCTTCCTTTTATTTTGGATCTTTTCATCTGATTATTTGATCATTTTGGAGAACTAGGTTCTTCCATATGATCAAATTCTTTATTTGCTTCAATCTGCTTCAAGAATTCATCCTTAGTAGGAGGCTTCTTATAAAGTTTTAACCTATATCCATTGACCAAGAGTATTATTTTCCTGCCATCAATGGGAAGTAACTGGATAGAACCATTGTCAAATATCTACTTGATCTGATAAGGTCCCAACCATCTAGTTCTTAATTTTCCTTTGAATTGTTGGTACTTATAATCAAATAGCAATGCCCAGTCTCCTACTTTGAATTGCCTTTCCTTGATATGTGAATCATGTAATTGCCTCCATTGATCTTAGATTATCTCTATCTGGTGAAGTGCTTCCATTCTTAATTCATCCAATTCATTGATTTTAAGGATTCACTCCTTTTGAGCTACATCCAATTCAATTCCCACCTTAGCTACTGTCCTCACTGTCTGTAGTTCAAACTCAATCGGCAACAAGGGATTTTTCCCATAGACTAACTCATATGGTGAAAACCTTGTTGTGGTTTTCCAAGTTGTATTATAAGCCCAGACAGCTTCAAGTAGTATTTTTACCCAATCTCTTCTTTCTGCTTCAACTATTTTAGTGAAGATGTTTTCCAATTCTCTATTTGTTACTTCAACTTGTCTATTTGCTTGTGGGTGATAGGGAGATGACTTCCTATGATTGATCTGATAATATATTGTGAAAGCCTGGATCATATTGGACATAAATTATGGTCCTTGGTCTGAAAGTAAGCTTCTTGGTGCTCCAAACTTTACCATAATTTTGTGCCAAAGGAAATCAACAACTACTTCTTCAGTGGCATTTGTTAAAGCTTACACTTCTGCCTACTTTGTTACATAATCAGTACACACAAGAATGTGATCTTTTCTCTATGAAGGAGGATTAAAGGGTCCAATAAAATCCAATCCCCATCTCTCAAATGGTTCAATCATTACTTGTGGTTACAAAGGCATTTCATTAGTAATGGTTGGTTGTCCCATCCTTTGACAAGGATCACACCACCTAATATATCTTTTCACATCTTTATACAGAGATGGCTAATAGTAACTAGTGCCAAGTATCTTGTGAGTTGTTCTTTTCACTAAATAGTGTCCTCCACTTGGCTCATCATGACATGCCCAGAGGATGTCAAATATTTCATCTTCTCTTATGCATCTGTGTAAAACTAAATCAGGACCACATTTAAATAGCATTTCATTTAACCATTTGAACTATGCACTGGTTTTGATTAACTTCTTTATTTGTTTTTTAGTGAAAGGAGGAAACTTCCCTATTGTAAGATAATTTTGCATGTCAGCAAACCATGGTGTATCAACTAAAATAACAAACAATTTTTCATCTGAAAAGTTGTCTTTGACTGGATCATGCTCCCCTACAGTGGTTAGTCTTGAAAAGAAATCAGCTACCACATTAGATTTGCCTAGATTGTCCACAATGGTAATATCAAATTCTTGTAGAAGTAATAACCATCTAATTATTCTACCTCCAACCACTAGTTTGTTCATTAAATATTTAAATGCTGAGTGATCTATATGTACAACTATTTTGTACCCTATAATGTAATGTCTAAATTTATTGAATGCATAGATCACAGCCAAAAATTCTTTTTCAGTGGTAGTGTAATTTCTTTCAGTGGGAGTAGGATTTTTACTAAGGTAGTAAATAGCATACATTCTTCCTTCTTCATCTTTCTATCCTAAAATTGCACCAATTGAGTTATTTGAGGCATCAATTTGGATGTAAAAAAGTTTCTCTGAATTAGGTCCTTTCAATATTGGGGTAATTACTAATTTCTCTTTAATTTCTTCAAAAGTATGTTGACACTTTTTATCCCAAAGAAATTCACAGTCCTTGGTAAGCAATTTAAACATGGGGGCAACGATTTTACTAAAATCCTTGATAAAGCACCTATAGTATCCAACATGCCCTAAAAATGACTTGATATATGTGGGGGTTTGAGGAATAGGCAAGTCTGAAATAATCTTGATTTTGTTTTGGTCAACCTGAATTCTTCTTTTTAAAATATGGTGTCCTAATATGATCCCTTCATCAACCATCATCAAACATTTCTCATGACTAAGAGACAAGTGATGTTGTTCACATCTTGTTAATACTCTGTCCAAATTTTTCAAGGCATCATCAAATGTATCTCCATGCACAGTAAAGTCATCCATATATAACTCTACACAGTCATTTGTTAGGTCTACAAAAATTGCTAATACAACTCTTTGAAAGGTTGCTGGAGCATTACATAGTCCAAATGGCAATACCCTGTAAGCGAAGGTACCCCATGGATAAGTAAATGTAGTTTTGTCCTGATCCTCAATAGCAACTCTGATTTGATTGTATCCACTAAATACATCATCAGTGGTCCTTCTTTCTTACATATTTTTAGGTGTTTTCAATTTAATTGTAGGTCTAGACTTGAGCTCTTACTACCATTAATGGATGCTTGGTGTGGATTTTGAAATCCCTCTTTGCTTAATGTATGGTTCAATGAGCCTAGTTTATGAAATACTTACGCGAATTAACTAGTTGTGAGGTTGTGCAAGAAAAATTCATCTTATACTAAATGAGTGTCATTTCCCAGACTAATTGGATCATTTCTTTTGGTGCATCACCTCCCTTAGCTTAGATTTCCTTTCATGTTATCCTCCTATCCCTTTTCCTTTGCCAAAAGTAGACTTTAGTGTGGGAATCAAGAGCTAAACTGAAGCACATGAGGAACTAACCTCATTAGAAATTCGAGAGGTTTAACCTCACTACAGTATATCCATAACCTGATGTTGTCCCCATGATTGTAGCTAGAAGTGAGAGAGCCTGAATAACTCTCCCACAAAGGGTAAAATTCTAAGCTACAACAGTTTTGGCATGCCTAGTGGGACCCGCTACCATTTTCATTTTTATTTTTTATGGAAGATTGGTCAAGTTTGATGTTGTTTTGATCAATTTTCAATAATGGTAGATTTCATCTTCCAACATTTGGTGACTCTGAGGAACACCCACCTATTTGATGGTAGAGCAGTAGCTATCTTTTAGGCCAAAGGTGACTATAGGATTGACTTATACAGGTATTATTTTTGAGTTTTTTGAATTACCTTTAAACTCAATAAAAAGGTTAAGGTTTTCCTATACTCACCCTTACGTAAGAAACTACTTTCCTAAACTAGTCATAAGGCATACCTACGTGAGAAGATCCTTGTTAGCCCCTCTTGCTACCATGATTCCCCAAAGAGCTTTTGTGGGTTTTAGTAGCCAAAGTCCTTTGAACTTGCCACAGTATGACCCTATGCCAGTTTTTGCAACATATAATAGACATAGCCAATTTTTGCAACATCCATAATGTCACAATAGAAAACATAGTTGCTAGGATATTGGTTGTATCCTTTAAGGGAAAGGTGTTAGATAGGTATAGGGGTCTAGCTCCTAACTTCATCCAATGATGAGACCAGCTGGGAATAGCCTTATGTAAGAGGTTTATAGATAAGAGTGATCATCTGCCACTTGCAGAACAGTTGACCATAGTCAAGAGAGCTCTCCATAAAGTCATGTAAGACTTCAGCATGAGATTCTAAAAGGCTTGGGATAAAATTCTAGCTATTGTTAGATGGTCCCCAAACTTTGATTTTTTATATTATTTAAAATCTCTAAATAATGATATAGTTGTAATGATCCAATCCATGGGAGGGGACATACTGCTAAATGCATACGAGGTGGCCATTAAAGCAAAAAATTGCCTGGTTCAAATGGACAAGCTTACTCTCAGACCTCAAATTCCTCTTTTCCTTAATTTTAGACCACCTCCTACAGTCGTTCCTCCACTTGATGTTATAATTCCAACTCCAACGATTGTTTTTGTGCTTCACCAAAGCTAGAAGGGGCCTCCACTAGTGGATCCAGCGACTCCTAAGAGCAAAAGACTTACTTGGAACTAAAAATCATGCTCCAATCTTTGGGGAATGATGTGGTCAATGTCAAAAGGCAAAGAGCTTACAACAAGCCATATCAAGCTCCATACCAGCCTCAACAACAACCTTATCAAGCAAATAGGCCACCGTATAAAGAAAATTTCCAAGGACAAGGGCAACCTAACTATGTTAGACAACATAATTATAATCCAAATGCCATAGGCCCTTCCAATTCCTTAGTTATGATTCAAAAAAATATGGCTCAAGAGGCTGAAGGGATAATGCCTTGGAATCATTCTTTTGGGCAATCCATTATACCAACTAATGGTTCTAACCAGGCATTCAATGACCAATGGCAATAAGTTATTATTTATGGGTAGAACCAAGATCTTATGACCCAAGGCATGGAGGTTCCCATGCTGATAAAGTAGAAGCAACCTCCACAAGAACAAGGCTCAGATTAGGCATCAAACCAGTTGGAGGCCACAATGGTCATCAGTAAACAAGAAGAGTGTTCTGCATCCAATCAGTAAGCCATCCCTAGTCTGGCTCACATCTTAGTCTTAGTAAACACAAGATTCAAGAGAAGGAATATGGGTGACAACCAAGATATTTTCAAAGAACCTCTTGTCACTGCTCCTACATTGATATAGCCAATAATAGTAGCTCTAAAAATCTAGGCAAAGGATAGTGGTATGCCAATAAACATTATGGAGCAAATGAAGAAATCCACCATGAGCATACCAATGTGGGACATGCTTTCCATACTCGATCAAGTGGACATCCTTCAGTAAGGTTTGTCCAAGATGAGTGTTACAACAGCTGCAGGTAAACAACCAAGAAAGGAAGTTAAGGTCTTCACTAATGCAACCAAGGGTCCTATAGGAGAAAGGTCAAGTAGTGTGACCAAGGCCCCTCCATTCTACATTTCATCAATCATCAATGATTCTTTAGTGCACAATTGCTTGGTAGATAGTGGGGCTAGCACCTTAGTCATGCCAAAGTCTATAGCTGATCAACTACATCTTAAATATGAGTTGCACATCAAGGGAGTCCTACAACTTGATGGTTCTTTTACAAAGCCATTGGTATCATCAAGGATTTGAGGTTAACTCTGCATGCTTCTCCTAGTTTTTTGGTGGTGTAGGACATGTTGATCCTTGATGTCACTCCCTACTTTGTGTTGTGTCTTTCTAAAGAATTCACAGCCAAAATTGGGGGTTATCTTGTAGTAGATTGGTCTTACATGGCATTTATAACAACATAAGGGACTAAAGTCTCAATCAAGGTTGAACCCATGGCACAATTCCACATTGAACCCCATCATCCAAATAACATAAACCTAAATTATACTATCCTTGATGAGGATGAGTTTACAATTGGTCAAGAGCTAAACACTGATCCTGAAGAGGTCTAGACTTGTTCTTGGATGAGCTATGAGGAGATAATCAATATCTTAACCCTTTCAAAGGTGTTGAGGAAAGAGACATGGATGTTTATTTGTTGCATGAAGAGAATCAACTCATGCTTTCCCTCATTGGACCTAAAGAAGACCCCAATGGTATGTGGAAGTTATTCTTTAATAGCTCAAGGAACAAAAATGGCATACGTATTGGGGTAATGTTGGTTTCCCCTTTAGGTAATAATCTTTTCTCTTCTTATAGGTTCTGTTTTAGTTGCTCTTCAAATGTAGTAGAATACAAAGGCTTGATTCGTGGCCTTCAAAGGGCCAACAAAAGAGGAATCAAAATGCTACAAACATATGGAGACAGTGAGCTCGTGTGAACCAGGTCAAAGGCTTGAACGTTACAAATAATCCTTTGATGAGGTCTTAAAAAAATAGGGTGTGGGACCTAATTGAATATTTTAAAGCCTTTGACATTCAATTTGTCCCAAGAAATTAGAACCAACATGCTGATAGGTTGGCTGCCTTGGGAGCTCAGTTTGACATTCTAAGTGAGCTGAAAGAACCCAAGGTTCAACCACATGTCAAGGTGGTGGTGAGGCCATCAGTACTAGATAATGAATCCCATTGGTAGGTTTTCAAAAGTGACAAGAAAATTTCTTGTTTCTTATAGAAAAAATTTGAGTTCTCCGCCAATCAAGGTAAATTACATCATCAATACGAGGATCAAATTGTTAACCCAAGGTCAAACAAACTTTCTAAGGGTTTGGTTACACTTGAAGGCAATTTTCATAAAGGGGACCGTATAAGAAAAGAAAAGGTAGTAATGTATACCAATGAAGAAAGCTATGAGAGAGTCCTCATCTTCAAGGATAAGCTTCTCAAGCTCAATAAAGTAAGCAGCAAGGCTGAGAGGCACACTTTCATAGCACTTCACCAAGAATATGAAAACATTTTTGCTTGGGAGTACAGTGACTTGAAAGGTTTTGATATGAAGTTATCCCATCATAGCAAGGCAAAAGTAGAGGCCCATCAACCCCAAGATAGAAGAGCTTATGAGGAAAGAGCTAACCAAGTTGATCGAATCCAGGATCATCTTTCTCATCAAACACTCATCATGGGTAGCCAACTTGGTGCCTATAAGGAAGAAGAGTGGGGAAATTGGGCTATGTGTTGACTTCAAATATTTGAACAAAGTCTCCTTGAAGGATCACTACCCTCTACCATCCATTGAACAACTTCTCTAAGTAGTTGTAATTTTAGAATGTTTTTCTCTATTGGATGGATATTCAAGCTACAACCAAGTATGGGTAAAAGAGGAGGATCGGTACAAGATTGCCTTCACCACCAAATGGGGCATGTACGTGTACCAAAATATGCCCTTTGGTCTATCAAATGCTAGTGTAACTTTCTAAAGATCCATGGACATGGATTTCCAAGGGCTGCTAAGTCAAATGGTGATGGTATACTTGGATGACATCACAGTTTTCTCCAAGAATGCCAGTGAACACAAAGAGTACCTGAGGCTAATTTTTGGGAGATGTAGGGAGTATGAGATCTCATTGAATCCCAAGTAGTGTGTGTTTGTCATCCATGAAGGTAAGTTGTTGGGCCACATCATTTCAAAGGAAGGGTTGTCCATTGATCTTGATAGAATAAGTGCCATCTTGTCCTTATCCTTACCCAAGCATAAGAAGGGACTCCAAAGTTTCCTTGGGAAAATAAAATTTGTGAGGAGATTTATACCTGGTTTGTAAACTTGGTCAAGCCCATCATTGTTATGCTAAATAAGAACCAAGTGTTCACTTAGTCAAATGAAGGTAAATCAACATTTGAAGCTATCACGCAAGCCATTGCTCAATCACAAACACTTATGAATCTTGATTTCTCAATGGATTTCATAATGTATGCTTTTACCAATATTGATAATATATCAACTATGCTGATGCAAAAGAATGGCAAAGGACTTGAGCAACCACTAGCATTTTTTAGTCAGGGGCTTGAGGGGTATGAGGTGAGGTATACTTCTGTAGAAAAGCAAGTCCTTGTAGTAGTAAAAAGTCTTAAAACGTTCAGGCCAATGCTCTCCAATAGTAAAATCTATTTTATGGTGTCTCATCCTGGAGTGAGAGATTTCCTTCTTAACAAAGACTTGAATAAAAAGAGAGTTGCTTGGATTACCAAGGTCATGGAGTATGATGTAGAAATTAAGGTCACTAAGCTAGTAAAAGGTAAAGGCTTGTGTGAGCATATGGTCAATGACCTTCATGAAGACAAAGAGGTCACCTTGGTAACATAAGACAACCCATAAATAGATGCAACTCTACCTCACATTAGTTGGCTCCATGATATGATGCATTTTATGCTAACAAGTGAGTGCCCTCAAGGTATGGACAAAGAAAAAAGAAGGTAATTTAGACTTCAGTCCATACCTTATGCATTGCTTGATGGGATTTTATTTAAAAAGGACCTCAATGGAGTGGTTCTAAGGTGCATAGATAATGACCAAACAACCAAGCTTTTGGGGTATTTCTCTGATGGACCTGTAGGAGGTCATTTTGTGCCTAAGACTATAGCAACAAAGATAATGAGGGTTGGTTATTACTAGCCCAGACTCTTCAAATATACTTATACATGGTTGAGGAAGTGTGAGAAATGTGATCTCTTTATGGGTAAACAAAGACTGACAATTTTTTCTCTCAACCTGATTCAAGTAGAGCAACCATTCATGCAGTGGGGTTTATATTTCATTAGAGTGATCAACCCTCCATCAAGTGTGAAGCATAAGTGGGTGATTATCACAATTGATAACTTCACCAGATGGGTGGAAGCCATTGCATTGAAGGAAGCCAACAAAAGCATAGTCTTAGATTTCTATGATAGCATCATGATCAGGTTTGGTGTTCCATCCACTATCATCTCTAATAATGCATTAGCTTTTCTCGATCTAAAAAAAAGTGAATGGGCTCTCAAGATGGGCATCTACATCAACACTTCCTCCAATTATTATCCTCAAGGAAACAGGCTAGCTGAGTCCATAATTAAAATTTTTTTGAGGATCATTAGGAAGACTATGGAAGAGAACCAGAGGATGTGGCACACCAATTTAAAGATAGTCTTGTGGGTTGACATGGTAACTCCTAAAGCTGCTATTGGTAATCCTCCATATAATCTAGTATATGTAAGGGAGGCCAAGTTACCCATTTCTCTTGAGCTACCTCCGTTAGAACTATCCCATTCGCTGACACTGCTGGATGATGAACCCATGAATGTGAGATTGGTAGAACTCACAAAACTTGAGGAGACTAGAGACCTTGTAATGAAGATGCTAGAGTCACATTTAGGCTCAGGTCAAGAAAGCTTTTGACAAGAAAGCCACGCTAAGGGACTTTAAGGAGGGAGACCTATTCCTCAATGGGATTCAAATAGGGCCAAACCAGTTAACCATACCAAGTTTGACAACTTATGAAATGGCCCTTGTTTGATCCATGGATGCAAACAAAATAATGCCTTCTAGCTTACCCAATTAGATGGAGAGGTATTACCCATCCCAGTCAATGGGATGCACCTAAAGCTGTGCTATTAAGAGTTTGCAGCTATTGTATATGTTATTGTACATTTTTTATAGCTTTTCATGTTTTTCTCTAAGTGCCTTGTGCACATCCATTTTAGTCGAGTGTTTTCCCTTCCCTAAGTGCCTTGTCCACAATTTATTTCATTTAAGTTGTTCTTGTTGTTTCAAGGGAATTTTTTAGGTAGATTTAGCTTTGTATAAATGTATTGACCCCATGCCCAATGGATCAAATGAAGCAAATGAGATGGGTTCTCAAGCATAGTAGGCATGCTTCCCTATGAGTCACCAGAAATGTTGGCCATTTTGGCCCACATACCAAAAATTTTCCCAAGTGCGAGAAGGTGGACATTCAAGCAAAAGTAGCCAAGTTCAGATAACCTTGGGTTCTCTAAAGTAAAAGTCTTTTTGAAGTTGCAAGACTTTAGGTTTCTGAGGACACAATGCAAATCACATTTTCAACGATGTTTGACTTCTAAATGTTTTATAATTAGAAGTAATTTGGGTTTATGAACACAAATTACTCATGGACAGTGTATTTCAAGTTCTCCAAAGAGCACTACTTAATCACTTCATAAGTTGTGGGTAGTCAACAGCCCAAAATAAGTAAAGGGGCTTGACAAACCCAATTTGGTCTCAAAAAATAGTGATCCTTAGGTTCTTTAAGGAACAAGTCTTCTCCAAAGAATACTCCAAGGGTCATTGACAAATTCAAAGGGCATTTCCTTCTCTAAGTGGATAGTTGCAAGTTTCTCGAAGGCTCTTTTGAGCTTTAGGAGGACCATTTCAAATTTTTTGAAGGGTATATTTCCCTTCAAAAAAGACCATTTGTAGAAGGCCGAAGGGTCCCATACCCTTCGAGAGAGTCTTTACAAAATCCCATGGAAAATAATTTAGAAGGAAAGGCACAAAAAAGAAAAGTCCGAAGGGTATGTTACCCTTTGGAAGGACCATTTCAAAATTCTTGAAGGGTATCTTTCCCTTCAGGAGGACTATTTTTAAAGTCTGAAGGGCACTATTCTCAGTGGGAGGACCATTTTAGGAAGTCTGTAGGGACATACATGAAGCCCAAAGGGTCTCTTACCCTTCAAGAAAGTCCATTTTGAAAAATCTAAAATGAAAATTCCAAAGGAAGAGAGCAAGAAGGAAGTTGTTGACGCTCTAGATTGCACCCTTGATAGGAGGTTGAGCTCCTATCTTCCACGCGACACAATGGAGACTCCTCTCTTGCCTATGGGCCTAGCAAAACTAAGGGGAGAATCTCTAGATAAGGGCTAGCTCCCTTTGATGCATCTCTGAGGTCCTGGATTTCCTACTGCTAAAAATGAATAAAAGGGGGGGTTGAAAAGGGAGAAGGATGATTGAAAATAGAGCCTAAACTTAAACGGTGATGCACCAAAAATGGTTGGTCTACTTAGCTTGAAACATACACTTTCCACCAAGAACAAGCTGACATACACTTCATTTAATATGATAAATTCTTTTGCATTAGTGAGCTAGGGGTCCATGGAGATATAGGGAGGAATAACTACCAAAGGTGTTCTAAGACACACTTTGGCAGCCTATTCACATGCACCTATACTCCTCTATGGACACTTCTGGATAACCTGCAAAAGAAGAACTCACAATACACTAGACATGCTGGAATCATTCTATGAAAGCATAAAGGAAAATGACTTAACATAGGACAAAGCCATAGACATATACGAAATTACAAACTCAAAATGGAGGTAAAAATGCTATGTCTTGATTCAAGGTAAAATCTACCAGAGCTCTACCTTACAAGCTGAGAGATGCCCCTCAAATGAGAGTTTTATAATATATATATATATATATATATATATATATATATATATATATAAAGAGGAAGTAAATGGTGCCCTTTTTACAAGTGGCCCATGTTGCATTGAGAATATTGGGAAGAGGAAGTCGCTAAAAGAACATGTTGTGTCAACTACCAGTCTTGACTTTTGACTCTATGTTATATCAAACATTATTGTGAAAGCATGGGTCGTGTCGTTTGTTTGCCAACAAGACCACTTCTTAAAGACATTCATGCAGTTGTCTGCTCATTAATGTAAAATAAGGAAAAAATAGGCCACACCATTCACTATTTGCACTCCTTAATGACCACTTGGTGGAGACTATTTCAACCGCTGGAATAACTCCTCTGTCAACGCTTTCCTTTTGCCACCTGGGTTGTTCCCATTTTCCATGTTATTTTTGTCTCTTCCTAGCTTTGTCTTTTCTTGGTTTTGTGAGCACTTGGGGCTATCTTCTCGGTGGGTCACTGAGTTCACTTGCAGCATGTCCTTAAGCATTTCAAAATCAATGGATATTTCACCACCTTAAATTTGATGTTTCTGTGCCCGTCACTGGACGTTTGAACCTCCAACAACTAGTTCACCATGCTCAATTTTGACATCTTTGGGCCTGTCACCCCTCTAGCAATTTCTTCAGCTTTCTTTCCTTTGGCCTTTTCCCTTTGGACTTTCTGTCAGGCTTTTTCATTGGGCAAATTCCTTTGGATAAGATGTTTGAAGGAATTCCTTTGAACTTTTTGTCTGAAAGAATTTGCTTTGTCATTTTCTACAGATTTTCCTTCTGAAAGGACAGTCTTTTGTTTGGCCCCTTGCCTTGTGAATTTCTTCAGACAAAATGTCTAAAGGAATTCCTTCAAGCATTTTCCCTGAAAAAATTTAGTTTTTGTCTTTGCCTTTTCCTTAGGAAAACTATGCCCTTTTGGCCCTCTTTCTAAGTGTTTTCCACCCTTCGCAAGGGTTGCTTCTTGCTCCATTTTGTGCCTGAATACCCTCTGCAAGGGTACATGTCCTTTGAGATTCATAAAACCCTTTTAAACCTGAACCTAAACCCTTTTTCAGAGTTCAATGGTTCAATGGTTCATCATTGTGTCCTGCAAGGAGTCGCGTTCATTCAATTGATCGCTTGAACCAAATTGCTTGAACTGAACAACTTGAACTGAACAACTGAACTAAATCATTGAACCATCATGGTTCAATGGTTTAACATTATTAAGTTCAAATTTTAAAGTTCAAAACTCTTATAAAGATCAGGTCGTTGAACCCTGACATTGAACCACTTTTTCCAACCTTAAGGAAAAGTGTCTTGAATCATTTTCGGTCTCTTTCCTTATGAATTTATTCAGACAAAATGTTTGAAGAGCTTTGTAAGAGCCTTGCATTCTTTGAACTGGTTCATCCTTTTTTTGAAAGACTTGTACAACCCAAAATTTGAATTGGCTCAGAACAACAGGGGAAGAAGGAGACCGATTTTGGCCTGTAGAACCAAAATGATCAACAAATTTGTGATTCCCAGGGGAAGCATGCATGCTATGCTTAGAAACTAGTAGCCTCAAAGTTCATTGGGCATGGAGTCAGAACATAGCTTTAAAAAGTTAGTAACAACCTCGAGAGATCTAAGAATCAATCATGAAACTTTTACCCCAGACGCAAAGGAAAACACACATAATAAAGGCTAAAAAAAAAACACTACCTGTGCAAATAGCACTTAGGGAAAATAGGGAAAGAAAAATTGAAAGCAAAGTACTATGTACAACTAACCAGGTATATTTGCCTTCCTCCTAGATCAAAGGTAAAACTTCTTAAGTCTCCTTCTTAGCAAGAAAACTTATGATGCCAAACAATTAGTTGAATGGAATGGAGACTTGGTGACCTGTTCTTCTTGCCTACCACCTCGATTGGCTTACATCTGAGTGGATTAAGGGTAAACATGCTTCTAACATATATGTATTCTTCTTGTTCTTAGAAGCTTGCCGAATGTTGGTCCTTCATGCTAGTGTGTTTTATCAAGAAATCAATGGCCGCTAGCTCATCACCATAAGCCCCTTGGTATGCATCATGGTTTGACTCATTCCCTTCTGCCTTATTGAAGAGACTATCAAACTTATCTCCGACTTCCTCATGGCTTTCTTGAAGGGTGATTATTGTGATGTCTGGAATGAGATCACAGACTGAGTACTCATCCCATAGAACATCACCTTCTTGTTTAAGGATCTCTTCTTGAAAGCAATAAGGAAGTTCATCAAACAAGGGGGGAGAGAGCTCACCATACGTACATTCCTCTTCATATTGCTGGAACATCCGCATGTATGCATGACCTGCGTCTTCTCCATTATTGATGATGTCTTCAAAGGAAGCATCCATGATGCTAAGCAATGGAATTATACATGCCAAAATACAATTTCTTGATGGCACCAAAACTGATTAACCAGCTAATTCAACTCAGAGTCACCATTGGTGTTGATGAAAAAGCCTCCAAAGGCTAGTTGGTTGAAGAACACACCAAGATTCTTTAAATTTTTGGAATAAAAACTAATTGGTCCCATTAGGCATGCCAAAAACTTTTGATGATGTGGATTGCACCCTTGACAGGAGGCTGAGCTCTTGTCTTTCACATGGCACAATGGAGACTCCTCTCTTGCCTATGGGCCTAGAAAAGCTGAGAGGAGAATCTCTAGATAAGGGCTAGCTCCCTTTGATGCATCTCTAAGGTCCTGGATTTCCTACTGCTAAAAATGAATAAAAGGTGGGGGTTGAAAAGAGAGAAGGATTTCTGAAAATAGAACCTAAACTTAAACAATGATGCACCAAAAACGGTTAATCTACTTAGCTTGAAACATACACTTTCCACCAAGAACAAGCTGACATACACTTCATTTGATACGAGAAATTCTTTTGCACCAGTGAGCTAGTGGCCCATGGAGATATAGGGAGGAAGAACTACCAGAGGCATTCTAAGACACACTTTGGCAGCCTATTCACATGCACCTATACTCCTTTAGGTGTTAGGGTGTGGAGCTAAAGCTTTACCAAGTAGCATACTTTAACAGGTTCGGGTCTACATAGACACCGGCATCGGTCAGGAGTGACCGACGTCGGTCAGGTGCAGTTGTAGAGGTGCTGACATTGGTAGTAAGTCAGCCGGCGACGGTCACAGGCAAGCAGCAGGAACCGACGTCGGTTACCTATGCATCTAGGAAGCTATTTCTGAGGATAGAAGCGAGTGTTTCCATGATGAGTTTGAGTTGTAGTCTTAAGCTCACATCTCTATTATTAGCAATACTATTTTTAGAGCCCTTGTTCAAGTGGCTTAACTATTTGTTGGAAGTGCATGCTCAAGTCTCCTAATTCTATATGTAGATTAGATCTTCTTAGCTTAGTAGTGAATTATTGTAGAATTGGTATGTTGAAGAACAGTACAGAATTGAATCAATCTAGGTTTGTTGGAGTTGATTGTTCTTGAGAGAGAGAGAGCTCTTGAGGAATAGAGATCTAGTGAGAGATCTATACATCTAGGAGAGGTGTGGAAGAAAGAAGTTTCTTCAATTGTATTCCTTTTGTAAAGAGTTTGTTAATACAAGTTTTCAAGGTGGTTTCTTGTATCTCTTGTTCTTGCTGTTTATCATTCTAGTTACTTGTCTATCTGATTTAATTCCGCATTTATTTCTTTCACAAGTGTAATCTATTGTTGGTTGATCCCCAACAAGTGGTATCAGAGCTCAGGTTCACTAACAGGTGGTTCAGATCTGTATAGTGCGTATTGATTACAGGTTCTCACAGGGGTTTCTGCAGGGATTTCTGTTTGAGTGGGAGAAGCAATGGCAGATGAAAGTAAACTAAGAATGGAAAAGTTTAATGGCAAAAATTACCAACATTGGAGAATGCAGATAGAGGATTATCTGTATCAGAAAGATCTCTACTTACCGTTAGGTGGTGTTACAAAGAAGCCCAAAGACATGGAGGATGAAGAATGGGAAGTTCTTGACAGAAAGGCTCTGGGGTCTATAAGACTGAGTCTAGCATCCACTGTGATATCTAATTTATCACAGGCAAAGTCTACGATAGAGTTGATGACTACGTTAGCAAATTTGTATGAAAAACCCTCAGCTTCTAATAAGGTATATCTTATGAAGCAGTTATTTAATTTGCATATGAATGAAGGTGGATCTGTTTCTACTCATCTGAATGATTTCAATGGAATTGTGAATCAATTAAGTTCAATGAATATAGTGTTTGATGATGAAATAAAAGCTCTTTTAATATTATGTTCTTTGCCTCAAAGCTGGCATGGCTTAGTAATGGCAGTAAGTAATACTGCATCTGCATCAAATATTTTGAAAGTAGAGGATGTTGTTAGTGTTATCTTGAATGAGGAAATTCACAGGAAAAGCACAGAAGAGACATCTGGGAATGCTTTAAGTTTTGAGAGCAGGGGGAGGCAAAAAGAAAAGAGCAAGAAAGGCAGATCAAGATCCAAATCTAAGGGGAAAGGCAGATCTAAATCCTGAAATGACAGAAGGCCACAATGCTGGAATTGTGGAAAGATGGGGCACATAAGCAGAGATTGTTGGTCAAAGCCTAAGGAGGACAATCAGCACGAAGAAAAGGAAGAAGCCAAGGTTGCAGGTATTGCACAAGATGCTTTAATTTTCTCTCTGCATAATAATATAGAATCTTGGGTGTTAGATTCTGGTGCATCTTTTCATGCTACCCCTAACAGGGAATATTTTAGTGACTATATCCATGGAGATTTTGGAATAGTGTATCTAGGGGATGATGAGCCCTATAAAATCATTGGCAAAGGTAAAGTGCAGCTGAAGATGCAGAATAACAACACATGGGTGTTGAGAGATGTGATGCATGTTCTTAGCTTGAAGAGAAATTTGATTTCTGTAAGAAAGTTAGGGGATGAGGGTTGTATAGTAACTCTCACAGTAGAATCTTGGAAGGTGACCAAGGGTGCACTTGTTATGGCCAGAGGTAAGAGAGAAGGTACTCTCTATTTGTGTAATTGTGTTACTAACAAATCTCCTTCTGTATTATCTACTTTAGATGTGGATGCTAAATTGTGGCACTCAAGGCTTGGCCACATGAGTGAGAAGGGGATGTTAATTCTTAAGTCCAAAGGTATGATTTCAGATTTAAAAGGCATAGATCTAGAGTTTTGTGAGCACTGTGTATTTGGAAAATAGAAAAGGGTTAGTTTTCTCAAGACTGGGTCTACTAAGAAGAGGCATAAGTTGCAGCTTGTTCACATAGACGTGTGGGGACCGGCTCAGGTTGCTTCCATCGGAGGATCACAGTATTATGTATCTTTCATAGATGATGCTACAAGGAAGGTATGGATCTATTATATTAGAAAAAAATCTAATGTATTTGAGACTTTTAAGATTTGGAAAGCTATGGTTGAGAATGAAACAGGTAAGAGATTGAAGTGCCTGAGATCAAACAATGGCGGTGAGTTCTGCAGTCATAAGTTCAGAGATTATTGTTACATGCATGGAATCCATAGGCAAAGGACGGTTCCAAGGACACCTCAGCAGAATGGAATTGCTGAAAGGATGAACAGGACAATAATGGAGCGTGCAAGATGTATGAGATTGCATGCCAGTTTGCCCTTACAATTTTGGGCACAAGCTATTGACACTGCAATATACCTGATTAACAGAGGAACCTTTACAGCTCTAGATGGTGGTATTCTAGAAGAGGCATGGACAGGTAAAAAGGTTGATCTCTCATATCTCAAAGTTTTTGGTTGTGAAGCCTTTGTGCACATAGATAAAGAAAATAGAAAGAAGCTTGATGCTAAGTCTATGAGGTGCACATTTATTGGCTATGGCTCAGATGATTTTGGTTACAGATTGTGGAATCTAGAAACTAATAAGGTAATCAGGAGCCGTGATGTTGTTTTCAATGAAAGAGTGATGTATTGTGATTAGCTAAGGAAGCTGAATCAATCTGAGCAGAGCAATGGTGAATCAGACAAGGTGAAAGTCCAATATGAGCTCGCAGGAAAAAGAAATAATCACTTGCAGGAAAACACAGAGACCGACGTCGACAGGTTAGGAACCGGCGTCGGCAGTATAGAAACCGGCATCGGCCATACAGAGACCGACGTCGGTAGGACAGGCACCGAGGTTGGTCAGGCAGAACTGACGTCGACTAGTAACAAGTCTAGAGGTGACCGAGGTCGGTCACTGTCAGATAATTTGGGTAGACAGCGTGTCATGAACGAGTCTCAAACACCCATCAGGAGGTCAGAAAGGGTGAGTAAGCCTCCAATTAGATATTCTCCTTCTTTATTTTATCTATTACTAACTGATGGTGGAGAACCAGAGAGTTTTGAAGAAGCAATACAGGTGGAGTCTAAGAGTCAGTGGGAGCGTGGCATGGTTGAGGAGTTAGAGTCCTTAAGAGAGAACCAAACATGGGATTTGGTTGAATTGCCAGCTGGTAAGAGAACACTCAAGAACAGATGGACCTACAAGTTGAAAGAAGGTGAGAATGGATAGATGAGATATAAGGCTAGATTAGTAGTAAAAGGATTTGCACAAAAGCCAGGTATCGACTTTGGTGAGATTTTTTCTCCTGTTGTTAAAATGACTTCTATAAGGGTTGTATTGTCTCTGGTTGCTTTTGAGGATTTGCATCTTGAGCAGCTAGATGTTAAGACAATGTTTCTTCATGGAGATTTGGATGAGGAAATATATATGGAACAGCTAGAAGGATTTGAGGTCAAAGGCAAGGAGAAGTTAGTGTGCAAATTGAAGAAAAGCTTGTATGGCCTCAAGCAAGCTCCTAGGCAATGGTATTTAAAATTTGACAGGTTTATGACTGAGCATGGCTACAATAGGTGTCAATCTAACCATTGCGTGTATTTCAAGAGATTTGATAATGGTAGATATATTATTATATTGTTGTATGTAGATGATATGCTAGTTGCAGGATCTCACATGCAGGATATCTCTGAGCTTAAAGTGAAATTAGCTCAAACGTTTGCTATGAAGGATTTGGGAGCAGCAAAGAAAATCCTTGGCATGAGCATTAAGAGAGACAGGAAAAATCACAGGTTGATATTGTCTCAAGAAGATTATGTGGACAAGGTGTTGAAATGGTTCAATATGCAGGATGCTAAACCGGTAAGCACACCTTTGGCTGGACATTTTAAGTTGAGTAAAGAACAATGTCCTAATTCATATGATGAGGTAGAGTACATGAGTAAGGTTCCATATTCTTCCGCAGTAGGGAGTTTGATGTATGCAATGGTGTGTACTAGACCGGATATTGCCCAAGCAGTGGGAGTGGTAAGTAAGTATATGGCCAATCCAGGTAAGGAACATTGGAAAGCAGTTCAGTGGATCCTTAGATATCTGAGAGGAATCAGCAGTAGGCACTTGTGCTATGGAGGTTCAGATACTTCTCTACATGGTTATGTAGATTCAGATATGGTAGGTGATTTGGATGGTAGGAGGAGCACTACAGGTTATGTTTTCACTGTAGGTGGAATGGCGGTTAGCTGGATATCTAAGTTGCAGAAGGTTATTGCCTTGTCAACTATAGAAGCAGAGTATATTGCAGCCATAGAGGCTAGCAAATAGATGATATGGATGACACGGTTCATGGATGAGCTTGGTAGGGAGCATGAGAGTTGTAGATTGTATAGTGACAGTCAGAGTGCAATCCATTTGGCTAAGAATTCAGCCTTTCATTCAAGAATAAAGCACATACAGCTAAGGTATCACTTCATACGACAGGTATTGGAAGATGGTGAGTTGAAGCTGGAGAAGATCCATACAGATAGGAATCCTGTTGATATGTTAACCAAGCCAATTACAAAGGAGAAGTTGAATCTTCATTCAAATTTTGTTGGTCTTCATGCTTGAGTTGAAGATGGAGGAGCTAGAAGATGTTGCTGTATAGGTATTGGTGCAGCTGTTTATCTCCAAGTGGGAGATTGTTAGGGTGTGGAGCTAAAGCTTCACCAAGTAGCATAATTTAATAGGTTCGGGTCTACACAGACACTGGCATCGGTCAGGAGTGATCGACGTCGGTCAGGTGTAGTTGCAGAGGCACCGACATCGATAGTAAGTCAGCCGACAGCGGTCACAAGCAAGCAGCAGGAATCGACGTCGGTTACCTGTGCATCCAGGAAGCTATTTCTGAGGACAGAAGCGAGTGTTTGCATGATGAGTTTGAGTTGTAGTCTTAAGCTCGCGTCTCTATTATTAGCAATACTATTTTTAGAGCCCTTGTTCAAGTGGCTTAACTGTTTGTTGGAAGTGCATGCTCAAGTCTCCTAATTCTATATGTAGAATTAGATCTTCTTAGCTTAGTAGTGAATTATTGTAGAATTGGTATGTTGAAGAACAGTACAGAATTGAATCAATCCAGGTTTGTTGGAGTTGATTGTTCTTGAGAGAGAGAGCTCTTTGAGGAATAGAGATCTAGTGAGAGATCTATACATCTAGGAGAGGTGTGGAAGAAATAAGTTTCTTCAATTGTATTCCTTTTGTAAAGAGTTTGTTAATACAAGTTTTCAGGGTGGTTTCTTGTATCTCTTGTTCTTGTTGTTTATCATTCTAGTTACTTGTCTATCTGATTTAATTCTGCATTTATTGCTTTCACAAGTGTAATCTATTGTTGGTTGATCCCCAACATTAGGGACACTTCTGGCTAACCTACAAAAGAAGAACTCACAATACACTAGACATGCTGGAATCATTCTGTGAAAGCATAAAGGAAAATGACTTAACACATGACAAAGCCATAGACATATATTGAAGTGCAAACTCAAAATGGAGTTAAAAATACTATGTCTTGATTCAAGGTAAAATCCGATAGACCTCTGCCTTACAAGCTGAGATATCCCCCTCAAATGAGAGTTTTACAACATATATAGATAGAGGAAGCAAATGGTGCCCTTTTTTCAAGTGGCCCATGTCACATTGAGAACATTGGGAAGAAGAAGTCGCTAAAAGAATATGTTGTGTCAGCTGCCAATCTTGAATTTTGCATCTAGGTTATATCAAACATTATTGTGAAAGCATGGGCCATGCCATTTGTTTACCAACAAGACTACTTCTTAAAGACATTCACGTGATTATCTACTCATTAATGTAAAATGAGGAAAAAATAGGCCGTGTCGTTCACTATTTGCGGTTCCTTGATGACCACTTGGTAGAGACTTTTTCAACCACTGGAATAACTCCTCTGCCGACACTTTCCTTTTACCACCTAGGTTATTCCCATCTTTCCTTGTTATTTTTGTCTCTTCTTGGCTTTGTCTTTTCCTAGTTTTGTGAGCCCTCGGGGCTATCTTCTCAGCAGGTCACTAAGTTCACTTGTGGCCTATCCTTAAGCATTTAGAAAACAATGGATCTTTCACCACCTTAAATTTGGCATTCGCATGCCCATCACTGGATGTTTAAACCTCCAATGGCTAGTTCGCCATGCTCAATTTTGACATCTTTGGGCCCGTCACCCCCTCTAGAAATTTCTTCGGCTTTCTTTCCTTTGGCCTTTTCCCTTCAAAATTTTTGTCGGGCTTTTCCATCAGGCAAATTCCTCTAGACAAAATGTTTGAAAGAATTCCTTCAGACTTTTTGTCTAAAAAAATTTTCCTTGTCATTTTCCAAGAATTTTCCTTCCGAAGGGACAGTCTTTTGTTTGGCCCCTTGCCTTGTGAATTTCTTCAGACAAAATGTCCGAAGGAATTCCTTCGGGCATTTTTCCCAAAGAAATTCAATTTTTGTCTTTGCTTTTTCCTTAGGAAAACTCTGCCCTTTTGGCCCTCTTTCTAAGTGTTTTCTACCCTCCGTAAGGGCTGTTGCTTGGTCCATTTTGTGCCTAACTGCTCTCTGCAAATGTACCTATTCTTCGAGCTTCGTAAAAACCTTTTGAACCTTTCGATTGAACATGAACCTGAACCATTTTTCAGATTTCAATGGTTAAACAGTTTAATGCTTCATCACTGTGTCCTACAAGGAGTCACATTTATTAAATTGACCGCTTGAACCAAACCACTTGAATCGAACAACTTGAACTGACCGACTAAACCAAATGATTGAACCAACCGATTGAACCAACCATGGTTCAATGGTTTAACATTGTTAAGTTCAAAGTTCAAAGTTCAAAACTCTTGGAAAGATCAGGTCATTGAACCCCGATGTTGAACCACTTTTTCCAACCTTAAGGAAAAGTGTCTTGAATCATTTTCAGTCTCTTTCCTTGTGAATTTCTTTAGACAAAATGTCCAAAGAGCTTTGTAAGAGCCTTGCAATCTTTGAACTGGTTCATCCTTTTGCTGAAAGACTTGTGCAACCTGAAATTTGAATTGGCTCATAACAGTAGGGGAAGAAGGAGACCGATTTTGGCATATAGGACCAAAATGGTCAACAGAAGCTTCAGACAAAATGTCTGGAGGAATTCTTTTGGACAAATTGTCCCAAGTAATTTCTTTGAGAGATTTGCCTAAGACAAATAGATCCTGAAGAACAAAGGAGCCTGCAAATAGAGTCTGAAGTTGGAGAGATCAGAAAGCCTGAGTTACTCTACATAGAGTAAATTGGGATTCTTCAATGACTTAGCTTGAAAAGCTTTATAAGTCAAGTAGCTTTGAAAACCCAAATTACACAACAAAGTGTATATCAAGTTTCCAATGCTGCTTAACTTAATAAGCTCAATCGAATGAAATTTTATAAGGATCGACAGTGCATGATAGTCATGATTAAACAAATGAAAGGCTGTTAAGTGGCACAAAAGCATCCAAGACACAAGTCAAGGATCCAAGGTAGCTTACAATGACCAATCAGTGCAAAAGGGAGTCCAAGTGGCTGGTAGCTAGGAATTTATGAAGGTTATCATCCTTCAATATGGCTTGCTCCCAAAAAATGACCATACAACATAAAAGCGACATAGTTCGGCTAGTTTTTTCAACACATGGAGACCAACGTCAGTTTTCAAGAGGACATGTAAAGGGGAAGGTCACCATGCCATCTTTAATACAAATATTAATACAGTCGTGCTAAGAAGTGACATTCTAGCTGCCCAGGACATGGCTTCTCAAAATCTACCAAGGGAGCAACTTGAATGCAAGAATGGCTTGAAGAGATTGTATAGTGAGCCTAGAATGATGCATTTGATGGAAAAAGGAGGACAACAGTGGTGGTTATAGGAATTTATGGTTTCCATTCCCAATTTTTTACACATTCCCATCTTTTCTTCCCCCTATTTTATTATAAAAAGAGGCCTTGGAGATAAGAAATTATCCCTGGACTGGTGATAAAGTTACTTTTAAAAAAATTCTTTGTAAAAGACTTTTTGAAGTAATAAAGATTAATTTTTACATATCTCTTGTCTAAAAATTGCATTGAGTAAGCTTCTGCATGATGGCTTTATGAAGAAGTGTTCTTCCATGCCCATTGTCCTTCTTTCTTGCCTATTTTTAGGTGTTTTCAAGTTAATTATAGGTCTGGAATTGAGCTCTTTCTGTAATTAATGGATGCTTGGTGTGGATTTTGAAACCCCTCTTTGCTTAATGTATGGTTTAGTGAGCCTGGTTTATGAAATACTTATGCGAATTAACTGGTTGTGAGGTTGTGTAAGCAAAATTCATCTTATGTTGAATGAGTCTCATTTCTCAAACTAATTGAATCATTTCTTTTGGTGCATCACCTCCCTTAGCTTAGATTTCCTTTCATGTTATTCTCTTATCCCTTTTCCTTAGCCAATAGTAGAATTTAGTGTGGGAATTAAGAGCTAAAGTGAAGCACCCGAGGAACTAGCCTCATTAAAAAGCCTAGAGGTTCAACCTCACTATGGGATACCCATAGCCTGAGGTTATCCCCATACTTGTAGCTGGAAGTGAGAGAACCAGAAGAACTCTCCCATAAAGGGTGCAATTTCAAGCTACAATAGTTCTGGCATGCCCGGTGGGACCCACTACCATTTTCATTTCCATTTTTTATGGGAGATTGGTCAAGTTTGATGTTGTTTTGATCAATTTACAATAGTGGTAGCTTTCATCTTCTAGCATTTGGTGACTTTGAGGATTACCCAGTGATCTGATGGTAGAGCAATGGCTATCATTCATGCCAAAGGTGACTACAAGATCAACTTCTATAGGTATTCCTTTTGAGTATGTTGAATTACCTTTAAACACAATAAAAAGGTTAAGGTTCACCCATACTAACACTTATGTAAGAAACTACTTTCCTAAACTAGTAATAAGGCACACCTACATGAGAAGATCATTGTTAGCCCCTCTTGCTACCATGATTCCCCAAATAGCTTTTATGGGTTTCAATGGCCAAATTCCTTTGAAATTGCCATAGTATGACCCTATGCCAATAAAAACCCTCAAAAGTGTCCCATATTACATAGGAGACCAAGTTTTAACTCCTACTGAACACATAATAGACTGTCAATTTATGCAACATCCATAATATCACAATAGAAAATGTAGCTGTTAGGATATTGATTGTATCCTTAAAGGAAAATGTATTAGATTGGTATAGGGGTTTAGCTCCTAACTCTATCCAATCATTAGACTAGATAGGAACAACCTTGTGTAAGAGGTTTGCAAATAAGAGTGATCATCTGTCACTTGCAAAATAGTTGACCACAATCAAGAGAGCTCCCCATGAAGTCATGCAGCTTGATGATTCTTCAACAAAGCCATCAGGTATCATCAAAGTTTGAGCTTAACCCTACATGCTTGTCCTAGTGTTTTGATGGTGCAAGACATGTTGATCCTTGATGTCACTCCCCGCTTTGCATTGTGTCTTTCTAGAGAATTCACAGCCAAAATTGGGGGTTATCTTGTAGTAGATTGGTCTTACAGGGCATTTATAACAAGGTACGGAACAAAAGTCTCAATCAAAGCTGAATTCATGGCATAATTCCACATTGAACCCCATCATCTAGATAACGTAAACATCAATTATACCATCCTTGATGAGGATGAGTTTAGAATTGGTCAAGAGCTGAACACTCATCTTGAAGAGGTTCTAGACTTGTTCTTGGATGAGCTATGGGGAGATAATCAATATCTTAACCCTTTCAAAGGTGTTGAGGAAAGAGACATGGGTGTCTATTTGTTACATGATTAGAATCAACTCATGATTTCCCTCATTGGACATAAAGAAGACCCCAATGGTATGTGGAAGTTATTCTTTGATGGTTCAAGGAGTAAAAATGGCATAGGTACTGGGGCAATGTTGGCTTCCCCTTTAGGTAATAAGCTTTTATCTCCTTATAGGTTCTATTTCAGTTGCTTTTTAAATGCAATAGAATACAAAGGCTTAATTCATGGCCTTCAATGGGCCAACAAAAGAGGAATCAAAATGCTGCAAGCATATGGAGACAGTGAGCTCATAGTGAACCAAGTCAGAGGCTTGAACATTACAAATAATCCTTTGATGAGGTCTTACAAAAATAGGGTGTGGGACTTAATTGAAGATTTTGAAGCCTTTAACATTCAAGTTGTCCTAATAAATTAGAACCAACATGCAGATAGGTTGGCTGCCATGGGAGCTAAGTTTTACATTCCAAGTGAGCTCAAAGAACCCAAGGTTCAACCATACGTCATAGTGGTGGTGAGGCCATCAGTATCGAATAATGAAGCCCATTGGTAGGTTTTTGAAAGTGACAAGCAAACTGCTTGTTTCTTCTAGTAGGAAGCTGAGTTATCCTTCGCTAATAAAATTAAACTGCATCATCAATATGAGGATCAAATTATTCAACTAAAGTTGATTAAACTTCCTAAGGGGCTGGTTACACTTGAAGGCCTTTTTCGTGAAGGGGACCATATGAGAAAAGAAAAGGTAGTATGTCTACTAATAAATAAAAATATGAGAGAGTCCTCATCTTCAAGGATAAGCTTTTCAATCTCGAGAAGGTAAGTAACAAGGCTCAGAGGCACGCTTTCATAGCACTTTGTTAGGAATACACAGACATTTTTGCTTGGGAGTATAGCAACTTGAAAGGTTTTGATCCAAAGTTAGCCTAGCATACCATAAAATTGGAGGCTAGTGCTAACCATATAAGGCAAAAGCAAATGACCATCAACCCCAAGATAGAAGATCTTATGAGAAAAGAGTTAACCAAGTTGATTGAATCCAAGATCATCTTTCCCATCAAACACTCAGCATGGGTATCCAACTTGGTGCCTATAAGGAAGAAGAGTGGGGAGATTAGACTGTGTGTTAACTTGAGAGATTTGAACAAAGTCTCCTTGAAGGATCACTACCCTCTACCATCCATGGAACAACTTCTCCAAGTAGTTGTAGATTCTATACATTTTTATCTATTAGATGGATATTCAGGCTACAACCAAGTATGGGTAAAAGAGGAGGATCGGTACAAGACTACCTTTACCACCAAATGGGGCATGTATGCCTACCAAAAGATGCTCTTTGGTTTATCAAAAATTGGCATAACTTTCTAAAGAGCCATGGTCATTGCTTTCTAAGGGTTGTTAAATTAAATGGTGCTCATATACTTGAATGACATCACAGTTCTCTCCAAAAATGCCAATGAACACATGGAGCACCTGAGGCTAATTTTCAAGAGATGTAAGGAGTATGGGATCTCATTGAATCCCAAGTAGTGTGTGTTCACCATCTATGAAGACTAGCTATTGGGCCACATCATTTCAAAGGAAGGGTTATCCATTGATCCTAATAGAACAAGTGCCATCTTGTCCTTATCTTTACCCAAGCATAAGAAGGGACTTCAAAGTTTCCATGGGAAAATAAAATTTGTAAGGAGATTTATTCTTGGTTTTGCAAACTTGGTCAAGCCCATCACTATTATGCTGAAGAAGAACCAAGTTTTCACTTGGTCAAATAGAGGTAAATCAACATTTGAGGCTATCAAGGAAGCCATTGCTCAAGCACCAACACTCATGAATCCTGATTTCTCAAAGGATTTAATATTGTATGCTTTTGCCAATATTGATAATATATCAACTATGCTAATGCAAAAGAACGGTAAAGGACTTGAGCATCCAATATCATTTTTCAGTCAGGGGCTTGAGGGGTATGAAGTGAGGTATACTTTTATAGAAAAGCAAATCCTTGCAGCAGTAAGAAGCCTCAAAAGGTTCAGGGTAACGCTCTCTAATAGTAAAATCTATCTTATGATGTCTCATCCTAGAGTGGGAGACTTCCTTCTTAACAAAGACTTGAACAAAAAGAGAGCTAGTTGGATTACCAAGGTCATGGAATATGATGTAGAGATCAAGGTCACTAAGCTAGTAAGAGATAAAGGCTAGTGTGAGCATATGGTTGATGACCTTCCCAAAGACAAAGAGGTCATCTTGGTAACACAAGATAACTCACAAACAGATGCACCTCCACCTCACATTAGTTGGCTCCATGATATGATGCATTTTCTACTAATAGGTGAGTACCCTCAAGGTATGGAGAAAGCAAAAAGAAGGTATTTTAGACTTCAGTCCATACCTTATGAATTGGTTGATGGGATTTTATTCAAAAAGGACCTCAATATAGTGCTCCTAAGGTGCATAGATAATGACCAAGCAACCAAGCTTTTGGAGTATTTCCATGATGGACTTGCAGGAGGTCATTTTGTACCTAGGACTACAACATCAAAGATAATGAGGGCTAATTATTACTAGCCCAACCTTTTCAAATATTCTTATGCATGGGTGAGGAAGTGTCAGAAATGTGATCTCTTTATAGGTAAGCAAAGACTGTCAGCTTTTCCTCTCAACCCGATTTAGGTAGAACAACCATTCATACAGTGGGGTTTGGATTTCATTAGAGTGTTCAACCCTCCATCAAGTGCAGGGCATAAGTGGGTGCTTACCGCAACTAATTATTTCACCAGATGGGTGGAAGCCATTGTATTGAAGCAAGCCAATGAGAGTGTAGTCTTAGATTTCTATGACAACATTGTGACCAAGTTTTGTGTTCCATCTATTATCATCTCTGATAATGCATTAGCTTTTCTCAGTTTGAAAACATGTGAATGGGATCTCAAGATGGGCATCTACCTCAACACTTCCTCTAATTATTATCCTTAAGAAAATTTGCTAGCTGAGTCTATGAATAAAAATTTATTGAGGATCATCAGGAAGACTATGGAGGAGCACTAGAGGACGTGGCACACCAATTTAAAGATACCCTTGTGAGCTGACAAGGTAACTCCTAAAGATATTGTTGGCAATTCTTCATATGCTCTAGTATATGGAAGGGAGGCTAAGTTACCCATTTATCTTGAGTTGACTACATTAGAACTAATGCATCAGTTGAAGTTGCTGGAAGATGAACCAATGAATGTGAGATTGGTAGAACTCACAGAAATTGAAGAGATAAGAGTCCTTTTAATGAAGATGCTAGAGTCACATAAGGATCAGGTCAAAAAAAATTTTGACAAGGGAGCCACAAAAAGTGACTTAAAGGAGGGAGACCTAGTCCTCAAATGGGATTTAAGTAGGGCCAAACTAGACAACCATGCCAAATTTGACAGCTTGTGGAGTGGCCCTTATTTGATCCACAAATGCAAACAAAATAACACCTTCCAGCTCACCCAATTAGATAGAGAGGTATTACCCATCCCAATCAATGGGATTCATCTAAAGTCTTGCTATTAAGAGTTTACAACTGTTGTATATGTTATTGTACATTTTGTATAGATTTTCATGTTTTTCTCTAAGTGCCTTGTGCACATCCATTTCAGTTGAGTGTTTTCCCTTCCCTAAGTGCCTTGGGCACAGTTTGTATTGTTTCAGTTATTCTTATTGCTTAAAGGGAAATTTCCAGATAAAGCCAGATTTGTACAAAAGTAGTGACTCCATGCCCAATGGATTGAATGAAGCAAATGAGCTAGGTTCTCAAGCATAGCATGTATGCTTCCCTAGGAGTCTCCAAAAATGTTGGCCATTTTTGGCCCACATACCAAAAAAATTCCCACATGTGAGAAGGTGGACATTCAAGCAAAAGTGTCAAGTTCAAACAACCTCAGGTTCTTCAAAGTAGAAGTCTTTGGGGTTTCAAAGTCATAAGACTTTGGGTTTCTTAGGGCATAGTGCAAATCAAGTTTTAAGCAGTGTTTGACTTCTAATGTTTTATAAGTAGAAGTAATTTGGGTTTACGAACCTGAATTACTCATGAATAGTGTATTTCAGTGTCTCCAAGGAGCACTACTTAATTACTTCATACGTTATGAGAAGTTAGAAGCCTAAAATAAGTAAAGGGGCTTGACAAACTTGATTTAGTCTCGAAAAATAGTACTCTTCAGGTTCTTCATGTTGGGTGAATATTTTGTCAACCAGCTAACTGGTGAACAAAATAGTTCCTATCACCACATCATAGGGAGACTGGTCATCCAAGTGTGTAGTTTTACTACATCAACAGGGGAAAAATCTCTCCTCTCATCAAGGGGAGGTTCCCTATTAAATATACGGAGGCTATATACTATATATATAAGCAGAAAGTAAGACATAGGGGTGGGATAAGCCATCCATCTCTCTTTTTTCAGAGATGATGTTAACAAATAGAGGAGAAATCTTGGGTGATTGGTGAAGGTACTTCTCTTCTTTCAGAAGTAAAATTCAGCCAAGAGCCAGATCCCTTCCTAGATAGTAGAAATCTTGGTGAAGCGATAGAAGGCACTTCTCTTCTTTCAGAAGTGCTTGTTCTTGCAAACAACAGGAATATTTTTGGTAGGATAAGTAATAGGGTGCTAAGGGCATAGCAACCAGTAATCTAAGATGTAGGACAAAGTCTCCACCTTGACTACCCAAGAGTGAGATACGAAGAACAATGGGGGCACAAAGTCATCCCAAGTTCCTTTACATAGAAATAAAAAATAAAAACACACACTGAAAATAATTGTGAAAGTGCAAAGTCTTCCCATAGTCAGCTTCAGGACACCTCCCTTATCACTTCCACTAGCTCTCTTGTTAAATTAAATAAATAAGAAGACATACAGAAGATAGACATAAGAACAATCTCCTAAAATGATACAAGCTATGATAGCACAAAGTCTACAAACAACTTGCTTTTTCATTCAGATAAAATGAAATGAAATACAATCTGAGCTCAAAGTCTCAGTATTCACCTTTTAATTGGGCAAAGTTTCACTTCTGGTAATGGGAAGATCTCCTTCAAATGATACAAAATATTACATTGTATAGAGGCAAAGAGAGGCTTGGTACTTTTTCCCATGGAGGAACCCATTCGATGCATTAATGCCTTCAATGCACCTTCAGTTTTATCTGGAGGGACCATGCTGGGAATAGTGCATTGCCATAACTATGGTGTGTCCATTCCTCTAATATGTCTCTTCTTAGTATGTATTGTCTGGTCCTTTTCTTGATGTCTGCACAACTGTCCAATTTGCCATTACTTCATGGAATAAAAATAGGCTTGCGTCCTTGACATAACTCTTTTGAAGATATTTTTGGTCGTTTGGTCTCGTTCCTCTCTCCCCTATTGCAATTTGAGTCTTCGGGCTCCCTTTTCAGCCAGTCGCTTAGTTCTTTCTTTAAATTTCATGCTCTATTTGAATTTCCATAAATTTTCCCTCACTTTAAATTTGACGTTCAAGGGACTATCAATGGCCGCTAGCTTTTTGAACCATGTTGAACTTTGAGCCTGTGAACCATTTGAAATTTCATTGGTTCATCGCTTCGTTGGTTCACTCTATCTCTTTTGGTCCATCACTTCCCTGCTTAAGCACTTCTTTGCTCTCTGGTTAAACCATCGCTTTAATTGAACTTGCCTTTGGAATCATCCATGTTGCTTCTTTATCCTTTCTAGCCCTTCTTGTCTATGTCTTTGGGGGGTACTTTCTACGTCTTTGACAAGTGGCAAGTTTCGCTATTATGAAACTCATTAGAAACTTACAAAAAATGGGATCCACAACATGTCTTGTTCAAGCAACTTCAAAAGGAGAACGTGGATGCAAACAGTTGTCAGCCTCTGTCGATCTCTGCAAATGACACATGGCACGTTCCACTGTGTTGAGAAAAAGACATTGAAACCTTCCATAGCTACCACTTGGCAAATTTTGCTCATCCTTTTCTTAGCCACTCCTTTCCTTCCTTTCGGTTGGGCTTTCTTCCTGGGTGAATTCCTTCAGACAATTTGTCTGAAGGACTCTACTTTGCCTTTTACCTTGTTCATTTTTATGAAAGAGTTCACTTTGTTCATTTTGGCTCACAGCCCTCCGCAAGGTCACTTGACTTGATTCACGGCCCTCTGCATGGGCATTTGTTCCTTCAGCCATGGGGCAGCTCTTTGAACCTATCGATTGAACCATCTTTGGTTCAACAGTTTAATGGTTCAACTTGTTCATTCTTCATTATTTGGCTATCTTTTTGATCTCTTTGAACCAAGTGCATTGAACCAATAAGTCATTAAACCCATTGAACCGTTGAACCAACATGGTTCAAGGTTCAATGGTTCAATGGTTCAACACGTCATTTTTTGCTAAGTGTTTTGAAGCCATGGAACTTCGAGGCAGTTGAACTTTGAGCCTTTGACAAATGTGCTTAACTCCTGCTGATGACGTTGAACCTTTGAACCCATTGAACTAAAATGGTTCAAGGTTCAATGGTTTGATTCTTGCTTAGAAGCTTGCCGATGGATGCTTTGGTTGAACCTTGGTGTTTAACCAACATTGAAAATGACTAAGTGTTAGAAACTTGTTCTTTTGAGAGCTTGCTTCTTTCCTATAGAGTCCATATAAATCAACCTGTAAAGCCCATAGAACTTGGCCTGCAGAGTCCATAGATTCAAGCTTGTAGAGTCCATAGATTCAAGCTTGTAGAGTTCGTAGATTCAAGCCTGTAGAGTCCATAGATTTCTGAGAAAGCTTTGAAAAATGAAGAACCTGAATTCTCAGATAATTTTTGAAATGGGAAGAGAGGATTTTGGTCTATAGGACCAAAATAGTTTAAATGTTGTCCTAAAAATGACTAAAATTTTTGGGGGACAATAGCTGGCTCCAGTTGGGGAACTTTCTTCAGTTGAAAACTTGGAACAACTGAGGGGAGTAGAAACTAGAATCTCTAGTGCCTTGAAGTGTGCCATTGGGCTATGGAGTCATGCTACCCAAAAAATAAAGGCACCAAAAATGAAAACAAAAAGCACAAAATAGAACCAAAGACTATATAGATATACATATGTATAGGTGAACTTATCTGATATTTCAAGAATTGAAGTGATGCAGATGCTACCCATTGTGAGATAGTGAAAATGGTGTGCCATCCTGATAAACCAGCAGGAAACCATTTAAAATGGTGACGGGCGAATGGAACTCTCCATCAAGAAATTGATTTTTTGTGTCTTCCTCTTGGCTCTTTCTTCTTCTTTCCCCATGGTAGGTCGTGGTCTTCAAACTGAAAACCATAACTCCTTGCTCTCTTGGCAAAGAGTTCCTTTTACTAACTTTGGAGTACAATAGTATGGTCCACCACTATAGTTTAATGTTCTGTTGGTCCAGTCCAGCACATGCTTTGATTGTCAGCATCAAACTCTTGACAAACCATCAGCTCAACATTTTCTTTGGTGTGAAGGAGTTTGATATCTTCATCATGAGCAGCCTTCAATTTAAGTAACAGAGATTCATACTCGGCAGTGTTGTTGGTGTTGTTGAACTGCAACTTGTGTGAAGGATGAAGAATATCTCCTTGAGGAGATATCAACACCATCCTAGCTCCAACACCGGTAGAGGAATTGTTGCCATCAAATTCCCAAATCCAAACATCATCAAAAACTGATCTTCTATCAGATTTCTTTTTATTAGAGATGGAAGATCCTTTTTTATTTATACTGCACCCTACCAATTCTTCTGATGTCTTGTTTGAATCAATTCTTGGATTTCCAGCTACAAGACTTTCATCTACAGAAACATGAACATCCTCTATGGACAAAAATAATTACCCCTACTTGAAGACTCAAATAGAATCTAAGCTTTAGGTGTTGATGTCTGAGTGACTGGGATGGGCATGTTCCTTGGGGATCATGAGTTACCTTTCTAATCTCTTGTCCTATAGGGATGGCTATATTGTTCACACACTTCACCAACCTATCCAACTACTCAGGATTGGCTTGTAGGAATTCAAATTCAGTCATTTGAATTTTGGTTTTCTTGACATGGTCAATTATGTCAAATGACTGAAATGGACTAGGAAGAGAGGATGGGAGTTCATCCTTTTGGTTTTTGGGAGGGGGAGGATTGGCCTGCAAATTTGAAGTTGAAGGTGTAAAAATGTTGGGAGTACTTACTTTTTTGGCAATCACTGGATCCTTTGGCTAGAAAGGTAGAGAAGTTCCCCGCTTAGCAATTGAAATTGTTGGTTGAGGTCACTCCTCTGTCTTCTCTTTATCAACTTGTTGGACTGACTAATTTTTGGACCGGGTGAACACTGTGTATGATCCCTCATCTGCTTTACCTTCACTTTTGGGTTCATCCTGATAATGTAAGAGACCAATGTGGGAGTCGCTAGCTGACTCTTCTTGATCCTCCATGAAGAGATCAACGTCATTTTCTTGCTCAAACTCAGGTTGGAAAGAAAAATCATGTTCTATTTTCAGATATCTAGCTATTGAGTTGGTTGGAGGTGCTTCAAGGGCAAGGTTCTTCTATGGGGGAGGAAGATGATTTATTTGCCCTTGACTTCTGGCAACATAGCCTTGATATGGTTGGTTCTGAAATGTCCTTCTTGACATATCCTGATAAGGAGGAACATACATAATCTGGGCCATTTGCCTTTTCAAGGCTAGTAGTTCATTTGCCAACATTTGCACTATTTGATTAGTGGTGGCTGAAGGTGGATACTCAGAAGATGAAGAGGGTTTACCTCTGTTTGGGTCTCTCCTTATCTTTCCTGCCAAGATAAGGTCATCTTCTAGCTTAATAGCCAAATCCTAAGCAGCAGTAAGGTCTATGTGTCTAGCCCATCTCAGCATAAAACTCACTTCAGGTAGCTATGATTTGATTAAGAAACACTTGAGATTCTGAGGTGTCGACTGGGTGATCATGGGAATCATATGCCTCAGTTTGTCAAACCTTGCAATGAAGTCCCTCATAGGTTCATGGGGCTCCTTCTTCATCTATGTGAGTTGGGCCAGAAAGGCATGTGCATCTTTTATAGGCTTGAACCTGGCTTCAAATTTAGCTTTAAGTGTATCTCAGTGGGTCACTGATCCAGCCTGGAGGTGGTGGAACCAGTCTACAACAATGCCTTGTAATGTCTCCATGAAAATATTGACTACCACGTCTTCAAATTCCACCCCTATCACACCACAGGCTATGATGAAAGCTACAATGTGTTCATCAAGATGATCTATCCTATCACCAAATAATTTGGGGAAGTTCTTTCTTGAGCTGCGTAGAAGTTCATGCAGAGGTGGAGTCAAGTTGAGTGGGCCAAAAGAGTTACCCCAGGGGCCTCAAACTACCATGATTTAATTATGAAAAATAGGGATAACAAATCTAGGTGGAGTGGCCAGATTGTAGAACAAAAATAGAAAAGAACTGGCCCTACTTCAGCTTGAGGCTTCAAACTGTGCACTCTTTTTCAACAGCTCGAGTTTTGTAGACCAGATAAAATAATGGAGATTGAGGAAAATGGTAAGGTTATAATGATAATGGGTAAGACATACAACAGATTCACCAGAGTCTATATAATGGATAAGGGAAAGAACTGCTTCAATATGAAACTTGAGGCTTCAGACTGCACGTTCATCCCCAACGGAGTCACCAAAAATTGTTGGGTGAATATTTTGTTGACCAGCTAACTGGTGAGCAAAATAGTTCCTATCACCATAGCATAGGGAGATTGGTCATCCAGGTGTTTAGTTTTACTACATCAATAGGGGAAAAATATCTCATCTCATCAAGGGGAGGTTCCCTATTAAATATACGGAGGCTATATACTATATATAAGTAGAAAGTAAGACACAGGGGTGGGATAAGCCATCCATCTCTCTTTTTTCAGAGATGATGTTAACAAACAAAGGAGAAATCTTGGGTGATTGGTGAAGGTACTTCTCTTCTTTCAAAAGTCACATTCAGCCAAGAGCCAAATCCCTTCCTATATAGTAGAAATCCTGGTGAAGCGACAGAAGGCACTTCTCTTCTTTTAGAAGCACTTGTTCTTGCAAACAACATGAATCTTTTTGGTAGGATAAGTAACAAGGTGCCAAGGGCATAGCAACCAGCAATCTAAGATGTAGCAAAAAGTCTCCACCTTGACTTCCCAAGAGTGAGATACGAAGAACAATGGGAGCACAAAGTCATTCCAAGCTCCTTTACACAGAAACAGAAAATAAAAACACACACTAAAAATAATTGTAAAAGTGCAAAGTCTTCACATGGTCAGCTTCAGGACACCTCCCTTATCACTTCCACTAGCTCTGCTTATTTTTATTAAATTAATTAGAACACATTCAGAAGACATACATAAGAACAATCTCCTAAAATGATACAAGCTATGATAGCACAAAGTCTACAAACAACTTGCTTTCTCATTCAGATAAAATGAAATGAACTACAATCTGAGCTCAAAGTCTCAATATTCGCCTTTCAATTGGGTAGAATTTCACTTCTGGTAATGGAAAGATCTCCTTCAAATGATACAAAATATTACATTATATAGAGGCAAAGAGATGCTTGGCACTTTTTCCCATGGAGTGACCCATTCGGTGCATTAATGCCTTTAATGTGCCTTCAATTATGTTTGGAAGGACCATGCTGGGAACAGTGCATTACCATAACTATGGTGTGTCCATTCCTCTAATATGTCTCTTCTTAGTATGGACTGTCTGGTCCTTTTCCTGATGTCTGCATAGCTATCCAATTCGCCATTACTTCATGAAAGAAAAATAGGCTTGCGTCCTTGATTTGGTGCGCTCAAAATTCTACTTGATCTACTGTTTCACCTACTAGAAATAACTCTTTTGAAGATATTTTTGGTCCTTTGATCTTTCTCCTCTCTCCCCTGTAGCAATTTGAGTCTTTAGGCTCCCTTTTCAGCTAGTCACTTGGTTCTTTCTTTAAATTTCACGCTCTATTTGAATTTCCATAGATTTTCCCTCACTTTAATTTTGACATCCAAAGGACCATCAATGGCTACTAGCTACTTGAACCATGTTGAACTTTGAACCCATGAACCATTTGAAAGTTCATTGATTCATCACTTCATCGGTTCACTCTATTTCTTTTGGTCCATCGCTTCCCTGCTTAAGCGCTTCTTTGCTCTCTAATTGAACCATCGCTTTAATTGAACTTGCCTTTGGAATCATCCATGTTGCTTCTTTGTCATTTCTAGCCCTTCTTGTCTAAGTCTTTGGGGGGTCCTTTCTGCATCTTTGACAAGTGGCAAGTTCCCCTATTATGAAACTCATTAGAAATTTATAGAAAATGGGATCCATGACACATCTTGCCCGAGTAACTTCAAAAGGGGAACGCGGATGCAAACACTTGTCGGCCTCCACTGATCTCTGCAGATGACACATGGCACATTCCACTATGTCAGGAAAAAGATACTAAAACCTTCCTCAGCTGCCACTTGGCAACTTTTGTTCATCCTTTTCTTAGCTGCTCCTTTCCTTCCTTTCGGTTGGGCTTTCTTCCCAAGTGAATTCCTTCAAACAATTTATCTAAAGGACTCTACTTTACCTTTTGCCTTGTTCACTTTTCCGAAAGAGTTCACTTTGTTCATTTTTGGCTCTCGACTCTCTGCAAGGGAACTTGACTTGATTCACGGCCCTCCACATGGGCATTTGTTCCTTTGGCCGTGGGGTAGCCCTTTGAACCTGTCGATTGAACCGACTGATTGAACCATCTTTGGTTCAATGGTTCAACCTGTTCATTCTTCATTATTTGGCTATCTTTTTTATATCTTTGAACCAAGCATGTTGAACCAATAGGTCATTGAACCTGTTGAACCATTGAACCAACATGGTTCAAGGTTCAACGGTTCAACGGTTCAATGCGTCATTTTTTGCTAAGTGTTTTGAAGCCATGGAACTTTGAGGCGGTTGAACTTTGAACCTTTGACAAATGTGCTTAACTCCTGTTGATGATGTTGAACCTTTGAACCCATTGAACCAAAATGGTTCAAGGCTCAATGGTTCAATGGTTCAATGGTCTGATTCTTGCTTAGCAGCTTGTTGATGGACGCTTTGGTTGAACCTTGGTGTTGAACCAATCCTGAAAATGACTACATGCTGGAAACTTGTTCTTTTGAGAGCTTGCTTCTTTCCTATAGAGTTTGTAGAAATCAACCTACAAATCCCATAGAACTTGGCCTATAGAGTCCATAGATTCAAGCCTGCAGAGTTCGTAGATTTCTGAGAAAGCTTTGAAAAATGAAGAACCTAAATGCTCAGAATAATTTTTGAAATGGGAAGAGAGGATTTTGGTCTGTAAGACCAAAATAGTTCAAATGTTGTCCCAAAAATGACTGATATTTTTAGGGGACAACACTTCAAAGGATAAGTTTTCTCCAAAGAATATACAAGGGTTGTTGACAAATCTGAAGGGCATTTCCTTCTCCAAGTGGATAGTTGTAAGTTTCTCGAAGGCTCTTTTAAGCTTCAGGAGGACCATTTCAAATATTTTGAAAGGTATATTTCCCTTCAAAAAAGACCATTTGTAGAAGACTGAAGGGTCCCTTACCATTCAAGAGAGTCCTTACAAAAGCCCACATAAAATAATTTCAAAGGGAAGGAACAAAAAACAAAAGTCTGAAGGGTATGTTACCCTTCGGAAGGACTATTTCAAAATTACTGAAGGGTATATTTACCTTCAGGAGGACTATTTTCAAAGGATGAAGGGCACTTTTCTCAATGGGAGGACCATTTTTGAAAGTTTGAAGGGATATACAGGAAGCCTGAAGGGTCTCTCACCCTTCAAAAAAGTCTATTTTGAAAAATCTGAAAGGCAAATTCTGAAGGAAGAGAGCAAGAAGGAAGCTTCAGACAAAATTTTTGAAGGAATTCCTTCAGGCAAATTGTCCCAAGGAATTCCGTCAGGTGATTTTCTCGAGACAAATAGATCTCAAAGAACAAAATATCCCATAGATAGATTCTGAAGTTGGAGAGATCAAAAAGCCCAAGTTACTCTGTATAGATTAAATCGAGATTCTTCAACGACTTAGCTTGAAAAGCTTTATAAGTCAAGTAGCTTTGAAAACCTAAATTACATAGCAAAGAGTGGATCATGTTTTCAACATTGCTTGACTTAATAAGCTTGGTCCAATGGCATTTTATAAGAATCGACAATGCATGAGAGTCATGATCAGACAAATGAAAGGCTACCAAGTGGCATAAAGGCATCCACAACACAGGTCAAGGATCCAAGACAGCTTCCAATGACCAATCAGCATAAAATGGAGTCTAAGTGAATAGTAACTAGGAATTTATGAAGGTTCTCATCCTTTAATATGGATTGCTCCTGACAAATGACCATCCAACATAAAAGCGACATGGTTCAGCCAGTTTTTCCAACACATGGAGACCTACAAGGTGGCCATTAAAGTAAAAAATTGCTTAGTTTAGATGGACAAGCTTATTCCTAGACCCCCAATGCCTCTTTTCCTTAAGATCAAACCACCTTCTGTAGTCAGTCCTCTACTTGATGTTATACTTCCAACTCCAATGATTGTTGTTGTGCCTTCACCAAAGCAAGAGGGGGCCTCCACTAGTGGATCATGTGACTTTGAAGAGAAAAAGAATTCTTGGAACTAAACATCATGCTCCAATATTTAGAGAATGATGTGTTTAATGTCAAGAGGCAACAAGATTACAACAAGCCATATCAATCTCCATACCAGCCTCAACAATAGCTTTGTCAAGCAAATAAGCCACCCTATAAAGGAAATTTCTAAGGATAGGGGCAGCCTAACTATGCTAGATAGCATAATTATAATCCAAATGTTGTAGGCCATTTCAAATCCTTAGTTTTGATTTAGAACAATATGGCTCATGAGGCTGAAGGGACAATGCCTTAGAATCATTCTTTTGGGCAATCCATTGTCCCAACTAATGGCTCTAACTAGGCATTCAATGACCAATGGAAGCAGGTTGTTGCTTATGGGTGTAACCAAGCTCTTATGGCCCAAGGCATGGAGGTTCCCATGATGATAAAGCAAGAGCGACCTCCATAAAAACAAGGCTCAGATTAGGTGTCAAACTAGCTACAGGCCACAATGTTCATCAATAAACAAGAGGAGTGATATGCATCCAATCAACGGGCCATCCCTAGTCTAGCTCACGTCCTAGTCTCAACGAACACAAGATTCAAGAGAAGGATATGGGTGACAACCAAGAAGTTTTCAAAGAACCTCTTTTCACTACTCCTTCATTGATAAATCCAACATCAATAGCTCCTAAAATCCAAGCAAAGGTCGGTGGTATGCCAATCAACATTAAAGAGTAAATGAATAATTCCAACATGAGCATACCAATGTGGGACATGCTTTCCATACTCGACCAAGTGGACTTCCTTCCAGAAGGTTTGTCCAAGATGAGTGTTATGATAGCTACAGGTAAAAAACCAAGTAAGGAAGCTAAGGTCTTCACTAATGCATCCAAGGGTCCTTTGGGAGAAAGGTCAACTAGTATGACCAAGCCACTTCCATTCTACATTTCATCAATCATCGATGATTCTTTGGTGAACAATTGTTTGGTAGATAGTGGGGCTAACACCTTAATCATGCCAAAGTCTATAGCTGATCAGCTGTATCTTAATAATGAGCTACATACCAAGGGAGTCTTGTAGCTTGATGGTTCTTCAACAAAGCCATTAGGTATCATCAGGGATTTGAGCTTAACCCTGCATGCTTATCCTAGTGTTTTGATGGTGCAAGACATGTTGATCCTTGATGTCACTCCCCGCTTTACATTGTGTCTTTTTAGAGAATTCACAACCAAAATTTGGGGTTATATTGCAGTAGATTGGTCTTACATGGCATTTATAACAAGGTATGGGACTAAAGTCTCAATTAAAGCTGAATTCATGATACAATTCCACATTGAACCCCATCAACCAGATAACATAAACCTCAATTGTACTATCCTTGCTGAGGATGAGTTTACAATTGCCCAGGAGCTGAACACTCATCCTGAAGAGGTTCCAGACTTGTTCTTGGATGAGCTATGGGTAGATAATCAATTTCTTAACCCTTTAAAAGGTGTTGAGGAAAGAGACATGGGTGTTTATCTTCTGCATGAAGAGAATCAACTCATGCCTTCCCTCATTGGACCTAAAGAAGACCCCAATGGTATGTGGAAGTTGTTATTTGATTGCTCAAGGAGAAAAATTGGCATAGTTGCTGGGGCAATGTTGGTTTCCCCTTCAGGTAACAATATTTTCTCTTCTTATAGGTTCCATTTTAGTTGCTCTTCAAATGCCACAAAATATAAAGGCTTGATCTATGGCCTTCAATGGGCCAACAAAAGATGAATCAAAATGCTACAAGCATATGGGGACAATGAGCTCATAGTGAACTAGGTTAGAGGCTTGAATGTTACAACTAATCCTTTGATGAGGTCCTAAAAAAATAGAATGTGGGACCTAATTGAATATTTTTAAGCCTTTGACATTTAAGCTGTCCCAAGAAATCAAAACCAACATGCTGACAGGTTGGCTGCCATGGGAGTTTAGTTTGACATTCCAAGTGAGTTGAAAGAACCCAAGGTTCAACCACATGTCAAGGTGGTGGTGATGCCATCGCTATCGGATAATAAAGCCCATTGGTAGGTTTTCAAAAGTGACAAGAAAATTGCTTGTTTCTTACAGTAGGAAGTCGATTTCTCCTTTGCCAATCAAGGTAAATTGCATCATCAATACAAGGATCAAATTATTCAACTAAAGTTGAGCAAAATTCCTAAGGGGTTGGTTACACTTGAAGGCCTTTTTCGTTAAGGGGACCATATGAGAAAAGAAAAGGCAATAATGTCTACTAACAAAGAAAACTATGAGATAGTCCTCATCTTCAAGGACAAGCTTCTCAATCTTGATAAGGTAAGAAACAAGGTTGAGAAGCATGCTTTCATAGCACTTTTCTAGGAATATGTAGACATTTTTGCTTGGGAGTATAGCAACCTGAAAGGTTTTGATCCAAAGTTATCCCAACATACCATAAAATGGAGGCTGATGCTAGGCATGTAAGGCAAAAGTAAAGGCTTTTCAACCCCAAGATAGAAGAGCTTATGAGGAAAGAGCTAACCAAGTTGATCGAATGCAAGATCATCTTTCCCATAAAAAACTCATCATGGGTAGCCAAGTTGGTGCCTATAAGGAAGAATAGTGAGGAAATTACACTGTGTGTTGACTTCAGAGATTTGAACAAAGTCTCCTTGAAGGATCACTACCCTCTACCATCCATAGAACAACTTCTCTAAGTAGTTACAGGTTCAAAATGTTTTTCTCTATTGGATGGATATTCAGGTGACAACCAAGTATGGGTAAAAGAGGATGATTAGGATAAGATAGTCTTCACCACCAAATGGGGCACATATGCTTACCAAAAGATGCCCTTTGGTTTATCAAATGCTGACACAACTTTCTAAAGAGCTATGGACATGGATTTCCAAGGGCTACTAAATCAAATGGTGTTGGTATACCTGGATGACATCATAGTTTTCTCCAAGAATGCCAACGAACACATGGAGCACCTGAGGTTAATTTTTGAGAGATGTAGGGAGTATGGGATCTCATCAAATCCCAAGTAGTGAGTTCTTACCATCCATAAAGGAAAGATATTGGGCTACATCATTTCAAAGGAAGGGTTGTCTATTGATCCTGATAAAATAAGTGCTATCTTGTCCTTATCATTACCCAAGCACAAGAAGGGACTCCAAAGTTTCTTTGGGAAAATAAGCTTTGTGGGGATATTTATACCTGGTTTTGCAAACTTGGTCAAGCCCAACACTTATTTTGATGATTTATGTATTATTTGTGTTTGTTGATTTTTGTTTGTGGGTAATGTTTGACCCTCTCATTTGTCATTCATCCCCAACACCTCTTCATTGAACTTGAAACTCACTTGCAAGTCATATTTTGTGTGCACCAAGGTTTGTGTAGGCTTTTCTTGTATATAATATTCATCCCTCTCAATGCTTCATTGCATTCATGTGCCTCTATATGAAACACTTATGCATGTAGAGCAACTTGGTAGAATCTATGTGATATTTTTTTATTCTCAAGAGTTTTCATTGTGTTTACGGTAGTAGGAGTACTCGATCTATTCTAGGTACATCACCTTTTACTTTTATCATCTCTTACCTTCTCCCTCCCTTTTCTTATTAAATATCCTAGGATTAGATTAGCAATAGTTTACCTTTCTGCTCTTTAAGCTTGTGCACTGGTCTAAAATCAGGTACATTTACAATAGAAGGAATTTGGATTACTTTGAAGGCTCATCCCAAGGAGCAAAAGGTTCCCACACCTTGGGGATGTTACCATCATTGTGACAAGATAAATGATTCTAGCTCGTGTATCTAAATGATAATACTTCCACACCCATTGCCTTAGACTCTTATGCCTTGTGCAAGGTCTTCGTGCTCAACACCCCACCACCAAGCTTCCCCATGCCATAAAGCATCCACGAGTGCATGTTTTGAATGAAAATAGATTTTGGCATGCTTGGTGGGACCAAGTTAAATAAAATCTAAGGAATCGGTGCTACCCTTAGCTATTAAGTGTTGAAGACACTCCACAGAGCACCTAGAAACTCTAAATGACCAAATTCTACTAGTTTAAGCAGTCTGAGCACTTAAAGATATGTCTTTTCACCCCCCATTCCATGAAAATGTTGCATTCATGCCTTCCCATTTCTCATATCAATCTCATGTGAGTGCTTGTAACCTTCCCCTGATTCAGCCCATGTGGTAACCTGCTTACGCTTCTAATCAGCCTTATGCAAGCTACCTCATTCCTGATCAACATTAATACCCTCCAAATCTACCTTATAAGAGCATCAATGATATAAATCTTGATTTCTAGAGATAGTTGAGGGAGATTGAAAGAGAGCAAGGTTATGGTAGGCAACAATATGAGCTTGTTCGTCAAGTTCATGCTCAACAATAGGAGATGATAGAGCAATATATATTTGAAGAGGAATGATTGGTTAGGTAGATCATAACTAAGGAAACATAGATGCGTCAGCTGCTTGTGTGGATGTAAAACATTGAATCACAGCCAATTGCCTTTACTCTTTCCTTTCCTAGCTTCAACAGGCTCCCCCTACACTTGTAAGCCAACCTATGGGATATAAAACTTCTATACCTAAATTCCTTAGCTTCAAGCAAGGTAAACCCCCTTTAACTTCTAGAAAATCTTTCAACTTTAAAGCACCAAGCTTTAGAGGCCCCCCTCCTTTAAAAGACATTGTGTTCATGCTAATTCAAGGATCCATCCTCCCTCAAGAGCCTCAAGTGTAGCCATGGTATCCTTCCTAAACCATGCTTCCTAACTTCACGATGCCCAACCTTGTAGAATCCCCTTCTTCCATGCCAATTGAAACCTCTTTCCCTCCTACCATCTCCCTTTTCAAAGGAGGACCAATTGTATATAAGGCAAGTGAAGACCATTTAGATGAAGAAGATGATACTTCAAGTGAGTATGATGAATAAATCATCATTAACAACCCTCTTTACACCATGAAGTTAGAAAGTTTAGAGCTACTTTAGGAAGCAGATAAACAAAATTGGCTTGTGCAATAAGGTAGTGTGCAAGAACGAGATGATGAGGCACTCTCTTAGATAAATAAGCTTCCATTCAATATGAAAGAAGATGAAGTTGATCATGAAGTTGTAATGAGGCCTCTCATGTAGAAGAGTGAATAATAGTTTGAATAAGACCTCAGGGGTGAAAAAATCCATCAAGGAGAAATCTTGATTTAGGAGGAACCCCCTAATCAATTTGAAAGCAACGCACATGCACTAATAAGTGATGAGGAGATGCAAGATTTGTTCAAAATCTTGTGTGCCAAAACTGAGTATGGAAAACCACTAAGGTATGTGAAAGACCATTTGATTTCATGTTTTATGAACTTTGAAAATTCTAAAAATAAAGGTTCTAGACAAGTTCATGAAGGGTTTGAACTTTAGCTTGTGGATAGAGGAATAAGGTCTAAAACTTCCTTAAGAAATAGGCCTAGATTATACTAAAAATTTTCATGCTTGTAAAATTTTGGAAAACTTGGTTCACTTCAACCCCTAACAAATTCAGTAAATGAGGATGAAGATGGGCCCTTTATGTACAAAATAATGAGGAGATTCGAAACTCAAGATCAACCCTTTCAAGCAAGGAACTTTGGTTCTTCACAAATATGGTGTGTGCTCTAATTGTGTAAATTCTATTTTAGGACAATAAGGGTTAAGCTTGGATTTGCACATCGGTTTGAAGAAGCGTGCTAGGAATGAGATTATTCAAAGCTTGGATATGTAAACAAGTTTGAGGAAGCATGCTAGGAAGAAGAGTATTCAAATTTTAGAATAGATGATTAGTTTGGAAAACACAACTTTCCCTCTCAAGGGGAGGGAAGGAAGAAAAAGAAGGCAACAAACATGTGTGGTGGAATCATGTCAAGGTTGGTCACTCTATTTGGAAGGTATTATTTTAAAGTTATTTGAAATTAATCGTTGCATAGAAGAGGGTAAACCATATATTTGGGTCATAGAGGGTACTTTAGAGTCCATTTAAGGTCATGAGGGGTATGTGGAGACCCTACAAAATAATACCCTTTACAAGATGCACATGTGGAGGAGAAGGGTTATAGGGCCTAAGTTCCCCAAAGCTCTGACACAACTTGTCAGAATTAAGAGCACACATGATTACCATTGTATAAGCAACTTAAGATTGCAGAAATAACCAGAAGAACAAATAACTATCAATGAGAAAACACACAGAATATGAGAGGCAACACACAATTGTATTCAACTCATTACAAAGGAAATTACAATAAAGAGATCACACTCTTCTTCCACCTCTGTGAGGCTTCCTCCTCAAGGGCTCCAAGTAATCTTCCCACCTAAGTAATCTTCTCTCATAGGTCACAACTAACAACTTACACAAGCTGTTGTTCACCTCATTGTACATCCAGTACAACTGAGTACAAACTGGTACTCCAAGTAGATCTCACCATGATCCTGCTCCTGATGTATTGCTGTCACCTTGATCTTGCTCCCCCACCGATCCTATTCTGACCCTTACATACACACATCCCTACAGACCAACCTGATCTTACTTATCACATGTAGATCTCCACCATGACCTTGTAACTCCCTACATATCAAACCTGATTTTACATACATGGGGAATCCTACTTGATTCCACCATGGGAAGAACTCACCAAGCTCCACACTTGGTTCTCCAAGTTCAACACTTAACAATATAGCCCATGAGTCTATTATATAGATCTCATGTATACACTTAATTTAGACGGGCGGCTCAAAGACTCAAACTGGTCTTCATCATGCAAACAATGCGTTCACTTAACTGACTATCCATCAATAGCAGTTCTGACTGCCACAGGCGACCGACATCGGTCCCTATCTTTCTGGAGGTGACCGACGCTGGCCGAAATCCTGTCAATGTCAGTTTCCCTTGCACTGTCCCCTAATCGACATCGGTTGTGGCCTACCGACGCCGGTGATTGTCATGCATAGAAAACCTCCTATTTGCCTAAGGTGAAGCTTTTAGCTCCACACCCTAACAATCTCCCACTTGGAGATAAAGAGTTACACCTGTACCCATACCAGTATTATGTCTAATCTGCATCCTGGCTTGTATTCCTCTTCAAGCCCCCACTTGAAGACAACCCACCACACTCCATGTGGTGTTAATCCTATGCCTAAATTTCTTCATCCTCAGCTTACCTTCTTCTACAGTTGCTATACTTCCACTCAGTCAGCAACCCCTATGAGTAACTTGTAATCAACAACACTTAACAGATCTGGGCCATCTGTCAGTCAAACTCACTCTGAGAACATCCAACCTTGCTCTGATACCATTTGATAGGACCTAAGTTCCCTAAAGCTCTGACACAACTTGTCAGAATTAAGAGCACACATGATTACCATTGTATAAGCAACTTAAGATTGCAGAAATAACCAAAAGAACAAATAACTATCAATGAGAAAACACACAAAATATGAGAGGCAACACACAATTGTATTCAACTCATTACAAAGGAAATTATAATAAAGAGATCACACTCTTCTTCCACCTCTGTGAGGCTTCCTCCTCAAGGGCTCCAAGTAATCTTCCCACCTGAGTAATCTTCTCTCATAGGTCACAACTAACAACTTACACAAGCTGTTGTTCACCTCATTGTACATCCAATACAACTGAGTATGAACCAGTACTCCAAGTAGATCTCACCATGATCCTGCTCCTAATGTATTGCTGTCACCTTGATCTTGCTCCCTCGTCGATCCTATTTTGACCCTTGCATACACACATCCCTGCAGACCAACCTGATCTTACTTATCACATGTAAATCTCCACCATGACCCTGCAACTCCCTGCATATCAAACCTGATCTTACATACATGGGGAATCCTACTTGATTCCACCATGGGAAGAACTCTCCAAGCTCCACACTTGGTTCTCCAAGTTCAACACTTAATAATACAGCCCATGAGTCTATTATATAGATCTCATGCATACACTTAATTTAGACGGGTGGCTCAAAGACTCAAACTGGTCTTCATCATGCAAATAATGCGTTCACTTAACTGACTGTCCGTCAACAGTAGTTCTAATCGCCACAGGTGACTGACATCAGTCCCTATCTTTCTGGAGGTGACTGACACCAGCCGAACTCTTGTCAATGTCGGTTTCCCTTGCATTGTCCCCTAACCGATGTCAGTTGTGGCCTGTCGATGCCGGTGACTGTCATGCATAGAAAACCTCTTGTTTGCCTAAGGTGAAGCTTTTAGCTCCACACCCTAACAAAGGGGCATGAGGGACAACCATGTTACTCTCTTATACCATGTTGTCCGTGTCAGTTCTAGCTCACTTGTTGTGAGCTTGGGGGGCCCAGTTGCATGGGGAAGGTTGATTTCAAGGTGACACCCCAAAGGGGTGAGTTTTGGTTGATCGAGTTCCTCTTGAGGAGTCATAAGAAGTCAAATTTATGTACAAAAACTAATCAATCACAAAGGAAGTGATTGGTTTCACCATCCCTTTTACACATGTGAGCGCTTGTTTATTGTCAAAAGGCAAGGTGAGGGATTCAAACACTATAAATGAGTTTCCATCTATTCTATATGGTAAAATTATGAGTCTAAAGGCAGATTTGGAGTGTGTGACAGCATGGGCAGCCATCTTATGCCCTCCAAGGCACTCATGTACATGTTTCCATCCACTCCACATATGGAGAACATTATCAAGGATGTAAATAAGAAAGGGAAGTGGAGAACTCCTGATTTGAATAACATGTTTATGTCTTGTGCAGTTGTAGATATATAGGCAACTAAGGACCAAAATGATAGGAATTACCTTGTTGAAGTAGACTTTTCCAGCCTCTTTAATGCTTCCAATTCAGAGGATTCTTATTTTCTCATCATCTTTTTGAAATGATCGAGGTACAAGGTCTCAATGGGAAGGGAAAGAAGGAATATGTGTTACTGTTGTACCATTTCTAGCGTGGGTGGGCAGCCAAATTTCTTTAGGTATAACATAAAAAGACTTCAATATGAAGTTTTTCTTCCATGGGAGGAGGCAAGGGAAAAGATTGATGTGAAGCCAATTATTTTCGTGCCCCCATTTTGATCATGGAGACATTGAAGACCCTTAGCCTTGATTTGTTTCCCAAGGACTAAAAGAAAAAGAAAGAAGGGAAACACTTTGGGTTTCTTAAGAACACTTGTAAAAGTACTTTATTGTTATAACATTCTCTTAAGTTGTGATATTTTAGGGGTCATGGGCACCCAAGCCACTTAAGTGGATTATAAGGGGTGTTCTTTTTATAATCTAAAAAAGGTCTTCCCTCAAATTGGGAGGCACACCTCTTGGGGAGAGTATAAAGGCAAGTGAGGGATCATGTGAAAGGTTATGCATATTATGATAATTGAATTTTTCAGGCTAAGCACAAAAATACTTGACCAAAGATTTGAAAACAAAACCCTTCAAGGCCAAGAAAGGTTTAGGGATGAAAACCCATATTCCTCATCTAGGGTAGCATTAGTTTAAGTGTTATAATTGATCATCAAAGGTAGAATTTATATTTTATACCCTTCCTAGGGTGTGGCAATTTTTTTGCAAAGTGTGGCAACTTGGTTAAGGAATGTGGCGACTTGGTATGAGGTCATTTATTAAGGGTTTAAGGGAATTTTTAGGGTAGCAAATAGGTTTATGTGTTGAAGACCCCTTTCACTAGGGATGCACTAAATCTGGAAACTTGGAAACCCTCTTCTCTAAGGTTTGGTGTGTTGACACGAGAAATGAATTATTTAATTATAATTGGGCAACTTGAGTGGGAGACACAATTGAGGGTTTGTTAGGCTATTTCAAGCCATATTTTAAATTTTCCTATAATTAATTTTGTTTTTATCCATATTTCAAAGGATATTTTCCAACATTTTTAGATTGCAGGAAAGCATAAAAAAATAATATTTAGTTCATTGTAATTTTCTTGCATGTGGTGCCATTAGGGCTGAATTGTTTGAATGATTTAATGACCTGAATTCAATGGAATATTTTCCAAATTGTTTCTAGGGTTTGGTAATATTTCTTCTAGTTTTGTGAGGGTTTTGAATAACTAGGGTTTTCTAGAAAAATCCTAAATATATCTTGTGTGGTTAGGGTTTGATTAGAAAAACCAGATTTTCATAATTGTCTCGATTTGGGGACATTACACACATAATATTGTACAGTTATGATATTTTTGGACCTAGGCTTCATAATAGGATCGATTTGATAGAGATCTTATTTAAATGATATTCAAAACTTGTGTATAAATTTGTTATCTCCATTTGCAATTAGTTTTTTCTAAATTTGTCACCCATCCCCTTCACATTTCAATTATTTTCCATCTAGTGATGTTGCTATACAAATTAATATGTATGGTACATACAATAATTGGGCATGGTGGATATCTACTCAATGCCCTTCCATCATATATGAAGTTGTGGGAATAAGGGATCAAGAACACTTTCTATGCTCAATGTATATCTTTCTTACATGTAATTGGTAATGACATTTTAGTCATTTGCCTCATAATACATTTTCTATCAAAGCTCCCTACATGTTGAAAAAAATTGATCAACTTGGATAGAGCTTTGGAAACCACTGAAAATAAAAAAGCATCACTACATGGAACACTTCTTCAAATATAAGTTGGATGTATTATTATTCCTGATTACACCAGATAATCTTCTGGTTTGAGATTTCCTTTGTATCAATTGTAGGTACAGTCTCATCAGTTTTACAATGAGACACAAAACTTTATTCTATAGTATCAATGCATATGTAAACTTTACAATAATGAACTAGAAGGAAAGGAGCATTTTTCATTTAGATGTTCAATATATTATGATATATGTAGTAGGTTTTATTTCCCCTTTATAAGTTATCAAGGATCTCTATATGATCTTATTGATTATCAAGATCAAATATTTATATCTCTATTCATTAGAGATATGACCCAATAGAAACATGGCATTCTTAAGATCCCTCAACATAACTCTTTACTCCATATTTCAACCTTAATTTCAAAGGTGCAGACGGACCTGCTATTCTACTCAGCAATCACAAGTTGTCAGGGGAAAGATATCAACAACTTAACTCTTGTATATTCTTATTTGAAATGTACTTTTATTGAAATCCTATTACCTTATTATGATCACTGTTTGACATCATTAATATATTCATGTATGAAATACATGTTATTTATTTGTATTCCACTCCGTTACCAATTATGTTGTGATGATATATTAAATGTGTATATTTACATTATTAAGCAATTCATCAACTCATTAACCACATGTAGTTCATCCTACCCTCTTACTAATTATATTTCTTTTGTTGTATGAAATATATATGTTGATTATTTGTGTTATCAACTAATCTGTCAAAATTCCAATTTACAAACATACCCAAAATAGTTACGATGTAATAGTTAGGTGTGTTCTTGCAAGAAGTATATCTATCCATCTAATAGATTTGATCTCTAGATGATGAGGAACCCTTTAATTTGTATTACAATCTTATTTACCTAGGGGAAGAGACCTAGTAGTGGAGATCCCTAAATTTTAGGATTTACACTACTTTGTAGTTGTCATGTAGGGATTAAAATATTGTATGGCCTTCACATTTTTCTCTTGAAAGAAAAGTCATATTTTAAATTGATTTAAAATAAAACATTTACAACATATTTAAATTAAAAAATAATCTAATAATTATCATCTATTATAAATTTAGAAAGAGATGTTACAACCATCATCATAGGACATATTTATGTGAATTGAAAAACATATCCCTAAATGACATAAGCTTTTTACCTAACCATGACACCCATTTGTAGAAGCAAACATAATGGAATAAGAAGTATGGCACCAACCGTAGAGATATTACCAGGTAATCAAAGTTGAGTTGATGGAACCCACATAGTACACAATTACAATTAGATGATAAAATGTAGAGGTTGGTGAGATTCATATCATATGGTCAAAAAAAAAAATTTATGCGACATCCATAGTCCCATGATCTGGGATTCACACCTTAAAAACCATTCCATAATCTAGCATCCATACCTCTCTTCATATGGCTTGCTAGGAAATAAACTTGACATCTATGTTATCTTATTTTCATGCAACTTCGTAAATATGGTCAAATTATGCATAGGTATTATTTTGTTATAAATAGATGCCAACGAGAATGCAACAAATCCTCCATTTGGTACAACAATTATTTTCATCTATCCATCAAAGTGGTTTAGACTCCACACTTGTACATTCACCTTATTTCCTAAGAAATTATTCTCTATATTCAAATCTATATAAGACATATTATATGTATTAATAAAATAACAAATGTTAAGGGTGCATCAAATTAAGTCCATTGTAAGTTCTCTAAGAATTTGACCATAAAGATACCTTGGAGGTCAAATTTAAGTCTACTTTTGAGGTCTTGTAGGGCATTAGGCTTCTCAAATCTAAACTATTAATTCCAATAGGTATATTGTACAAACTTTTCTCCAAATTATCAATTTTTTTGAAATCAAGGTTACCAACATTGAACAAAATGTTTTGAAATAAACTCATGTTATTGATTCAAAAGATGTATTGCATAATCCTTTAGCACATGAGATATATTTGCACTCTTTGTTAACTAGATTTGTTGCACCCAAGTTCACCTTTTATGATGACAAGGGTGATCTTGAACAAAAATAAAAGAACACAATTTGTAATAATAGGTAATTGTTCATCAAATAGGCATGTGGCACCATGAGCACACAAGGCACAACTTTTAATAACATGGATCAACTCATCGAGAAGGGGAAAAAGTTTCAAACAACATGGGGTGAGGTTTCAAACAACAAACATTAGGGAGACAATGATTCCAAGCAATAGGCAAAGGATGATCCCAAACAATAGGGAGATGATCCCAATTAGCACATAGACAAATAATAAATAATAAACAACAATCAAGCTATTAGGGCATCTAAATCCTCAAGAGTATAACAAACAAGGAAGTCCCACAATCTCAAATCTCAAAATAATTTTTGTCCCATGTTATATATAAATATTTATTTTAGGGAAAATCTCTTGAAAATATAATATGAACATTATTTGAAGTGTAACACAAACCACCATAAAATTTTGGGAAGCTTCGATGAAGGAATAATAGGTAGGGTATATAGATAAGACAGACCAATGGTTGTTCGAGCATGTCATATGTGAAAGAAATACTCCAAAAACAACATTTCCAGAAAATAATCCAATGGGCCCACAAAAAAGAATATTATAAAATAAAAGTTTCCAAGATATCTTGCTAGGTGTTTATTCAATTTTTGAAATTTTTTATTACAATTTTTTTATATTGAAATAGTTGAATGGGCTTCTAAGGGTCACTAGTAGTGATATTATAATGTTCTCATTTTTGGTCACTTCAGCATCATAGTTAGCTCCAATGTTCTCAGTGAGCACCAACATTTTTTGAATGGATTTTAGCTATTGGAGTTGAGCTTTAGGGATGTTGTTGAGTCCGTTGATACTTTTTGGGAACAATTTTGACATGTTGGGTGATTTCCACACATCTTGGAGGAAAATGTTAGTTTTGGAAAGTGTCTAGTTTTAGTAATTCAGATATTCGGTGAGCTCTTGAGTATATTGGCACCTTCAATTTTCACTTTCAAACTATTCCAACATCTTCTGTACTTTCAGCTAATTGTGTGGGAAATAATTAATAATTAAATAATTAATTGTAAGTTATTGGAAAAGCATGAATTAAGAGATGACTTAAATTAGTTATTTTTAAGGTGGTTGTAAAAGTGACTAAAGTGCTGGAAATATTAAATATGAAATAAAGTCACCTTACGGAGCAAAAATTTTTATTTAATTATAAAGTGACACTAATTTATAATTTCTAAAAACTTAGATTATAAAAAAGGTTGAAGGGTTTCATTCATTATGTTCATGGATATTATTTTTTGAAAAAGTTTGGTGAGCTTGCGTGTTCATTTTTATTGCTCAAGGAGTGAAATCCCTTGGGATCACTAGTTTCGGTGTAAAGGAAACTTTGGACCCTAGCTAGGGGTTTATTTTGGTGAGAGGATTTATCCTCAAACCCTAGTAGCTGCATTCAAAGGTACTGAAGATTATTTTCAGCATACTGGCAATTATTATGGTACTAGTCGTACAAATTGGGAAGATATCACAGGGTATTTGTTATAAAGTGGACCTAAAAGGTTGATGCCATAGCTAGAGGATTGGTGTGTTGATTTGGAGATAGCATGAGAGCTTTGGGCATAGATCACGGGGTTTCCCAAACCCATATATTATTGGCTACCACATCACCACTGGGTGCAGGGATATCTTGGAGGTCAAAAACTAGTATTCTTCATTTCTACACTAATGTTTTGAGACAACACACACACACACAAGCACACACGCACACACCCACACACGCACGCGCACACACACACACACACACACACACACACACACACACACGTGTGTGTGTGTGTGTGTGTGTGTGTGGCATCTCAGAATATGTGATATACACACACACATATATGTATGTGTGTGTATACATACATACATATCATTCATTTTGGCATGGTTTAATGATGACTATATTCAGCAAGATAATGGATTCATACAAAGTGTTTGTTAAAATGTCAATGACTTGTTTCCTACATGACATCTATTTGTAAATATGCCCTTGATCAATAATATAATTATAGTCATTTAAGTGATTGAAATCAGATTTCCTTCATAATAGATTGCATACAAACTATTTGACAAAATGCCTACAAGCTAAAAAATAGAATTTTACAATTTTGGAACAATATCCTCTGGCTAGGGATATTTCAATGGTATCAAAGTTTGCTAAAGAGATCCTTGATGCATTGAAGGGAAAAGAGGAAGAAGTTGATAAGCTCACCTTTGAGATTAAGTCGAATAAGAATTCATTGGAGAGTACTCAAATGGCTCTTCAAGAAATAAAAAATCAACTAACTATTGTAGAATGGTTTAAGAAGCAATAAAATGAGGAAAGAGCTAAGGAAATCAGGTAGGTGATTTATGAGCTTAAAAGGGTCCATGTAGATTTTGAGCAGTTTCTCAAGTTTGCAGGTGCAGAGTTGGAACATCAAAAAGGATGATGGGATCAAGAAAATAGTACTTTTTTAGCTTGTTAATAATCCTCCTTTTGAGTTGGTATGTAGAGTCCACTTTTGATAATCCACTCTTTGCGAGGGAGGATGAAACACTTCCTGATTTCAATGCCATAGTTGGTGACAATCATAGGATATGGGATATGGGTGAAGTTTTTAGTTTTGAGATAATGACTCAAAATTGGGATGGTGCATTTCTAGGGACTGAATGGATTAAGAATAGTTTCTATCATGATTGGCTTCTGGGTTCACATGAAGACAATAAATCAAGTTGGAATGATGTGTGTAGTTGTGTGATCAAGAATGACAATATTTTGATTGGTGATCCTATTGATAGACCACCTAACAAAGAGGGAAGTATGAAGGTTTTAGTTTACCAAGGAATTATTTAAGAAAGGTCATTGGACAAGATTTAAAATGCAGAGCTGATGTCCACATTCCAATCAGTGAACAAATGAATTTTGTTACTTGCATGCATAAGGATTGACAAGTATTTATGGCCAAGGAGTGGAGTATTTTCTGGTTGGAATTGATTGGTAGAAGTAATCTAGTCATTGGGGAAGTCCTTTCAATATTTTCCATGCTCACATCACCTATGCATACAAGAATATTTCATCATTGTAGCTACTGACTTAGTATTACAATGTTGATTTTGATAAAATCAGTCATTAAAGATATTGATTTTGAGTACTTGTAGGTTTTACGACAACATATTGTGGGAGGTTTTTTGAGACATAGTTCAGTTATTTCTAACTTCCACATGGGTGAGTACTGGTTGTTTCAATCACTTTAAGTTGACAGCTTTTTTATTTTTGAAGGTTGGAATGATGATTACTGTTGATTATATGGAGTGGGGTGTATGAGGTTGCCTTTTAAACACTTGAAGATTGAGTGTTAATGAGGTACTATAAGTTTATGATAGCAAAAGCATTCTCAAAATAGCTATGAATTTAAATTTTAGTTATAACATTACTATCATCATTTGTATCAGCAAATTGATAGGGATTAATCCACATCATTTCTGAGACACCATAATGAGTTATGAAGAGAATCATGCTTTCTTGTTTAACATATTAATTTTTCTATTGCTAAAAATCATGTTAGATAATGGGATTGTAGATGTTGATTTTACTAAGATTCTTTGGCATGATATATTCTATGTTACAAAATCCAATCCTTACAAGGATTTTGATTTGGTTTTTTAGGATAATTTTTTATTTGGATTACATGATAGGAGACTGCAGACTTGGCACAATGGTATTCTGGTTTTAATTAGAGTGGTGCAAAGACAACATGGTGAGATCTTCCTGAGATTTATCCCGAATCATGGGATTATGTTAGGATTCATCTGGGATCAATCAATGTATGAGTTGGCATTGCTTGAGGACAAGCAATCTTTGTGGAGGGAGGACTATAATGTCCCCATTTTTGGTCACTTTAACATCATAGTTAGCTCTCTTTCTCAATGAGTTCCAACCTTTTCAAAATGGATTTTAGCTATTGGAGTTGAGCTCTGGGGATGTTGTTGAGTCCGTTGATACTTTTCAAGAACAATTTCAACATGTTGGGTGCTTTCCACACATCTTAGAGGAAAATGCTATTTTTGGAAAGTGTTTATTTTTAGTAAGTTAGATTTTTGATGAGCTCTTGAGTATATTGGCACCTTCAGATTTCACTTCCAAACTAATTTAGCATCTTTTATACTTTCAATGGGTTATGCATAAAATAATTAATAATTAAATAATTAATTGTAAGTTGTAGGAAAAGCATGAATTAAAGAGATGACTTAAATTACTTATTTTTAAGGTGGTTGTAAAAGTGACTAAAGTGCTAAAAATATTAAATATGAAATAATCACTTTACAAAGCAAAAATGTTTATTTAATTATAAAGTGATATTAATTTATAATTTCTAGAAAGCTTTAAGAAGATTATAAAAATCGCTGAAGGGTCTCACTCATTATGTTCATGGTTATTATTCTTAGAGAATTTTTGGTGAAGTTGGGTATTCATTTCTATTGCTCAAGGAGTGAAAGCCCTTGGGATCCCTGGTTTCGATGCAAAGGAAACTCTGGACCCTAGTTGGAAGGGTTATTTCATTGAAAGTATTTATCCTCAAACCCTAGTAACTGCATTCACATGTACTGAGGATTATTTTCAGCATACTGACAATTATTTTTGTACTGACCATACAAATTGGGAAGATATCACATGGCATTTGTCATATAGTGGGCCTAGAAGGTTGCCGTCATAGTTGGAGGATTGACATGTTGATTTAGAGGTAATGTGGGAGCTTTGAGTGTAGATCATGGGGTTTCCCAAACCCATATATTATCGACTGCCACATCACTAGTATGTGCATAGGTATCTTGGAGGTCAAAAACTACTGTTCTTCATTCGTGTACTTCTAATTTTTTGAGACAATATGACAATGGATACATACAAAGTGTTTTTTAAAATGTCAATGACTTGTCCATGCATGACATCTATTTGTAAATTTTCCCTTGATCAATAATATAATTGTAATCATTTAAGTGATTAAAACAAGATTTACAAATTGTTTGACAAAATGCCTACAAGCTAAAAATAAAAAATTTGCAAGTTTGAAACAATATCTCCTGGTTGGGGATATTTCAGATACATTTTAAAAGGGTTTCAAAAGGGAAAAAATATCTACTAGGTCCATTTATGGAAATGATGTCACATGGGGAATGATAACCCTATTACATTACATAATGCATCACCTCAAAGGACATTCAACTATTTACCTATACCTTAATCCTAATCCTTACATACACACAATCGTTGGTGCATTGGTGTCATACATACACTGATATATGTTGGGATACCTATAGACCGATATATCGAACATGAGAAATCTTGATCTATATGAATACAAACCAATATAATGGCATTTTAAGGCATAGATAAATTTGAGTAAATGCTAACAAGAAAATTGAAGCAAACAAAGGGTTAAAAGCTCATTCTCATCTTACCAAAGTATATCCCACAAACCCCAACTACTACTGTTGAAACATAACAAACACACATACATCAAAATGAAAAGAATGGGGGGATGAAAATTGGAGCAAAGTGCCTTAGGAAGGATCAGATCCAAAGCAACAATGCATACAAGAAGCATGGGTTAGTCCCAAGGACAAAATTAATGGTAAAGGAGGAAGTATAGGAAATTATTAAATTAAGCAAAATGAGAATGATGTATAATTGGAAAAAAAAAGGAGAAATGGATAATGAGAGTGAGTAAAGCAGAAAGTTATACGCCATGATAACATCCACTAATGTGTTCATCAAAATGAAATGTCAAGGAGCTAATGAACATGAAAATGATACTTGACACTATAGAAACAAATGAAAAACATGAGGATAACAAGATGAAAAAAACACATAATTCGATTGGAACTTAAACTAAAAGAAAATAAACTATTTGTGAAGCAAGTAAATAATTTACAAAACATCATGGAAAAAAGACAACAAGAATTGTTCATAATAAAACAAGTTTTAAACCAATTGAAAATATTAAACTAAAATGGGCCAAGAGTGGCCGAAGGAAGAGAGACACCAAAAATCAAAAAGACTTTATTTTCAATAAAAAATATGGAAGTAAAGGAAAATAACTTGAGAGACCAAATTGAGGAAGCTAACTCTTGGGCACAAATAATAAGAGAAATGTTAGATAAGTAAAGAGAACTCAGAGAGAAACATGCAAGGATTTAAATGAAAGAAGAAAGGGATAAGCATGATAGGACTACAAAAATTGTTGTTAAAGAGTTGAAGAGCTATGGTAAGAATGAGAATACCATTGAGATGGCGAGAATTCATTAAAGATAAATTACAATGGACATGACATATCCATTAGGCAAATAAGATCGAAAAATTGATAGGAAGAGAAAGGGGTGAAACATATAAGAGTTGTCATGAAAAACAAAGAAGACAAGAATATGATACTAAGCAATAAAAGGTTTCTTAGGGACAGAATTTAACCTAAATGAAGACTTAACCCCAGTACAATAAGAAAGCAGGAAATAATGGGAGAAAGTGAAGACAACAAAAAATGCAATAAGATGGATATGGCTACAAAATGGAAAGTCCCATATTAGACATTGAACGACACATGATACATAGACATGGTATGCTAGAACTATAGAGGTTACCTTTAATAGAGAGGTTTCTAGTTAGGGCCCTTAATAAAGGGAAAAGACATCATCATTATAACCAAAACTCGTGAACATGATAGGTGTAAATCTTGAGATTTGTCAGGGAAGTCCAAGAACAAACACACCTCTGTTCTGATTCCTCTTGTTGGATCTTGCTCCTCAGAAAGAGCACAGTATGATTACCAAATATAAGCAATTATAAATGCGGAAATAACCAGAAACACAAATAGCTAGAATTCACCAATAGCACAGAATATGAGAGACAATACACTATCTTGTATTAACACTTTACAGAAAAGAATACAACAAAGAGCCGCCACACTCTTTCACCTTACAGAGGTTTGCCACACCTCAAGTGTATAGTAATTCTTCTCACACAACACTCTCCTACACAAAAAATGGTCCCAACAACCAACTCACAAACAGAATTGGTGTTCACCTCTCCAACTAGTCAGTAATAACCCTACCAGTTCACCAAGCACTCAAAAGTACTTCAAGTTAATCTCCCATGAACCTACAACCTGCAATTCAACAGACCATACTCACATGTAGATCTCCTATGAGCTTGCAACAACCTGCAACTCAATGATCTTACAATGGAAGCAACTTACTTGCCTTCCTTTCTATCTCATGCCTTAATTACAATACATGCCAATGGGTCTATAAATAGATCCCTAACTCAAACACTAACTTAGACTCTTAATTTAGACAATTATCCTCGCAACCAAAGACTCTAACTGGCCTTTACATGCAAACACTTCGTTCACTTAACTAATTGTCCGTGTAACGAGTAGTTCTGGAACACACAGGCGACCGATGTCGGTCCCTGCTAGTCTGGTTCTGCCGACGTCGGCCGACTCCCTGCGGTCGCTGGTGGCCTTCTGCACTGGTCACGACCGACGTCGGTCCTTCTGCCGATGCTGGTGCTCCTGTATCTCAACAACCTTCCTGTTCCACCTGTTTGCAAAGAGTTGAAGCTTTTAGCTCCACAACTCAACAATCTCCCACTTGGAGATAAACAGCTGCAACCTGTACCTGTAACTGTACTTAATCTAGTTTGTTCCCTTGGCTTTGTATCCCTCCTCAAGACCACTCTTGAAGACCATCCACCACAAACCTATAGTGTAAAACCTGTCATCCAAATCACCTGCCACATCCACATCTACAAACCATGTAGAAAATAACCTGAACCTGCATAGCATGTGCACCTGCTGCTAGTCCCTATAAGAATCCACTGAACTGTCCTCCAATGGTTCTCTCCCGGATTGGCTCCAACTTGTGACAACTCCCACTGCTTGGGAAAACTTAGGTTTAGTACATACCATTCACTCAACCTCATTATGTGAATCAGGACACCTATTCTTAGAACTGTCCAACCATTGGCGTGCTAACCGGTTTCACACAATCATCCTGAAACAAAGTCAACAAATGACCTACCATGTCTCTAGAACACACTCATGCCAAAGAATCTTGCTGCTCCCAAATTCTTCATGACAAACACTTGAACTAGCTTTACCTTTAGTTCAGCAATACCTGTATATGTAACCCTGCAACAAGCACATCATACAGAAATAGGATAGTGTAGCTAATACTATCCAACCTGGTAAAGAAAAACGCAATGATCAAACCTCCATTGCCCTACAGATAATACAAGACCATATACCCTGATCTTCCATCTCACGTATCCATTTTCGCTCTTCTTTATCCTGAACATCCATTCATCTCTCAGTGCTTACTTCCAGCTGGCCACTCTACCCAAAACACCTGTTTGGTTCTCCTCCAAGGAATCACATCCTCATCCATGCCTAGCTCCCACTGTTTCTTGGATCTACCTGTTCTGCTTCTTCAACAACTTCCTAGTCCTATGCCATAAGTGAGCAACAAGTAGTGTAAAGAAGGGAAATGATGAATTTAAGAACTTAACTAGTTTACCAAACCATGGAAATCACTAAGATGGCTATGAACAGATCCACCTTCCAACATTTGCAAATTAAATAAATGCTTCATAAGAAATACCTTATTAGAAGCTGAGGGTTTTTCATATAAATTTGCCAAAGATTCCATCAACTCCATCGTTGTCTTACACTGTGATAAGCTGGAAATCACAGATGATGCAAGACTCAATCTAATAGATCCCAGAGCCTTCCGATCAAGAACCTCCCATTCTTCATCTTTCATATCTGAGGGTTTGCAAGTAACCCCTCCCAACGATAAGTACAAATTTTTTTGATACAAATAATCCTCAATCTGCATCCTCCACAATTGGTAGTTCTTGCCATTAAACTTTTCCATCCGTAGCTTACTATCTTCTGTCATTGCTCAACTCCCACTCAAACAGAAACCCTGTGAGTACCTGTAATCAAAACACACTAACCAGATCTAATCCAATCTATTAGTATCCCAACCAAAAGCTTTGATACCACTTGTCAGGGAAGTCCAAGAACAAACACACCTCTGTTTTGATTCCTCTTGTTGGATCTTGCTCCTTAGAAAGAACACAGTATGATTACCAAATATAAGCAATTATAAATGCGGAAATAACCAGAAACATAAATAGCTAGAATTCACCAATAGCACAGAATATGAGAGACAATACACTATCTTGTATTAACACTTTACAGAAAAGAATACAACACAGAGCCGCCACACTCTTTCACCTTACAGAGGTTTGCCACACCTCAAGTGTACAGTAATTCTTCTCACACAACACTCTCCTACACAAAAAACGGTCCCAACAACCAACTCACAAACAGAATTGGTGTTCACCTCTCCAACTAGTCAGTAATAACCCTACCAGTTCACCAAGCACTCAAAAGTACTTCAAGTTAATCTCCCATGAACCTGCAACCTGAAATTCAACAGACCATACTCACATGTAGATCTCCTATGAGCTTGCAACAACCTGCAACTCAATGATCTTACAATGGAAGCAACTTACTTGCCTTCTTTTCTATCTCATGCCTTAATTACAATACATGCCAATGGGTCTATAAATAGATCCCTAACTCAAACACTAACTTAGATTCTTAATTTAGACAATTATCCTCACAACCAAAGACTCTAACTGGCCTTTACATGCAAACACTTCGTTCACTTAACTAACTGTCCATGTAACGAGCAGTTCTGGAACACACAGGCGACCGACATCGGTCCCTGCTAGTCTGGTTCTGCCGACGTCGGCCAACTCCCTGTCGTCGCTGGTGGCCTTTTGCACTGGTCACGACTGACATCGGTCCTTCTGCCGACGCCGGTGCTCCTGTATCTCAGCAACCTTCTTGTTCCACCTGTTTATAAAGAGTTGAAGCTTTTAGCTCCACAACTCAACAAGATTTTGAAGGATATAGGAAAATATCACTTTGAAATGAAAGGACTAAAATTGGCACAAGGCATGGGGGATTAACAATGCTAATTAAAGAATCATGGTGTAGTAATATGAAGTTGAGAAATAAGATCCAAACAAGCAATACATATGGTTGAATATACAAAAAAAAAAGTTAACAATTAGGCTCATCATTTGCTACTTTGCATCAAGAGGTTAAAAATATATAATAAAGAGAACCTAATTTGTAAAGATTCATATGCATCGCTAAAAAGTGACGTTTTCAATAAATAACACTTTTGGGGAGACCACGCTAGTAAGGGGTTTTAATTTGAGGACAAAAAACAAGTAGGCCCTCGATTTAAGAAACAAAGGTAATGCAAAAAACAATCCATTTCAATTAGAGGAAGAAGAAGATCAACAATGAGAAAGGGCCTCACAAGATGAAAATTGAGGTGTTATGCATTATAGGGCACAATTATTGGGGCTATGTAGTTTATATGAAAAAGTATTTGCAATGACGTAAGAACATGGTATAATAAATGTGACATCCCTTGTAAAACACACAATGGTCAAAGTGTGGTGGATTATGTCATTTATTTGCAAAGTTTTATATTGAGAATTATGGAATGGATGTTGAGAACTAACTTATAGAGATGAAATCAAATTATAATCCAACATATATAAAAATTGACATGCAAATATATAGTCAACATGGAGATCATTTCCACAACAATCAAAATTAGACTCCCCTTCAGGGTAGATTCTTCATGAGAATTGAGAACTCTTTGAAGCAAGGCTTGAAAAAACCTACATGGAAGCAAAGAATAGTATATCATGTACATTTAATTTCCCAATAAACAACAATATGTTGATATGCATAATTTAAAAATCGTTAAGCACATGCAAAAGATCTAGACATAAAATGGGAAATAAAAGTAACTTTTCGACACACACGTGATGAAGGGTGTAAGGCGACAATTTTTTTGAAGGAACTTAGGATGGTTAAAGAAAATAATAAGGCATATGAAAAATTGATATGGTCCAAGAAGTCTTAAAAAATCAACCTCAAAGGCTTTTGGAGATAACAACAACAAAATATAAAATAAAATGAAAAAAATATTACATATACCAAATAGTTATAATATGCAAAATTACTCTATACGTAATATTTGGATAAAGACATTCTCCCCATAATTTAAGCTCTTCTTTACAAGAGACATTACACAATGTATAGAGAGGCTAGCAGGGGGTAAGGTTCAATACATAAATGTACTACAACAAGAATATAAAAAATGGGATTTGGAAGATCTCACATCACACATTAAAAAGAAAAAGGTTCAATAGTGTCATTCTAGAGGGCATGCAAACAAATTAGACAACTAGTGTCATTATTACTTTGTATAAAGGTGGAAAATCAATACCACATCAAATTATTGTACTGTCATGATTAACGTTATTCTTAGAAAACTATTTGGGAGCATGGTAGGCCACATAATCAATAGCTAGACAAAATAAGAGAAGAAAATAGTGAAAGGAAATGTAGGTTTTAGATTAAAGGACTCCACTACAACCATTATATCACTCTTAAGCACTTAATTGACATGATGGTTAGAAACAAACCAAATGATTATAAAATGACAACACAAGGGTTATGATCAAGTCCGAACCAAAATCAAAATAGGTAAAAGAATGCCAAAATGCTTTGAAAACAACAATGGTTTCAAACAAATTTGTTTGCTACCCCCCACTTTGTTTGGGCTATACATAAACTAAAGGAGTGGATAAACAAAATTAACAAAAAAGGTGCTCACCTTGCTAGCTATGTAGTAACACTACACATATATATGAATGATCTTATCCTATTTTGAAAACAACATATAACTATTGAGAATACTTGAAGGCCCTAAAACATTTTTGTCAAAAGGTTGGAATGCAAGTGAATACCAACAAAGCCAAACTCATGACCTTATCATAGAGGAAAAAGAACCAAAATAACACTATTTTTTAAAAGAAGCCCTTTGGAAGTCGTGAAAGAATGCACGTTCCTTAGGTATGATTTCCACAAGAAGCTTAATTGGGAGACTTACACGACATAAATAATAAAGGGGGTGAAAGGATTTATATTCACTAAAAATATAGATGTAAAAATGAAGAATTTATTGGATTGGAATACTAAGAAAACCTTTTTCGAGTTACTTAATGGTGCTCTACAAATGTGAAGCTTGGATATCAATATGTCAAATATAAAATAGAAACAAATAAAGAAAACTAAAAAAAATCTAATAAAAACCAACCTCAAATTAAAACATCAACTCCATCTAAAGATTTATGAGTTAAAACAAATACTTTCATGTTGGAGACATCATGAATGATTCTAATGATAATTATGCATAAATGTATAAACATAATACGTGTTGACATTTCATGGTATAAAACTGTTACAAGATAATTATGTGAATCATCTTACTTTTAAATGCATAAGAATTCCTTTATAATCTTTTTTTAAGTTTAAAACTAATAAAAAATATACCTATATTTTCTTTACATTATTTTTTTATTTTTTTTAAGAATTATATATATATTTTTTATTTAAAAATAATATTTTTAATAAATTCAAATTTATAAACTGCCGAGTACAAATTTTTAAACCATACTCTAAACAAATTAAAAATTATAATCCCAATACTAAATAACACATTTGTTCATAAAATGTCAACTTACAAAATGGGAATAGATATCCTATGTTAAATTTGGTCTCAATTCCATCAAATTCATCTTCGGTTGGAATCTAACCTTGTACTTTGGTTTGAATATTTTGATAATATTTTTAACATAAAATCATTCCCATCAAGTAAATTACAACCTTTTTAATTATAATATAATATTTTTTTATGGAAATAGCATATAAAATCAAAATAAAAAGTGGAAAATTGTATTTATATTCAATTAACTTTCATAAACAATAAATAATTCATCAAAATACAAATTACTTAGAACATACTCACAAATTTATACAAATCACTTATATGATTGAAACTTCAACATCCTCCTCTACCATCCAAACCCCACTAATAAACTAACAATACATATGAGTGTTTGAGAGAAACCAATAGACACATGATAATAAGTTATGTGAAGAATAAAATTATACATTTTAAATAAATAAAATATTAAACAATTAAAAATTAATTTAACAATAAATTAAGAAACATTTAATCTCATTAAAACGAGGTATTTGTTTTAATATGTAAAAGCCCATTCAAATAATCTGCATCTATTATAGTCTTATCATCCCTTACAACCTTCATCTTTTAAGGATATGATCAAATAAATTTTTTTATAAGACCTTATGCTGATGTTATTCAGCAATCAATAAATAAATAAATTTGACATGTTTGCCAATTTAAAGTATCGAATATGAAATGAATAACGTCAAAGCTTCAAATAAACTATACTGAAAAAAAGTTAAGAAACAATTTTTTATAAGCATTTGATGCAATTGAGCTCGCATATCTCAAATTTTAGTCACTTGTGAGCTAACTAATTAATGAATTATTCATTGTAAACAGTTTCCTATAAAATCAAAACAATGGTGATTAGAGATTGAAAGCCAATTGGGTTTACAAAGCATTATCAAGTGCATTACACTTTGTTGCTCTGTTCTAGGAACCTCCATAGACTACCACTTCAACAGATTGATTTCAGTGTTTGTCTGCAACTCACAGGGGACACCACAAAGTAATTTTCTATCATTTTGAAAGAAAAAATGCTTGTTTGACAAAACACCTCATCAAATTATATAAAAAAATAAAAGGAACTGCAAAATCTTTGTTAGGTGGAGTACGACTGCAGGATTGTGATGCATTGTGTGTCGTAAGCATGGCTATTGTGAAAAGAACTGAATAATTCTAGGAACTATGCATAACAACAAATGATATACCAAAATATAGCTTAGCCATAATATAATCTCAATCATACAAATAAATTATGAAATAGCAATGATTGTAATCTCCTCCATTTAACCCTGACAAATCAGAATATAATAAAGTAATAAATAGAGTATTCTCCTAATCAATCACCAATCTCAGTCTCTTACAAATTAAATCTACCAATAAAATACTTTCACAATTTAAGTTTTTGATATCTATAAAATGTAATCCAATACTATAGCTAAAAAAGATTCCCAAAATCTTGTACAACCTTCATTTTTACAATACCTATACATTGCACATAGAAAAGCTGTAAATATTTCTCCCTAAATGTTCAGTAGGAAAATTCATACTCCAACTAGCACACAAGAATGGAGCATCTCTAACCAAAGTAACAAAATTTGAAGCACCGACCTCAACAGACAACCACAATTTGAAAAGATGAGGGAAACAATTCTACAAGGAGATAACATAAATAGCCCTAAACTACTGAGCATGTAGTTTGTACAGCTCAAAAATGTTATAGACCATGAAGAGGGAAAAACCCTATTTAAAAGGCAAGCTACCATTCCAAAAGTTTTTTGACCAAAACTCTACATAACATGGGTTCTGCCATTTGAACGGTTCTTCAGGCAAAAGACTACATAACAATTCTGCCATTTCAAATAAACTAAAACTTATCAAGTGCTTTCTAGCAACTGACCCTGTTTGCTCCTCATTTGATTATTTAGGCCACAAGAAACTTAATTCACTTGGACAATGGTTTTGCTAGAATCTAATAAGAAACTTCGAGGAGGGTGAGAGAGCACCATCCTCCCACCAGTTCTCTATTTGCACCTTAGGGATGAGCTTGATCAGGGTTGCATCTACTAGCTCCACCATATTTTCATATCTAATAGATTCCTAACCCACTTTTAGATAAGTTGGGATAATTTCATTCCACATATTCTTGTAAAACTCAATTGGCAGTCTGTCTAGGCCTATTGAAATTCTTACAACCCTTGAATCTAGGGTTTCTCCTAAGATGGTGAAATCGCCGATAAGCGTAGGCTTTTGGTGAGTAGTCATTGGTATCTGTAGGCAATAATTTCAAAACCATCTCAATGGTTTTGAAACCATCAGTCTGCTTAAAGTGATAGTTTCACCACCAACTAAAGCATAAATAGAAGAGCTTTTGCAAATGCTTCCTCTTCTTGGAGATGGTTCGTTTGAAGTTTTTGGTGGGTTCCAAGATGGAAGAGCATAAATACAATCTTTGTTGAAGGTAAATATTATCATAAAAATCAGTGAGAAGTTATGAAATTGGATTCACATTGTAGTTTGCAAGTTTAGGTCCTTGTTCATGTTGTTTCATTATTTCTTAGCTATGAAATGCAAAGTAGTCCTCTGTGCAAGCTTTGGATAGTGGAGTAATGAAAGCTTTGTCCATTAAGGCCATGTTTGGCAGAAACTTGTAGAATTGTTGAATTACATAGTACAAGGGGAGAAAAATTGCCTCATCCACATTTTTTTACGTTAGATTTCTTAAGGTCATAGTATGTTTAGCATGTTATACATTTCATTTCCAACACTTGTTAATCTTGAAGTTATCATTGAAATCATTTTAAAACAATCATATATCATTCATATGTTGAGCTAGGAATATCCACCTAGTTTACAGATTAGATTGGTATCATATCTGATTTAGTATCAATTTTAGTCCTTTTGTGTGTTTTTGATGACATTGCAGTATATGCCTGTCACTAAAGCAAACATCACTAGTGGTCAAGATATTAGAAGTATGGTTTGTTTTGATGAAGAAGATGCTTGTAAAACAAAAGAGCGATTTCACAAACTTGAAGGAGTGGCTAACATCTCTCTTTCTATGAGCAAGCTTGATCTGTTGGAGTCCATGAAAATTCTAATGAAGAAGCTTGGTGTTTCTTTGGAGACATTGAAAGCAAATAAGGATGCTCCTGAACATGAGAAGATGGAAGAAAAACCCCATGCCAACCAAGCTCCACCTCAGGAAAAGATAAAGATTCAGTTATATAAGACACTCGATTAGCCCAGCTATAGGTATATGTCAATTTGCATTAGATTAATGAGAGGCAACATATTTATTTTGAAAGGTTAAAACTAACCAATCATGCTTTAACATGGTTTGAAAATTATGTCCATACCTTGGTTGTTAAGAAGTGTCCTCCTTAAACTAAGTGGTATGATTTAAAGATGCTAATCAAGAATCAATTTTATCCTATTGTTATGAGGAATAAAGGTCTATCGATTGGCAATATCTTAAATAAACTAAAGCCCAAAGCATGCAAGAATACACGATTTCCACAAGAAGGCCATCCAAATGGACAAAAGATATAGTGGACCATGACATCTTCATGAAATATGTTGATGGACTTCATACCCTTTGAGGAGACTTGTCCCCTTGGCCAATCCTATGAATGTAGATGAGGCTTGTTCTTAAGCTCCCTACTTAGAGACAAACAAGGAAAAGAAGGCACCATCTACCTCTCAAAGTACTCCAAGGCAACAACATGGTTCTGAAAAGGTCAGTGTAATGCTAATTTTTTTTCTAAGAAGGATAATAAAAGGCATTTTGGGCATTGTGACGTTGATAGTCATTCTAAAGAAAAATGTTAAAGTTTACATTTGAAACTACATCTGTTCAAGAACAATAAGAATAAAGTTATACCCTCTTTCAAAGGCGAGGAATTTGGTTTCAGCTCTGATGTGGATGAGACTTTGTCTTGTACCATCAATAGAGAGGTATATTTGTGTAGTAGTAGCGCTTGAGAGTGAATTTTCTACTTTTTCCATATTGAAATTTAGATGAAAAAACTGTCAATGCTCTTTTTTATACTTATTCGCAAGCATATTTGTTAGGGAGTCAATAGACAAAATGGGGATGGAGACTTATAATCATCCAAGCCCATATGCTTTGTGTTGGGTGAAGAAAGGTGTAAACATCAAAGTGACCAAGCCATGTATATTTAAGTTTGGTTTTAGTGCACATTTCATTGATGAAGTTACATTGGATGTTGTGTCTCTTGATGTGTGTGACGTAGTGTTTGGTAGCCTTTATTTTTATATCTAGGATGTTATCTTCATGAATAAAGCCAATCAATTCCATTTGGTAAAAGATAGGAAGAGCCTCTCAAACTATTTTCATCTTATTAAGGTGATTCTAACTTTGGTAAGTGCCTCTCAAACTAAAAGACTTATCAATGCAAAAGGGACTTTGGTTTACTTCTTTTTAAGGACATTCAAGATAAACAAGTGGCTGCACATAAAATTTTGTGCAACATGTTTACTACCAAAGAGCAGAAGTGTGTGGGATAATTGGTGCAACTATTCAAGGAATTATTTTGTATGCCCATGGGATTTCCACTGGTGAGGCCTATTGAGCATGGAATTTAGTTTCTACCATATATTCTGCTTTCAAATCTTGAATTGTGTAGGCAGTTATTGAAGGATGCCAATGAGACAAACCAACAATTAAAATCTTTAATAAATCAAGGTATAATCCATCCTATTACTTCTCCATGTGGTTTTATTATTTTAGTACCTAGGAAAAATTGTTCATGGAAAATGTGTGTTGATTATAGAGCACTTAACAAATAACCATCAAGAATAGGTACCCTCTTCCACAAATTCATGATCTTCTAGATCAACTTCAACATGTTAACTATTTTACAAAGCTAGATTTGAAATCCACACATCGCCAAGTGAAGAATAATGAGGTAATGTGGTAATTTATTGATTCATTTGTCATTGTGTATTTGGATGATATTCTTGTTTCCAACAAAAAATTGATGATAATGTTTATCTATTAAAACAAGTTTTAAGAGTTTTGAAGGAGAACAAGTTAGTGTTGAATGAGAAGAAATGTGAATATGCTCAACAATAAATCGTCTTCTTGGGCCATAGGGTTGGAAATGGGGAATTCAAGTTTGATCTGGTGAAGGTAGAGGTCATCATGAATAGGCCAAAACCTTCTAATGTGATAGAACCAAGGAATTTTATTGGTGTAGTTTAGTAATTGAAAAAGTTCATCAAGATCTTATCTTTCATAGCCACACATTTTTATGCCATTACAACAAGTGGTAAAACTTTTATTTGGTATAAGTAACAAAATACATTTGAAATGTTCAAAAAAAATATTAGCCATGCTCCGACATTAGCTTTGCCTAGCTTGCAACTACCCTTTGAAATGGAACCGAATGTTAGAAACTATGTTATGCAGGTTGTCCTATTAAGAGGTAAGCTCGTATTAGACCATTTAGAGTTATTTTGAGATAAAATTCTAGATTATTGTACATAAAAGAAATATTTGTATGATATTTTTAAATTGGTTAAGAAATGGAAACACTATTTTATGGGTAGGAAAACTATTGTCCACACAAATTACCAGCATCTCCAATATTTGCAAGCACAAAACAAACTTAGAACAAGTACACACTATAACTTGATAAGGTTTATGCAACGACTTTTTTGTCTTACCAACTTCAAAAACAAGATTAGCCATGCTCTGACATTAGCTTTGTTTAGCTTTAAACTTCGAATTTGAGGTGGGAACAAATGATAGTAATTACATCATGGGGGTTATTCTATTAGAATGAGTTAAGATGATGCAGGAGCATCAAGAGATATCATGTATGGAGTATGAGTCATGATGAATTTTGGGCATTAAATGGTGTGAGGTCTTGTAGAATCCTACTAGATGTCTTTGAGTTATTAGGAGTCATTATAATGTGTTTGAACTCATTTAGAGTTTTCTTGCAAAAGAACTAGAATTCAAAAAATTTGAATAAGTTTCTTTTTTTAGTTTGAAAGATATAAGATTGGAAATGTGAGTAAGAGGAGAGAGAGAAGTGTGGAAGAAGCAAGGAGAGATGTACGAAAGGAGAAAGTTAGAGATGTCCACGAAAGTCAAGAAAAGACATTGAAGAAGAGGGACTCTGCCCATGTCTATAAATTTTGTGTATGCTTTGATTTTGGAATAAAGGCTTTAAGAATGTTTGAGAATCATTGAACTATTATCAAATATGATTAACTGTATCTTGATTGGTTCTTGAATTTAAATTGAATGTTATCAACCTCCTACAAGTGGGAAAAGAGACCTCAGAGTTGAACTCATTTAAATGATTTTACACAGGGGCCCCCGTCAATAAAATTCTCCAAGGACAATTCAAAGCTAATAGAGCATCAATAGTCTTATTCCATACACAATTTTTAAGTTTGTGTACCTCATCACATATAAGGATGGGTTTTGAAGATGTTATTATATCATAATGTTTTCAAAATAATTCATAAGATGTAATTAAGAGCGGATTCACATTGCCACTTTTAAAATCAACAAAATGATCCTTTGCCTCAATTGTTGAGAATCCTCCATGTACTATTGTGGCAGTGAGACTTTCCACTCCAAACCACTTTCAAAACTCATGCCCCCAGTTCTACACCAAGGAAGTTGGATTTACATCTAAAGCACATTTGAATGCAGTTTTAACCTTCGTTACCTCTTCCTATCAATCTTGTCCATAAGATTTTTTAATTTCCTTTGTTGAAGACTTATTATTTGGATTATATGGGAAAGGGTGATGTTGAAACCTGACGATTGTTCATTTAATAATTTTAATTTTTCACCAACAGATGTGAATAAACTATTACTAGAGGATGAACCTGCAATTCTCCTTTAATTGTTAATCCTAATGACATGAGGATTTATCTAATACTATTCTCAAACACTTTCATGTGTTTGTTATCAACACATAAGAAAACAATAGTAGTGCACACTTTAGTTTGTGCAAAATATGGAAAGTACAATTTTATTGGATGCCACGTCTCCATGTTTGGATAGAGATGGTGTTTGTCACCTATATAATAGAGATATTGATCAAGATATGTATCTATATTTTTTCCAAATGTTTGATTTCATAAACAAGAATCAAATAACTGCATTAGTCCATAAACACAATTCCCACCTTTTTGAAGGAATGTTGAGTAAGCAAGGGACATTCAATACGTGATAAAGCCTCATGAGGATTGTCATATGTCTATTAAAAAAGACCTAACTCTTCTTTCTATAACTGATTTAATCATACTACAACGCTATAAGACTCCTTCAACCGCTCAAGTGCAATATGGATAGCTTAGTATCATGATTATATGACAAAAGTGGAAAAGTAATGGGAGAAAACTTTCTTAATTCTAGCCACTACCCTGAAGTGGTATAGATAGCCACAACTTCCTCTGGTGTCACATAGGGACCATCTTTCACGTAATTATGTTGTTGTTCCTTTCTATTTTCAAATGGGTCTTCTTTTACTCTCTCACAAAGTTTATGGATCTCATATACTGCCCCCACTCATGCTTATCACATGTCATGACCATTTTACTTTTCTTAGACATGCAAACTATGCACTCTTTGACTCATAAGAGTTTTTTTATTCTTGAACTTCAAACATAGACCAAACATGCCAATGAAATCAAGAACTCTCCACACCACTCCTCTGACTCCTTCACCATACCTTAGAGGCATGTTTTTCAACTCTCCTCCGATGCTTGCATCTTCTTTATAGTTTTCATTCGTGTGATGACTTCCAAAGGTCCATTTTTGTTGTCCCACACATGGTTATAGCTGTACTGTTGCATTTTCTTACTCATAGTCAGCATTGTGGTGGCTGGAAACTCTACCATAACAGCTGAAAAAACTCTCATTGATGGTAGGTGGAACATCCTTCCACCTTGTGACCAAAAATACTCTTGTGACTATCCAAAAAATTGTGAAAGGCTGGTTTTGTTGCACATAGAAGCAAAAAGAATAGGACATCGGCTATCATATTTTAATTTCTTCACAAAATTTAGAAATGGTTAACATGGGGGTTGAAATCAACCATATACGGATGGAAAATGCTTCAACCTCCTTGGGTGATTCATTGATCTTCTGATACTCTAAAACCCTATGCTACCTACACAAACTGCAACATCCTCCTTCTAAATACCCTCCTCTACTTTGTTGTACCTAAAATGGTCCCTGAAACACCTCCAATTGCCCAATAATGACTGGTGCAACCACTGAATGATGGCTGCCAACTGATATGCAAGGGTTTTTGTCCTCACTTAGCGCTTCAATGATGGTTTCCATCCTCAACGAAGAAGTCCAATAGATCATGCTGAAACTCCAAAATTTCAATTATCAAAAGCAATTTAATCCTTCAAATGAAACTTTGCCTCCTTTTTATACTCTCCCCCCAAAGGGTGAGTTCCACTTGGAGGGAGAATTTGAATATTTAAAAAGGAAAATTCCCTTATAATCAACGCTTAAGGCATTGTGCTTTACTTTTGGCAACTAATGCATATTATTAATTTTATTTAAAGTACTTAAAAATAGCTGTTATTTTAATAACAATATTATTTTATTTTTAAAAATTGGGGAATTCCATTAAAACCCGAAACAATTATCAAAAGCAATTTAATCCTTCAAATGAAACTCCGCCTCCTTTTTATACTCTTCCCCCAAAGGGTGAGTTCCACTCGGAGGGAGAATTTGAATATTTAAAAAGGAAAATTCCCTTATAATCAACACTTAAGGCATTGTGTTTTACTTTTGGCAACTAATGCATATTATTATTTTTATTTAAAGTACTTAAAAATAGTTGTTATTTTAATAACAATATTGTTTTATTTTTAAAAATTGGGGAATTCCATCAAAACCCAAAACAATTATCAAAAGCAATTTAATCCTTCAAATGAAACTCCGCCTCCTTTTTATACTCCTCCCCCAAAGGGTGAGTTCCACTTGGTGGGAGAATTTGAATATTTAAAAAGGAAAATTCCCTTATAATAAACACTTAAGGCATTGTGTTTTACTTTTGGCAACTAATGTATATTATTATTTTTATTTAAAGTACTTAAAATTAGTTGTTATTTTAATAATATATTATTTTATTTTTAAAAATTGGGGAATTTTATCGAAACCCTAAACATTGAATAGCAGCAAAATGTCAGAGGATTGCAGATTTCATGTTGATATCTTTAGAATAGTCTATAAATGACTGAACTCTTTGGTCCGACTACATTTGTAAAATTTTGAGACAAACTTGGAATAGTCTCTGATTTAGTCATTAAGGGGGGTGTTAAAGTTATAATTATCTATTAGTGAATGTTTAACTAATTGGTGGTTATCAGAGTTTTCCAACAAATGTAACCACTCCCTGATTAATAAAAACACACAAAAAAGTTTGTGTGTCACACACCTTTCATTTCTAAAGATTCCCTCAACATTCATTTGCTAATAGAGACCAATGATGATGGAGATAGTCAAGGCAATGAATGACACCATCCACCACCTACAAGAAATGCTTAGCATAAATGGCAAGCTTGGCATTGAGTGACGGAGAAAGAGAGGTCCAAGTGACACAAATATGATACTTTGTAGATATCCTCTAATACAACGTTAATGATGACCTCCTATAAGGGAAGAAGTTGAGGAGGGACATCCAAATAATACCTGAAAGGAGAAAACCTATCAATAGAGGCATCAATAGATTAGAGGATCAAACTAGCCTCAAAACCCATAGAGATGAAACTGTCATAAATTCCATCCTTCCAAGGCACAACCTATTTGACAAGCTCCATAGGCATACTGGAAAAGATCAAAGCCCACAAAGATGATCGGTTTTGAAACAATATTGAAAGATGTAGATTATTTGTTTAGCATCCTCTATGAGATTCCCATTGGGCTCTCAAGCTGTTAGAATCCTCTCTAATTTTTTCTTTCTAATTAGATCAAATGGGTCTTTCCAAATTTATCTTTGATAATATGGATGTTAAAAATGCCAAGTCATGAATTATGATTGGTGTATATTATGTTGGAGACAGATAATTTCAGGAAGATTTGAACTATTTCATTTAACAAGGCAAATGGATGTCAAATTTGGGGAGTGGGATCTAGAGAGTCATCACTATATTGTTAATATTGATATTTAAAGAGATATTTATTTGGAGATGTATCCAAAATGTGTTAACTTAGATTTTATACATCAAGTGTTTGGCAACACGTCTCAAAGAGATGTTTTTTAGAATAATGTGATTTCTAGGTATGGGTATAAAAGGGCATGTGGACAAGGGACTAGTTCAATTAGATCAAATGGGGATGCAAGGCATGAAGCCAAATTTGGCCATATCAGTTTAATTGATGACCTTTTTGCATGGAGTCATGTAGGGCTGTTGAAATAGGACTGCAAATACTTTGAAAGCATGGTTTCAGATTATATCAATAGTCCATGCACCTATATCATAGACTTGTTTGGCCTTGCTACCTATTTGGAGAAAGAATACACCTATATATTGGGATATGATTGTGTGGTGCTTGTCAATTCTATCAAAAGATAGAACTAGGAGAAATAGTGGGAGACTACCTCTTTGAAATAGGCCTAAATTTTCTAAATGTTATGTACTTCTCCTAAACAATTATGTTTCTTTGAGATGGTGTAAAAAATGATGAAAGAGAGGAGTTTTAAGTTAATACCAAGATGTATCTGGATTGTTATTAATAACAAAGTTCATCACTGCATGTAGGAAACAGATCATACCTGCTAATTGAAAAACATATGAAAATTGGAGAGCTTGGTGAGGAAGACGAAGGCAGTAGAGTTTTTATTATGTACCCTACATGATTTTTTTCTTGTGTAATGTACATAGGAAGAGAAAGAGTGCACTCACCTTTTGGTTCATGGATATCCTACCTTTGTGTTGAGTGCCACACAACTACCAAATTCATTTCAAACATTTTTGGGCAGAAAAAATATGCAGCTAATATTGTATGTGTGTCATTTAACAGATGGACAATCTACTTGTCATCAGTTCTGGTGTTTCCCAAAAAAATAAACAATCAGTACAAGTGTGCATGTGATCCACATTTTAGGAGCAATCTGCTTGGAAAGAGTGCACTCACATTTTGGTTCATAAATAACCTACCCTTGTGTTGAGTGCCACACAACTGCCAAATTCATTTCAAACATTGTTCGACAGAAAACATATGCAGCTAATGCTATATGTGTGTGATTTAAAGGATGGACAATCTACTTCATCAGTTTTGGTGTTTCCAAACAAAATAAACAATCCGTACAAGTGTGCACGTGATACACATTTTTGGTGCAATCTGCTTGGACAATGCACTAAATGTAACATGTTATAACATAAACAAAATTGAAGCAGATGATACAAAAGGGGACGAGGAACAATATTACAATGTAACAAAAACTTCATTGATATGTGAGAGGTATGCACAAAGGTAAAAAATCTCTGCAAAGAGACGTCTTACTCTGAAACTACTTTTCTTTCTACATTTGGATGTCACTTTTTTTATAACATTACATAGTAATAAATGAAAAGACTCAAAATAGAATGTGAAGTGATTATCCTCTAGAATCTTGAAGATTATGTGACAAGTGCCCCTTCATGAAGAGTAAATGTCATGACACAAACTCATCGACACTCTCAATTTTGGAATTGTCGACATTTTCTAATTTTGTTATTTCATGGCCTTTTGGAACATTTTACAGGGTCAAAATGTCCATGTCCATAAACATTGGCCTTCGGGAACCAATTTAGTAGGCATATCTAGAACATGGCCTATGCCTGTGGATGCATAACTCTATTTCAAATTCCAACCAATAGTCAAGAAACTACAACCCCAACACTGTGACCTAGTTTTTCAACATTTTTTCAAATTTTGTCTCTACCTAATTCCTAAATTATCATGCCTTGTGGCCTTTATATTTTATTTTCACGAGTACATAGTTTTTTGGTATTTTGATTGGATGTTTTTGTTAGTCAAAGGGCTCTTTGCAGAGTTATAGAGAATGTATCTCATAAAACATAAACAATAGAAAAATATACAACCATGATCCTTACATTATGGACAAAACTTTTCAAGACTTGTCAAAGCCAATATGGGCATACAATCTATTTTTGCAAGTGGCACAAAATATATTTTACTAATTTAGTTCCCCTATACTGAAATGAAGCTCCAATACTTTTAAATTTATATATTTGATGTTATATGTTTTTCAATTGCTGCTACCAAGTCCATGGTCTCCTTCTCAACCTCTTCACTAAGATTGTATTATGCAAATCTTCTAACTTGAATGTTTTCTTTGAAAGATGCAACTGCCTGCTTTACAATATCTTTTTAAGAATAATTCTGTTACATTGAATAATGGTTATTCTATTAGTTCTGGCTCACCTGATGTCTTTGTTACCTTTCCTTCCACAATTTCCCCTCTAATATGGTCAAATTTTGCAAGAAGGTCCCACCCTGCATTTCTCTTTATGTTTCCTTGTACAGTGCCTATTTTGGGATATACTTTCTGATGAATTTATAAACTTGTAGATAGGCCATTTATTCAGTTGCCAGGTCTTGTACAAATTTATTAAAGATAAGGACTCTTGAAACAAGATCGGTCTCATAGTTTACCTCAATAAGAAAACTATTACAATTGTCATGAATGTAGGAAACTGCACTTTCGACAACTGCTATTCCCAAACTTCTTGTCAGCACACTAGCCTTTATTAGTGCCCTTTGTGCCTACCCCGGTCTCCTCTTGTAGGTGCTCAAATCAAAACTTCAACTGCCAATACTCAAACTCATAAAACAAGATGCTCGTGTATCATTTATAAATTGTAAACCCTTGTACTATGGTGGAATCAATAACACTAACTTAACAACATTAAGGCATAAAACAAGGTCATACCTACATTTTAGCAATCCTAAGATATCAAAAGTTTCCACTTCATAGGAAAATTAATATCTCATAATTCACACATAATGCACATAACACCTTTGAGCATTATAGGGTAGTTCCCATAAAACACAATATTCACTCATAGGTTCTCTTTAAATGTACAATCTATTTATGAGAAATCAAGTGACCAAGCTCACGGAAATAATATATTGCAAGTGTTAAGGAATAATTTGTTATAATGAACTTTAAACTTGTAATCCATTCAAAATGAGCAAGCTATTAAGCATAGTTGTCATACTCGGAGTAGGCGACTACTCGCCCAGCCAAAAAAAAGGTTACTCAGCGAGTACTCGCAAATACTCGCCAAAAAATTTTGAGAAGAAAAAAAAAATTGGTCAAGTACTCACCGGGTACTCTATGAGTACTCACCAAATCAATTTTTTTTCTTTCTTGTGTGGGCAAGTTCGAATGGCGATTACTCACCAGGTGGAATTTATAGAGAGTAACCGACCAATCGACAATTACTCGTTGGTTATTCCATCTATGATAATAAGCACTCAAATCCCACATTCATCCATAAAAATAAAATCACGCACAATTGAACCATTACATCAAGTTCTACACGCTTGACAACCAAGAGAAAACCCAGTGGACAACCTAATTAAATGGATTTAAGAGGGTAATCAATGGAAACAAATTATGGATGACAAGGGATATGAAGGTGCAACGCATTAAAGAACAAGGAAAAAATGAAGATAATAACAACCAATGTAATAACTGTAATAACAAAGTTTATCATGCTAAGTTTTGAACAATATATGAGAGATCATACGTATGGTGTTTATATGCTCCCTAACTTCATTCTTGTCAATGTAACTAACTACAAAGAATGTAAATGTACATTAATATATAATTGAAAAATATGAAGCATCGATTGAACCGTTACAAAAGTTGATAACAACCACTTCATAAATGATGAATGTTTTGACATCGCTGATTTTTGTTTCTGATGAGCTAGGGTGTATAGTAGTAATACTACAAGAGTTTTGCAATAGTGCAAATGTGGAGTTAGATCTTGTGGATTGGCACATAGAGGGGTAACCTAATGACAATGTTGATAGCATTAGCACAAGGCTAGATATATAATATTGGTAAATTGTAGTAAGATATAATAACCCAGATCCTCCTTGATCTGTTTCCCCTCTTTGAAGAGAAATGATCCTCATTGCATGGAGTTGCAATAAGAGATGGAAAAAAATTTGCAACCTGAACTTTTATGAACCATTTTCCCTGGGAAGGTATTTGACATACTGTGATGATCTAAAAGAGAGGTTTTTTCGATATGTCGGTTTGATTCGAGCATCAATGACTTGAATCAATTTCGCTAGGATCTTGTAATTTAGATTGATCTTTTTTTCCTAAAGAGCCTCTGTAATATCTAAGGTATCCAACAAAGGTGGAAAGTAATGGTGCAAGAGTTTTACATTGAAGGCTAGATGCAATCCAAGTTAAGATAAAAGACTAAGATTGAAAGTGTTCTCTCCTACTTGCTTAAGGATGGTATAGGACCCATACCAAAAGGGATGAAATTTGCCATAAGGTCATTTCAATTTTTTGTTCTATTGGTGTATCTAGATTCAATCACCAACCTAGAAGGTGTACAGTGTCCAACCTTTGTCAAGGCGCTACTTGTATTCCACATTAGCCTATTGTAGAATGATTTGCACTTGTTGTTGAAGGTGATGAATGTGCTCAATCAATTGAACAACTTTGTCAACTTCCTTTTGAGCTAAAGGAGTTTCTGCTATTAATAGAATAATAAGATAAGCTATGTTGATGAGTGCTAGAGGTTGGAAAACCAAGTAGACCTGAAAAGGGATATGTACAATAAGACAAAAGATTGAGATTGAAAGTGTTCTCTCTTACTTTCTTAGGGATGGTATAGGGCCCATACCGAAGGGGATGAAATTTTTAGTAAGGTCATGTCAGTCTTTTGTTCTGTAGGTGTATCCAGACTATATCACCAACCTAGAAGGTATGCAGCATTTGACGTTTGGCAAGGCGCTACTTGTATTTCACATTACCCTGTTGTAAAATGTTTTACACTTGTTGTTGAAGGTGATAAATTTGCTTAATCAATTGAACATCTTTGTCAACTTCTTTTTGAGCTAAAGGAGTTTTTGCTATCGATGGAAGAATAAGATAAGCTATGTTGATGAGTCCCAGAGGTTGGAAAACCAAGTAGACCTGAAAAGGGTTATGTATAATAGAGTTGTTTAGAGCTTTGTTGTAATCGTGTTGAATAAAAAGGTAGGTTTCATTCCAAGTGTGTTTCTTCTTTGAATTGTACACTTCAAAAAGTGCACAATCATCCTATTTACCACTTTCGTTTGTCCATCAGCCTGTGGATGAAAGGTGGAAGATATGTTCAACTTTGTGTCTAACATAGATCAAAGCATTTTCCAAGAATTGATCAAGAACCCTATATCCCTATTAGATAAAATGATTTTAGGATTCCAAAGTGAATCCTTGCATATTTCAAACATAGTTGACATGTTACCAGAGTAGATATTGCTTTGTTACAAGGTATGAGAATTGCCATCTTTAAGAATCTATCAACTACTACTTAAACACAATCAATAATATGCTTGGTAGTAAGGTAACCTCAGATAAAATACATGGAAACAAACTTACAAGGTCTCATAGGAATTGACACGTGTGTACAAACCTTGTTTCTTTTTAACCATCTTGGTAATTGTATATGCAGTACAAGACTTGATATATTTGTATACATCATACTTGATATGTGTAAAAAAATACTTCTTCAACACCACGAGTCTTTTTAACTACAAAATGCCCTGCAAGTTTGCTAAAATGAGCCTCCCATTTTATAGACTCTCTCTTTGCCTCATGCGGAACACACGAGGGTCCAAGGTGATATAATAGTCCATCTTGAAAGTAGAAATCTGGAATTGAATTATTGCAAAGAAAATTCTATTAGATATCTCAAAAATCTATGTCTGATGGATACGATTCTGAAAATGCACTGATTTTATGATCGCATGCATCAAGTACAAAAGGAGAGCTTGAATAGGTGGATGGCTTAGACAATTTGCAACTGGATTGGCACTTCCCTTCTTATGCTCGATGTTCAGATGAGACAATTGAAGATAAGAAGACCATTTTCGATGCCACTCTTGTTGCAACTTGTTTAGAGTCTCCAAGAACTGAAGTAGCTTGTGACTTGAGCGGATCATAGTTTCCTTTCCCAAGATATAATGCCTCCAATGCTTTTTTTAACAATAACATAAAACTCATGATCATAGATTGGGTAGTTTTTTACCATTGTGGTGAATGTTTCACTATGATAAGCAACCAGGGGATCATATTAAGTGAGGACTGCTCCAAGTATGAAGTTAGATGTGTCTATCTCAAGCTCAAATGGTTGCTAAAGATTTGGTAACATAAGTACTGGGATGAAACAAAGTTTGCATTTCAATATAAAATAGAAACAAATAGAGAGACCTAAAAAAAATAGAGAGAACTATTAATGGCAGTGAGTCTTTCCATTCCATGTACTACTATGGTAGTGAGTCTTTCTACTCCAAACCACTTTCAAAACTCATGCCCCTAGTTCTGCACAAGGGATGTTGGATTTACAGCTAAAGCAAGTTTGAACGCAATTGTAACCTTTGTTACCTCTTCCCATCAATCTTGTCCATAAGATTTTTTAATTTCCTTTGTTTGAAGACTTATTATTTGGATTATATGGGAAAGGATGATGTCGAAACCTGACAACTGTTCATTTAATAATTTTGATTCTTCACCAAACAGATGTGAATAAACTATTACTAGAGTGTGAACCCGCAATTCTCCTTTAGTTGTTAATATGTAGGAACCCCAATTGGTCTCTAACTGCTAAAACTGTTTATCTCAAATTTTATTTTTTATTTTATTTTTTGTGTTTTTACAAGTTTATAGTTTTTATGATTCTGATTTGTAAACTGTTGTAGCTCAAATTTATTAAATGAGCTACAATTTTACTATTCAAATGCACTATTCACATGCATTGTTCATGCACACTATTCATGTGCACTATTCACGACACTGTTCATGTGCACTATTCATGCACACTGTAGCAGTCCATACGGTGGTACTATAGCAATCCATATGGCAGTACTATGAGTGAAGTCTTCCTGAAAACAAATATCATTGAATATTTCATTAGCTCAGATGGTGAACATTGAAGCAACTACGTCCTTCAATGGTGGTTGGAAACCCTAGTCTCCAGAGCAAACCCCTTTCAATTTCACAATGTCAAATAGCAAAATAGCAATCAATCAATATCCCTCTCCAAACTCAATGCCATATATCCTTTTTGTAAATCGTACCCTAATCCTCTTAATTACAATTTTGCTTGTAATTTCATTTAATTTCGCTTTGGGTTTCAAAATGATTTTAATCATTAAATGGGCATTTAATTTTAATATTTCAATAGTCTAGCTCAGATAATTTAATTAAAAACATGGCCCCGTCTAATGATGAGTTGACCCTTTAATTAAGTGATTATAATATAAAGTCACTTTATAACTTTATTATTAAATCACTTAATAATAAATGCTAAGTTATTCAAACTTGTCTAACTCCATGAATACTTTGAATTTAGTGATGTCATCTGAAACTGAAGCTCACCAGTTGACCACACATATGACCATGATGTCTACTAAAAATAGCAAGTGTCCATCTCCAACTGCTAAAAATAGCCTAACCAAGCCAAACTCAAAGCAAAACTCATCATAAACAAACTCTCACAACCCAAAAGTGTACTTTGCTCTGTCCCCGAAAGATCTCCACACCAAGGTGGCCCTCTATCCAATCCTACTAGCCTATGAGGGTCTCTGATAGGCTAATCAAAAGCTAGAGTGATGTCTCTAGCTAGAAGGGAACATCGCAGTCCGCCCTCCCTAAAATTGCTTGTCTTCAAGAAATCTCAACTCTAGATGCTATAAAATATCCTCACTCTCCCAAGTAGCATCCTTTACCGGCAAATCCTTCCATTTCACCAAATATTCTCAGATGGTACATCTCCTCAAGTTCCTCTCTCTAAAATCAATGATAGCCTCCGGTATCAAAACAATTTATCCCTCATCATCCAGGGGTGGTAGTACTATAGAAGGCACAATATGATGTCTTAGCGCCTTCTTGAGGCGTGACACATGAAAAACATTGTGCACCTTGCTCTCCACCAGCAAATCTAACTCATAAGCCACCTCTCCCACTTTCCTGATAATCTTGAATGGACCATAGTATTGTGGCTTAAGTTTCTCGGCACCACTCTTCTTGAGAGTGGATTGACGATAAGGCTGCAACATAAGATACACCATATCTCCAACCTCAAAAGTCTGCTCAGTCCTCTTCTAATCTGCATACTGCTTTTGCTGATTTTGTGCCTTAGTTATATTATCCTTGAGAGTCTTAACAATGTCTTGACTCTCCTATAACAAATCACCTGCACTGGGCACTCTATTATCACTCAAAAGTAGATCCATAAATTTGGGTGCCTCATACCCATACAGGGCCATAAAGGGTGACATCTGAATAGACATGTGAGAAGTGGTATTGTAGCAATACTCACAGAGATAAATCCACTTTACCCATGCCTTCTAGTGCCCTGCTATATAATTTCTAAGATATCCCTCCACCCATTTGTTTACTATCTCCATCTGACCATCTGTCTGAGGGTGGTAGCTAGTACTCAGAGTGAGCTCTGTCGCACACAACCTGAATAGCTCTTGCCAAAAATGACTCATAAACCTATTGTCTCTATCACTCACAATGCTCTGAGGTAAGCCATGTAATCTAAATATCTCCTTGAAGAACAACTCTACCACTTGTGTAGCAGTGTATGTAGTAGTGATCGAAAAGAAGTGTGCAAACTTTGTAAGGTGATCCACAACCACATATATGCAGTCCCTGCCTTGGGCTCTAGGCAGTCCTGTGATGAAGTCCATAGACAAACACTTCCACTTCCTATCAGGAATCAAAAGTGGCTAAAGTAAACTGGCTGGATAGGAGTGTTCTTGCTTATTCTATTGGTAGGTGGGACACTCCCTAACATACTGAAGTACCTTTGCTTTGAGCCCTTTCCATGTGAAGCACTCTCTAATCTGCCAGTATGTCTTATAGAAACCAAGATGTCCTGCCATAGGTGAATCATGAAAAGATTTCAGAACCATCCTCCTCACTGCTGATCTTGGGACCAAAAATTTTCACCCTTTGTAAATGATGAGCTCATTCACAAGGGTGTATCTACTGTCCTAAATAGTCCCATCTATGAATCTAGTTGCCCAAGTATCCTTTGCATACTCTGCAAGGATCAAGTGTCTCCCATTCTCTGATATGTCTGTCAATAAGCTCAAATGGGGCCTACGTGATAAGGCATCAACAACTACATTCTGTGTCCCCTCAAAATATGTATTATCAAAGTCATAGGACTAGAACTTGCTCATCCACTTCTGTTGCCTATCATTGAGATCTCACTGCCCCAAAAAGTGTTTTAGGCTATTAGGGTTGATTTTGATACAAAATTTGCTACCTACTAAATATTGCCTAAATTTAGCCAAAGCATGCATAATGGCTAACATCTCCTTATCATATATGTTGAAGCTCTGCTCCGGCCCTCTCAATTTCTTACTCTCATAAGCAATAGGGTGCTTCTCCTGCATAAGCACTACTCAAATGCCCTCTCCGAAAGCATCACAATGTAGCTCAAAAGGTTTGCTAAAATCTGGTAATGTTAACACTGGACAAGAAGTCATCAACTCAAATTTATCAAAACACTCCTGTGCCTCAAGAGTCCACAAGAAAGCTCCCTTTCTCATCAAATTTGTCAAGGGTGTTGCATGCCTAGAATATCCATCCACAAACTTCTTGTAGAAACCACATAATCCCAAAAATCCCCTCAACTGTGTAAGGTTCACCGATGAAGACCATTCCATAATGGCATGAATCTTTTCAGGATCCATGTGTACGCCCTCTGCACTGATGATGTGACCCAAGTATAACAACTATATCATGCCCAAATCACACTTTGGCTCCTTTGCATAAAAGAACTCTCTACCCAATATATCCAACAATGTGTCAAGGTGAACGAAGTGCTCTTCCCAAGATCTACTGTACACCAAGATATCATTGAAGAAGACAAGTACAAATTTCCTCAACTGAGGATGGAAAACCCTATTCATTGTTGCCTAAAAAGTAGCAGGTGCATTAGTTAGCCAAAATGGCATAACTACAAACTCAAAATGGCCACAATGACATCTAAAGGTTGTCTTCTTGATGTCCTACTTTCTAACTCTAATCTGGTGATAACCTGATCTCAAATATATCTTTGAGAAGAAGCAAGCTCCATGAAGCTCATCTATCAACTCATCGATCATGAGAATGGGGTACCTATTTTTAATTGTTGTCTTATTAAGCACCTTATAATCAATGCACATCCTTAATGTCCCATCCTTCTTCACTAACACCACGGAAGAAGCGAAAGGAGACTTACTTGGTCTAATGTGGCCCATAGCAATTAAATCCTTTATGGTTTTCTCAATTTCATCCTTCAACCTCTTTGGATGCCTGTAAGGTGTAATCATGATGGGCTTAGCCCCCTCCTCTAACTCAATGATGTGCTCAATACCCCTATCTGGTGGTCTACCTGGTGGAATGTCACTGAACACCTTAGAGTGTTTAACTCTAAGCTCCTAAATATTAGGAGGATATTCAATCTTGTGATGTCCCTCTTGTGATGGCATCAACATGCACTCTGCTGCCCACTCTACCTGATCATGTCGAATCAATCTAACCATCCTATGGAAAGAGACCATCCTGAGATCACCGTCCCTAATTGCCTTAAGAATATGTGTCTTCCCATTCACTTTAAACCTCATCTCCATCTCCTTGAGGTTAAGAGTGAACTCACCAATATCATGCAACCAACTCATCCCAAGGACTATATTTATATCTCCCATAGGCACAACATAGAAATCTACCTTAAAGTCATAATTATTAACTTTTAATGGGAGTCTAGTGATCTTACAATCACATTTGAGGACATAGCCATCAGCTTCCCTCACTCTAATTCCCCCAAACTCCTTTGTTTGTATGCCACGCTTCTCCACCATCCTAGCATCAATGAAATTATGAGTGGCACCTATATCAACCAAAGTTATAACTCGATGTCCAGCAAGTACTCCTCTCATCCGGAATGACCCTTCCTGCTTAATACTAGTGAGACAAGCTTCCCTAAGTGTCCCATCTCCTTCCCCATCCTTGGACTCCATTTTAGACAAGTTTTCAGCCTTGTCTTCCTCTTTTTCACCATTTATTTCCTCTATATCAGACTGCTGGTCTGAATTATCTGATTCTGATTCTTCATAGTATGCCCACATAATTCTATTAGCTTTGCCCTTTGTTCTAAGAGGACAATCATGGTTTGCATCATAGGGTCCCTTACAGTAGAAACATAATTTTTTCTTCCTCAAATCATTTAATTATTCCTTGTCAAAAGGTGCTGGAGTTTTATATTTAGAATCATTCTTAAAATCAGTCCTCTCTGATTTTTTATAAAATGGTTTGTTATCCTTACTAGAAGATGCTCCTTTGGACTAAAATTTGTTTGTTAGGACTGCATGTTCCATACTTCTTGCCTTTTTCATAGCTTCTTGTAAAGAAATAGGATCAAATGCCTTTATCCAACCTCTCAGTGGTTTGGATAAGCCCTCAATGAAAAGAACTATCAATCTACGCTCTGAAATGTTTGGCACCATGACTGCCAACCGCTAAAATTCACCAATGAAATACTCCAAGTTGCCTATTTGTTTTAGCTATGCTAAGTCCCAGAAGTAAACCTCTAGATCTTTCTTGTCAAATCTTTCAACCAACCTATCCATGAAGTCCTAGTACTCTGTCACCTAATTATGCTGAAGTGTTACCATACCATGGTACCACCAATCATGTGCTACTCCCTCCAAATGCAAAGTGGCATATTTGATAGCTTCAATCTCTGTCATTGGCCTCAGTGCCAAAAATGTGTCAAGCTTATGAATCCAAGCTTGAGCTATCATTTTACCACTCCCATCAAATGTAGGTATAGTAAGCTTGCCTCTAGCCCTCTTCAACTCACTATTTTCACCTCTAGGCCTCTTATCCTGTTTGAGTGACCTGTAATGCTCTATCCTCTGATTTACAAAGCTTTCATAGGTCATCCTCTCCCAAACCTGAGGAACTAATAATTCCCATTCATCATTTGTAGCCATGAGTGCATCTGCAAATATGGGGTCTCCCGCTGCCTCCTCTACCAGAGTTTTTTAGCTCCTCTGGAAAAAATGTTGGGCATGTAGGCCTATCAACGGTTCTAGAATGGGTCCGCTATGGTCTCTAATTACCTGTACCACTCCTATTATCTCCCTGTTCCCCATTTTGTCTAACAAGTGGGTTCAACCTTTCTACCATAGTAGTGAATGCCTTTAATGCCTGCATCATTTACTGCTATCCTGTAACCATAGCATGAAAGAATTCTTTGGTATCTTGATCATCATTATTCCTATTGCCTCTAGGTGGGCTACCCTCACCCCTATCACCCATGATGATCATATATGGTTCTAAACCCTATTCACCTTCAAGTAAGGCTCTCTTGCATGTATAATACATGTGTGAACCAACCTCCTCTGGTGGCATGTAATAACTAAACCCTCAGGATGGCAGGATTTAGCTATGATACCAATGTAGGAACCCCAATTGGTCTCTAATTACTGAAACTATTTATCTCAAGTTTTATTTATTTATTTATTGTGTTTTTGCAAGTTTATAGTTTTTTTTATTCTAATTTGTAAACCGCTATAGCTAAAATTTATTGAATGAGCTACAATTTTACTATTCACGTGCACTGTTCATGCGTAATGTTCACGACATGTTCATGTACACTGTTCATGCACACTGTAGTAATCCGTACGGTGGTACTGTAGCAATTTGTATGGTGGTACTTTGAATGAAGTCTTCTTGAAACCAAATATCACAAAATATTTCATCAGCTCAGATGGTGAACATTGAAGCAACTCCATCCTCCAATGGTGGCTAGAAACCCTAGTCTCTAGAGCAAACCCCTTTCAATTTCACAATGTCAAATAGCAAAATAGCAATCAATCAATATCCCTCTCCAAACTCAATGCCATATATCCTTTTTGCAAATCGTACCCTAATCCTCTTAATTACAATTTTGCATGTAATTTCATTTAATTTCACTTTGGGTGTCAAAACAATTTTAATCATTAAATGGGAATTTAATTTTAATATTTCAATAGTCTGGCTCAGATAATTTAATTAAAAACATGGCCCCGTCTAATGATGAGTTGACCCTTAAGTTAAGTGATTATAATATAAAGTCACTTTATAACTTTATTATTAAATCACTTAATAATAAATGCTAAGTTATTCAAACTTGTCTAACTCCATGAATACTTTGAATTTAGATATGCCGTCTGAAATTGGAGCTCACCAGTTGACCACCCATATGACCGTGATGTCTACTAAAAATGGCAAGGGTCCATCTCCAACTACTAAAAATAGCCTGACCAAGCCAAACTCAAAGCAAAACTCATCATAAGCAAACTCTGGCAACCCAAAAGTGTACTCTACTCTGTCCCCAGAAGATCTCCACGCCAAGGTGACCCTCTATCCAATCCTACTAGCCTACGAGGGTCTTTGATGGGCTAATCACAAGCTAGAGTGATGTCTCTAGCTAGAAGGGGACATCACATAATCCCAATGACATGATGATCTATCTAATACTATTCTTAAACACTTTCATGTGTTTGTTATCAACACATAAGAAAATAATTGCAGTGCACACTCTAGTCTATGCAAAATATTGAAAGTACAATTTTATTGGATGCCACATCTCCATGTTTGGATAGAGATGGTGTTTGTCACCTATATACCACAAATACTTATCAAGATATGCATTTGTAATTTTTTCCAAATGTTTGATTTCATAAACAGGAATCAGATAAGTGTATTAGTCCATAAACACAATTCCCACCTTTTTGAAGGAATGTTGAGTAAGCAAGGGACATTTATTACATGATAAAGCATCATGAAGATTGTCATATGTCTATTAAAAAAGACCGGACTCTTCTTTTTGTCATTTGTTTAATCATACTGCAATGCTATAAGATTCCTTTAACTACTCAAGTGCCAATATCGATAGCTTAGTATCATGCTTATATGACAAAGGTGAAAAAGGAATGGGAGAAAACTTTCTTAATTTTAACCACTACCTTGAAGTGGTATAGATTGCCACAACTTCCTTTGGGGTCACATATGGACCATCTTTCATGTAATTATGTTGTCGTTCCTTTTTATTTTCAAATGGGTCTTCTTTTACTCTCTCACAAAGTTTATGGATCTCATATTGTTACTATGGGCTGAAAACAAACTCAACTGCCCCCACTCATGCTTATCACATGTCATGATCATTTTAATTTCCTTAGACATGCAAACTATGCACTCTTTGACTCATAAGAGTTTCTTTATCAACACTTATATGGGTTATTCTTGAACCTAAACATAGAACAAACATGTTAATGAAATCAAAAACTCTCCACACCACTCCTTCAACTGCTTCACATTACCTTAGAGGCATGTTTTTCAACTCTACTCCCATGCTTGCATCTTTTTTATAGTTTTCATTCCTGTGGTGACTTCCAAAGGTCCATTTTTGATGTCCCACACATGGTTGTCTCTGTACTATTGCATTTTCTCGCTCATAATCAGCATTGTGGTGGCTGGAAACTCTACCATAACAGCTGCAAATCTCTCATTGATGGTAGGTGGAACATCCTTCCACCTTGTGACTGAAAATACTCTTGTGACTATTAAAAAAATTGTGAAAGTGTGCAAGTACAATTGTGCATGTGGTCCACATTTTAGGAGCAATCTGATTGGAAAGAGTGCACTCACCTTTTGGTTCATAAATACCCTGCCATTGTGTTGAGTGCCACAAAACTCCCAAATTCATTTCAAACATTGTTGGGCAAAAAATGTATGCAGCTAATGCTCTATGTTTGTCAGTTAAAGGATGGACAATCTACTTATCATCAGTTTTGGTGTTTCCAAACAAAATAAACAAATCATTACAAGTGTGCACGTGATCCACATTTTTGGAGCAATCTACTTGGACAATGCACTAAATGTAACATGTTATAACATAAATAAAATTGAACCAGATGGGTATATTATTCGATTGAAGAGATCTATAAGAAATCCATATCTGACGAGATAAATGGTCTCAAGCCCGATGTATACTTCAAAACAAGATTTTGTTTTAAATCTTGAATCCCAAGTTTGGACACCAAAGTATGAAAGGTGTCTGTGTATTGTTGGACAAATTGTTCTTTGCCTTGGTGCAACTGAGAGAACATGATGTACTGGTCATCATAGTTGTCAACATTGTAATAGGTTTCTTCAAGTACTTCTATGAAACCATTCCATGTGTCTATGTTAACTTCATTTTCACAATTTTCATGTGTAGTATTTTCCCCATCTTTTTACTAATAAATAAAGTTTCAGAAGAGCGAATGTAATATTTTATCGGTTAGAGAATTTATTAACCGCATAATATAAACAAATTAAATTAAGCTAGTTATCTAGTGCATCTACATCTACTTATCCTTCAAACATAGGGATGCCTAAATGACTTGTACCTATATGGCATTTGACCACCAAATGGCTGATGAGAATGAGAGGAGTTGAAAGGAGTCTGTTGCTTGAGAAGTAGTGATAAATAACAAACAATACTTGCTTGTTCACATGCATGGCCTTCTCCCAAATATTCTTGTTGTCTTTGCAATGCTTCCTCTATCATCTGATGAAACATTTTTTAAGTTTGCATTGTCAAAGATTTGTATCCCATTTGAGGATGTGAAGGAAGGTATGATGAAGGGTCATGAGTCTCAAGCCCTAAATTCTTATCATCAAACCTTCATATGAGTAGGGATACAAACAAAAACATAGTTTAGATACACCATGACACCACTCAAAAATTATATTAAGTGTGAAAGCTCTGATACCATTGATCTAGGGCCTAAGAGGTGACCTAGTGGACATCATATTCAAAAGGATTTAATACGAACTGAACAGAAGCAAATTATGAATGATAGAGGATATGAAGGTGCTATGCATTAAATAACAAGGGAAGGAAGGAAGATGATAACAACCAAAGTAGAATAATAATAAAAAAGTTTTATTATGCTAAGTTCTAAACAATATTTGGGAGATTAGATGTATGGTGTCTATGTGCTCCCTAACTTCATTCTTGTCTACATAACTAACTACAAAGAATAGAAATGTGCATTAATATACAATGGAGGGAGATGAAGTGCCAGTTGAACTATTACAAGAGTTGGTAGTAAATGCTTCATAAATGATGAATGTTGTGACATAATTGACTATTGTTATTGACGAGCTAGGATCTACAAAACTGATATTGCAAGAGGTGTGGTAGCATAGAAGTGGAGTTAGATCTTGCGGATAGGCATGTATGTGTGTACTCTAATGCCCATGCTACTAGCACTAGTGCAATATTAGATACATAACCTTAGTAAACTACACTAAGATCTAGTGACCCACATCCTCTCGGATCAAGTAATCATATATATACTATCCAAACTTTTTAAAAGTAATTCACATCTAATTACAATTTTCTACAAATTTATTCATATCATAATAGCTTGAGAAGGAATCATTTGAAAAACATTCAAATATAATTAATGGACCCATCCCCTTTCTAGGGATATTTAATACTTTCAATAGTACAATTACATGTCAACCCTGAAGGGTATTCCAAGTCTATACAATCAGCTAACCATCTTAAACTTAAATTCATAAGAGCATCAACTCAGTTGTTTTCCTTACACATTCATAACTCTATATGGAGTGTTGATTATAAACACTTTGCATTATCACCTCTCTTCCTGTTGAGGGGAGACTACCCAATGGTTTTGGTAGATAAATATATATCCACATGTTAATCCTATAGTTACAATCTTCAAAGATTAAGGATATGTGCTGAACAAATTTCCTTATAAATGGTGAACTCATATACTAAGTATTAAAATTATAGTTCATGATCATAGAAAGGCATTTTTTAAGAGGAAAATATATTATCCTTGCTTATAAGACATGAAGAAGTTAACATCACATTATTCACACATCACATCACCACATCACATTATTCACCCAATTCACAAATTAGGCTCTTTGTTTCATATCCTAATAATTACAGGACAATCATGGTTGGACACATGTTCTCAAAATTTTATGCTAATGTATTGTACATGCAACTTTCAAGTGAGCTAGAGTAGTGACACCTCAGAGCTAGGGGAAAGGAATGGTTTAGACCAGCCCATTAGACCATTGATCATATTTTCACACTCTGTTCCATTATTGAAGAGGCATGTCATCGCTCATCAAAATTCTATTGTTGTTTTGTATATTTTAGGAAAGCATTTGATTCTATCCAGAGTGAGGCACTTTTCTAGAGACTCAGGAATATTAGCATTTTTGAGACCCTCTTGGCATCCATTATGAGATTATACAAGAATATCCTTGGTTGTCTCTATACGGCTCATGGGATTTCAAACTTTATAAGGAGTACCATTGGGGTCAAGCAGGGATGCCCTTTCTCCCCAACCTTATTTGGGATATACATCGATGATTTAGAGACCTTTCTTCATGAGCATATTCAGGCTAGTGATGGGTGTCTTCTTCCCCAAGTTTTGATTTATATCCTCTTGAATGTAGATGATGTGGTTCTCCTAGCCTCCTCTCCTAAGGGCTTACAGTGGCAGTTGGATGCTTTGGCTCTCTTTTGTGATCTCCAATAGTTGACAATTAATTTGGGCAAAACCAAAGTCATGGTGTTTAATGGCTTGAAGACCTCCCATCTCCATTTCTTTTTCAAAGGAAAGGAGGTTGAGATTACCACTTCTAATACTTATTTGGGAGTGCAATTTTTTGGTCCACATTTTAGCTTGAGGTAGGCACTCCAGCCTAAATTAAATAAAGGTTATGGTTCTTTAACTCTTCTTGAATGACAATGTTTTTGACATCACTTTCAAGATGTCTCACCCAAGATGTCACTCATGGATACACTTATCAGACCCACAATTCTCTATTGATCTATAGTTTGGGGGTCCTCTTTACTTGAGGGTGATTGGACTGCTGATAAGAGGGTTCAAACACTTCTCCTTCATCGCAAGATCAGAGGTAAGCAAACAGTACCCCAACACATTATTCTTGTAGAGGTTGGAGCTTGACCCTTCAAACTGGAGACTATTTGATCTGATCTCCTTCCTACATCGTGTATGAAGGTTTGTTGATTCTACGAGTTGGCATGACAGATATCCATACTTAACTCACTATTCTTGATATAACCTTGCTCTCTCAACTCCTTCAACCCGTGGACATTGTTGGTATACAGGGGTTTCTGATATATTAGAGTTTGTGGGAATTAGGATAGACTGACTTCCTCCATTTAGGTACTCCCACAGACATTATTGTTCTACAAGAGTTTTTGATCTATTAGAGTCTTTGGGAATTAGGATGGACCGACTTCCTCCATTTAGGTACTCCTTGGGCCCACTAGCTGATCTTTTACCAACTAGCTAGGGGTTGAACAAGATTATTAGGGATGATATTACAGACAATTTATCCATACTACTTGGGTAAACCCTCTTGGATGGTTATGCTCTAAGATGGCATTTTATGCAGAGCATTTCTTGGAGCTGAGGGTCAAGGTTATCATTCATCCACAATATACATTTTGCCACTGGATGCACTCTCTTCACATCCCATTAGGTTAGTTTTGAGTGGGATCCCACAGGGTTAGGATTGAGACAGATCACTGAATAGATAGAGCAGATAGGATTTGTCAGCTATGCAAAATCCAGGAGATGAAATCTGAGGAGGGATTCATCTTTTGTTGTCCCATTTACTATAAGATCAAGGGGATATTTTACTACCTATTTAGGAGGACACAAACTCTTTCTGACTTCTTTAGATACGAGGACCAAAGATGTTTGGCTTTATATATACATGAAGCTCTTAAGCTTCGTGATCATTTTATTCAGAGACCCACTAGACCAGTCTCTCCTCAGTAGATTACTTCCTTTTTCACGTTACTACCTTTGAGGAGATGCACTAAGCAACATATTGACATCAATACATCCTCACATTACAGATCAATGAGGCCCAGAGACACTACTTACAATTCCTCAAGTTTTCATCAACATATTCACTTCAGACCCAACATCAGGAGATAGAATAGATCCACCAAATCTTCACAAAGGATTTTTCCTCCTAGGCAGAGGATTGGAGGACAAACCATGCATCATACCTCCCCTTATTTGGGTCATACTTCTATTTGGAGCTTCTTCTTATCAGCTTTGGATGTTAAGAGAGTTGGATTGAACTCTTGATAGGTTCCCTCCTAGTTCTTTCTTAGGGCTCAGCCTCGTGCTCTCAATGTTTACAGATTCTTGGGGATTGCTCATTTCTTTTAGTCCATTCTTTGGACCTGAGCATGGTTGGGTCCTTTGGTGCTTTGGATCGTGGTCACTCTTTGCCATGTTTTGTACTATCTCCTTTAGCACTGTTTTTCTTGTTGTTTGAGACCTTTTTGGTTTCTTGATTTTCCCTGATGCATTTTTGTAATTTGCAATCCCTTTAACCTAATTTTGTGGTCATTAGTTGGACATTAATATATTTATATTTATCTTTATATATATGGCTAAAATTTTTATCTTCCTCCATGTTGACGCTATGGATTGCACCCTTGACAGGAAGCTGAGCTCCTGTCTTCCATGCATCACAATGGAAACTTCTCTCTTTCCTGTGGGTCTAGCAAAACTGAGGGGAGAGTCTCTAGATAAGGGCTAGCTCCCTTTGATGTATCCCTATGGTCATAGATTTTCTACTACTAACAATGGGGGGGTGAAAAGGGAGAAGGATGTTGAAAACAAAACCTAAACTAAACAATGATACACCAAAAAAGTTGATCTACTTAGCTTGAACATACACTTTCCACCAAGAACAAGCTGATATACACTTAATTTGATATGAGAAACTCTTCTACATCAATGAGCTAGGGGTCCAATGGAGATACAGGGAGGAAGAACTACCAGAGGCGTTCTAAGACACACTTAGGTAGCCTATTCACATGCGACTATAGTCCTGTTGTGGACACTTCTGGCTAACCTGCAGAAGAACTCACAATACACTAGACATGTTGGAATCGTTCTATGAAAGCATAAGGAAAATGACTTAACACAAAACAAAAAACATAGACATATATGAAAGTGCAAGCTCAAATAGAGGTAAAAATGCTATGTCTTGATTCAAGGTAAAGTCTGGCAGAAATCTGCCTTACAAGCCAAGAGATATCTTCTCAAAATGAGAGATTACAATATATATTATGAAAGAAAGCAAAAGGTGCCCCTTTGGAAAACAAATGACCCATGTTGTGTTGAAGACCTTGGGAAGAGGAAGTCTTTGTCGCTGATATCATCCTTTTAGAAGAGGCCTGCTAGAACCATCCTATGTAATCGCCGCTCTTGACTTTGGCACTTAAAATGTATTAAACACTACTGCAGAAGTGTGAGTCACCCAATTGTTTTAATGACAAGGCCGGCCCTTTTGTCTGCAAATAAGACCACTTCTTAAAGAGATTCACATGGTTTGTCTACTCATCAATGCAAAGTGGAGAAAACAGGTCGCGTCATTCACTGTTTGCGCTCCTTGATGACCACTTGGCGGACACTATTTCAACTATAGGAATAACTCACCTCCCCTTTGCCACCTAGGTTTTTTTGTCTATTTCTATGCTTGGCTCTTTGGGCTCCCTTTTTAGTGGGTCACTGAGTTCACTCTTGACCTTTGTCCTTTCCCAGCTTTGTTTCTTCTTGGTTTTGTCTTTTCCTTAAATTTGAGCTCTCGGGGCTATCTTCCTAGCTTTGTTGGCTCCTTGGGCTCTTCTCTCAGTGGTTCTTCCTTTTGGCCTTAAGGCCTTTAAATGCATTTGGGTTCACGCTCAAGCCTTTAAAGATCAACGGCTATTTCACTACCGTAAAGTTGACGTTCATGCACCCGTCACCATTTGAAAGCCAACGGCTATTCCATTGCCCTGAATTTGACATCTGTGAGGATGTCATCAGACATCTGGATCCCAACAGCTAGTTCATGATGCTTAATCTTGACGTCTTTAGGCCCGTCACCCTCCTTGGCAATTCCTTTGGCTTTGGAGACGTGTCCCTTCATTTTTTGGCTGAGAGTCCCCCGCAAGGGTACCTGCCCTTCGAGGTCCTTCGAGCTCCTTTTGGTAGTCACATCCTTCAGACAAAATGTTCGAAGGAATTCCTTCAGACATTTTGTCTAAAGGATATGTTTCCTTTATGTTTTTTTTGCTTACCTTTTTTCTGTTGGGCTTTTCCCCAGGGGAATTCCTTCAGGTTTCTCCCTTCAGACTTTCTATCAGGCAAATTTATTCGGACAAAAAGTCTGAAGGAATTCTTTCAGACTTTTGTCCGAAGATTTTGCCTTGTCTTTTATTGTTGCGGGATTTTCTTTCGAAGGATTTCTTTGAACAAAATGTCCGAAGGAATTCCTACGGACATTTTGTCCGAAGAAATTTTGCCTTTGCTTTTCCTTCTATCTTGCCTTGTGGAAATTTCCTTTAGATAAAAAGTCTAAAAGAATACTTTGCCTTGGTCCATTTTTCTCATCACCTGCCCCCCGCAAGGGCTGTTTGGTCTCCAAAATTGCCTTTCAAAAAAGTCACAAAGGTCCTTTTGTCGCCTAAGTGCCCTCCACAGTGTGCTGAAATGGTCCAGTTTGTGCCTGACTACCCTCCACAAGGGCACTTGTTCTTCGAGCTTTTGGAAGACTCCTTTGAACTTTTTGATTGAACCATTTCTTGAACCAAATGTTGAACCAATTCATTGAACCAAACTGACTGAACCAGTCACTTGAACTAATTGATTAAACCAAAACATTGAACCAACTCAGTGAACCAACCAATTGAATGGTCTAAAGAAGCTTTGTAAGAAACATTGCATTCTTTGAACTGGTTCATCATCTGCCGAAAAACATGTGCAACCAAATTTGAATTGGATCAAAAAAATAGGGAAAAAAGGAGACCGATTTTGGCCTGCAAGACCAAAATGGTCAAAACTCCACAAACTCCATCTCATCCAACTGAAACATGGCAACCTCATTGCCATCACACCAAAAAATCTGAATTCTCCCACTCATGGGAACACACAATCTCTTCCCCATCTTCAAATAAGGAGTCTCCATCTAGTGGAGAACAAACCACATCCACATCATCCTCATGCATCTCCTCTTTAATGCCTTCATTTATGGGCTGCTCACAAGCCTCTTCTCTCACATTACCTTTCATGGCAATTTTCTTCATCTTCTTGTCTCTCTTGTACAACTCTCCATGGTTTCACTCTTCAATCTTCCATGTGGCATCTCTCTCTTAAATACAACCACCTTTGATCTCAGGGAGTCCATCATATCCCACACCATCTCTTCTTCCTCTTCACTCTCACACTCTTCATATCTTTCCAACAACAAATCCAATAGTCTGCCCTATGTACTCAACGTCTCCCATTATTTCTCTTAGATCCCTTGATAAGGTCACAAAGGTACTCTCCCATGTCTTTTCCCCTCCTGGTTCATGAATTATTTCTTTAGCTTCAATTTATTCTTCATCGGGTTCATCATCTGACATAACTTTAATGTAATGGACTTGCCCCTTTCCCAAACAACGATGACCTAGTACCCAAGGTTCCTTACAAGTGAAGCATAAGTTTTTCCTCCTTAGCTCATTTCTTGTTTTTGTCTCCTTCCATGATATAATCAAATCTCTTGGTTGGAATCCTCCTCATTAAAATGGTCTTCTATGTTGGCCATATGGTGTTGTCCCTTCCTATCCTGAGAGCATGGTCCATGGTTGTCCACTATTGTCTATTCTTGGTTGTATAAATGGCACAATTTTATTTTTTGGTGTTGATGTCTCTAAATTCAATGCCTTTTTGATTGCTTCTTGGAGGGAGGAAACATTTAAAGGCTTTGACTAAACCCTCGATTGGTTTAATCAATCATTTCATGAACAATACTACAAGCCTCCTTTTAGTAACGTTTGGAACCATCACAGTGAGCCTCTAAAATTCAGAGACATAGTCTTCCACATTGCTAAGTTGTTTTAATAGTGCCAATTCCCAAAAATGAATTTCAGGTTCAACTCTATCTAATCTTTCAATCAAACTCCTAGTATATTCATCATATGATTTAATGAGATCATGCCCTTGTGTAATCCACCTGTAATACCACCATTCTTGAGTTGTTTGTTCAAGATGTAGGGTTGTGAATTTGATTACTTCTTCCATAATAGGACCTACAAATAAGTAGGTATCTAATTTTTGTATCCATGCTCGAGCTGTGCATTTGTTATAGCCATCAAAAGCAGACAAAGTCAATTTACCCAATGCATGTTGAAGATCTCTAAGTATTTTGGGGTCTATGCTCTGTTTTGTTACCATTTTGATTTCTTTTCATTGCCATGAAATTTATTAGTATTTCTCTCCATATTTCATTTGAAAGGGCTTGATATTCTTCAAAACTAGATGCAATGTTCTAAGCCAATGAAGTTTGGGTTTCTTCTTCCATTATTGATTCTTCTCTTGAAATATATTTACACTGAAAAAGGTCTATTTAAAAACCTCATGGTTGTTTTTTGAGGGATTTAATTATTGCTAGTATTAGAATGGCTATTTTCACCATTTTGATATCTATGATTTGTCAAAGATTGCATTGCAAGAGCTAACTAAGTCATTGTATTAGCCAATTATTCTTGTCCTTGAATAAGCCTATCAATCTGTTCATCATCTCAGTTCTTCTCTCCCATATTTACCCTTTCTTCTCCCTTTTCGATTTCTTCCCTTTGTTAATCAGAACCCTTATTTTTATTTTTCAAATAATAGCGGATCTCTTTATCATCACCTTGCATGACGTTTTCCCCACAGACTGGCAGGGCAAAAGCTTTGATACCTTTATAATATTCCTACTCAGAATAATATTCCTACTCAGAATATTATACTAACATTTGGAATCCTTGGAAATCTATTTACAATAAATATAGATTTTATACCTGAAATAACAATTTAAATAATAAAATGAAATAGCATTCAGAGTTTTCAAATCTCAAATAATATCATGTGAATCCTCAAGGGGTTTTATCCTTGATTTATCGTCATGTCAAGGGTTTTCGTTCTTGAAATCAACTTACACAATGTAATGTCCCTAGGTCTGCATCAAAAAAAATGGACGCTCCCACTAAAGCCCAGATCATTATGAGACTTCCTTCGACTTTTAAAACTCCTCATGCACCTTTCTAACTATGATTCTTATGTGAATTATCTATAAGAAGTGTCTCAAAAGCATTTATTACATAGTAAAGAATAGTGGATGTACTTATCTCACATGATTAATGTACTAGATCCAAAATTTGGATCATGCCTCCCTAATTTAGAGGCTTTTAATCCCTTAAATATTTAGGAACTCAGTAAATGAGGTAATTTTTTCCCCGTCTCTTCTTTGGAATACCATTTGGCCTTGTTGGTTAATCAACCCTTTAACCCAATCTACCATATTTAAGAGGCTTAAGCTTCTTAGTTTTACCTTGGATTTTTTCTCTACTCAAGGACAGCCATACCTTGTCTCCAAAAAGGAATTTAAGTTGAGTCTTATGCTAATCATGTCTTGGTTTGTACTCAGCTTATGACTCCTTTAGCCTCTCTTGCACTTGGAAGTGAATTTGTTGAATTTTATCAATGAACCTTTCAGCTTTCTAGATCTCTAGATTCACTTTTCCATTTCTTTTGTGTTGCTCCCCAAAAGATCATCAATGCAAATGGAGGTAAGTAACCAAAACAAGTTTTAAAAAGAGATCAATTGATAGAAGAATAAAATCTCGGGTTATAGGAATGTTGAATACAAACCAATTTTTCATCCCTAGTCTTAGGACGCTTCCTATTGTACCTCTCAAAATCCTCACTAAGGTTCTATTCACCACTTTGGTCACTATCTTTGCAAGCACAGTCTAAATCTTGTAGATCTATTGTCTTGAGGCAACAAAACTTTTGCTATAGTATTTTCTGCTAGAACCTACCCAACACCTATAGATCTAATGCTTGGAGTACAAGAATCTTCTGCTCTTTTTCTTTCCCATCCAATACACCTCTCAGGATTACTTAGGCAAGTCCAAGTAACCACACCTCTGAAAAGGGACCATTGTTATATCGCAAAGATTATGCCAATCCATAGTCTTACCAAACCCAGTTTGAAACCCATGGATATGCCACTTAAGTAGGTGAATCTTTCACTCTAGTTTTTTCTACCAAATTCAACCCAGAATCTTCAACTCTAGTAATTAGGGTACGCTTGACTTCCACTTTGGTTCTTTCTCACCTGTTATGCCTTTCTAATTTCTAAGGTTCAACATAAGACACTCCAAAACTACCTTGATACACGCATTTGTCCTCCAGCCAGAGGTCCTCCAAAAGGTTATGTGGACCCAGGCCATCTGGGTCTAAGTCGGAGTCATCACCCTTATATTTTTGTTCTTTCCCATCACAACAAAAGGGTTTTAAGGATCCCACAACCTTAGTAGATCAAATAACAAAAAATTAGGATAAAGCTTTCCCCAAAACTTTGGTTGCAGAACTATCACAAGAAAACTCCTCGATAATTTGACAAACAACCAAGGAATTATGAAGGCTTGAAACAATGAGTCTTCCATTGATCTTCTATCTCCATAGAACATCCATACAACCTCCACAACACTGTAGCACAACTAGTGGGCATGCACACACCCACTCAACCAAACCGACGCTAAATCATAGCAATGAGAGCTAAATGAATTGAAACATGGATCCATCTAGGCACCCAACAAAGAGAACGCCATCTCAAACTAAACTAAAATCCCCAAGGGATTTGCCAAAGACCTGTTGGAATAATTGTCATTGATGTCAAAGGGTAATCATGAATCTGATTAATGGCAAAAGTATTTTGATGAAAGAAATAAATTAAATGGATATTTAATTTAATTGAGGTAATTAAATGTGCAAGTGACAGTCATATTCTTGCGTAGAATCTAAGACAAATTAACTATGTCTAACGGGTTTGAAGAGATAATTATGGCAAAGGTTTCAAGGTATTTTTTGGGAAGAGTTTTGACCATTTGAATGGACATTTTCATTTTAAGAATCACAACCTTAATTTGTGGCTTTTCGTGGGTTAATAAATTAGTGCACTGCGAGTGGAAAATTTGTATGTTTGAAAGTAGAAGATATAAAAGAAGATCAAAAATATTTGAAAGTAGAATTTTGTGAGAATATTGAAAGGAAAAACCAACAAGTATAAGGCAGAGCATAGCAACAAAAACACTACAGTGTAGATTGAATCGAAAGGAGATAAACCAGTGTTCTGTCATCTATTGTGTTAGCAACAAATTAGAAATTGAAGAGCGATTCTTGTGAGAAGGTTGGTGCTCTTTTAGGTTGGTGCCTACAAAATTGTATTTGGGGTTGGTGCTCTAGTAGGTTGTTGCTTAAGAATATTTATATTGAGAAAGATTTCTCCATAGTTTTTTCTCAAAAGTTTTCCACGTATATCTAGTGTCACTTTGCATTGTGTTATCTTTTGTTGTGATTTGAATGCTTTGAATATCTTGATTGGAATAAGTGATTAAGTGTAAAAAAAGAAAAGAATATATAATACTAATTTACCCCACTCTCAATATTACCCTGTCCTCAATAAGATCACAAAATCCAAAGACCAGCTCTGTAACAAGTTCAATGTGGATTCCTCAAACATTCACACAAGTTGATGTAGATTCCTCTAATATACACAAAGAAAGAAAGCACTTTGAAATGGATTCCTCTATCATCCATAGTCAAGCCAAAAATAGGCAATCTTCCATTGATCTTCTATCTTCATGAAACTTCTGCACAACTATAACATTCCTAGTGGGAATGCACAACCACTCAGCCAAACAACCGCTAAATAATAGGAATGATGAAGACAAATGAATGGAAACATGGATCCAACCAATCACCCAACAAATAAAATGGCAATTTTATTCATTGTCTCTCTTGTAAAACTCTCCATGGTTGCACTCTTCAATCTTCCATGTGGCATCTCTCTCTTAAATGCAACCACCTTTGATCTCAGGGAGTCCATCATATCCCACACCATCTCTTCTTCCTCTTCACTCTCACACTCTTCATATCTTTCCAACAACAAATCCAATAGTCTGCCCTATGTACTCAACGTCTCCCATTATTTCTCTTAGATCCCTTGATAAGGTCACAAAGGTACTCTCCCGTGTCTTTTCCCCTCCTAGTTCATGAACTATTTCTTTAGCTTCAATTTATTCTTCATTGGGTTCATCATCTGACATAACTTCAATGTAATGGACTTGCCCATTTCCTAAACAATGATGACCTAGTACCCAAGGTTCCTTACATGTGAAGCATAAGTTTTTCCTCCTTATCTCATTTCTTGTTTTTGTCTCCTTACATGATTTAGGCAAATCTCTTGGTTGGAATCCTCCTGATTGAAATGGTCTTCTATGTTGGCCATATGGTGTTATCCCTTCCTATCCTGAGAGCATGGTCCATGGTTGTCCACTATTGGCTATTCTTGGTTGTATAAATGGCTCAATTTTATTTTTTGGTGTTGATGTCTCTAAATTCAATGCCTTTTTGATTGCTTCTTGGAGGGAGGAAACATTTAAAGGCTTTGATTAAACCCTCGATTGGTTCAATCAATCCTTTAATGAACAATACTACAAGCCTCCTTTCAGTAACGTCTGGAACCATCACGGTGAGCCTCTGAAATTCAACGACATAGTGTTCCACATTGCCAAGTTATTTTTATAGTGCCAATTCCCAAAAATGAATTTCAGGTTCAACTCTATCGAATCTTTCAATCAAACTCCTAGTATATTCATCATTTGATTTAATGAGATCATGCCCTTGTGTAATCCACCTGCGATACCACCATTAATGAGTTGTTTGTTCAAGATGTAGGGTTGCAAATTTGATCACTTCTTCCATAATAGGACCTAAAAATAAGTAGGTATCTAATTTTTGTATCCATGCTTGAGCTGTGAATTTTTTATAGCCATCAAAAGCAGACAAAGTCAACTTACCCAATGCATGCTGAAGATCTCTGAGTATTTTGGGGTCTATGCTCTGTTTTGTTACCATTTTAATTTCTTTTCATTGCCATGAAATTTATTAGTATTTCTCTCCATATTTCATTCGAAAGGGCTTGATAGTCTTCAAAACTAGATGCAATGTTCTCAGCCAATGAAGTTTGGGTTTCTTCTTCCATTATTGATTCTTCTCTTGAAATAAATTTACATTGAAAAATGTCTATTTAAATACCTCATGGTTGTTTCTTGAGGGATTTAATTATTTCTAGTATTAGAATGGCTATTTTCACCATTTTGGTATCTATGATTTGTCGAAGATCGCATTGCAAGAGCTAACTAAGTCACTGTATTAGCCAATTGTTCTTGTCCTTGAATAAGCCTATCAATCCGTTCATCATCTCGATTCTTCTCTCCCATATTGACCCTTTCTTCTCCCTTTTTGATTTCTTCCCTTTGTTGATCGAAACCCTTATTTTTATTTTTCAAATAATAGTGGATCTCTTTATCGCCACCTTGCATGACGTTTTCTCCACAGACTGGCAGGGCAAGAGCTCTGATACCTTTATAATATTCCTACTCAGAATATTATACTAACATTTGGAATCCTTGGAAATCTGTTTACAATAAATATAGATTTTATACTTGAAATAACAATTTAGATAATAAAATGAAATAACATTTAGAGTTTTCAAATCTCAAATAATATAATGTGAATTCTCAGGGGTTTTATCCCTGATTTATCGTCACGTCAAGGGTTTTCATTCTTGAAATCAAGTTACACAATGTAATGTCCCTAGGTCTACATCAAAATAGATGGACACTCCCACTAAAGCCCAGATCATTATGAGACTTCCTTCAACTTTGAAAATTCCTCATGCACCTTTCTAACTATGATTCTTATGTGAATTGTCTATAAGAAGTGTCTTAAAAGCATTTATTACATAGCAAAGAATAGTGGACGTACTTATCTCACATGATTAATGTACTAGATCCAAAATTTGGATCATGCCTCCCTAATTTAGAGGCTTTTAATCCCTTAAATATTTAGGAACTCAGTAAATGAGGTAATTTTTTCCCCGTCTCTTCTTTGGAATACCATTTGGCCTTGTTGGTTAATCAACCCTTTAACCCAATCTACCATATTTAAGAGGCTTAAACTTCTTAGTTTTACCTTGGAGTTTTTCTCTACTCAAGGACAGCCATACCTTGTCTCCAAAAAGGAATTTAAGTTGAGTCTTATGCTAATCATGTCTTTGTTTGTACTCAACTTGTGACTCCTTTAGCCTCTCTTGCACTTGGAAGTGAATTTGTTGAATTTTATCAATGAACCTTTCAGCTTTTTAAATCTCTGGATTCACTTTTCCATTTCTTTTGTGTTGCTGCCCAAAATATCATCAATGCAAATGGAGGTAAGTAACAAAAACAAGTTTTAAAAAGAGATCAATTGATAGAAGAATACAATCTCGGGTTATAGGAATGTTGAATACAAACCAAGTTTTCATCCCTAGTCTTAGGACGCTTCCTACTGTACTTCTCAAAATCCTCACTAAGGTTCTATTCACCACTTCGGTCATTGTCTTACCAAGCACAGTCTAAATCTTGTAGATCTATTATCTTGAGGCAACAAAACTTTTGCTATGGTATTTTTTCCCAGAACCTACAAAACACCTACATATCTAATGCTTAGAATACAAGAATCTTCTACTCTTGTTCTTTCCCATCCAATACACCTCTCAAGATTCTTCAGGTAAGTCCAAGTAACCACACCTCCAAAAAAGGACCACCATTATATCACAAAGATTATGCCAATCCATAGTCTTACCAAACCTAGTATGAAACCCATGGATATGCCACTTAAGTAGGTGAATCTTTCACTCTTGTTTTTTCTACCAAATTCAATCTAGAATCTTCAACTCCAGTACTTAGGGTATGCCTGACTTCCACTTTAGTTCTTTCTCACCTGGTACGCCTTTTTTAATTTTAAGGTTCAATATAAGACACTCCAAAACTACCTTGATACACGCATTTCTCCTCCATTCACAGGTCCTCCAAAAGGTTATGTGGACCCAAGGCATTTGGGTCTAGGTTAGAGTCATCACCCTCGTATTCTTGTTCTTTCCCATCACAACAAAAGGGATTTAAGGATCCCACAACCTTAGTAGATAAAATAACAAAAAATTAGGATAAAGCTTTCCCCAAAACTTCTGTTGCAAAACTATCACAAGAAAACTCCTCAACAATTCAACAAATAACCAATGAACTATGAAGGCCTGAAACAATGAGTCTTCCATTGATCTTCTATCTCCGCAGAATATCCATACAACCTCCACAACACTGTAGCACAACTAGTGGCCATGCACACACCTACTCAGCCAAACTAATGCTAAATCACAGCAATGAGAGCTAAATGAATTGAAACATGGATCCATCTAGGCACCCAACAAAGAGAACGCCATCCCAAGCTAAACTAAAATCCCCAAGGGATTTGCCAAAGATCTACTAAAATAATTGTCATTGATGTCAAAGGGTAATCATGAATTTGATTAATGGCAAAAGTATTTTGATGAAATAATTAAATTAAATGGATATATAATTTAATTGAGGCAATTAAACGTGCAAGTGACAGTCATATTCCTGCGTAGGATCGAAGACAAATTAACTATGTCTAACAGGATTAAAGAGATAATTATGGCATAGGTTTCAAGGCAATTTTTAAGGCTAAAATGGTCTCCAAACATGGCTGACCTAATTTCTAGGAAGTCATCCCACCTTTGGGAGGCATTTTGACCGTTTAAATGGACCTTTTCGTTTGAAGAGTCACAACCTTAATTTGTGGCTTTTCGTGGGTTATAAATTAGTGCACATCGAGTGGAAAATTTGTATGTTTGAAAGTAGAAGATATAAAAGAAGAGCATAAATATTTGAAAGTAGAATTTTGTGAGAATATTGAAAGGAAAAACTAACAAGTATAAGGCAGAGCATAGCAGCAAAAGCACTACAGTGTAGATTGAATCGAAAGGAGATAAAGTAGTGTTCTATCATATGTTGTGTTAGCAATAAATCAGAAATCGAAGAGCAACTCTTCTGAGAAGGTTGGTACTCTGGTAGGTTGGTGCTTACAAAATTGTATTTGGGGTTGGTGCTCTAGTAGGTTGGTGCCTAAGAATATTTATATTGAGAAAGATTTCTCTGTAGTTTTCTCTCAAAAGTTTTCCACATATATCTAGTGTCACTTTGCATTGTGTTATCTTTTGTTGTGATTTGAATGCTTTGAATATCTTGATTGGAATAAGTGATTAAGTGTTAAAAAAGAAAAGAATATATAATACTAATTCACCCCACTCTCAATATTACCCTGTCCTCAACAAGATCGCAAAATCCAAAGACTAGCTCTGTAACAAGTTCAATGTGGATTCCTCAAACATTCACACAAGTTTATGTGGATTCCTTTAATATACACATAGAAAGAAATCGCTTTGAAATGGATTCCTCTATCATCCATAGTCAAGCCAAAAATAGGCAATCTTCCATTGATCTTCTATCTCCATGAAACTTCTGCACAACTGTAACATTACTAGTGGGAATGCACAACCACTCAGCCCAACAACCACGAAATCATAGGAACTATCTATAGATCCAACTGAGGATATCCAGGAGTGATTTAAGAGAAAATCTTCAGAACTAAATTCATTTAGAAGATCATGGAAGAAAAATCCTATCCATGGGGCATGGTTAGAAGAGTGTGTGATAAATATGAGGTCCAACTTCTTGCCTTCAATTCATATGATAATAAGTTTGACATCTACAAATCTTATAATACCTTTGAAAAATTATGGAAGATTCACAAAGAAAATAGAAGGTAGAAGAAAGGGGGAAAGTCAAAACCTCAAAAGATTGCTAATGAAAAAATTGTGAAATAAAAATAACAGTAAAATCTAGAGCCAAAAGACATCATTGAGAAAGAACAGGAGGGATTCAACATGTAGGGTGGGGATAAAATCCTTTGATAGTAGAAGATGTTTTATTGACTTCTAATGATTGCATGTATATCAATGAAGTCAAGGAGGAACAGGAATCACTAGATGAATGCAAATATCCAAACATGGAAATAGATGTGCCAATCCATGAGCTACCTAATAATCCTCCAAAAGGTGAGTCGTTGTCATATATGATTGTATTTCAGGGTATCATGTTTGTATTGTGAAATAGATGTGCCAATCCATGAGCTACCCAACGATCTTCCAAAAGGTGAGTCATTGCCATATATGATTGTATTTCAAGGTATCATGTTTATATTCTTTTGGATCAAATGTGAAGAAAATGTTTGTATTGTTGCTTCATCCTTGACCAATAATGTTGATTCTCCTAAATAGATGTATTGAGAAGGTTCCCAACAAGTTCAATGTGGATTCCTAAAACATCCACACAAATAAGTTGATTTGGGTTCCTCTAACATCCACATAAAATGAAAGCACTTTGAAATGGATTCCTCTATCATCCATAGTCATGCCAAAAATAGGCATTCTTCTGTTGATCTTCTATCTCTGTGAAAAATCCACACAATTGTAACATCACTGTGGGAATGCACAACCACATATCCAAATAGCAACTGAATCACAAAGAGGAAGCCTAATAAATTAATACATGGATCCAACTAGGCACTCAACAAAGAGAATGTTATCCCAACCCAGTCTTAGTTTGTTACCAATGACACACCCCATACAGAAAAATGAAAACCCACTACATAGGAAAGACAAAGAAGTGCAAGCTTCTGCACTAAGTAAACAAAGATTTAGATTGGGACTTTCTTGCCCAGTAGGTTTTTTAAAACATAAAAAATAACAATCAAAACAACCAAGCTTCCTCCATTTTCACATAGGAGAGGGAGAAAACAACTATTAGACTATATGAAACAAGCACTTGTATGATAATATCAATGTAAAACAAGAGCATAAAGGGTAAAAAATAACCACCAGTCATATAAGTGGAGTAATCTACCCTTAAGAAGATAAGCTACTTCACGAGTCTATCATCGATATTTCCCCAAGCCATTGTCTTACCAAGTATAGTCTAAATCTTGCAGACCCACTCAACCAAACAAATGCTAAATCACAGCAATGAGAGAGCCAAACGAATTGAAACGTGGATCCATCTAAGCACCCAAAAAATAGAATGCCATCCCAAGCCAAACTAAAATCCTCAAGGGATTTCCCAAAGATCACAAAATCCCAAGACTAGGTTCCCAAAAAATTCAATGTGGATTCCTCAAACATCCACACAAGTAAGTTGATGTGGATTCCTCTAACATCCACATAGAAAGAAAGCACTTTGAAATAGATTCCTCTATCATCCATTGTCAAGCCAAAAATAGATAGTCTTCCATTGATCTATCTTCGAGAAACTTTCATAGAACTGTAACATTACTAGTAGGAATGCAAAAATACTCAGCCAAACAACTGTTGAATCATAGGAATGAGGTAGCCAAATGAATAGAAACATGGATCCAACCAAGCACCCAACAAAGAAATGCCATCCCAACCCAGTCTAAAATCCATAAGGGATTTTCCAAAGATTAGCCAAATCCCAAGATTGGGTCCGCAACAAGTTTAATGTGGATTCCTCAAACATCCACATAGGTAAGTTGATGTGGATTCCTCAAACATCCACATAGGTAAGTTGATGTGGATTCCTCTAACATCCACATAGAAATAAATCACTTTGAACTGGATTCCTCTTTCTTCCATAGTCAAAACCTTTCTTGAGTTGTTAACAATGGCACACCCCATAGAGAAAAAAGTAAACCCACTACATAAGAAAGACGAAGAAATGCAAGCTTCTGCACTAGGTATACAAAAAGTTAGATGAGGACTCTCCCACCCAGTAGGTTTTTTGAAACATAAAAAGTAGAAATAAAAACAACCAAGCTTCCTCCCTTTTCCAACAGGGGAGGGAGATAACTTAATAGCACATAGAGTTTGTTGTTTGTTAATTCCAAGTGGGCATAACAATCTAGGGTTACATTTTTGAATTTTGCACGCATAAAGTTGGCTATGGTTTAACCCAATATATTCTTTTTTGTACTTTGCATTGCAATATGATTTCAATAAAAATCTTGCTCTCCTTGGGCTTTCAGCAACTTTAATTATTTCTATAAAATTCCAAGGTAAAATGGATTTATCCTTAATTTTCATAATTTATGGTTTATTTAGAATCTTAGATTTAAACTTAAAAACAACTTATTGATAAATCCCATAATTTGGTATTTCAACTGGAAAGGGGCATTACAATGGAATAAGAGAATTGATCTTGTCAACCTGTAGGGTTATATTGAATTTTTAATGTAGAATAATGAAAAATCAAAGAGAAAGATCTACAAATCCAATTAAGGATATCCTGGAGTGATTGAAGAGCCAAAATTTTAAGAACCAACTATTGGAGCAATTTATTATTAGCTATGCAAATCTATATTTACCTAGAAGATCACGAAATAAAAATCCTATCCACGAGGCATGGTTAGAAGAGCAAGGTGATAGATATGAGGTCCAACTTCTTGCCTTTGACGCATATGATAAAAGTTTGACATCTACAAATCTTATAATACATTTGAAAAATTCTTGGATATTTACAAAGAAAATAGAAGTAGAAGGTAGAAGAAAGAGGGAAAGTGAAAACCTCGAAATATCGCTAAAGAAGAAATCATGAAGTAAAAACAACAGTCAAATCCAGAGCCACAAGACATCATTGAGCAAGAACAGGAGGGATTCAACATGTAGGGTGGAGATAAAGATCCTTTCATAGTAGAAGATGTTTTATTCACTTCTAATGATTACATGTATATCAATGAAGTCGAGGAGGAAAAGGAATCACTCGTTGATTGCAAATAGCCAAAGATGGAAATAGATGTGCCAATCCATGAGCTACCCAACAATCTTCCAAAAGGTGACTTGTTGCCATATATGATTGAATTTTAGGGTATCATATTTGTATTGTTTTGGATCAAATATGAAGCAAATTTTTGTATTGTTGCTTCATCCTAGGTAATCCTTTTTAAAAGAAATATTTTTTTAAAACTTCAAATAAAAATTTATATAATAAAATGAATTTTAATCAAAATTTTTGAATAATAAAGTAATTAATCCACAAGGGGTTACATTTTTGGGCTATTTGATAATAAGGGTTTTCATCCTAGAGATCAAGTTTGCAATTAAGGGGTTATGTCCTTAAGAGCTTTTATTGATGCTTGTACAAAGTTATATATTTTAATGTATTTTATTTGATGCCTTCTTCCAAAACAAAGTTGGAGTATTTATAGCGTCAAGACTTACATTAAAAAGATGTCTCCTCCCAAAAGTGGCAACTCTCCCAAATGTGTCGAGTTTTCCAATGGCTGTCATTAAATAATTAAATATACTAATGCTCCCTTCATGAAAATGTTCTCCTCCCTTGAGTGTGGCACTCTTCTTTGAGTACAACAATTTAATGGCAGTGATTTAATAGCATTGATTGAACATATTGCAGCAATTTCCTTGAGGGTAATTTAATGACAAGTAGTCTCTAATTTGATTCCAATGATCTCCTTATTGGGGATATTACAATATATCATCTGGAGGCAACAAAACTCTTGCTCTGGTATTTTCTCCCAGAACCTACCCAACACCTACAGATCCAATGCTTGCAGTACACAAATCTTTTGATCTTGTTCTTTCCCGTCCAATAGGACTTTCAGGGTTTTTTAGGCAAGTCCGAGTAGCCACAACTCTGAAAAATGACCACCATTCTATCGCAAATATTATGCAAGTCTGTAGTCTTACGAAATCTATTATGAAACCCGTCGATATGCCATGTTGAGTAAGGGAATCTTTTGCTATAGTTTTTTCTGCCATATTCCACCCAAAATCTTCAACTCCAGTACTTCGAGTACACTAGACTTCCGCTTTGGTTCTTTCCCACCTGGTAGGCCATTCAAATTTCTGGGGCTCAACATAGGGCACTTAAAAAATTGCTTTGATACACGCATTTGTCCTGCAGGTGCAGGTCCTCCAAAAGGTTGTGGATCTAGGCCATCTGGATCTGGGTCGGAGTCATCACCCTCATACTCTTGTTCTTTACCATCATAAGAAAAACTATCACAAGAAAACTCCTAAGCAATTTAATAGCATCCAAGGAACTAGGAATTGATCTTTTGTCTCCGCAGAACTTCCATACAACCTCTGCATAACTTTAGCACAACTAGCAGGCATGCACACCCACTTAGATAAACAAACATTAAATCACAACAATGAGAGAGCCAAATGAATTGAAACATGGATCCATCTAGGCACCCTTCAAAGAGAACACCATCCCAAGCCAAACTAAAATCCCCAAGGGATTTGCCAAAGATCACAAAATCTCAAGACCGGGTCTAAAACAAGTTTAATGTGGATTCCTCAAACATTCACACAAGTAAGTTGATGTGGATTCCTCTAACATCCACATATCAGGAAATAACTTTGAAGGTGATTCCTCTATCATCCATAGTCAAGCCAAAAATAGGGAGTCTTCCACTGATCTTCTATCTCCATGAAACGTCTGCATAACTGTAACATTACTATTGGGAATGCACAACCACTCAACCAAAAAACTATTGAATCATAGGAATGAGGTATCCAAATGAATGGAAACATGGATCCAAACAAGCACCCAACAAACAAAATGCCATCCCAAGCCAGTCTAAAATCCCTAAGGGATTTTCCAAATATTAACCAGATCCCAAGACTGGGTCCGCAACAAGTTCAATGTGGATTCCTCAAACGTCCACACAAGTAAGTTGACGTGGATTCCTCTAACATCCACATAGAAATAAAACACTTTGAACTAGATTCCTCTTTCATCCATAGTGAAAACCTTTCTTGGGTTGTTACCAATGGCACACCCCTAAGAGAAAAATGTAAACCCACTTTATAGGAAAGATGAAGAAATGCAAGCTTTTGAAATAGGTAAGCAAAAAGTTAGACAAGGACTTTCCCACCCAGTAGGTTTTTTGAAACATAAACAACCCTTAGATTTTGTTGTTTATTAATGCCAAATGGGCATAATAATCTAGGGTTACATTTCTGAATTTTGCACGCATAAAGTTGGCTAGGTTTTCAACTAATATATTATGTTTTTTACTTTGCATTGCAATCTGATTTCAATAAAAATCCTGCTCTCCTTGGGATTTTAGCCACTTTAATTATTTATATAAAATTCCAAGGTAAAAGGGATTTATCCTTAATTTTCAAAATTTATGGTTTATTTAGAATCTCAAACTTAAAAACAATTTACTGACAAATCCCATAGTTTGGTATTTCAACTGGATGGGTGCATTACAATGGTATAAGAGCATTGATCTTGTCAACCTGCAGGGTTATATCAAATTTTTAATGTAGAATAATGGAAAATCAAAGAGAAAGATCTAAAGATCCAATTGAGGATATCCTAGAGCGATTGAAGAGCCAAAATTTTAAGAACCAACTATTGGAGCAATTTATTATTAGCTATGAACATCTAACTTCATTTAGAAGATCACAAAAGAAAAATCCTATCCATGAGGCATGGTTAGAGGAGTAGGATGATAGATATGATGGCCAACTTCTTGTCTTTGGTGCATATGATAAAAAGTCTGACATCTACAAATCTTATAAAACCTTTGAAAAATTCTTGAAGATTTACAAATAAAATAGATGTAGAAGGTAGAAGAGGGAAAGTCAAAACCTCAAAATATTACTAAGGAAGAAATCATGAAGTAAAAAGAACAGTCAAATCCAAAGCCACAAGACATCATTGAGCAAGAACATGAGGGATTCAACATTTAGGGTGGGGATTAAGATCATTTGAGACTAGAAGATGTTTTATTGACTTCTAATGATTGCATGTATATTAATGAAGTTGAGGAGGAAAAGGAATCACTGGCTAAATGCAAATAGACAAAGATGGAAATAGATGTGCCAATCAATGAGCTACCCAACGATCTTAAAAAGGTGAGTGGTTGCCATATATGATTGAATTTTAGGGTATCATGTTTGTATTATTCTGGATCAAATATGAAGCACATGTTTGTATCGTTGCTTCATCCTTGGCCAATAATGTTGTTGATCTCCCAAATGGATGTATTGAGGAGGTTCGCAACAAGTTCAATGTGGATTCCTCAAACATCCATGCAAGTAAGTTGATGTGGATTCCTTTAACATCCCCATAGAAGGAAATCACTTTGAAATGGATTTCTCTATCATCCACAAACATGCCAAAAGTAGGTAGTATTATGTTGATCTTCTATCTTTGTGAAAAATTTGCATAACTATAACATTACTAGTGGGAATGCACAACCAATGGCAAGCTTGGCATTGAGTGATGGAGAAAGAGAGGTCCAAGTGACACTCTGTGGATATCTCTAATACAATGTTAATTATGACATCCTATAAGGGAAGAAGTTGAGGAGGGACATCCAAATAATACCGTAAAGGAGAAAACCTATCAATAGAGGCATCAATAGATTAGAGGATCAAACTAGCCTCAAAACCCACAGAGATGAAACTATCATAAATTCCATCCTTCCAAGGCACAACCTATTTGACAAGCTCCATATGCATACTGGAAAAGATAAAAGCCCACAAAGATGATAGGTTTTGAAACAATATTGAAAGATGTAGATTATTTGTTTATCATCCTCTATGAGATTCCCATTGGGCTCTCAAGCTGTTAGAATCCTCTCTGATTTTTTCTTTCTAATTAGATCAGATGGGTCTTTCCAAATTTATCTTTGATAATATGGATGGTAAACATGCCATATCATGAATTATGATTATTGTATATTATGTTGGAGAGAGATAATTTCAGGAAGATTTCAACTATTTCATTTAATGAGGCAAATGGATGTCAAATTTGGGGAGTGGGATCTAGAGAGTCATCACTATATTGTTAATATTGATATTTAAAAAGATATTTATTTGGAGATGTATCCAAAATGTGCTAACTTAGATTTTATACACCAAGTGTTTGACAACACGTCTCAAAGAGATGTTTTTTAGAATAATGTGATTTCTAGGTATGGGTACAAAAGGGCATGTGGACAAGGGACTATTTTAGTTGGATCAAATGGGGATGCAAGGCATGAAGCCAAATTTGGCCATATCAGTTTAATTGTTGACCTTTTTGCATGGAGTCATGCAGGGCAATTTAAATAGGATTGCAAATACTTTGAAAGCACGATTTCAGATTATATTAATAGTCCATGCACCTATATCATAGACTTGCTTGGCCTTGCTACCTATTTGTAGAAAGAATACATCTATATATGGGGATATGATTGTGTGGTGCTTGTCAATTCTATCAAAAGATAGCACTAGGAGAAATAGTGGGAAACTGCCTCTTTGTAATAGGCCTAAATTTTCTAAACATTATGTACTTCTCCTAAACAATTATGTTGCTTTGAGATGGTGTAAAAAATGATGAAAGAGAGGAGTTTTAATTTAATACCAAGATGTAGCTGGATTGTTAGTAATAACAAAGTTCATCACTGCATGTAGGAAACAGATCATACCTGCTAATTGAAAAACATATGAAAATTGGAGAGCTTGGTGAGGCAGACGAAGGCAGTAGAGTTTTTATTATGTACCCTACACGATTTTTTTCTTGTGTAATGTACATAGGAAGAGAAAGAGTGCACTCACCTTTTGGTTCAAGGATATCCTACCTTTATGTTGAGTGCCACACAACTACCAAATTCATTTCAAACATTGTTGGGCAAAAAACATATGCAGTTAATGATGTATGTGTGTCATTTAACGGATGGACAATCTACTTGTCATCAGTTTTGGTGTTTCCCAAAAAAATAAACAATCGGTACAAGTGTGCACCTGATCCACATTTTAGGAGCAATCTACTTGGAAAGAGTGCACTCACATTTTGGTTCATAAATAACCTACCCTTGTGTTGAGTGCCACACAACTGCCAAATTCATTTCAAACATTGTTCGACAGAAAACATATGCAGCTAATGCTATATGTGTGTGATTTAAAGGATGGACAATCTACTTCATCAGTTCTAGTGTTTCCAAACAAAATAAACAATCGGTACAAGTGTGCACGTGATACACATTTTTGGAGCAATCTGCATGGACAATGCATTAAATGTAACATGTTATAACATAAACAAAATTGAAGTAGATGATATAAAAGGGGATGAGGAACAATATTACAATGTAAAAAAACTTCATTGATATGTGAGAGGTATGCACAAAGGTAAAAAATCTCTGCAAAGAGACGTCTTTCTCTGAAAATACTTTTCTTTCTACATTTGGATGTCACTTTTTTTATACCATTACATAGTAATAAATGAAAAGACTCAAAATAGAATGTGAAGTGATTATCCTCTAGAATCTTGAAGATTATATGACAAGTACCACTTCGTGAAGAGTAAATGTCATGACACAAACTCATCGACACTCTGAATTTTGGAATTGTCCACATTTTCTAATTTTGCTATTTCAAGGCCTTTTGGAACATTTTACAGGGTCAAAATGTCCATGTCCATAAACATAGGCCTTCGAGAACCAATTTAGTAGGCATATCTAGAACATGGCCTATGCCTTTGGATGCATAATTTTGTTTCAAATTCCAACCAATAGTCAAGAAACTACAACCCCAACAATGTGACCTAGTTTGTCGGCATTTTTTCAAATTTTGTCTCTACCTAATGCCTGAATTATCATGCCTTGTGGCCTTTATATTTTATTTTCACGAGTACATAGTTTTTTGTTATTTTGATTGGATTTTTTTGTTAGTCAAAGGGCTCTTTTCAAATTTGTAGAGAATGGATGTATCTCATAAAACAGAAACAATAGAAAAATATACAACCATGATCCTTACATTATGGACAAAACTTTTCAAGACTTGTCAAAGCCAATATGGGCATACAATCTATTTTTGCAAGTGGCACAAAATATATTTTAATAATTTAGTTCCCCTATACTGAAATGAAGCTCCAATACTTTTAACTTTATATATTTGATGTTATATGTTTTTCAATTGCTGCTACCAGGTCCATGGTCTCCTTCTCAACCTCTTCACTAAGATTGTATTATGCAAATATTCTAACTTGAATGTTTTCTCTGAAAGATGTAACTGCCTACTTTATAATATCTTTTTAAGAAGACTTATGTTACATTGAATAATTTTTGTTCTATTAGTTTTGGCTCACCTGATGTCTTTGTTATCTTTCCTTCCACAATTTCCCCTCTAATATGGTCAAATTTTTCAAGAAGGTCCCACCCTACATTTCTCTTTATGTTTCCTTATATAGTGCTTGTTTTGGGATATACTTTTTGATGAATTTTTAAACTTGAATACAGCCCATCCATTTAATTGCCAGGTCGTGTACAAATTTCTTAAAGATAAGGACTCTTGAAACAAGATTAGCCTCATAGTTTACCTCAATAAGAAAACTATTACAATTGTCATGAATGTAGGAAACTGCACTTTCAACAACTGCTATTCCCAAACTTCTTGTCATCACACTAGCCTTTATTAGTGCCCTTTGTGCCTACCCCAGTCTCCTCCTATAGGTCCTCAAATCAAAACTTTAACTGCCAATACTCAAACTCATAAAACAAGATGCACGTGTATCATTTATAAACTCTAAACCCTTGTACTATGGTGGAATCAATAACACTAACTTAACAACATTAAGGCATAAAACAAGGTCATACCTACATTTTAGCAATCCTTAGATATCGAAAGTTTCCACTTTATAGGAAAATTAATATCTCATAATTCACACATAATGCACATAGCACCTTTGAGCATTATAGGGTAGTTCCGATAAAACACAATATTCACTCATAGGTTCTCTTTAAATGTACGATCTATTTATGAGAAATAAGGTGACCAAGCTCACGGAAATAATATAATGCAAGTGTTAAGGCATAATTTGTTATAATGAACTTTAAACTTGTAATCCATTCAAAATGAGCAAGCTATTAAGCATAGTTGTCATACTCGTAGTAGGCGACTACTCACCCAGCCAAAAAAAAGTATACTCAACGAGTACTTGCAAATACTCGCCCAAAAAAAATTGAGAAGAAAAAAATAAAAATAGGTCAAGTACTCGTCAGGTACTCTGCGAGTACTCGCCGGTTTAATTTTTTTTCTTTCTTGTGCAGGGGAGTTCGAATGGTGATTTTTCGCCAAGTGGAATTTCTAGTGAGTAACTGACCAATCAACAATTACTCACTGGTTATTCCATATATGCTAATAAGCACTCAAATCCCACATTCATCCATAAAAATAAAATCATGCACAATTGAACCATTACATCAAGTTCTACATGCTTGACAACCAAGAGAAAACCCAGTGGACAACCTAATTAAATGGTTTTAAGAGGGTTATCAATGGAAACAAATTATGGATGACAAGGGATATGAAGGTGCAATGCATTAAAGAACAAGGAAACAATGAAGATAATAACAACAAATGTAATAATTGTAATAGCAAAGTTTATCATGCTATGTTTTGTACAATATATGAGATATCATACGTATGGTGTCTATATGCTCCCTAACGTCATTCTTGTCAATGTAACTAACTACAAAGAATGTAAATGTACATTAATATATAATTGAAAAATATGAAGCATCGGTTGAACCGTTACAAAATTTGATAACAACCACTTCATAACTGATGAATGTTTTGATGTTGCTGATTGTTATTTCTAATGAGCTAGGGTGTATAGTACTAATACTACAAGAGTTGTGCAATAGTGCAAACATGGAGTTAGATCTTGTGGATTGGCACGTAGAGGGGTAACCTAATGACAATGTTGATAGCATTAACACAAGGTTAGATATATAATAGTGGTAAATTGTAGTAAGATATAATAACCCAGATCCTCCTCAATCTATAGCCCCTCCTTGAAGAGAAATGATCCCCATTGCATGGAGTTACAATAAGAGATGGAAACAAATTCGCAACCTGCACCTCTATGAACCATTTTCCCTGGGAAGGTATTTGACATAATATGATGATCTAAAAGACATGTTTTTTTGACATGTCGGTTTGATTCGATCATCAATAACTTGAATCAATTTTGCTAGGATCTTGCAATTTAGATTGATATTTTTTTCCTAAAGAGCCTCTGTAATATCTAAGGTATCCAATAAAGGTGGAAAGTAATGGTGCAAGAGTTCTACATTGAAGGCTAGATGCAATCCAAGTTAAGACAAAAGACTAAGATTGAAAGTGTTCTCTCCTACTTGCTTAAGGATGGTATAGGGCCCATACCAAAAGGGATGAAATTTTCCATAAGGTCATGTCAGTTTTTTGTTCTATTGGTGTATCCAAATTCGATCACCAAGCTAGAAGGTGTACAGTGTCCAACCTTTGTCAAGGTGCTACTTGTATTCCACATTAGCCTATTGCAGAATGATTTGCACTTGTTGTTGAAGGTGATGAATGTGCTCAATCAATTGAACAACTTTGTCAACTTCCTTTTGAGCTAAAGGAGCTTTTGCTATTGATAAAAGAATAAGATAAGCTATGTTGATGAGTGCTAGAGGTTGGAAAACCAGGTAGACTTGAAAAGGGCTATGTACAGTAAGACAAAAGATTGAGATTGAAATTGTTCTCTCTTACTTTCATAGGGATGGTATAGGGTCCATACTGAAGGGGATGAAATTTTTAGTAAGGTCATGTCAGTCTTTTGTTTTATAGGTGTGTCCAGACTATATCACGAACCTAGAAGGTATGCAGCATTTGATATTTGTTAAGGCACTACTTGTATTTCACATTACCCTATTGTATAATGATTTGTACTTGTTTTTGAAGGTGATAAATGTGCTTAATAAATTGAACATCTTTGTCAACTTCCTTTTGAGATAAAGGAGTTGTTGTTATTGATGGAAGAATAAGATAAGCTATGTTGATGAGTCGTAGAGGTTGGAAAACCAAGTAGACCTGAAAAGGGCTATGTATAATAGAGTTGTTCAGAGCTTTGTTGTAATCGTGTTGAAAAAAAAGGTAGGTTTCATTCCAAGTGTGTTGCTTCTTTGAATTGTACACTTCAAAAAGTACACTATCATCCTATTTACCACTTTCGTTTGTCCATCACCCTATGGATGAAAGGCAGAAGATTTGTTCAACTTTGTGTCTAACATAGATTAAAGCATTTTCCAAGAATTGCTCAAGAAACCTATATCCCTATTAGATAAAATGATTTTAGGATTCCAAAGTGAATCCTTACATATTTGAAACATAGTTGACATGTTACCAGAGTAGTTATTGCTTTCTTACAAGGTATGAGAATTGCCATCTTTAATAATATATCAACTACTACTTAAACACAATCAATAATATGCTTGGTAGTAAGGTAACCTCAGATAAAATACATGGAAACAAACTTACAAGGTCTCATAGGAATCGGCAGGTGTGTACAAACCTTGCTTCTTGTTAACCATCTTGGTAATTGTACATGCAGTACAAGACTTGATATATTTGTATACATCATACTTGATATGTGTAAAAAAATACTTCTTCAACACCACAAGTCTTTTTAACTACAAAATGCCCTACAAGTTTTCTAAAATGAGCCTCCCATATTATAGACTCTCTCTCTTTGCCTCATGCAAAACACACGAGCGTCCAAGGTGATATAATAGTCCATCTTGCAAGTAGAAATCTGGAATTGAATTATTGCAAAGCAAATTCTATTAGATATCTAAAAAATCCATGTCCAATGAATAGGATTCTGAAAATGCATTGATTTTATGATTGCATGCATCAAGTACGAAAAGGAGAGCTTGAATAGGTGGATGGCTCAGACAATCTGCAACTAGATTGTCACTTCCCTTCTTATGCTCGATGTTCAGATGAGACAATTAAAGATAAGAAGACCATTTTTGATGCCACTCTTGTTGTAACTTGTTTAGAGTCTCCAAGAACTGAAGTAGCTTGTGACTTGAGTGGATTATAGTTTCCTTTCCCAAGATATAATGCTTCCAATGCTTGTTTTAACAATAGCATAAAACTCATGATCATAGATTGGGTAGTTTTTTACCATTGTGGTGATTGTTTCACTATGATAAGCAACCAAGGGATCATATTTAGTGAGGACTATTCAAAGTATGAAGTTAGATGTGTCTATCTCAATCTCAAATGGTTTCTAAAGATCTGGTAACACAAGTACTGGGATGAAACAAAGTTTGCATTTCAATATAAAATAGAAACAAATAGAGAGACCTAAAAAAAATAGAGAGAACTATTAATGGTAGTGAGTCTTTCCATTCTATGTACTACTATGGCAGTGAGTCTTTGTACTCCAAACCACCTCCAAAACTCATGCCCCCAGTTCTGTACAAGGGATGTTGGATTTACAGCTAAAGCAAGTTTGAACGCAATTGTAACCTTCGTTACCTCTTCCCATCAATCCTATCCATAAGATTTTTTAATTTCCTTTTTTTGAAGACTTATTATTTGGATTATATGGGAAAGGATGATGTCGAAACCTGACGACTGTTCATTTAATAATTTTGATTCTTCACCAAACAAATGTGAATAAACTATTACTAGAGTGTGAACCCACAATTCTCCTTTAGTGGTTAATCCCAATGACATGATGATCTATCTAATACTATTCTTAAAAACTTTCATGTGTTTATTATCAACACATAAGAAAACAATTGCAGTGCACACTCTAGTCTATGCAAAATATCAAAAGTACAATTTTATTGGATGCCACATCTCCATGTTTGGATAGAGATGGTGTTTGTCACCTATATACCACAAATACTGATCAACATATGCATTTGTAATTTTTTCCAAATGTTTGATTTCATAAACAAGAATCAGATAGCTGTATTAGTCCATAAACATAATACCCACCTTTTTGAAGGAAGTTTGAGTAAGTAGGTGACATTTATTACGTGAAAAAGCGTCATGAGGATTGTCATATGTCTATTAAAAAAGAGCAGACTCTTCTTTCTGTCACTGATTTAATCGTATTGTAATGCTATAAGATTCTTTCAACTACTCAAGTGCCAGTATCGATAGCTTAGTATCATGCTTATATGACAAAGGTGGAAAAGGAATGGAGAAAACTTTCTAAATTCTAGCCACTGCCTTGAAGTGGTATAGATTGCCACAACTTCCTTTGGGGTCACATATGGACCATCTTTCATGTAATTATGTTGTCGTTCCTTTCTATTTTCAAATGTGTCTTCTTTTACTCTCTCAAAAAGTTTATGGATCTCATATTGTTACTATGGGTTGAAAACAAACTCAACTGCCCCCACTCATGCTTATCACATGTCATGATCATTTTACTTTCCTTAGACATGCAAACTATGCACTCTTTGACTCATAAGAGTTTATTTATCAACACTTATATTGGTTATTCTCGAACCTGAACATAGAACAAACATGTCAATGAAATCAAGAACTCTCCACACCACTCCTTCAACTGCTTCACATTACCTTAGAGGCATGTTTTTCAAATCTCCTCCCATGATTGCATCTTTTTTATAGTTTTCATTCGTGTGATGACTTCCAAAGGTCCATTTTTGCTATCCCACACATGGTTGTCTCTGTACTATTGCATTTTCTTGCTCATAATCAGCATTGTGGTGGCTGGAAACTCTACCATAATAGATGAAAATCTCTCATTGATGGTAGGTGGAACATCCTTCCACCTTGTGACTGAAAATACTCTTGTGACTATCAAAAAATTGTGAAAGTGTGCAAGTACAATTGTGCATGTGGTCCACATTTTAGGAGCAATCTGATTGGAAAGAGTGCACTCACCTTTTGGTTCATAAATAACCTGCCATTGTGTTTAGTGTCACAAAACTACCAAATTCATTTCAAACATTGTTGGGTAGAAAATATATGCAGCTAATGCTCTATGTTTGTCATTTAAAGGATAGACAATCTACTTACCATCAATTTTGGTGTTTCTAAACAAAATAAACAATCATTACAAGTGTGCACGTGATCCACATTTTTGGAGCAATCTGCTTGGACAATGCACTAAATGTAACATGTTATAACATAAATAAAATTAAACTAGATGGGTATATTGTTCAATTGAAGAGATCTATAAGAAATCCATATCTGACGAGATATATGGTCTCAAGCCCGACCTATACTTTAAAACAAGATTTTGTTTTGAATCTTGGATCCCAAGTTTGGACACCAAAGTATGAAAGGTGTCTGTGTATTGTTGGACAAATTATTCTTTGCCTTGGTGCAACTAAGAGAACTTGATGTACTGGTCATCATAGTTGTCAACATGGTAATAGGTTTCTTCAAATAATTCTATGAAACCATTAGGTTTCTTCAACTACTTCTATGAAACCATTCCATGTGTCTATGTTAACTTCATTTTCACAATTTTCATGTGTAGTATTTTTCCCATCTTTTTACTAATAAATAATGTTTTAGAAGGGCGAATGTAATATTTTATTGGTTAGAGAATTTATTAACCACGTAATATAAACAAATTAAATTAAGCTAGTTATCTAGTGCATCTACATCTACTTATCCTTCAAACATAGGGATTCCTAAATGACTTGTACCTATATGGCATTTGACCACCAAATGGCTGATGAGAATGAGAGGAGTTGGAAGGAGTCTGTTGCTTGAGAAGTAGTGATAAATAACAAATGATACTTGTTTGTTCACATGCATGGCCTTCTCCCAAATATTCTTGTTGTCTTTGCAATGCTTCCTCTATCATCTAATGAAACATTTTTTAAGTTTGCATTGTCAAAGATTTGTATCCCATTTGAGGACGTGAAGGAAGGTATGATGAAGGGTCATGAGTCTCAAGCCCTAAATTCTTATGATCAAACCTTCATATGAGCAGGGATACAAACAAAAACATAGTTTAGATACACCATGACACCACTCAAAAATTATATTAAGTGTGAAAGCTCTGATACCATTGATCTAGGGCCTAAGAGGTGACCTAGTGGACATCATATTCAAATGGATTTAATAGGAACTGAACAAAAGCAAATTATAAATGATAGAGGATATGAAGGTGCTATACATTAAATAACAAGGGAAGTAAGGAAGACGATAACAACCAAAGTAGAATAATAATAATAAATTAATATGTTAAGTTCTAAACAATATTTGGGAGATCAGATGTACGGTGTCTATGTGCTCCCTAACTTCATTCTTGTCTACATAACTAACTACAAAGAATAGAAATGTGCATTAATATCTATCCACATGTTAATTCCTATAGTTAAAGTCTTCAAAAATTAAGCATATGTGCTCAACAAATTTCCTTATAAATGGCGAACTCATATCATAAGTATTAAAATTATAGTTCATGATCATAGAAAGGCATTTTTTAAAAGGAAAATATATTTTCCTTGCTTATAAGACATGAAGAAGTTAACATCACATTATTCACACATCACATCACCACATCACATTAATAGACACATTACATTATTCAAACATCACATTATTCACATGATTCACTAATCAGGCTCTTTGTTTCATATCCTAATAATTAGAGGACAATCATGGTTGGACACATGTTCTCAAAATTGTATGCTAATGTATTGCAATGCAACTTTTGAGTGACCTAGAGCAGTGACACATCAGATCTAGGGGAAAGGAATGGTTTAGACCAGCCCATCAAACCATTGTTCATATTTTCACACTCCAGGCCATTATTGAGGAAGCATGTCATCGCTCATCCAAATTCTATTGTTGTTTTGTATACTTTAGGAAAGTATTTGATTCTATCCAGAGTGAGGCACTTTTCTAGAGACTCGGGAATATTGGCATTTATGAGACCCTCTTGGCATTCATTATGAGATTATACAACACTGTCCTTGGTCATCTCTGTATGGCTCATGGGATTTCAAACTTTATTAAGAGTAACATTGGGGTCAAGTAGGTATGCCCTTTCTCCCCAACCTTATTTTGGATATACATCAATGATTTAGAGACCTTTATTCATGAGCATATTCAGGCTAGTGATGGGTGTCTTCTTCCCCAAGTTTTGATTTCTATCCTCTTATTTGTAGATGATGTGGTTCTCCTAGCCTCCTTTCCTGAGGGTGTACAGCGACAGTTGGATGCTTTGGATCTCTTTTGTGATATCCAATAGTTGACAGTTAATTTGGGGAAAACCAAAGTCATGGTGTTTAATGGCTTGAAGACCTCCCATCGCCATTTCTTTTTCAGAGGCAAGGAGGTTGAGATTACCACTTCCAATACTTATTTGGGAGTGCAATTTTCTGGTCCATGTTTTAGCTTGAGGCAAGTACTCCAGCCTAAATTAAATAAAGGTTATGGTTTTTTAACTCTTCTTGAATGACAATGTTTTCGACATCACTTTCAGGATGTCTCATCCAAGATGTCACTCATGGATACACTTATCATACCCACAATTCTCTATTGATCTATAGTTTGGGGGTCCTCTTTACTTGAGGGTGATTAGACTGCTGACAAGAGGGTTCAAACACTTCTCCTTCACCACAAGATTAGAGGTAAGCAGATATTACCCCAACACATTATTCTTGTAGAGTTAGGATTGAGACAGATCACCAGATATATAGAGCATATAGGATTTGTCAGCTATGTAGCATCCATGAGACAGAATCCGAGGAGCACTTCATCTTTTGTTGTCCCATTTACTATAAGATCAGGGGGAGATTTTACTACCTATTTAGGAGGACACAGACTCTTTTTGACTTCTTTAGATATGAGGACCAAAGATGTTTGGCTTTATATATACATGAAGCTCTTAAGCTTCGCGATCATTTTATTCAAAAACCCACTAGACCGGTTTCTACTCAGTAGATTACTTCCTTTTTCACATTACTACCTTTGAGGAGATGCACTAAGTGACATATTGACATCAGTACATCCTCACATTACAGATCAATGAGGCCTAGAGACACTATTCATAGTTCCTCAAGTTTTCATCAACATATTCACTTCAAACCTAACATCAGGAGATAGACTAGATCCACCAGAGCTTCACAAAGGATTTTTCCTCCTGGGCAAAGGATTGGATGACAAACCATGCATCATACCACCCCTTCTGTAGGTCATAATTTTATTCATAGATTCTTCTTGTCGGCCTTGGATGTTAGGAGATTTGGATTGAAATCTTGATAGGTTCCCTCCTAGTTCTTTCTTAGGGCTCAGCCTCGTGTTCCCAATGTTTACAAATTCTTGGGGATTGCTCATTTATTTTTCTCCATTCTTTGGACCTGAGCATGGTTGGGTCCTTTGGTGCTTTGGATCATGGTCAATCTTTGCCATGTTTTGTACTATTTCTTTCAGCATTGTTTTTCTTGTTGTTCGAGACCTTTTTGGTTTCTTGTTTTTCCCTGACGCATTTTTGTAATTTGCAATCCCTTTGACCTAATTTTGTGGTCATTAGTTGGACATTAATATATTTATATTTATCTTTATATATATGGCTGAAATTTTTATCTTCCTCCATGTTGACGTTATGGATTGCACCCTTGACAGGAGGCTGAGCTCCTATCTTCCATGCATCACAATGGAAACTTCTCTCTTGCCTGTGGGTTTAGCAAAATTGATGGGAGAGTCTCTAGATAAGGGCTAGCTCCCTTTGATGTATCTCTATGGTCCTGTATTTTCTACTGCTAACAATGGGGGGGTGAAAAGGGAGAAGGATGCTAAAAACAAAACCTAAACTAAATGGTGATACACCAAAAAAGTTGATCTACTTAGCTTGAACATACACTTTCCACCAAGAACAAGCTGATATACACTTCATTTGATATGAGAAACTCTTCTACATCAATGAGCTAGGGGTCCGATGGAGATACAGGGAGGAAGAACTACCAGAGGCATTCTAAGACTCACTTTGGCAGCCTATTCACATGTACCTATATTCTTGCTGTGGACACTTTTGGCTAACCTGTAGAAGAACTCACAATACACTAGACATGTTGGAATCATTCTATGAAAGCATAAGGAAAATGACTTAACAAAAAACAAAAAACATAGACATATACGAAAGTGCAAGCTCAAATAGAGGTAAAAATGCTATGTCTTGATTCAAGGTAAAATCTGGCAGAAATCTGCCTTACAAGCCAAGAGATATCTTCTCAAAATGAGAGAATATAATATATATTATGAAAGAAAGCAAAAGGTGCCCCTTTGGAAAATAAATGACCCATGTTGCATTGAAGACCTTCGAAAGAGGAAGTTGTTGCTGATATCATCCTTTTAGAAGAGGCCTGATAGAACCATCTTATGTAATCACTACTCTTGACTTTGGCACTTAAAACGTATTAACCGCTACTGTAGAAGCGTGAGTCACCCGATTGTTTTAATGACAAGGCCGGCCCTTTTGTCTACAAACAAGACCTCTTATTAAATAGATTCACGTGGTTTGTCTTCTCATCAATGCAAAGTGGAGAATACAGGTCGTGTCATTCACTGTTTGCACTCCTTAATGACCACTTGGCAGACACTATTTCAACTGCAAGAATAACTCACCTCCCCTTTGCCACTTGGGCTGTTTTGTCTATTTTTGCACTTGGATCTTTGGGCTCCCTTTTTGGCGGGTCACTGAGTTCACTCTTGACCTTTGTCCTTTCCCGGGTTTGTCTCTTCCTATTTTTGTCTTTTCTTAGAATTTGAGCTTTCGGAGCTATCTTCCTAGCTTTGCTGGCTCCTTGGGCTCTTCTCTCAACAGTTCTTCCTTTTGGCCTTAAGGCCTTTGAATGCATTCAAGTCTGTGCTCAAGCCTTTAAAGATTAATGGCTATTTCATTACTGTAAAGTTGACGTTCACGTGCCTGTCACCATTTGAAAGCCAACGACTATTCCATTGCCCTGAATTTGACATCTATGGGGACGTCATTAGACATTTGGATCCCAATGGCAAGTTTGCAATGCTTAATCTTGATGTCTTTATGCCCATCACCCTCCTTGGTAATTCCTTCAGCTTTGGAGAAGTGTCCCTTCATTTTTTGGCTGAGAGTCCCCCGCAAGGGTACTTGCACTTTTGGGTCCTTCAGGCTCCTTTTGGTAGTCATATCCTTCAGACAAAATGTTTGAAGGAATTGCTTCAGACATTTTGTCTGAAGGATATCTTTCCTTTATGTTTTTTTCGCTTACCTTTTTCTGTCGGGCTTTTCCCCGAGTGAATTCCTTCGGGTTTCTCCTTTCGGACTTTCTATGGGACGAATTTATTCAAACAAAAAGTCTGAAGGAATTCCTTCAGACTTTTGTCTGAAGATTTTGCCTTGTCTTTTATTGCCGCAGGATTTTCTTCTAAATGATTTATTCAGATAAAATGTCTGAAGGAATTCCTTCAGACATTTTGTCCGAAGGAATTCCTTTGGACATTTTGTTCGAAGAAATTTTACCTTTGCTTTTCCTTCTATCTTTACCCTGCAAAAATTTCCTTCAGACATAAAGTCTAAAAGAATACTTTGCCTTGGTCTTTTTTCCTTTTAAGTGTTTTCCTGCCCTCCATAATTCCTTCAGACATTTTGTCCGAAGGAATTCCTTTAGACATTTTATCCAAAGAAATTCTACCTTTGCTTTTCCTTCTATCTTTGCCTTGCAAAAATTTCCTTCAGACAGAAAGTCTGAAAGAATACTTTGCCTTGGTCTTTTTTCCCTTTAAGTGTTTTCTTGCCCTCCGCAAGGGCACTTTAAGCTCAAAGCCACCCTTTGGACTTTTGCAATGGACCATTTTGCTCATCACTTGCCCCCCAAAAGTGTTGTTTGGTCTCCAAAATTGCCTTTCAAAAAAGTCAAAAAGGTCCTTTTGTCACCTAAGTGCCCTCCACACCCTAATGGAATGGTCCAATTTTTGCCTGATTGCCCTCCGCAAGGGCTCTTGTTCTTCGGGCTTTTGAAAGACTCCTTTAAACTTTTTGATTGAACCATTTCTTGAACCAAACATTGAACCAAACCGACTGAACCAATCACTTGAACTGACTGATTGAACCAAAGCATTGAACCAACTGAGTGAACCAATTGATTGAACCAACCAAGTGAACCAACCAATTGAACTAACTGATTGAACCAACCAATTGAATGGTTCAATGGTTCATCGATTCAATGGTCTGAAGAAGCTTTGTAAGAAGCATTGCATTCTTTAAACTAGTTCATCATCTACCAAAGAACTTGAGCAACCAAATTTGAACTGGCTTAGAATAGCAGGGAAAGAAGGAGACCAATTTTGGCCTACAGGACCAAAATGGTCAACACTCCACAAACTCCATCTCATCAAACTAAAATGTGGAAACCTCATTGCCATCAAACCAAAAAATCTGAATTCTCCAACTCATGGGAACACATAATCTCTTCCCCATCTTCAAATAAGGAGTCTCCATCTGGTGGAGAACAAACCACATCCACATCATCCTCATGCATCTCCTCTTGAATGCCTTCATTTATGGGCTGCTCACAAGCCTCTTCTCTCACATTACCTTTCATTGCAATTTTCTTCATCTTCTCGTCTCTCTTGTACAACTCTCCATGGTTTCACTCTTCAATCTTCCATGTGGCATCTATCTCTTAAATACAACCACCTTTGATCTCAGGGAGTCCATCATATCCCACACCATCTCTTCTTCCTCTTCACTCTCACACTCTTCATATCTTTCCAACAACAAATCCAATAGTCTGCCCTATGTACTCAACGTCTCCCATTATTTCTCTTAGATCCCTTGATAAGGTCACAAAGGTACTCTCCCATGTCTTTTCCCCTCCTGGTTCATGAATTATTTCTTTAGCTTCAATTTATTCTTCATCAGGTTCATCATCTGACATAACTTTAATGTAATGGACTTGCCCCTTTCCCAAACAATGATGACCTAGTACCCAAGGTTCCTTACAAGTGAAGCATAAGTTTTTCCTCCTTAGCTCATTTCTTGTTTTTGTCTCCTTACATGATATAATCAAATCTCTTGGTTGGAATCCTCCTCATTAAAATGGTCTTCTATGTTGGCCATATGGTGTTGTCCCTTCCTATCCTGAGAGCATGGTCCATGGTTGTCCACTATTGTCTATTCTTGGTTGTATAAATGGCACAATTTTATTTTTTGGTGTTGATGTCTCTAAATTCAATGCCTTTTTGATTGCTTCTTGGAGGGAGGAAACATTTAAAGGCTTTGACTAAACCCTCGATTGGTTTAATCAATCATTTCATGAACAATACTACAAGCCTCCTTTTAGTAACGTTTGGAACCATCACAGTGAGCCTCTAAAATTCAGAGACATAGTCTTCCACATTGCTAAGTTGTTTTAATAGTGCCAATTCTCGAAAATGAATTTCAGGTTCAACTCTATCTAATCTTTCAATCAAACTCCAAGTATATTCATCATATGATTTAATGAGATCATGACCTTGTGTAATCCACCTGTGATACCACCATTCTTGAGTTGTTTGTTCAAGATGTAGGGTTGTGAATTTGATTACTTCTTCCATAATAGGACCTACAAATAAGTAGGTATCTAATTTTTGTATCCATGCTCGAGCTGTGCATTTGTTATAGCCATCAAAAACAGACAAAGTCAATTTACCCAATGCATGCTGAAGATCTCTAAGTATTTTGGGGTCTAAGCTCTGTTTTGTTACCATTTTGATTTCTTTTCATTGCCATGAAATTTATTAGTATTTCTCTCCATATTTCATTTGAAAGGGCTTGATATTCTTCAAAACTAGATGCAATGTTCTAAGCCAATGAAGTTTGGGTTTCTTCTTCCATTATTGATTCTTCTCTTGAAATATATTTAAACTGAAAAAGGTCTATTTAAAAATCTCATGGTTGTTTTTTGAGGGATTTAATTATTTCTAGTATTAGAATGGCTATTTTCACCATTTTGATATCTATGATTTGTCAAAGATTGCATTGCAAGAGCTAACTAAGTCATTGTATTAGCCAATTATTCTTGTCCTTGAATAAGCCTATCAATCTGTTCATCATCTCGGTTCTTCTCTCCCATATTTACCCTTTCTTCTCCCTTTTCGATTTCTTCCCTTTGTTAATCAGAACCCTTATTTTTATTTTTCAAATAATAGTGGATCTCTTTATCATCACCATGCATGACGTTTTCCCCACAGACTAGCAGGGCAAAAGCTTTGATACCTTTATAATATTCCTGCTCAGAATAATATTCCTACTCAGAATATTATACTAACATTTGGAATCCTTGGAAATCTGTTTACAATAAATATAGATTTTATACTTGAAATAACAATTTAAATAATAAAATGAAATAGCATTCAGAGTTTTCAAATCTCAAATAATATCATGTGACTCCTCAAGGGGTTTTATCCTTGATTTATCGTCATGTCAAGGGTTTTCGTTCTTGAAATCAAGTTACACAATGTAATGTCCCTAGGTTTGCATCAAAACAAATGGACGCTCCCACTAAAACCCAGATCATTATGAGACTTCCTTCGACTTTGAAAACTCCTCATGCACCTTTCTAACTATGATTCTTATGTGAATTATCTATAAGAAGTGTCTTAAAAGCATTTATTACATAGTAAAGAATAGTGGATGTACTTATCTCACATGATTAATGTACTAGATCCAAAATTTGGATCATGCCTCCCTAATTTAGAGGTTTTTAATCCCTTAAATATTTAGGAACTCAGTAAATGAGGTAATTTTTTCCCCGTCTCTTCTTTGGAATACCATTTGGCCTTGTTGGTTAATCAACCCTTTAACCCAATCTACCATATTTAAGAGGCTTAAACTTCTTAGTTTTACCTTGGAGTTTTTCTCTACTCAAGGACAGCCATACCTTGTCTCCAAAAAGGAATTTAAGTTGAGTCTTATGCTAATCATGTCTTGGTTTGTACTCAGCTTGTGACTCCTTTAGCCTCTCTTGCACTTGGAAGTGAATTTGTTGAATTTTATCAATGAACCTTTCAGTTTTCTAGATCTCTAGATTCACTTATCCATTTCTTTTGTGTTGCTGCCCAAAAGATCATCAATGCAAATGGAGGTAAGTAACCAAAACAAGTTTTAAAAAGAGATCAATTGATAGAAGAATAAAATCTTGGGTTATAGGAATGTTGAATACAAACCAATTTTTCATCCCTAGTCTTAGGACGCTTCCTATTGTACCTCTCAAAATCCTCACTAAGGTTCTATTCACCACTTCGGTCACTATCTTAGCAAGCACAGTCTAAATCTTGTAGATCTATTGTCTTGAGGTAACAAAACTTTTGCTATAGTATTTTCTGCTAGAACCTACCCAACACCTATAGATCTAATGCTTGGAGTACAAGAATCTTCTGCTCTTTTTCTTTCCCATCCAATACACCTCTCAAGATTACTTAGGCAAGTCCAAGTAACCACACCTCTAAAAAGGGACCATTGTTATATCACAAAGATTATGCCAATCCATAGTCTTACCAAACCCAGTTTGAAACCCATGGATATGCCACTTAAGTAGGTGAATCTTTCACTCTAGTTTTTTCTACCAAATTCAACCCAGAATCTTCAACTCTAGTAATTAGGGTACGCTTGACTTCCACTTTGGTTCTTTCTCACCTGGTATGCCTTTCTAATTTCTAAGGTTCAACATAAGACACTCCAAAACTACCTTGATACACGCATTTGTCCTCCAGCCAGAGGTCCTCCAAAAGGTTATGTGGACCCAGGCCATCTGGGTCTAAGTCAGAGTCATCACCCTTGTATTTTTGTTCTTTCCCATCACAACAAAAGGGTTTTAAGGATCCCACAACCTTAGTAGATCAAATAACAAAAAATTAGGATAAAGCTTTCCCCAAAACTTTGGTTGCAGAACTATCACAAGAAAACTCCTCGGCAATTTGACAAACAACCAAGGAACTATGAAGGCCTGAAATAATGAGTCTTCCATTGATCTTCTATCTCCATCGAACATCCATACAACCTCCAAAAAACTGTAGCACAACTAGTGGCAATGCACACACCCACTCAACCAAACCGACGCTAAATCACAGCAATGAGAGCTAAATGAATTGAAACATGAATCCATCTAGGCACCCAACAAAGAGAACGCCATCTCAAACTAAACTAAAATCCCCAAGGGATTTGCCAAAGACCTGTTGGAATAATTGTCATTGATGTCAAAGGGTAATCATGAATCTGATTAATGGCAAAAGTATTTTGATGAAAGAATTAAATTAAATGGATATTTAATTTAATTAAGGTAATTAAATGTGCAAGTGACAGTCATATTCTTGCGTGGAATCGAAGACAAATTAACTATGTCTAACGGGCTTGAAGAGATAATTATGGCAAAGGTTTCAAGGTATTTTTTGGGAAGAGTTTTGACCATTTGAATGGACATTTTCATTTTAAGAATCACAACCTTAATTTGTGGCTTTTCGTGGGTTAATAAATTAGTGCACAGCGAGTGGAAAATTTGTATGTTTGAAAGTAGAAGATCAAAAATATTTGAAAGTAGAATTTTGTGAGAATATTGAAAGGAAAAACCAACAAGTATAAGGCAGAGCATAGCAACAAAAACACTACAGTGTAGATTGAATCGAAAGGAGATAAACCAGTGTTCTGTCATCTATTGTGTTAGCAACAAATTAGAAATCGAAGAGCAATTCTTGTGAGAAGGTTGGTGCTCTTTTAGGTTTGTGCCTACAAAATTGTATTTGGGGTTGGTGCTCTAGTAGGTTGCTGCTTAAGAATATTTATATTGAGAAAGATTTCTCCATAGTTTTTTCTCAAAAGTTTTCCACGTATATCTAGTGTCACTTTGCATTGTGTTATCTTTTGTTGTGATTTGAATGCTTTGAATATCTTGATTGGAATAAGTGATTAAGTGTAAAAAAAGAAAAGAATATATAATACTAATTTACCCCACTCTCAATATTACCCTGTCCTCAATAAGATCACAAAATCCAAAGACCAGCTCTGTAACAAGTTCAATGTGGATTCCTCAAACATTCACACAAGTTGATGTAGATTCCTCTAATATACACAAAGAAAGAAAGCACTTTGAAATGGATTCCTCTATCATCCATAGTCAAGCCAAAAATAGGCAATCTTCCAATGATCTTCTATCTTCATGAAACTTCTGCACAACTGTAACATTACTAGTGGGAATGCACAACCACTCAGCCAAATAACCGCTAAATCATAGGAATGATGAAGACAAATGAATGGAAACATGGATCCAACCAAGCACCCAACAAATAAAATGCCATCCCAAGCCAATCTGAAATCCCTAAGGGATTTTCCAAAGATTACCTAGATCTCAAGACCGGGTCCACAACAAGTTCAATGTGGATTCCTCAAACATCCACAATGGTAAGTTGATGTGGATTCCTCTAACATCCACATAAAAAGAAAACACTTTGAACTAGATTCCTCTTTCATCCATAGTCAAAACCTTTCTTGGGTTGTTACCAATGGCACACCCACTTCATAGGAAAGATGAAGAAATGCAAGCTTTCGCACTAGGTAAGTAAAAAGCTAGATGAGGACTTTCCCACCCAATAGGTTTTTTGAAACATAAATAGTAAAAATCAAAACAACCAAGCTTCCTCCATTTTCCAAGAGGAGAGGGAGATAACAACCCTTAGAGTTTGTTGTTTGTTAATGCCAAATGGGCATAACAATCTAGGGGTATAATTCTGAATTTTGCATGCATAAAGTTGGCTAGGGTTTTAGCCAATATATTCTCTTTTAAACTTTGCACTGCAATCTGATTTCAATAAAAAACCTACTCTTCGTGGGTTTTCTGTGACTTTAATTATTTCCATAAAATTCCAAGTTAAAAGGGATTTATCCTTAATTTTCAAAATTTATGGTTTATTTAGAATTTTAGATTTAAAATTAAATATAATTTACTAACAAATCCCATAATTTTGTATTTCAACTAGAAGGGGGCATTACAATGGTATAAGAGCATTGATCTTGTCACCCTGTAGGGTTGTATCAAATTTTTAATGTAGACTAATGGAAATCAAAGAGAAATATCTATAGATCCAATTGAGGATATCCATGAGCGATTGAAGAGACAACATTAAGAACTAACTTCATTTAGAAGATCATGGAAGAAAAATCCTATCCATGGGGCATGGTTAGAAGAGTGTGTGATAAATATGAGGTCCAACTTCTTGCCTTCAATGCATATGATAAAAAGTTTGATATCTACAAATCTTATAATACCTTTGAAAAATTATGGGAGATTTACAAAGAAAATAGAAAGGTAGAAGAAAGGGGAAAAGTCAAAACCTCAAAAGATTGCTAATGAACAAATTGTGAAATAAAAATAATAGTAAAATTCAGAGCCAAAAGACATCATTGAGAAAGAACAGGAGGGATTAAACATGTAGGGTGGGGATAAAGATCCTTTGATAGTAGAATATGTTTTATTGACTTATAATGATTGCATGTATATTGATGAAGTCAAGGAGGAAAAGGAATCACTAGATGAATGCAAATAGCCAAAGATAGAAATAGATGTGTCAATCCATGAGCTACCTAACAATCTTCCAAAAGGTGAGTCATTGCCATATATAATTGTATTTCAGGGTATCATGTTTGTATTTTGAAATAGATGTGCCAATCCATGAGCTACCCAATGATCTTCCAAAAGGTGAGTCATTGCCATATATGATTATATTTTAGGGTATCATGTTTGTATTCTTTTGGATCAAATATGAAGCAAATGTTTGTATTGTTGCTTCATCCTTGACCAATAATGTTGATTCTCCTAAATAAATGTATTGAGAAGGTTCCCAACAAGTTCAATGTGGATTCCTCAAACATCCATGCAAATAAGTTGATGTGGGTTCCTCTAACATCTACATAAAATGAAAGCACTTTGAAATGGATTCCTCTATCATCCATAGTCATGCCAAAAATAGGCAGTCTTATATTGATCTTCTGTCTCTGCAAAAAATTTGCACAATTGTAACATTACTGTGGGAATGCACAACCACTTAGCCAAATAGAAACTAAATCACAAAGAGGAATCCAAATGAATTAAAACATGGATCCAACTAGGCACCTGACAAAGAGAATGCTATACCAACCCAGTCTGAAATCCCTAAGGGATTTGCGAAAGATTGCCCAGATCGCAAGACTGGATCCACAAGTTCAATGTGGATTCCTCAAACCTACACATAAGAAAGTTGATATGGATTCCTCTAACATCCACATTGAAATAAATCACTTTGAAGTGGATTCCTCTGTCATCCATAGTCAAAACATTTCTTAGTTTGTTACCAACGACACACCCCATAGAGAAAAATGAAAACCCACTACATAGGAAAGATGAAGAAGTGCAAGATTCTGCACTAAGTTAAAAATAATTTAGATTCAGACTTTCTTTCCCAGTAGGTTTTTTAAAACATAAACAATAACAATCAAAACAACCAAGCTTCTTCTATTTTCACATAGGAGAGGGAGAAAACAACTATTAGACTGTATGAAACAAGCACCTGTATGATAATATCAATGTAAAACAAGAGCATAAAGGGTAAAAAATAACCACCAGTTGTATAAGTGGAGTAATCTACCCTTAAGAAGATAGGTTGCTTCACGAGTCTATCTTCGATATTTCCCTAGGCCGTTGTCTTACCAAGCATAGACTAAATCTTGCAGACCCACTCAACCAAACAAATGCTAAATCATAGTAATGAGAGAGCCAAATGAATTGAAACATGAATCCATCTAGGCACCCAACAAACAGAATGCCATCCCAAGCCAAACTAAAATGCTCAAGGGATTTCCCAAAGATCCCAAAATCCCAAGACCAAGTTCCCAACAAATTCAATGTGGATTCCTCAAACATCCACACAAGTAAGTTGATGTGGATTCCTCTAACATCCACACAAGTAAGAAAGCACTTTGAAATAGATTCCTCTATCATCAATTGTCAAGACAAAAACAGACAGTCTTCCACTAATCTATCTTCAAGAAACTTTCATAGAACTATAACATTACTAGTGGGAATGCACAAATACTCAGCCAAATAACTGCTGAATCATAAGAATGAGGTATCCAAATGAACAGAAACATGGATCCAACCAAGCACCCAACAAACAAAATGCCATCCCAACCTACTCTAAAATCCATAAGGGATTTTCCAAAGATTAGCCAAATCCCAAGATCAGGTCCACAACAAGTTTAATGTGGATTCCTCAAACATCCACACAGGTAAGTTGATGTGGATTCCTCAAACATCCAAATAGGTAAGTTGATGTGGATTCCTCTAACATCCACATAGAAAGAAAGAACTTTGAATTGGATTCCTCTTTCTTCCATAGTCAAAACCTTTCTTGAGTTGTTACCAATGGCACACCCCATAGAGAAAAAAGTAAACCCACTACATAGGAAAGATGAAGAAATGGAAGCTTCTGCACTAGGTAAACAAAAAGTTAGATGAGGACTCTCCCACCCAGTAGGTTTTTTGAAACATAAATAGTAAAAATAAAAACAACCAAGCTTCCTCCCTTTTCCAATAGGGGAGGGAGATAACTTAATAGCACATAGAGTTTGTTGTTTGTTAATTCCAAGTGGGCATAACAATCTAGGGTTAAAATTTTGAATTTTGCACGCATAAAGTTGGCTATGGTTTCAGCCAATATATTCTTTTTTGTACTTTGCATTGCAATATGATTACAATAAAAATCTTATTCTCCTTGGGATTTTAGCGACTTTAATTATTTCTATAAAATTCCAAGGTAAAACGGATTTATCCTTAATTTTCGCAATTTATGGTTTATTTAGAATCTTAGATTTAAACTTAAAATCGACTTACTAATAAATCCCATAATTTGGTATTTCAAATGGAAAGGGGCATTACAATGGAATAAGAGCATTGATCTTGTCAACCTATAGGGTTATATCGAATATTTAATGTAGAATAATGAAAAATCAAAAAGAAAGATCTACAAATCCAATTGAGGATATCCTGGAGTGATTGAAGAGCCAAAATTTTAAGAACCAACTATTAGAGCAATTTATTATTAGCTATGCAAATCTATATTTACCTAGAATACATTGAAAGAAAAATCCTATCCACAAGGCATGGTTAGATGAGAAAGGTGATAGATATGAGGTCCAACTTCTTGGCTTTGATGCATATGATAAAAGTTTGACATCTACAAATCTTATAATACATTTGAAAAATTCTAGGATATTTACAAAGAAAATAGAAGTAGAAGGTAAAAGAAAGAGGGAAAGTGAAAACCTCAAAATATTTCTAAAGAAGAAATCATGAAGTAAAAACAACAGCCAAATCCAGAGCCACAAGACATCATTGAGCAAGAACAGGAGGGATTCAACATGTAGGGTGGCGATAAAGATCCTTTCATAGTAGAAGATGTTTTATTGACTTCTAATGATTGCATGTATATCAATGAAGTTGAGGAGGAAAAGGAATCACTCATTGAATGCAAATAGCCAAAGATGGAAATAGATGTGCCAATCCATGAGCTACCCAATAATCTTCCAAAAGGTAAGTTGTTGCCATATATGATTGAATTTCAGGGTATCATATTTATATTGTTCTAGATCAAATATGAAGCAAATTTTTGTATTTTTGCTTCATCCTAGGCAATCCTTTTTAAAATAAATATTTTTTTAAAACTTCAAATAAAAATTTATATAATAAAATGAATTTTAATAAGAATTTTTGAATAATAAAGTAATTAATCCACAAGGGGTTACATTTTTGGGCTATTTGATAACAAGGATTTTCATCCTGGAGATCAAGTTTTCAATTAAGGGGTTACATCCTTAAGAGCTTTTATTGATGCTTGTACAAAGTTATATATTTTAATGTATTTTATTCGATGTCTTCTTCCAAAACAAAGTTGGAGTATTTATAGCATCAAGACTTCCATTAAAAAGATGTCTCCTCCAAAAAGTGGCAACTCTCCCAAATGTGTCGAGTTTTCCAATGGCTATCATTAAATAATTAAATATACTAATGCTCCCTTCATGAAAATGTTTTCCTCCCTTGAGTGTGGCGCTCCTCTTTGAGTGCAGCAATTTAATGGCAGCAATTTAATAGCATTGATTGAACATATTACAGTGATTTAATAGCATTGATTAAATATATTGCAGTGATTTCCTCTAGGGTAATTTAATGACAACAAGTCTCTCATTTGATTCCAATGATCTCCTTATTGGGGATAATACAATCTATCATCTGAAGGCAACAAAAATCTTGCTCTGGTATTTTCTCCCAGAACCTACCCAACACCTACAGATCCAATGATTGGAGTACACAAATCTTTCAATCTTGTTGTTTCCCATCCAATAGGACTTTTATGGTTGTTTATGCAAGTCCAAGTATCCACAACTCTGAAAAATGACCACCGTTCTATCGCAAAGATTATGCAAGTCCGTAGTCTTAAGAAATCTATTATGAAACCCATCGATATGCCACATAGAGTAGGGGAATCTTTCACTTTAGTTTTTTCTACCATATTCCACCCAAAATATTTAACTCCAGTACTTTGAGTACACCAGACTTTTGCTTTGGTTCTTTCTCGCCTAGTAGGCCATTCAAATTTCTGCGGCTCAACATAGGGCACTTAAAAAATTGCTTTGATACATGCATTTGTCCTCCAGCTGTAGGTCCTCCAAAAGGTTGTGGATCCAACCCATCTAGATCTATGTCAGAGTCATCACCCTCATACTCTTATTCTTTCACATCACAAGCAAAACTATCACAAGAAAACTCCTAAGCAATTTAATAGCATCCAAGGATTTAGGAATTGATCTTTTGTCTCTACAGAACTTCCATACAACCTCTGCACAACTTTAGCACAATTAGCAGGCATGCACACCCACTCAGCTAAACAAATGTTAAATCACAAAAATGAGAGAGCTAAAAGAATTGAAACATGGATCCATCTAGACACCCTTCAAAGAGAACACCATCCCAAGCCAAACTAAAATCCCCAAGGGATTTGCCAAAGATCGCAAAATCTCAAGACCGAGTCTACAACAAGTTCAATGTGGATTCCTCTAACATCCACATAGTAGGAAAGAACTTTGAAAGGGATTCCTCTATCATCTATAGTCAAGCCAAAAATAGGGAGTCTTCCACTGATCTTCTATCTCAATGAAACTTCTGCACAATTGTAACATTACTAGTGGGAATGCACAACCACTCAACCAAACAACTATTGAATCATAGGAATGAGGTATCCAAATGAATGGAAACATGGATCCAACCAAGCACCCAACAAAGAAAATTCCATCCCAAGGGATTTTCCAAAGATTAACCAGATCCCAAGATTGGGTCCGCAACAAGTTCAATGTGGATTTCTCAAACGTCCACACAAGTAAGTTGATGTGGATTCCTCTAACATCCACATAGAAAGAAAACACTTTGAACTGGATTCCTCTTTCATCCATAGTGAAAACCTTTCTTGGGTTGTTACCAATGGCACACACCATAGAGAAAAATGTAAACCCACTTTATAAGAAGGATGAAAAAATGCAAGCTTTTGAAATAGGTAAGCAAAAAGTTAGACGAGGAATTTCTCACCCAGTAGGTTTTTTGAAACATAAACAACCCTTACAGTTTGTTGTCTGTTAATGCCAAATGGGCATAACAATCTAGGGTTACATTTCTAAATTTTGCACGCATAAAGTTGGCTAGGTTTTCAACCAATATATTATGTTTTTTACTTTGCATTGCAATCTGATTTCAATAAAAATCCTAATCTCCTTAGGATTTTAGCCACTTTAATTATTTCTATAAAATTCCAAGGTAAAAGGGATTTATCCTTAATTTTCAAAATTTATGGTTTATTTAGAATCTCAGACTTAAACTTAAACACAATTTACTGACAAATCCCATAATTTGGTATTTCAACTGGAAGGGTGCATTACAATGGTATAAGAGAATTGATCTTGTCAACCTGTAGGGTTATATCATATTTTTAATGTGGAATAATGGAAAAACAAAAATAAAGATCTAAAGATCCAATTGAGGATATCCTGGAGCGATTGAAGAGCCAAAATTTTAAGAACCAACTATTGGAGCAATTTATTATTAGCTATGAACATCTAACTTCATTTAGCAGATCACAAAAGAAAAATCCTATCCATGAGGCATGGTTAGAGGAGTAGGGTGATAGATATGATGGCCAACTTCTTGTCTTTGGCACATATGATAAAAAGTCTGACATCTATAAATCTTATAAAACCTTTAAAAAATTCTTAGAGATTTACAAATAAAATAGAAGTAGAAGGTAGAAGAGGGAAAGTCAAAACCTCAAAATATTACTAAGGAAGAAATCATGAAGTAAAAATAACAGTCAAATCCAAAGCCACAAGACATCATTGAGCAAGAACCTGAGGGATTCAACATTTAGGGTGGGGATTAAGATCATTTGAGAGTAGAAGATGTTTTATTGACTTCTAATGATTGCATGTATATTAATGAAGTCGAGGAGGAAAAGGAATCACTGGCTAAATGCAAATAGCAAAGATGGAAATAGATGTGCCAATCAATGAGCTACCCAAAGATATTACAAAAGGTGAGTCATTGCAATATATGATTGAATTTCAGGGTATCATGTTTGTATTGTTCTGGATCAAATATGAAGCACATGTTTGTATCGTTGCTTCATCCTTGGCCAATAATGTTGTTGATCTCCCAAATGGATGTATTGAGGAGGTTCGCAACAAGTTCAATGTGGATTCCTCAAACATCCATGCAAGTAAGTTGATGTGGATTCCCTTAACATCCACATAAAAGGAAATCACTTTGAAATGGATTTCTCTATCATCCATAGTCATGCCAAAAGTAGGCAGTATTCTGTTGATCTTCTATTTTTGTGAAAAAATTGCATAACTATAACATTACTAGTGGGAATGCACAACCACTCAACCAAACAACTGTTGAATCATAGCAATGAGGTAGCTATTATAGCTTGGAATTTCACCCTTCTGAGAGAGTTCTTTAGGGTGCCTCACTTCCAACTACAAGCATGAGAACAACCTCAGGATGTGGGTATTCTATGGTGAGGTTGAACCTCTAGACTTTTTTATGAGGCTAGTTCCTTAGGTGCTTCACTTCAACTCTTGATCTCACACTAAAATCTCATGTTTGCTAAGGAAAAGGGGAAGGAGGATGTCTAAAAAGAAATCTAAGCTAAGGTAGGTGATGCACCAAAAGAAGTGATCCACTTGGTGTAGTTAAAGAGCCAACCACTGATGAATCCAAACAAGGCATAGGTTATTTTGGTTTTGTTTCAAGGCCATAGGCATGGAGCTTTTGTGTAGAGGTTGAAGAGAAGCCTTACACTTTGAAGGATAAAAAAATAGGTCTAAGGGAGACACTATGAACTAGTAACACTTCAAAAGAGCTTGACACACAAACACTTCACCCAAACCTGCACAAAACTGAGAAGACTAAAAGCAAGGTGCTGGAAGAAATCACAGGGGATGAATAAAAATCATACATTCTGCAAAATGAAACCAAATATGCATACTTGTTTTAACCAGAAATAGAAAAGTCTTCCTTGTATTGCTTCAAAAGATTCTTTTACAAAGTGATTTTTGTAGAGTGATTCTATCACCAATCTAGGGATAATTTGCTTGGAACGAAGGCATCTATTTATATAGAAAAGGGGGAAGAGAGAAGGGGAAGAAGGAAGAAGTCATCGATGGTGGGAAATCTGACATTGTAAAATGCAATGCTTAGGATCACTAAACAATACTCTTGATCCCCTCTTGTCTTTAAGACTTTCTTTGATGGGTCTGAAATTCATGTTGTGGGCCGCTGGAATGTTTCTTCTTGGCATGACACATTTAAGCATCAAACGGCAATTGTGGGCAATGAACCATGGCAGATGAGAGCCTTCATAACTTCTAGCTACCAACCACTCAAACTCCCCATATTTATTAAACATCCTTGTGCCACTTGTCCTTTACTGATTGGTGTTTTTTTCTCTAGTTATGCCATGTGGCAACCTTCCATTCATTACATCATGATTCTTGTGTTGCTGGACCAAGCTTAAGTCAAGCCCTTAGAGAATCTTGATTTACTCTATGCAAAGTGATTTGGGTTCTTTGGCCTCTCTAACTTTGGACTTTCCTGGCTCCTTCACTTATAAAGCCTTTTAAGTAGAGTACTTGGAGAAACTCGATTTACTCTATGCAGAGTAATTTGAGTTCTTCAAGCATACTTACTTCAAGCTTGTCCGTCTTGAAGTCTTCTCACTTTGTTATTTCTCAAGCATTAAGACTTCAAGCTTTTCAAACCTGATTGCTTCTAATGGCTAGTTGCTTATCCTAATTTTGACGTCCATTGGCCCATCATTTCCTTTGGACACTTGGTCTTAGATTTCTTTTTTGACATATCTCTTTTGGGCAAATCTCCTGAAGGAATTTTTTCATACAATCTATCTGAAGGAATTCCTTCAAACTTTTTATTTGCGTCTGTCTTCAAAATTACCCTTCGGGCTTTTCACAATGAACTTTCTCGAAGGGTAAGACACCCTTCGGGTTTTTTGCATGTCCCTTTGGACTCTCGTGAATGACTAGATTATCAAAATTGACATGTCCCATTCTTCTATGCCACAACCAACTTTCATCAATCTATCCTAAGAGGCAACTATCATTGTTTACCTCAACAAAATTGTAGATGTTGTTCTTGGTCCTTTTCCCTTCTGCAACTATTTTGCTAGATCTTTTTAACTTACAACTTTCAACATCAAATATGACCTTGTATCCATTGTCACACATTTGACTGACGCATAGCAGATTATGCTTCAGTCCTTTGACATAAAGATCATCATGTGTAGGAAACTTACCATCAATCTACCAGGTTCTTTTGCCTTTGATTTTTACTGTTGTGTTGTCTCCCAAACTGACAATTCCTTCTTTGCATTTGCTTAACTTGGTGAACTTATTCTTGTCACCAGCCATATGCTTGGAGCATCCACTATCAATTACCCATAAATTCTACTCTTTGACATGGAGTGTTGTTTGAGTAATCAATGATTGACTTTTCACTCTCCACATTTGTTTAGGTCTCTCATGCGCCTTTTTCTTTTCTTTCTTAGTGATTTGTGGACCTTTGTCCTCATGAGGAGACTTGCCTTTCTTTACATTTTTTATGTTTGGCATAGCAAAGTTAGTCCTACAATACTTAGCTATATGACCAAAATTATTACAATTATAACACATTAAACTTGAATTTAGTAGAGGAGCAAATGAGTTTCTACTTACAAAACTAATTCTACTAGGAGGAACAACTCTACATTCAATGGCCCTATGACCAAACTAATTACAACTGTAACAATATCCATTAAAGAATGAATAATACCTGGTCTTATAATTCTTTGGTGTAGTATGATTACATTTCATACTCCTTTGTTTCTTCAAGTCTATCACTTGAGTAAATCCTTCTGCATCTTTGATTACAAACCTTTTCCCAAAATTTATTCTCTTCACTTTCTCTCGGTTTGGATCTTTTGCAGTGTCCTTGTTGACCTTCTCCTTCTTTGCTTTAGCTTCTCTTTCTATTTTGAAGTTATCATACAGATTGGTCAATGTACTAGGTAATGAGCCATTTCCTTTCTCATATCCAAGACCAGATTTTTTGTTTGAAGGCTTATGACCACTGATTAATTCATTAAGAATGTCTGATCCCTTTGTCAACTTTAGACTTTTGTCTATTTGACTTTTTGCCTTCTCAAGTTCTTTCCTCAAAGTTACTATTTCTTCCTCAAGCTTCATGCACTCTTTAGACTTTGTTTGTAGTTCTATCTTAACTACTTCTATTCTTTTGGCCTTCTCAAGTTGAGTTTTCAAAGTCACTACCATTTGATTAGATTTTTCAAGTTCCTTCTGCCCAAGTTTCTTTTGTTTTGAGTTCTCTTTTCTTAATTTTTCAATCTCTTCTAGAGCACAAAACAACGTGCCTTCTAGTTCAACTTCACCTTCCTCTTCTTCACCCCAATCTTTATCTTCATCTTGTTCTTGATTTATGGGAGTGGATTCTTCTGCCATGAATAGAAATTCTTTTCTCTTTGCTACAAAACCACAGTCATGATCATCATCGAAACTATCACTATCACTACCTTTCACTGAGTCACTGTCTTCTTTTGTATATAAAACCTTTCTTGCTCTTGAAGAAGTTATTTATTTTTGCATAGTGAGGTTTCACCTTTTTGTTGTTCTCTTCTTGCTCAGAATTGTCCTTTTTATTATAAGGACATTTGGTAGTAAAGTGTCCTACCTTTCTGCAGTTAAAGCATTTGAATGGTAGCTTATATTTTTATTTTCCTAACCCTCTCTTTAATTTTCTGACAAAGTTAGCTTCTTCTTCATCAGACTCCTCAGATTCAGACATAGAAGTTTCTTATTTTCCCTGCTTTGCTACTTTGAATGCAGCTTCTCTTTTAAAGGTATCAGTCTCTCCCATTCTCATTTCATAGGCTGTAAATGATCCATGCAACTCATCCACTGTGAGCTTATTCAAATCTCTTGCTTTTTCAATTGCAGAGATTTTGGAGTTGTATCTTGACGATAGGGATATTAGAACCTTTTTGACAATAGTTGATTCTTCTATTGTTTCTCCAAGTCCTCTGATAGCATTCACTATTTCATCTACCCTGAGGAGGTAGTCAACAACCTTCTCCTCTTCATTCATCTTAAGACTTTTAAACTGTCCTTTGTATGTTTGGAGCTTAGCTTGCTTCACCTTGTCATCTCTTTCATAGATGCTTTTCAACTTGTTTTAGATGTCTTTTACACTCTGACAGTTCATTACTTTGACAAACTCTGAATTTGATAGTCCACAAAGAATGGCAATCTTTACCTTGGCATTATTTTCATATGCCTTCTTAGCAGCTTGATCTATAGGAACTACAACAGAAGTCATGTATCCGTTTACCATAGACATCCATACATCAAATCCTAATGAGGACAAATATGCTTCTATTCTTATGCTCCAAAAAACATAGTTAGACCCATCAAAGAGAGTTGCTTTGTTTGATGAGGATCCTTCTTGACTGGCCATTGTGTTCACTGACCAAGATCTACTTGAGCCAATTAAGCTTCTCCTAAGGAACCCTAGGCTCTGATACCATTTGTTGAACACAACTATCTACTGAGAGGGGGGTGAATCAGTAGATCAACAAAAACTAGTTCTTTTAGACCTTTTAGAGGAAATAGAAATTATATGTGAGTAAAAAAAATACAGAGATTACACATACACAAAAAAACACATTAATCAAGATTTTTACACGAAAAACCCAAAGAAAAAAATCACGGTGAAAATGGCTACTAGAATTTACTGTTCTAATCCAGCCTCACTGTTAAATGCCTTACTAGCTAATCTCATTGGTTACATTCAAGAACACCCACTCTATGGAAGCACCCACTCCCTAAGGAGACACCAATCCCCTGACTAAGCACCAACTCAATTTTTTGATGGCACCAAGCAATCAAAACTATGAAGCTGCAACTTCAGAATACAAGATGGATTCACAAATGAATCCAGATCAATTTCTTTGTTACAATTCTAGTCTATAACTGCTCATTCTCTGCATATTCTCTTTGTGCTCTTTCTTTCTCTCTGCCTCACTCTCTGTTGCATCTCACTATTTCCTATATATCACTATTTCCATCGAGCTCCTTTTTGCATCTCACTATTTCCTATATATCAGGATCGCTTTCACTCCTTTCAATTTATTCTAATATGCTTGACCTTTACCCTTTCTATTGTATCGCTAAACTTTGGCATGTTGATGTGATCTCATTTTCTTTGGCATTCTTGTGATGTTGTTGCACCATTGATCCTTATACACTTGCTCGATCTTTAACATGCCTTGTCCCTTTGAAGATGCCCTATAAGACTTCCACAAGTTATCATTTGGCAAAGTTGCAAGTGACCTTTCTCTTTGGACAATTTGTTGCGAGCTTTTTGTCAAGGGCTTTTCAGGACAATTTCCCTGAAGGAAATGTTGTAGACAATTTCCTCGAAGGAATGTCTAAGTGCCCTTTGGATTTTCTTTAAGGGTCCACATGCCCTTTAGTTTTTCTATAAGGGTCCACATACCCTTCGACCTTTTGCAAAGATCCCTTCGAACTTTCTGCAATGGTCCACTTGCCCTTCAGAACTTTTGCAACGGTCTACTTACCCTTTGGAATTTTTGAAAAGATCCCTTTGGAATTTCTCAAAGTGTCCTTTCAGAAACTTTGTTTGGTCCACTTGCCCTACAGAATTCTTGCAAAGTACCCTTCAGAAATTCTCAAAGTGTCCTTTCAAAAACTTTGTTTGGTCCACTTGCCCTTCGGATTTTTCTCATTGCTTTGCTCATTAGATTGAAAAAAGTAAAGTCATTTGATAAACCCAATCAACTCCACTAGACCAATTCGCATTCTCAACATTCCTCAACTTATAAAGTTGAATGAAGTAAAGTTGTTCCATAACCCCGATTAACTCTTCCTTGACCCATTTGGGTTCTTCACATTGCTTGAATTATAAAGATGAGAGCAGTTAAGCCATTTCGAAAACCCGATCAACTCTGCTAGACCCATTCAGATTCTTGAGATTGCTTAGCTTATGAAATTGAACAAAGTAAAGTTGTTCTGGAAACCCGATCAACTCTGCTAGACCCATTCGGGTTCTTGAGACTGCTTAGCTTATGAAACAAATTAAGTACACATATCCGATCAACATTCCCCTAACCTAGTCAGGTTTTCGACGCGGCTTTACTTATGAAACTTTTTAAGTACATGGACTTGACAAACCCAAATCACTATGCCTTTGTCATTAATGTTTGCCTATTTGACATCAATGACAATCTTACAGACAATCTCCTTATACACCATGATTCTCAAATTGCCAACATAATTATATGTGAGAACATTATTGTACAACAAACTTAATTAGCATGAAGAATTTCAAACAGAACCTTGAAATTCATCCGTTTAAAGTATGGTATCACGAAGTAAATAAAATTCCTAATACAGATGCCTAATTCATCATAAACTGTGATAATATATTTGAGTTTTCACTCATAAAGTCCAACGTACTACAAGAAATGTATACTTCACTATTCTTGGATGTCCTTCAAGAGATTTTGTATCAAGCAAACATGGCTCCATTAAATAGCAAAATTTGTGCGCCTGGACCCTACATTTCTAAAATCAAGATATATGGTTTGAGCCAAAAGCTATTGCTCTTAACATTTAAATTTGTCAAAACATTTCTGGCCACAGAGGGAAGTTTTGATTTTATAAGAGAGAACAGAGAAAGGAGTTATAAAAATGCTAGTATGGAATCTAAAACACACTCACAATATTTGAGCAAATTACCCAACATTGATAACTAGTTTTCCTGCCTCCTTTCATTGTTTCTTCCTGACATGAAAACATTTCTCTCAGATTTGTTTAGGTTCATCAATATCATTGGTCTTCGCCATGGTAAACTATTAGAGGCAAATGTTGATAAAATTATAGATTCATTTGAAGATACATTTGTATCAACATTACTTGCACAAGTTTTTGTCGGTTATCAAAAGCTAGATCTTCCGCATAGAGCCCGGAAAGTAAAGAACAAAGTTTGATATGAATAATTTTGTTCAGATTATTTTCCAACTAGATCCATTTTCCACAAGAGCACATGCTATTGTAAACCTCTTTTGGTATATTGTTCACAAGCCATTTAACAAAGAGCAACTAGGCTACTCTGTTTGGTGTTCCCCTAAAGTCTATCATAGTCATGTGGGATTTCATTTCACCGTTACATCTTCCAAGCATAACTCATTATATTTACCAGAGAGAATAGATTAATTCCCCCTGAATTCAGAGATACAACCGTATTCTGATAAAATTGAATTAGTTGTGAAGTTTGATATATCAAGGCTGCAAAATGATTATCAGTTTGTTAATTTTAATGAAGCTGAGTTATCTGCAAAAGACTCTACAGATATAATAAGTGTTGTTGAATGTGCCAAAATTTATATACACATTTATACTTTTCTATGATTCTGAACAAGAGAAAATCATGGATCAACATCGGGCCATTGAAGGATCTAGGAACTAAGAAGGACCAAGGGAAACCAAACCACCAACAGGAAGATAGACCATACCTTGCCAAAGAATAATGCCTCTGCCTACAACAAGACCATCATGAAACAAGGAATCTTCTATCAATTTTCTACCTCTATGAAACATCTGCCCAACCACTGCTCATACTAGGTCTTGATGCAGATTCCTCAAGCCTCCACGCACCAAGACCATCATGAATCTGGAGACTTTTCTCTATCAGGAGGACTAGATTGAGAAAGATTGACCTATCTTCACACAAGACTTTGTGGACTCCTCTATCATCCACAATGGCACATCTAACTTATATGTGGATTTCCCTAATATTCATAATGTCACAGAGGGAAAAATTGTGGATTCCTTGATCATACACAAAAGTAATGAAGGAGCCATAAGTCTGCCATAGAGAAATATGCATACCCATTGCACAAGAAACATATCCCTTTCCCAATAGGAGGAAATAACTTAACAACCATCAGACTGTGTGAAACGAGCTCCCTTATGATAATACCAAAATAAAACAAGAGCATAAAAGGTAGACAATAATAACCAACATTCCACATGAAGTAATCTCCCTGCAAGGTGAAGCCAATTCTTTGCAGTGAAGCCGACATTCCTCCAAATGGAGATCCAACAGGATATCCTTGAAACTTCCACTTGGGGAGCACTACATTTCCACTAGTCCAATGTCTTACCCAACACCTGCTAAACACTATGGATCTACCACTTTGCGATAGCAAAGCTTCTACTCTTGTTTTTCCACTAAAACCCATCTGGAACCTCCGAAAGAACACCATTCTCTTGTAGAGATTCCACTAGTCCGTAGTCTTATCAAACACAGCCCAAACCCTCTAAATCTTTTGCTTGGAGTCAACAACACTTCCACTTTCGTTTTTCCTACCACAACTCACCTAGAGCATATGGTAATTCAACAATAGCCAAGCAACTAGGAAGACCTATGAGAAACCAAACAACCAACAATCAACTAGATCATACCCTGCCAAAGAGTAATGCCACTACCTACAACAAGCCAGCATCAAATAGGCAATTTTCTACCAATTTTTTACCTTTGTAAAACATTTGTCCAACCATTGCTCATACTAGGTCTTGATGCAAAATCCTCAAGCCTCCATGCACCAAGACTAGTATGAATCTGAAGTCTTTTCTCTACCAAAAATACCAAATCACGAAAGAATGACCCGTCCGTACGACTTTGTGGATTCCTCTATCACCCACAAGGGCAAATCTAATTTATGTGTGCATTCTTCTAATATCCATAATGTCATAGAGGGAAAAACTGTCGATTCCTTGATCAACCACAAAGGTAATGAAGGAGCCATAAGTCAACCATAGAGAAAAATGCATACCCACTGCATAGGGAACACATACCTTTCCTAACAAGAGAAGGAGATAACTAAGCAACCATCAGACTATGTGAAACAAGCTCCATTATGATAATACCAAAATAAAACAAGAGCATAAAGGGTAGATAATAACCAACATTCCACATGAAGAAGTCTTCCGACAAGGTAAAGATGATTCTTAGGGGTACAACATACATTCTTGCAAACAGATATCCAACAGGATATTCTTGAAACTTCCACTCGAGAAGCACTACACTTTCACTAGTCTAATGTCTTACCCAACGCATTCTAAACATTGCAAATCTATCACTTTGGAGCATCAAATCTTCTGCTCTAGTTTTACCCCAAAACCCATCTAGAACCTTTGAAAGAAGGCCACCATTCTGTTGTAGAGATTCTGTCAATCCATAGTCTTATTAAACATAGTCCAAGACCCACAAAATATAAAGCATGGAGTCAACAACACTTTTGCTTTCATTTTTTTTGCTTGCCTAGGGCCTCTTGTAATTTAGCAACAACCAAGGATTCGGAAGACCAATGTGGAACCAAACAACCAATAGGCAGCTAGACCATACCCTGCCAAAGAGTAACGCCTCTACTTACAATAAGACCAGCATGAAACAAATAATCTTCTACCCAACCACTGCTCAGAGTAGGTCTTGATGCAGATTCCTCAAGCCTCCATGCACCAAGACCAATATGAATCTGGAGTCTTTTCTCTGCCAAGAGGACCAAATTGAAAAAGATTCACCTGTCTGCATGAAAAACTTTGTGGACTCTTCTATCATCCACAAGGGCACATCTAATTTATGTGTGGATTCCTCTAATATCCATAATGTCACAGAGGGTAGAATTGTGGATTCCTTGATCATCCACAATGATAATGAAGGAGCCATAAGTCAGCCATGAGTCAGCCATAGAGAAAAATGCATACCCACCATAGAGGAAACACATCCCCTTACCAACAGGGGAAAGAGACAACCTAATAGCCATCACACTGTCTGAAACAAGCTCGGTTATGATAATACCAAAATAAAAAAAGAGCATAAAGGGTAGACAATAACAACCAACATTACACATGGAGTAGTCTCCCCACAAGGTGAAGCCGGTTCTTGGGGGTGCAATCAACATTCTTCCAAATGGAGATCCAAAGCGATATCCCAATCCAAAACGTGCAAGTCTACCGCTTGGTGTCAACAACACATCTGCTTCAGTTTTTCTTGCAAAAACTCACCTAGAGCCTTTGGTAATTCAGCAACAACCAAGGAACTAGGAAGACCCATGAAGAACCAAACAACCAATAGGGAATTAGACCATACCCTGCCAAAGATTAATGCCTCTGCCTAAAACAAGACCAACATTAAACAGGAAGTGTTCTGCTGATTTTCTACCTCTGTGAAACATCTGACCAACCACTGCTCATACTAGGTCTTGATGCAGATTCCTCAAGCCTCCACGCACCAAGACCAACATGAATCTATAGTCTTTTATTTGCTAGGAGGATCAGATCGAGAAAGATCCACCCATTCGCAAGAAAGACTTTGTGGACTAATCTATCATCCACAACGGCACATCTAACTTATGTGTGGATTCCTCTAAAATCCATAATGTCATGAGGTTAGAACTATGGATTCCTTAATCATCCACAGAGGTAATGAAGGAGTAATAAGTCAGCCATGAGTTACCCATAGTGAAAAATGCATACCCACTGCACAAGAAACACATCCCTTTCCCAAAAGGAGAAAGAGATAACACTCATCAGACTATGTGAAACAAGCTCCCTTATGATAATAACAAAATAAACAAGAGCATAAAGGGTAGACAAAAAACTATAATATCCTTTGCTCAAACTGAGTTCAAATAGTTGATTTAAACCCTCAAGAAATATTGTCAAAAACTTTGCATACAACCTCTTACTTGCTAGTTTAGTGTTTTCAATTTACTTTGCTTGCTTGGAATTTTTTCAAATGAAGTTTAAATGCTTGCAATAAACATTTCACTATCTAAGAAATGAACTAAGATGAAAATGCAATTCTTTTGGTCCCTTCAAATGTATATATAGGATCTAGACATGCGAATTATGCACCTTCAACCAATTGACATTTTGTCAAACACTTGGCATGTGAACTAATATGCAAAGTATGAACAATATGGATATGAGCAATACAACCCATAAATGATATGCAACTTATCTCTATTTTATTGATATGCCAATTACAATGTTGATAAGAACATGTATAGCTAAGACTCTTGGTTGTACAAGTATGCAACTTTTGAAAATCAGAGTACAATGGCAACAATAAACACTATTATATATGTTATGAATGATACAAAACATAAAGGAACCTGAATATATGAAGCCCCTTTCAAATCGATGTAATGATGGCAACCCCAATACAATGCAATGATGATTCTTCAAAGTTGAGATGACCTCTATGTGCACTACGCATGCCTCAGACTAGCAACTCTGATATAAAATAAACTGCAGCATTTTGAGACCCTCTCAAGGACTAAAAACCATCGTCATGCCCTCAATAATGGAGCGCTCTAGTTAGAAGAGGAAATCGATGCAAACCAAGGCCTCCATGATCAAAATCATGGTCCTCTAGCATGCTAATATGATGATTGAAAATTATATCAAACAGCTGGTACAACTCAGAAATGCCTTTTATGCAAAAAATTGATGTAAGTTTAAGCTAAAAAATAATCTCCACGCTGATAAGCAATCTCTACCTCCAAATTTGGCCAAAGGCCACAAAATTTGCAATGTAAGCACAATTGAACTTCTAATTGAAGCCCACAATTAGACAATAATCTTAGCTGATAGTTTCAAAACCTCAAAATTGCATAACCTATGAGAGTTTTCATTCTCAAAAGCTCAATAATGGCAGAAACCCTAACTGGTTTTTTCTCCAAACAAGAACTCCAAACCAAATGTCAAATCCTTGATCAAAAGAAGCTTCATTGACCCCCTTAATATACTTTTTCATGAGCTGGTTGATCCCCTTTGAAAGCTTCTTTAATCATTTAAAATAATATTAAATGTGTGCACATTGACTTTATTAAATAATTAAATATTCAACCTCCAAGTCAATATTAATTAAGTACTTTAAAATCACTTAAATGAGGGTCATGGTCCCATTGCACAAAGTGATTTCAAATATCTTATATTATAATTTCACTTTATAAATAATTATTAAAAAAGTATTCACTTTATTAATAATTAAAATAACATAACTCCACAAATAATCATTATATCTCAATTCTGTCTGAACTTGGGAGTTAACCATTGTGTCCACTATGCATCCAACTGCCTCACTAAAAATAGTAAGGGTCCCTCTCTATCAATCACTGACTCACTATAAATAAAAAAATCCCTCATTATCTGATTAAATCAATTGTGCACGGGATTGACACTGCAATCATAGCCTGTTCAAGTGCCTTGCTATAAATGAAAACCCTAACTACCTAAAATGATGACTTACTATAAATAGTAAGCATGAAGAACTGAGTCGAATGAATGGCCAACCTTGAACCTGTACTAAGCTCTGATAGAGAAAACACACTGATGTCTACCAAAAAAGACCCTCCAACCCTCTGAGTTAGGCTACAAGGTCCAATGATAGGCTAAATCAATCATAAACCATGGTGAGATAAAATGGGGACATTACAAAAACAACAAACATTACACATGGATTAGTCTCCCCACAAGGTGAAGTCAGTTCTTGGAGGTGCAATCAACATTCTTCCAAATGGAGATCCAACGGGATATATCCTTGAAATTTCCACTCGAGGAGCACTGTACTTCCACTAGTCCAATGTCTTACGTAGCACATTCTAAATACTGCGGATCTACCACTTTTTGCTCTCGTTTTTCCCCCAAAACCCATCTAGAACCTTCGAAAGAAGACCACCATTATGTTGCAAAGATTCTGCTAGTCCGTAGTCTTATCAAACACAGTCAAAAACCCACAAATCTACTACTTAGAGTCAACAACACTTTCGCTTCGATTTTCTACCAAAACTTGTCCAGAGCCCCCTGTAATTCAACAACAGTGAAAGGAACTAAGAAGACCCATGAGGAACTAAACAACCAACAAGGAACTAGACCATAGCCTACCAAAGAGTAATGCCTCTACTTACAACAACACTAGCATGAAATAGTCAATCTTCTGTGCATTTTTTGCCTCTGTGAAAGGCACATCTAACTTATGTGTGGATTCCTCTAATATCCATAATGTCACAAAGGGTAGAACTGCAAATTTTTGATCATCCACAAAGGTAATGAAGGAGCCATAAGTCAACCATGAGTCAGCCATAGAGAAAAATGCATACCCACTATATAAGAAACACATCCCTTTCCCAACAGGGGAAGGAGAGAACTTAATAGCCATCTGACTGTGTGAAACAAGCTCCCTTATGATAATACCAAAATAAAACAAGAGCATAAAGGGAAAACAATAATAACTAACATTATACATGTTGTAGTCTCCCCACAAGGTGAAGCTTATTCTTAGGGGTGCAACCAACATTCTTCCAAATGGAGATCCAATGGGATATCCCTGAAACTTATACTCGGAGTGCACTACACTTCTACTAGTCCCATGTTTAATCCAACACATTCGAAACACTGTGGATCCACCTCTTTGGGACAACAAAGCTTCTGCTCTCATTTTTCCCCAAAACCCATGTAGAACACTTTGGAAAAATACCACCATTTTATTGCAGAGATTTTGCTAGTCCGTAGTCTTATCAAACACAATCCAAAACCTGCAAATCTACCGCATGGAGCCAACACTTCTGCTTTGGTTTTTTCTGCCCAATATCCACTAAAGACTCTAATAATTTAGAAATAGCCAAGGAACTAGGAACACCCATGAGGAACCAAACAACCAACATGCAACTAGACCACAACGTACTAAAGAGTAACACCTCTGCCTACAAAACTAGCATGAAACAGGTAGACTTGTATCGATTTTTTGCCTCTGTGAAACATCTGCCCAACCACTACTCATACTAGTTATTGATGTAGATTCCTCAAGCCTCCATGCACCAAGACTAGGATGAATCTAGAGTCTTTTCTCTGCCAAGAGGATCGAATTGAGAAATATCAATCCCTCTGCAGGAATGACTTTGTGGACTCCTCTATCATCCAAAGGGCACATCTAGCTTATTGTTGACCATTTTTGGTCCTGCAGACCAGAGTCAGTCTCCCTTTTCGATCTCCCTTTTCTTTTCCTTCCATTTCCATGCTCACACATGAAGGATAATGCAGAAGTATACTTCTACAACTCATTTTTTCTCTTGGCATGAAAAAGGCTTAACTTCAAGCCTTTGCAAGTAGAGGCAAGGTTGGAAGGAGTGATTATACAGGAGTTTGCAAAAGGTGCTAGCTTCATGAGAGTTCCCAAAGTTGAGTGTAAGTTCCATGTCTCAAATGTCTAAAGAGCTCCATGATGTGTTCTTAGGTCTAACAGAGCAAATAAACTATTTCGAAGGACTTTTATTGGCAAAATGGACCAAGTTTGGAGGGCAGAAAATGCTTAAAAGGGTCAGAGTTTTCCTTCAGGAAAAAAGGACTAAGGCAAAAGAAATCCAAGCAAATTCAAGGGATGAATTCCTTCGGTCTTTACGTCTGAAGGAATTCCTTCAGACATTTTGTCCTAAGGTATTCATCAGAGGTTTTTTCCAAAAGAAAGAAAGGGCCAAAGGATCATGTTCAAAAGCCTGAAGGGTAGCAGCCCTTGTGAGGGGCACTCAGGTAATAAAAAGGGCCTTCTTTTTTGAAAGGCAATTTTGGAGACCAAGTACTGCTTGTCGAGGGTAGGAAAGTGCTTAGCAAAAGGCCCAACAGGGACTTGCTCTTCAGAAAAAGGACAAGGCAAAGATAGAAGAAAAGGCAAATGCTAAATTTCTTCGAACAAAATGTTCGAAGGAATTCCTTCAAACATTTTGTTCGAAGAAATCCTTTCGGAAGAAAATCCCGCAGCAAAAGACAAGGCAAATCCTTCAGAAAAAAATTATAAAGGGGAATTCACCCGAAAGAAAGGGCTGAGCATTCAAAGGAATATTTCCTTCGAACAAAATGTCCAAAGGAATTGGGAAGCCAAGGCCATCCGAAGGATCCCGAAGGGCAGGTGCCCTTGCGGGGGACTCTTGGCGACTGTGAAAGGGACCTTTCCTAGGGCTCGAAGGGAGACCTTCCCTTCAAGAGGGTTAAAAGACAAAGGCCCAGACAAAGATAGGAAAGCTGAAGGTAGGAAAGCCGAAGGAATTGCCAAGGGGGGTGATAGGCCCAAAGACGTCAAAATTGAGCATCGTGAACTAGCCATTGGCCACTTGTAAAAGGGCGCCAAAGTCTTTTCCAAAAGGGCACCATTGCTTCTTCTTTCTCTATATATATTGTAAAACTCTCATTTGAGAAGGGATCTCTCATTTTTTGTATGGCACAGCCCTGCCAAATTTTTACTTTGAATCAATAGAAAGCGTTTTACCTCTATTTGGTTAGATATATCTCTGAGTGTGTTTGAGTATTAACCTTGTGTTCAGTCATTTCTTTCCTGATGCTTTTAAAAGCTTGATACCAACACACCTGGTATAGATAAAGTGTCATTCCTATAAATAACAAGAAGAGTTATATCTGGAGCGTAGAGGCAGAAGAAGGTTACCAGAGAGTGTGTGTGTGTGTTTTTTACAGCGCATGTGGTAAGTGTTGACCATTTTCGGCCCAACAGGCCAAAATCAGTCCCCTTCTTTCCCTGCTATTTTGAGCCAGTTCACTTTTTGATTTTTCACAAGTCTAGAAATTTCTACGGACTCTGTTGGTGTTTTTATGGACTCTACAGCCATTTCTATGGACTTTGCAGGAAATTTCTATGGACTCTGCAGGCATGAAATAGGTTCCCAACACTTAGGTGCAAAATGGACCATTCCAAGTTCATTGGCAAGGTTCAATCAAATGGTTTAAGGGCTTGGTTCAACAGTCAATTCAACATTTGGTTAAAATAAATGGTTCAATAAGAAGGTTCAATAGAGTCTCCCGAAGGACAAGTGCCCTTGCGGAGGGCACTTGGTCGGCGACAGTACCGACGCAGATTTCCCAAAGGGTACCTTTCGAAGAAAGTCAAAGGAAAAGCCAAGGACATAATTTATTCAAACAAAAAGTCTGAAGAAATTTGGTGAGGCTACGAGCAAAAAATTCCAAAGGAAAACAAGTAAAAAAGACTTAAGACTAAGGCAAAGGCAAGAATGATTTCTTTCAGAATTTTGTCTAAAGGAATTCCTTCGAATAGAAAGTTCAAAGAAATTTGGGAGAAGCCGCGGGAGAAGGCCTGAAGAGAATTCTGAAGGAAAGGAATGAGCAAGACAATTCTTGTAGACATTTTGTCCACGAGAAAATAGCTGAAGAGAAAAGACCGCTGAAGGATCCCGAAGAGTAGGTGCCCTTGCAGGGGACTCTCAGCTGCCGAAAGAAAGACACTTCTTTAAAGCCAAAGGGTCACCTTCCCTTTGGGAGGGTCCAAAGCAAAAGTCTAAAGAAAAGGGAGCAGAAAAGAACCGAAGGATTTGCCAAGGATGGTGACATCTCCGAAGCCATCAATTTCAGGGAAATAGACTAGCCGTTGGTTTTCAAATAGTGACGGGCCTGCGACGTCAATTTTACAATAGGGAACTAGCCGTTTGATCTTTAAATTCTTGAGCACCAACCAAGAAAAAGCCCAAGCAGTGAAATGTGCCACGTGTCCCTTGTAAAATTTGTTAGAGCGTGATAAGTGTTTGCATCTGAGTTTCAAAGCTTCTTTTAAATAGGCTTCCCTCAGAGTTTCATGGAGGGTGCCAAGTGGCAACTGTGGAAGGTTTTGACATGTTTTCCTAAGAGCAGCAAAACATGCCACGTATCCTTTGTAAAGCTCGGTGGAAGCTGACAAGTGTCAACATTCACGGTTTTATTCTTTTTGTTATGTTATTGAGTGAAGACTGTGGTGGGCCCTGGACGAATTACTAAAGATAGTAGAAGCTGCCAAGTGTCATCATCTGTGTGAATATGAATGAATCTCGAATGTTTCTATATTATTTCTAAAACTCAAAAAATGCTATCATGTGTCATCTTCTGTAGGACTCTCAAAAAGTACATAAAGCTTCTATAAGTTAAGTGGATGCTGCCACGTGTCCTCACCTGTTTCACAGCAGAACATGCCACGTGTCACTTGTTGAGATCAGTGGAAAGCAGCCAAAGCAAATGGGAAGGACATGAAAGAATTGCTAAGGAGGATGATGAACCTGAAGACACCAAATTTGCGGCAATGAAATAGTTGTTGACCTTTGCTGACTTAAGCATGAACCCAAAGGAATTTAAAGGCTTAAGCCCAAAAGAAAGACAAAGCCAGGAAAGAGCAAAAGAGCCAAGTGCAAAAACAAAAAAAATAGTCCAAGTGGCAAAGGAAGGTGTCGACTCAAGGAGTTACTCCAACAGTTGACACAGTGTCTGCAAATTGATCACTAAGAGGTGCAAATAGTGAACTGCGCGACCCATTTTTTCTCACTTTGCATTGATGAGCAGACAAGCCACGTGAATGCCTTGAAGGAGTGGTCTTGTTTGCAAACAAACGGTGCGGCTTATGTTTTAAATGCCTTAAGTCAAAACAGGAGCCGAAAACATTATCCATCAAGTGGCTTCCTCTTTCCAATGCTCAGAACGCACATGAGTCACTTGTAAAAGGGTGCCAAAAGGCCTTTTCCTTCCTGATGCAGGAGCATCTACAATAGTTCAAATTCTAGTGTGAAAATTCAAATTTTGGTTTTCCCTCCGAATTGTGAGATTTCAAAATTTCACCTTCAAGGTAAATATAATTATCAAAAAGTGAAAGTAAAAAGGTGAAAAGTGATTGTTAGATTGTTGAGGAAATAAAGGGGAAATGGTTGAAACTATTTTCAACCTTAGTAAATTGTTAAAACTTTCAAATAGCATATTGTTTTGCCTTAAGCCCAATTTGGGCATAGAAGTTAGAAGGAAAGTTCTTGAAAAGAGAAAAAAAGAAGAATTCATTAAGGAGAAAGGATGAGAAGAGAAGGAGGATGAGAGGGGCATAGAAGTGAAGAAGAACAGAGAGGAAGAGTCCTCTCATTCAAGGGAAAGAAGAATGGAATGAAGAAGAGAGAGGAGAATTAGTGAGGGAGGACCTCACTCAAGAAATGTTGAAGGAAAGAGAAGGAGCAGTAAAGAATGTATGAAGGAGCAAGCAAGGCTTTGAAAGCCATGGACATTGATATTAAATTGTAAGTTTCTTAATTGATCTAATGAGAATGAATGTTTTGTTTCATGTTATGGTCTCTTTATGGAATTCTAGTAAATAGGCCTGTGTGTGTATATGTATGAGTGTGTGGATGATAGTTCACTTGAGAACATTTAGAAAAATACATGAAGACTGGTTATTTGGCATGTTAGGAATGAGTTTAAACTGATATTCTATGAACAAGAGATCTAAAAGAGCTTTGAATGTCATAAGAAGCCTAAACAGGCCTAAACAAGATATTCAGGAATTTAAAATACAGCCCACTGTCTTAGGAAAAATCCACAAAAAAAAAAAATTTGTATGGAGTTGAAAATGGTATGGAAATAGGTCCCTAAGGCTGGTATAAACTTAATAAAGGAAGAAACAGGTTTAGAAACCCCTTTAATGTCCAAAAACTCCAACAGTTGGAATTCAGGCCTGTAGGTGACAATATACAGGCAAGTTAAGAAAGTTACATGTTTTGCATGGTAGATGGGTTGATAAGGTCATATTTGATATGAGCATATGACTGGGGAAATAATTTAAGATATTGAAATGATTATACATTACCTTGGAACCCTGTTGACCATTGTGTTTGAGAAGAAACTAACGGACCCTGCTGACTGTCATACAAATACAGTCAAAAGACATTGAAATGTTAAGCATTGGAAGGTACAGAAGGTTGATATGACTTGGATGATTATTGGAGAAGGTGTAGGGGGTTAAAACAGACCTTATACAAGTGATTAGAACCCTTGAAACTATCTAAAACACACCCAGAAAAAATAATTAGCTCTCGGCCTGTGACTGTCCAAGGGAAAATTCTGATTTAGCTTCTAGTCCTCAAAATGAGTTTTAATGATTGAAACCTCTTGAAAATTTTGAATTTGACCCTTGATGATGTTAGAAAACTGTTTTAAGTGGTTTCAAAGTGATACAGTATGGAGAAGTGTGGAAAATAACAATTGCCAAGTGGATCCTAGGTGTATGTGAAGGAAAGAGCATAGGCCAATATAGGAAAAGTGAATTTCTCCAAAGAAGTGCACTAAAAAATGATTGATTCACCTGTAAAAAGATAATGGGTATCTGGAATGATGTTTGGTTTGCTTACAAAGTCTGTACATCACTCTAGACAAGGGGTTTTGCACTAAAGGAGGGCTAATTGGAATAGGGCTTAAAGAAGAAAGTACAATTCTATACAAAGTAACCTTAGGAGATTTTTCATTATGTTATAGAAGGGCTTAATGGGTATCCATAAATGGTTTTACTTTCATGATTGAGTTAACTGAAAAAGAATTATGGCCAATAAACAGGGTAAACAAGGCTACAAAAAATGCTTGAATTAAATAGACCTGTATATGAAGTTAGCTTAAAATTTGATGGTTTCAGAGTTGTGTAAAGGTCAGTATCATCACTTCCTCTATATATTGAAAACTTCTCATTTGAAAAAAGATATCTCTCGCATTGTAAGGCGAAGCCCTACCATTTTTTCACCTAAAATCAATAGAATACACATTTTACCTCTATTCAAGTTGCATATATCTCTGAGTGAATTTGAGTGTTAGTCTTGTGTCCAATCATTGCTTCCTAATGCTTTCACAGGTTTGACACTAATGTACCTGGTATATACAAAGCATCATTCCTGCAGGTGATAAGAAGAGTTGTTCCTAGAGCACAGAAGCAGAAGGAGATTACTTGATAGTGTTCTTCCTACAGCGCCTATGGTGAGTCATTTTATTATGTGTTTCCATTAAAGCCTCCCTATCAAGATCTTTGCAATCTGGTCCTTTTACCAGTTAGAGTGTATGTATGTGTTCTTGTGGTTTAGAGTGTAAGTGTGAGTAGACCAAACTTATTTGGTGCATCACCCTATTAGGTTAGGTTATGTTGTTTTCAGTATCCTTCTCCCTTTTCAACCCCCATATATATATATATATATATATATATATATATATATATATATATATATATATATATATATATATATATATATATATACACGTATTAGCCACTTAATGGAATAACAAAGATACATCAAAGGGAGCTAGCCCTTATCTAGAGACTCTTCCCCTAGTTTTGCCAGGCCCACAGGCAAGAGGGGAGTTTCCATTGTGATGTGTGGAAGGCAGGAGCTCGACGTGTTACCCAGGGTGCAATCCACTGCATCAACAGTTTTTGGCACACCTGATGGGACTCAATTTTTTACACTTAGTAAAGTTTTAGGATCGATGCTGGTCTTGTTACAACAAAATCAACTATTTTTAGCATCTGGCGACTCCACTGGTAAGAGCTTCAACTTCTGATCAAAGACTAGCCTGACTTCCTATGCCTAAAATCACCACACAATCTGCTGCTAAGGGTGTCCCTTTTGAATTCATTGAATTGCCTTTGAACTCATCAAAGTGACTGAGGTTTGAGAGGACTCATCCTTATTCAACAAATCACTTTCCCAAACCTACTATAAAACACACCTACACAAGAAGGCCACGGTTACATCCTGTCATAGCCATGGCATTACCCTTTGTGACTTTTTGTGGTCAGAGTCCCTTGAATCTCTCGCATTATGACCCAATTATAGGAGCAGTCCTCAAAAGTGTGCCTCCCTTTGATGGAGAGTGGCCCATTATAGTTATTGAACACATAAGAAATATTGCTAACCTCTACAATATTCACAATGTCACTAAGGAGAATATTGCAACCAGATTACTGGCATTGTCTCTCAAGGGCAAAGTTTTGGACTAGTATGGGATTTTACCCATGAATTCAGTCGATTCCTAGAATGAATTGGGCACTCTCTTGATGAACCAATTTGGGGAAAAGAGCGACCACCTCTCGCTTGTTGAGCAACTGACTACAATGAAAAGAGTTCCCCATGAATACATGCAGGATTTCAACACTCGATTTCAAAAAAAAAAGAGATAGAATCCCCGTTATGATAAAGTTGAATCCTAATTATGCTTTATTTTATTACTTAAGAGCATTGAACAGTGATATCACTGTTATGATATAGTCCATGGGAGGACATGTGATGTCTGTTGCATATGACATAGCTATAGCAACCGAGAATTACCTAGTGTAGGCTGGGAAAATAACTCCTAGACCTCATATGCTGCTTTTCCCTAAAATGTTGCCCCCAACCCAGACTGTTGCTCCCACTTTAGCTCTTCTGACCAACATAGAAAAGCCAGTTGCTACTTCCTCCAATGACCTCCACGAAGTCAAAAGTCTATTACAAAATGTAACAAATGAGTTAGTCGATATTATAAGGTAGCAAGCTCAAAACAATCGACCGAACCAAGGATATCATTAGTATGGTCAAACAAATAGACCCCCATTCCAAAATTACAATCAAGGGCAGGGTCAGTTTGTGCAAACCAGACCTTTTTAAGGCTAGAATCTAGGTGCCCCTTCATCATCTAAGGCCATGGTGCCCGTTCAAAACAATCTGGTACAATACCTTCTTCATCACATGTAAATCAAAAGGTCCCAAGCTTCAAACCACTGATTATACCTTCAGCTCCTCGACCTGCACCTCAGGCTGTAAATAATCCCAAAGAAAATTTGAAGGAAGGCAACCCTCGAGTCAATGTGGTTGACCAGATAAAGAAGCTACACATGAACATCTACTTGTGGGATTCATTGTCAATATCGAGGCAAAAGGACATGCTAAAAAAGGAATTGCATGAGCTGAATGAGCAAGCTGTCCCAACGAGAGTCGATAATGTTTTGATGATGAATGGATAGCCTTCCACCTTAGGCCAAGTCAAGAAAGAAGAAAAGGTTCCACCTTATTATTTGTCCTTGGTCATAGGAGATTTCTTGATGCACAATTGCATCATTGACAATGGAGCAAGCACCTCGGTAATGCCCAAATGCATAGCTGACAAGTTGGGGTTGAAATATGAAGAAATGACTAAGGGAGTCCTATAGCTAGATGGAACACCAAAAAAGACACTTGGGGTGGTGAAATATTTGAACCTGATGCTATATGCTTGCCCGACCTTCTCAGTTCCTCATGATGTGGTAGTGGTGGATGTTTCTCCTTACTTTGCCATCTGCTTATCCAGGGATTTTACATCCAAGATAGGAGGCTACCTAGCAGCGAACTGGTCTTATCTAATTTTTAGAACCAAGTATGGGACTAAAGTTAAGATTGAATCTGAGCCACTCCACAGAGATCATCTGGAACCATACTCCCTCAAGGCAACAAATGTCAGCTATGACATTATTGACCAAAAAGAGTTCCAAGTCGATCAATCTCCATCCTCTACACTTGAAGAAGATGCAAACCTGCTCTTAGATGAATGGGGGAGTGATAACTTCGAGTATGATCCTTACAAGTTCATAGAGGAGGTAGGCTTGGGAATTTATTGCATGCATGAAGAGGGTACTTTTGTACCAAACCTGATGAAAGTGAGCCAAGAAAGCTCAGGTCTATGGCAACTACTCTTTGATGGTTCAAAAAGTAAGTTGGCAGCTGGTGGTGGAGTGGTGTTAGTTTCTCCTTCAAAAGAGAAATACTTTTTGGCTTTCCAGTTCCAATTTTCTTGCACAAGCAATGTTGCGGAGTATGAATCCCTCATCCATGGTTTGGAGTGGGCGAGGAAAAGAGAAATCAAAGAGCTACAATTTTTTGGTGACAGTGAGCTGATTGTCAATCAGGTAAGAGGCCAAATTTTGACAAAGAATTCCTTACTAAAGTCCTACAAACATAGGGTATGAGACTTAGTAGATAATTTCTTTGCTTTTAATATTACCTCCATTACTAGAGAGCAGAACAAGCAAGCAGACAAGCTGACAGCAGTTGGTGCCCAGTTTGATATCCTTAGGGAAATAGGCTGAGACCACAGTTCATACCACTTAAAGGTAGTAATCTGGCCCTCTATGCCTGACAACATCACCAACTGGGAGAGTTTTGATAGCGACCAAAAAATATCACTCTTCTTGCAAGAAGAAGCTGAGTTCATTGCTAAAAACTAGGCAAAGCTACAGTAGCAATACAGCAGCCAAATTGTTCAGCTCAAGAACAATAAACTCCCCAAAGGCTTGGTCACTCTAGAGAGTATCTTCAATGGAGATGACCAGTTGAAAAGTGATAAGGTGTGCATCACAATGAAGGAGGAGCACCATGAGAAGGTTGAAATATTCAAAGATAAGCTGTATAAGCTTAGAAAAGTGTGCACAAACTGTGAGAGGTAGAGCTTCATCTTGTTGTGCCAAGATTTTGCTGATGTCTTCACTTGGGAATATAGTGATTTGAAGGGTTTTGACCCTAGTTTGGCCCAACATAACATTGATCTGGAAGAAGGCTCAAGGCCGATCAAGCAAAAGTGAAGTCCCGTCAACCTAATGATTAAGCCTCTCATGTGGAAGGAACTCACCAAGTTGACTGAGTCCAGGATAATATTTCCAATCAAACACTCCTCTTGGCTAGCAAATCTTGTTCGACATGAGAGGGAGATAACAACTATCAAACTATATGAAACAAGCTCCTATACGATAATATCTATGTAAAACAAGAGTATAAAGGGTAAATAATAACAACCAATCTTGTAAGTGGAGTATCTCCCCTTAAGAAGAAATAGTTCAATGCAGATTCCTCATACATCCACACAAGTTGATGTGGATTCCTCTAACATCCACATAGAAATAAAACCCTTTGAAATGGATTCCTCTATCATCCATAGTCAAGCCAAAAATAGGGAGACGTCCACTAATATTCTATCTTCATGGAACTTTCGCAAAACTGTAACATTACTAGTGGGAATGCACAACCACTCAGCGAAATAGCGATTAAATCACAAAATTGAGGTAGCTAAATGATCAAAAATATGGATCCAAGGAGGCACACAACAAAGATAAATCCATCAAAATCCAATCTCAAATCCCCAAGCGATTTTTCAAAGATTACCAAGATCCCCAGATAGGGTCCACAACAAGCTCAATGTGGATTCCTCAAACATCTATACAGGTTAGTTGATGTGGATTCATCTAACATCCACATAAAAAAAATCACTTTGAAGTGGATTCCTCTATCATCCATAGTCAAAACCTTTCTTGGGTTGTTACCAACGGCACACACCATAGAGAAAAATGTGAACCCGCTACATAGGAACGACGAAGAAATGCAAGATTCCACATTAGGTTAGCAAAACGTTAGATTAGGACCCAGTAGGTTTTTTGAAACTAAATAGTAAAAATCTAAACAACCAAGTTGAATGCACATTCATCAATCATCTAAATAGGTAAGTTGATGTGGATTCCTCTAAAATCGACATCGAAAGAAAGCGCTTTGAAGTGGAATCCTCTATCATCCACAGTCAAAACCTTTCTTGGGTTGCTACCAATGCAACACACCATAGAGAAAAATGTAAACCCACTGAATAGGAAAGATGAAGAAATACAAGATTCCACACTAGGTGAGCAAAATGTTAGATTAGGACTTTCCCACCCAGTGTGTTTTTTAAAACTAAATAGTGAAAATCAAAACAAACAAGATTCTTCCCTTTTTCAACATGAGAGGGAGATAACAACTATCAAACTATATTAAACAAGATCCTATATGATAATATATGTGTAAAACAAGATTATAAAGGGTAAATAATAACAACCAATCTCATAAGTGGAGTATCTCCCCTTAAGAAGAAATAGTTTAGTGCAGATTCCTCATACATACACACAAGTTGATGTGGATTCCTCTAACATCCACATAGAAAGAAAACACTTTGAAATGGATTCCTCTATCATCCATAGTCAAGCCAAAAATAGGTAGTCGTCCACTAACATTTTGTTTTCGTGGAACTTCCATAAAACTTTAACATTACTAGTGGGCATGCACAACCACTCAGTGAAATAGTGATTGAATCACAAAATTGAGGTAGCTAAATGATCTGAAAAATGGATCCAAGTACGCAAACAACAAAGAGAAATCTATCAAAATCCAATCTGAAATACCCATGTGATTTTCCAAAGATTACCAAGATCCCAAGACAAGGTCTACAACAAGCTCAATGTGGATCCCTCAAACATGTACACAGGTAAGTTGATGTGGATTCCTCTAACATCCACATAAAAAGCAAACCTTTATCATCCACATAAAAAGAAAACTTTGAATTGGATTCCTCTATCATCCATAGTCAAAACCTTTCTTGGGTTGTTACCAACAACACACACCATAAAGAAAAATGTAAACCCGCTACATAGGATCGATGAAGAATTGCAATATTCCTCACTAGGTAAGCAAAAAGCTAGACAAGGACCCAGTAGGTTTTTTGAAACTAAACAGTAAAAATCAAAACAACCAAGCTCAATGCGCATTCATCAATCATCTAAATAGGTAAGTTGATGTGGATTCCTCTAACATCCACTTAGAAAGAAAGCGCTTTGAAGTGGAATCCTCTATCATCCACAGTCAAAACCTTTCTTGGGTTGTTACCAATGTAACACACCATAGAGAAAAATGTAAACCCACTGAATAGGAAATACGAAGAAATCCAGGATTCCACACTAGGTAAGCAAAATGTTAAATTAGGACTTTCCCACCCAATAGGTTTTTTAAAACTAAACAATGAAAATCAAAAAAACCAAGATTCTTCCCTTTTTTGACACGAGTTGGAGATAGCAACTATAAAACTATAAGAAACAAGCTCCTATACCATAATATCTGTGTAAAAGAAGAGTATAAAGGGTAAATAATAACAACCAATCTTTTGAGTGGAGTATCTCCCCTTAAGAGGAAATAGTTCAATGCAAAATCCTCATACATCCACACAAGTTGATGTGGATTCCTCTAACATCCACATAGAAAGAAAACACTTTGAAATGGATTCCTCTATCATCCATAATCAAGCCAAAAACATGCAATCGACCACTAATATTCTGTCTCCGTGGAACTTTCGCAAAATTGTAACATTACTAGTGGTCATCGACAACCACTCAGTAAAATAGCAATTGAATCACAAAATTGAGGTAGTTAAATGATCTAAAAAATGGATCCAAGGACACAAACAACAAAGAGAAATCTATTAAAAACCAATCTTAAATCACCATGTGATTTTCCAAAGATTACCAAGATCCTGAGACAGGATCCACAACAAGCTCAATGTGGATTCCTCAAACATCTACATAGGTAAGTTGATGTGGATTCCTCTAACATCCACATAAAAATAAAGCACTTTGAATTGGATTCCTCTATCATCCATAGTCAAAACCTTTCTTGGGTTGTTACCAACGGCACACAACATAGAGAAAAATGTAAACCCGCTACATAGGAACGACGAAAAAATGCAAGATTCCACACTAGGTAAGCAAACAGTTAGACTCGGACCAAGTAGGTTTTTTGAAACTAAACATTAAAAATCAAAACAACCAAGCTCAATACGCATTCATCAATCATCTAAACAAGTAAGTTGACGTCGATTCCTCTAACATCCACATAGAAATAAAGCACTTTGAACTGGAATCCTCTATCATCCATAGTCAAAACCTTTCTTGGGTTGTTACCAATGCAACACACCATAGAGATAAATGTAAACCCATTGAATAGGAAAGATGAAGAAATCCAAGATTCCACACTAGGTAAGCAAAATGTTAAATTAGCACTTTCCCACCTAGTAGGTTTTTTAAAACTAAACAGTGAAAATCAAAACAACCAAGATTCTTCCCTTTTTTGACACGAGAGGGAGATAACAACTATCAAACTATATGAAACAAGCTCCTATACGATAATATCTGTGTAAAACAAGAGTATAAAGGGTAAATAATAACAACCAATCTTGTAAGTGGTGTATCTCCCCTTAAGAAGAAATAATTCAGTGTAGATTCCTCATACATCCACACAAGTTGATGTGGATTCCTCTAGCATCCACAAAAAGAAAACACTTTAAAATGGATTCCTCTATCATCCATAATCAAGCCAAAAACACGCAGTTGTCCACTAATATTCTGTCTTTTTGGAACTTTTGCTAAACTGTAACATTATTAGTGGGCATGCACAACCACTTAGCAAAATAGCTATTGAATCACAAAATTGAGGTAGCTAAATGATCTGAAACATGGATCCAAGGAGGCACACAACAAAGAGAAATCTATCAAAAGCCAATCTCAAATCCGCATACGATTTTCCAAAGATTACCAAGATCCCGAGACAGGGTCCACAACAAGCTCAATGTGGATTCCTCAAACATGTACACAAGTAAGTTGATGTGGATTCCTCTAACATCCACATAAAAAGAAAGCACATACCCTTCGATATTTTGAAAATATCCCTTTGGACTTTTTGTAATGGTCCACTTGCCCTTTGGAACTTTTGCAATGGTCCACTTACCCTTCAGACTTTTTGAAAAGATCCCTTCGGAATTTCTCAAAGTGTCCTTTCAAAAACTTTGTTTGCTCCACTTGTCCTTTGAATTTTTCTCATTGCTTTGCTCATTAGATTGAAAGAAGTAAAGTCATTTGATAAACCCAATCAACTCCACTAGACCAATTTGCATTCTCAACATTCCTAACCTTATAAAGTTGAATGAAGTAAAGTTGTTCCATAACCCCGATTAACTCTTCATTGACCCATTTGGGTTCTTCACATTGCTTGACTTATAAAGATGAGAGTAGTTAAACCATTCCAAAAACTCGATCAACTCTACTAGACCCATTCGGGTTCTTGAGATTGCTTAGCTTATGAAATTGAACGAAGTAAAGTTGTTCTAGAAACCCGATCAACTCTACTAGACCCATTCGGGTTCTTGAGACTGCTTAGATTATGAAACAAATGAAGTACATTGATCCGATCAACATTCCCCTGACCTAGTTGAGTTTATGACATGGCTTTACTTATGAAACTTTATACATAAAAGTGAATGAACTACATGGACTTGACAAACCCGAATCACTATGCCTTTGTCATTAATGTTTGCCTATTTGACATCAATGACAATCTTACAAACAATCTCCTTATACACCATGATACTCAAATTGCCAACATAATTATGTGCTGGAACATTACTATACAATAAACTTAATTAGCATGAAGAATTTCAAATAGAACCTTGAAATTCATCCTATCAAAGTATGGTATCACGAAGTAAATAAAATTCCTAATATAGATGCCTAATTCATCATAAACTATGATAATATATTTGGGTTTTCACTGGTAAAGTCTACCGTACTACTTGAAATGTATACTTCACTATTCTTGGATGTCCTTCAAGAGATTTCGTATCAAGCAAACATGGCTCCATCAAATAGCAGAATTTGTGCATCTAGACCCTACATTTCTAAAATCAAGATATATGGTTTGAGCCAAAAGCTATTACTCTTAACATTTAAATTTGTCAAAACATTTTAGGCCATAGAGGGAAGTTCTGATTTTATAAGAGAGAACAAAGAAAGGAGTTATAAAAATGCTAGTATGGAATCTAAAATGCACTCACAATATTTGAGCAAATTACCCAACATTGATAACCAGTTTTCTTGCCTCCTTTCATTGTTTCTTCCTGACATGAAAACATTTCTCTCAGATTTGTTTAGGTTCATCAATATCATTGGTCTTCCCCATGGTAAACTATTAGAGGCAAATGTTGATAAAATTATATATTCATTTGAAGATACATTTGTATCAACATTACTTGCACAAGTTTTGGTCGGTTATCAAAAGCTAGATCTTCCACATAGATCCTGGCAAGTAAAGAACAAAATTTGATATGAATAATTTTGTTCAAATTATTTTCCAACTAGATCCATTTTCCACAAGAGCACATGCTATGGTAAACCTCTTTTGGTATATTGTTCACAAGCCATTTAACAAAGAGCAACTAGGCTATTTTGTTTGGCGTTCCCCTAAAGTCTATCATAGTCATGTGGGATTTCATTTCACCATTAAATCTTCCAAGCATAACTCACTATATTTACCAGAGAGAATAGATTAATTCCCCCTGAATTCAGAGATACAACCATATTCTGACAAAATTGAATTAGTTGTGAAGTCTGATATATCAAGGCTGTAAAATGATTATCAGTCTGTTAATTTTAATGAAGCTGAGTTATCTACGAAAGACTCTATAGATATAATAAGTGTTGTTGAATGTGCAAAAAAATTTATACACATTTATACTTTTCTATGATTCTGAACAAGATAAAATCATGGATCAACATCAGGCCATTGAAGGATCCAGGAACTAAGAAGGACCAAGGGGAACCAAACAACCAACAGGAAGATAGACCATACTTGCCAAAGAATAATGCCTCTGCCTATAACAAGATCATCATGAAACAAGGAATATTCTGTCGATTTTCTGCCTCTATGAAACATTTACCCAACCACTGCTCATACTCGGTCTTGATGCAGATTCCTCAAGCCTCCATACACCAAGACCATCATGAATCTGGAGACTTTTCTCTGTCAAGAGGACTAGATTGAGAAAGATCGACCTATCTGCACACAAGACTTTGTGGACTCCTCTATCATCCATAAGGGAACATCTAACATATATGTGGATTCCTCTAATATTCATAATGTCATATAGGGCAAAATTCTGGATTCCTTCATCATCCACAAAAGTAATGAAGGAGTCATAAGTCTGCCATAGAGAAATATGCATACCCACTGCACAAGAAACATATCCATTTCCCAATAGGAGGAAATAACTTAACAACCATCAAACTGTGTAAAACAATCTCCCTTATGATAATACCAAAATAAAACAAGAGCATAAAAGTTAGACAATAACAACCAACATTCCACATGAAGTAATCTCCTTGTAAGGTGAAGCCAGTTCTTTGCAGTGAAGCTGACATTCCTCCAAATGGAGATCCAATGGGATATCCTTGAAACTTCCACTCGAGGAACACTGCATTTCCACTAGTCCAATGTCTTACCCAACACATTCTAAACATTGTGGATCTACAAATTTGTGGCAGAAAAGCTTCTACTCTCATTTTTCTACTAAAACCCATCTGGAACCTCTAAAAGAACACCATTCTCTTGTAGAGATTCCACTAGTTCGTAGTCTTATCAAACACAGCCCAAACCCTGCAAATCTTTTGCTTGGAGTCAACAACACTTCCACTTTGGTTTTTACTTCCACAACTCACCTAGATCATCTGGTAATTTGACAATAGCCAAGGAACTAGGAAGACCTATGAGAAACCAAACAACCAACAATCAGATAGATCATACCCTGCCAAAGAGTAATGCCACTACTTATAACAAGCCAGCATCAAATAGGCAATTTTTTGCCAATTTTTTACCTTTGTAAAACATCTTTCCAACCACTGCTCATACTAGGTCTTGATGCAAAATCCTCAAGCCTCCATGCACCAAGACTAGTATGAATCTGAAGTCTTTTCTCTACCAAAAATACCAAATCATGAAAGAATGACCCGTCGATACGACTTTGTGGATTCCTCTATCACCCACAAGGGCAAATCTAATTTATGTGTGCATTCCTCTAATATTTATAATGTCATAGAGGGAAAAACTATCAATTCCTTGATCAACCACAAAGTTAATGAAGGAGCCATAAGTCAACCATAGAGAAAAATGCATACCCACTGCATAAGGAACACATACCTTTCCTAACAAGAGAAGGAGATATCTAAGAAACCATCAGACTATGTGAAACAAGCTCCATTATGATAATACCAAAATAAAACAAGAGCATAAAGGGTAGATAATAACCAACATTCCACATGAAGAAGCACACAAGATAAAGATGATTCTTAGGTGTACAACATACATTCTTGCAAACAGATATCCAACAGGACATTCTTGAAACTTCCACACAAGAAGCACTGCACTTCCACTAGTCTAATGTCTTACCCAATTCATTCTAAACATTGCAAATCTACCACTTTGGAGCATCAAATCTTCTGCTCTAGTTTTACCCGAAAACCCATCTAGAACCTCTGAAATAAGACAACCATTCTATTATAGAGATTCTGTTAATCCATAGTCTTATTAAACATAGTCCAAGACCCACAAAATCTAAAACATGGAGTCAGCAACACTTCTGCTTTGGTTTTTTTTGCCGAAACTTGCCTAGGGCCTCTTGTAATTTGGCAACAACGAAGAACTAGGAAGACCAATGTGAAACCAAACAACCAATAGGCAGCTAGACCATATCCTGCCAAAGAGTAACACCTCTACTTACAACAAGACTAGCATGAAATAGACAATCTTCTACTAATTTTCTATCTCTATGAAACATCTACCCAACCACTGCTCAGAGTAGGTCTTGATGCATATTCCTCAAGCCTCCACGCACCAAGACCAATATTAATCTGGAGTCTATTCTCTACCAAGAAGACCAAATTGAAAAAGACCGACCTGTCTGCATGAAAGACATTATGGACTCCTCTATCATCCACAAGGGCACATCTAATTTATGTGTTGATTCCTCTAATATCCATAATGTCACAGAGGGTAGAATTTTGGATTCCTTGATCATCCACAATGATAATGAAGGAGCCATAAGTCAGCCATGAGTCAGCCATAGAGAAAAATGCATACCCACCATAGAGGAAACACATCCCCTTACCAACAAGGGAAAGAGACAACTTAATAGCCATCAGACTATCTGAAACAAGCTCGGTTATGATAATACCAAAATAAAACAAGAGCATAAAGGGTAGACAATAACAACCAACATTACACATGGAGTAATCTCCCCACAAGGTGAAGTTGATTCTTGGGGGTGCAATCAAAATTCTTCCAAATGGAGATCCAAAGCGATATCCCAATCCAAAACGCACAAGTCTACCGCTTGGTGTCAGCAACACATCCACTTCAGTTTTTTTTGCAAAAACTCACCTAGAGCCTTCAATAATTTTGCAACGACCAAGGAACTAGGAAGACCCATGAAGAACCGAATAACCAACAGGGAATTAGACCATACCCTGCCAAAGAGTAACGCCTCTACCTAAAACAAGACCAACATTAAATAGGGAGTGTTCTACCGATTTTCTACCTCTGTGAAACATCTGACCAACCACTACTCATATTAGGTCTTGATGTAGATTCCTCAAGCCTCCACGCACCAAGACCAACATGAATCTATAGTCTTTTATTTGCCAAGAGGATCAGATTGAGAAAGACTGACCCGTTCGCAAGAAAGACTTTGTGGACTAATCTATCATCCACAACAACACATCTAACTTATGTGTGGATTCCTCTAAAATCCATAATGTCACGAGGTCAGAACTATGGATTCCTTGATCATCCACAGAGGTAATGAAGGAGCAATAAGTCAGCATGAGTTACCCATAGTGAAAAATGCAAACCCACTGCACAAGAAACACATCCCTTTCCCAAAAGGAGAAAGAGATAACTTAACACTCATAAGACTATGTGAAACAAGCTCCCTTATGATAATAAAAAAATAAACAAGAGTATAAAGGGTAGATAAAAAACTGTAATATCATTTGCTCAAACTGAGTTCAAATAGCTGATTTAAACCCTCAAGAAATATTGTCAAACACTTTTCATATAACCTCTTACTTGCCAGTTTGGTGTTTTCAGTTTAGTTTGCTTGCTTGGAATGTTTTCAAATGAAGTTTAAATGCTTGCAATAAACATTTCACTATCTAAGCAATGAACTAAGATGAAAATACAATTCTTTTGGTCCCTTCAAATGCATATATAGGATCTAGACATGCGAATTATGCACCTACAACTAGTTGACATTTCATCAATCACTTGGCATGCAAACTGATATGTGAGGTATGAACAATATGGATATGAGCAATACAACCCATAAATGATAGGCAACTTATCTCTCTTTTATTGATATGCCAATTACAATGTTGATAAGAACATGTATAGCTAAGACTCTTGGTTGTACAAGTATGCAACTTTTGAAAATCAGAGTACAATGGCAATAATAAACACTATTCTATATGTTATGAATGATACAAAACATAAAAGAACCTGAATATATGAAGCCCCTTTCAAATCAATGTAATGATGGCAACCCCAATACAATGCAATGATGATTCTTCAAAGTTGAGATGACCTCTATGTGCACTGCGCATGCCTCAGACCAGTAACTCTAATATAAAATAAACTACAGCGTTTTGAGACCCTTTCAAGGACTAAAAACCATTGTAATGCCCTCAATAATGGAGCACTCCAGCTAGAAGAGGAAATCAATGCAAACCAAGGCCTCCATGATCAAAATCATGGTCCTCTAGCATGCTAATATGATGATTGAAAATTATATCAAACCGTTGGTACAACTCAAAAATGCCTTTTATGCAAAAAATTGATGTAAGTTTAAGCTAAAAAATAATCTCCACAGCTGATAAGCAATCTCTACCTCCAAATTTGGCCAAAGGCCACAAAATTTGCAATATAAGCACAAATTGAACTTCTGATTGAAGCCCACAATTAGACAATAATCTCAGCTGATAGTTTCAAAACCTCAAAATTGCATAACCTATGAGAGTTTTCATTCTCAAAAGCTCAATAATGGTAGAAACCCTAATCAGTTCCTTCTCCAAACAAGAACTCCAAACCAAATGTCAAATCCTTGATCAAAAGAAGCTTCTTTGACCCTCTTAATATAATTTTTCATGAGCTGATTGATCCCCTTTGAGAGCTTTTTTAATCATTTAAAATAATATTAAATGTGTGCACATTGACTTTATTAAATAATTAAATATTCAACCTCCAAGTCAATATTAATTAAAGTACTTAAAAATCACTTAAATGAGGGTCATGGTCCCATTGCACAAAGTGATTTCAAATATCTTATATTATAATTTCATTTTATAAATAATTAGTAAAAAAGTAATCACTTTATTAATAATTAAAATAACATAACCCCACAAATAATCATTATATCTCAATTTTGTCTGAACTTGGGAGTTAACCATTGTGTCCACTATGCATCCAACTGCCTCACTAAAAATAGTAAGGGTATCTCTCTATCAATCACTAACTCACTATAAATAAAAAATCCCTCATTATCTGATTAAATCAATTGTGCATGGGATCGACACTGTAATCATAGCCTATTTAGGTGCCCTGTTATAAATGAAAACCCTAACTGCCTGAAATGATGACTTACTATAAATAGTAAGCATGAAGAACTGAGTCCAATGAATGTCCAACCCTAAACTTGTACTAAGTTCTGATAGAGAAAACACACTGATCTCTACCAAAAAAGACCCTCCAACCCTCTGAGTTAGCCTACAAGGTCCAATGATAGGCTAAACCAATCATAAACCATGGTGAGATAAAATGGGGACATTACAAAAACAACAAACATTACACTTGGATTAGTCTCCCCACAAGGTGAAGCCGGTTCTTGGAGGTGCAATCGACATTCTTCCAAATGGAGATCCAACACGATATATCCTTGAATCTTCCACTCGGGGAGCATTGTATTTCCACTAGTCTGATGTCTTACGTAGCACATTCTAAATACTGTGGATCTACCACTTTGGAGCAGCAAATCTTCTACTCTCATTTTTCCCCCAAAACCCATTTGGAACCTTCAAAAGAAGACCACCATTATGTTGTAGAGATTTCACCAGTCCGTAGTCTTATCAAACATAGTCAAAAACCCACAAATCTACTACTTAGAGTCAACAACACTTTCACTTTAGTTTTCTGCCAAAACTTGTCCAGAGCCCCCTGTAATTCAGAAACAACAAAAGGAACTAGGAAGAACCATGAGGAACTAAACAACCAACAAGGAACTAGACCATAGCCTACCAAAGAGTAACGCCTCTACTTACAACAATACTAGCAAGAAATAGTCAATCTTCTACGCATTTTTTGCCTCTGTGAAAGGCACATCTAGCTTATGTGTGGATTCCTCTAATATCCATAATGTCACAAAGGGCAGAACTGTGAATTTTTGATCATCCACAAAAGGTAATGAAGGAGCCATAAGTCAACCATGAGTCAGCCATAGATAAAAATGCGTACCCACTATACAAGAAACATATCCCTTTCCCAACAGGGGAAGGAGAGAACTTTATAGCCATCAGACTGTGTGAAACAATCTCCCTTATGATAATAACAAAATAAAACAAGAGCATAAAGGGAAAACAATAATAACTAACATTATACATGGAGTAGTCTCCCCACAAGGTGAAGCTTATTCTTAGGGGTGCAACCAACATTCTTCTAAATGGAGATCCAACGGGATATCCTTGAAACTTATACTCAGAGTGCACTACACTTCTGTTAGTCCGATGTTTTACCCAGGACATTTGAAACACTGTGGATCCACCACTTTGGGAAAACAAAGATTCTCCTCTCATTTTTCCCCCAAAACCCATCTAAAATGCTTTGGAAAAATACCACCATTCTATTAAAGAGATTTCACCAGTCCGTAGTCTTCTCAAACACAATCCAAAACCTGCAAATCTACCGCATGGAGCCAACACTTCTGCTTTGGTTTTTTTTGCCGAATATCCACTAGAGACTGTGATAATTTGGAAATAGCCAAGGAACTAGGAAGACCCATGAGGAACCAAATAACCAACATGCAACTAGACCACAACGTACTAAAGAGTAACACCTCTGCCTACAAAACTAGCATGAAACAGGCAGACTTGTACCAATTTTTTGCCTCTGTGAAACATCTGCCCAACCACTCTTCATACTAGTTCTTGATGTGGATTCCTCAAGCCTCCATGCACCAATACCAGGATGAATCTAGAGTCTTTTCTCTTCCAAGAGGACCGAATCGAGAAATATTGATCCCTCTGCAGGAATGACTTTGTGGACTCCTCTATCATCCAAAGGGCACATCTAACTTATTGTTGACCATTTTTGGTCTTGTAGACCAAAATTGGTCTCCCTTTTCTTTTCCTTCCATTTCCATGCTCAGACATGAAGGATAATGTAGAAGTATACTTCTACAACTCATTTTTTCTCTTGGCATGCAAAAGGCTTAACTTCAAGCATTAGCAAGTACATGCAAGGTTAGAAGGAGTGATTATACAGGAGTTTGCAAAAGGTGCTAGCTTCATGAGAGTTCACAAAGTTGAGTGTAAGTTCTGTGTCTCAAACATCTAAGGAGCTCCATGATGTGTTCTCAGGTTTGACAAAGCAAATAAACTATTTTGGAGGACTTTTATTGGCAAAATGGACCAAGTTTGGAGGGCATAAAATGCTTGAAAGGGTCAGAGTTTTCCTTCGGGAAAAAGGACTAAGGCAAAAGAAATCCAAGGAAATTCAAGGGATGAATTCCTTTGGAGTTTATGTCTGAAGGAATTCCTTCAGACATTTTGTCCTAAGGTATTCAACGAAGGTTTTTCCAAAAGAAAGAAAGGGCCAAAGGATCATTTACAAAAGCCTGAAGGGTAGCAGCCCTTGCGAGGGGCACTCAGGCAACAAAAAGGGCCTTCTTTTCTGAAAGGCAATTTTGGAGACCAAGTAGCACTTGCGGAGGGTAGGAAAGCACTTAGCAAAAGGCCCAAAAGGGACTTGCTCTTCGAAAAAAGGGCAAGGCAAAGATAGAAGAAAAGGCAAAGGCTAAATTTCTTCAGACAAAATGGCCGAAGGAATTCCTTTGGACATTTTATCTGAAGAAATCCTTTCAAAAGAAAATCTCATAGAAAAAGATAAGGCAAATCCTTCAAACAAAAAGTTTGAAGGGGAATTCACCCAAAAGAAAGGGCCGAGCATTTAAAGGAACATTTCCTTCGAACAAAATGTCTTATGGAATTGGGAGGCCAAGGCCATCCTAAGGATCTCGAAGGGTAGGTGCCCATGCGGGGGACTCTCGACGACTGTGAAAGGGACCTTTCCTAGGGCTCAAAGGGACACCTTTCCTTTAGGAGGGTTAAAAGACAAAGGCCCAGACAAAGATAGGAAATCTAAAGGTAGGAAAGCTGAAGGAATTGCCAAGGGGGGTGACAGGCCTGAAGACGTCAAAATTGAGCATCGTGAACTAGCCATTGGAATTTAGACGTTAGATGACGTCCCCACAGACATCAAATTCAAGGAAATGGACTAGTCATTGATCTTCAAATGCTTGAGCACAAACCTAAAGAAATTCAATGGGGTTAAGGCTAAAGGGAAGAGACCATAGAGAAAGGAGCTAAAAAGACTAGGAGAAGACAAAGCTAGAAAAGGACAAAAGTTAAGAATGAACTCAGTGACCCACTAATGAAAGAGCCCAAGGAGCCAGCAAAGGATGATAAGATAGCCCCGAGAGCTCAAATTCTAGAAAAAGACAAAGCCAGGAAGAGATAAAATATGAGATATGGACAAAATAGCCCAGGTGGCAAAAGGGAGGCAAGTTATTCTTGCAGTTGAAATAGTCTCCACCAAGTGGTCATCAAGGAGCACAAACAGTGAACAACGCGACCTATTTTTTTCCTCATTTTGTATTAATGGTCAGACAACCACGTTAATGTCTTGAAGGAGAGGTCTTGTTTGTAGACAAAAGGCATGGCCCATGTTTTAACACATGATGTTTAATATATTTTAAATGCCTAAACTCAAAACTAGAGCCGACACAACATTCTCTTTTAGTGGCTTCCTCCTCACAATGCTCTCAATGCACATGGACCACTTGTAAAAGGGCACTAAAGTCTTTTCCAAAAGGGCACCATTGCTTCTTATTTCTCTATATATATTGTAAAACTATCATTTGAGAAGGGATCTCTCATTTTTTGTATGGCACAGCCCTGCCAAATTTTTACCTTGAATCAATAGAAAGCGTTTCACCTCTATTTGGTTGGATATATCTCTGAGTGTGTTTGAGTATTAACCTTGTGTTCAGTCATTTCTTTCCTGATGCTTTCACAAGCTTGATACCAACACACCTGGTATAGACAAAGCGCCATTCCTGCATAAAACAAGAAGAGTTATATCTGGAGTGTAGAGGCAGAAGAAGGTTACCAGACAGTGTGTGTTTTTTTTCTACAGCACCTGTGGTAAGTGTTGACCATTTTCGGCCCAACAGGCCAAAATCAGTCCCCTTCTTTCCCTGCTATTTTGATCCAATTCATTTTTTGATTTTGCATAAGTCTAGAAATTTCTACGAACTTTGCAAGTGTTTCTATGGACTTTGCAGGTGTTTCTACGAACTTTGTAGGAAATTTCTATGGACTCTGCAGGCAAGAAATAGGTTCCCAAAACTTAGGTGCAAAATGGACCATTCCAAGTTTATCAGCAAGGTTCAATCAAATGGTTTAAGGGCTTGGTTCAACAGTTAGTTCAATGTTTGGTTCAAACAAACGGTTCAATAAGAAGGTTCAATAGAGTCTCTCGAAGGACAAGTGCCCTTGCAGAGGGCAATTGGTCGGTGACAGTACCGAAGCAAATTTCCCAAAGGGTACCTTTTGAAGAAAGTCAAAGGAAAAGCCAAGGACACAATTTCTTCGGACATTTGTCTGAAGGAATTCCTTCAAACAAAAATTCTAAATAAATTCGGTGAGGCTACGAGCAAAAAAGTTTAAAGGAAATCAAGTAAAAAAGACTTAAGACTAAGGCAAAGGCAAGAATGATTTCTTTAAGACTTTTGTCTGAAGAAATTTGGGAGAAGTTGTGGGAAAAGGCCCGAAGGGAATTTCAAAGGAAAGGAATGAGCGAGACAATTCTTGCAGACATTTTGTCTGTGGGAAAATAGCCTAAGAGAAAAGACCACTGAAGGATCCCGAAGGGTAGATGCCCTTGCAAGGGAGTCTCGGCTGCCGAAAGAAAGGCACTTCTTCAAAGCTGAAGGGTCACCTTCCCTTCACGAGGGTCCAAAGCAATAGTCTGAAGAAAAGGGAGCAAAAAAGAACTAAAGGATTTACCAAGGATGGTGACATCTCTGAAGCCATCAATTTCAAGGAAATAGACTAGCCGTTAGTTTTCAAACAGTGATGGGCCCGTGAACGTCAATTTTATAATAAGGAAATAGTCGTTTGATCTTTAAATTCTTGAGCACCAACCAGGAAAAATCCCAAGCAGTGAAATGTGCCACATGTCCCTTATAAAATTTGATGGAGCATGACAAGTGTCTGCATTTGAGTTTCAAAGCTTCTTTCAAATAGGCTTCCCTAAGAGTTCTGCAGAGGGCGCCAAGTGGCAACTGCGGAAGGTTTTGACATGTTTTCCTAAGAGTAGCAGAATGTGCCATGTATCCTTTGTAAAGCTTAGCAGAAGTTGATAAGTGTCAACATTTGTGGTTTCTTCCTTTCATTACGTTATTGATTGAAGACTGTGGTGGGCCTTGGATGAATTGCTAAAGAGAGTGGAAGCTACTAAGTGTCATCATCTGTGTGAATCTAAATGAGTCCCAAATGTTTTTGTATTGTTTCTAAAACCCAATAGAAGTTGCCATGTGTCATCTTCCATAGGACTCTCAAAAGGTACCTAAAGCTTCTATAAGTTAAGCAGATGCTACCATGTGTCTTCACTTGTTTCATAGTGGAACATGTCGCGTGTCACTTATTGAGATTAGTAGAAAGTGGCCAAAGCAAATGGGAATGGCATGAAAGAATTGCTAAGGAGGATGATGGACCCAAAGATGCCAAAGTTGTGGTAATGAAATAGCTATTGACCTTTATTGACTTAAGCACAAACTCGAAGGAATTCAAAGGCTTAAGGCCAAAACAAAGACAAATCCAGGAAAGAGAAAATGAGCCAAGTGCAAAAATGGACAAAATAGTCCAAGTTGTAAATTAAGGTGTCGACTCAAGGAGTTACTCCAACAGTTGACACAATGTCTATGAATTGATCACTAAGAGGCATGAATAGTGAATGGTGTGACCCATTTTTTCTCACTTTACATTGATGAGCAGACAAGCCACGTGAATGCCTTGAAGGAGTGGTCTTGTTTGCAAACAAACGGCGCGGCCTATGTTTTAAATGCCTGAAGTCAAAACAAGAGCTGATAACATTATCCATCAAGCAGCTTCCTCTTCCCAATGCTCAGAACGCACATGGGTCACTTGTAAAAGGGTGCCAAAAGGCCTTTTCCTTCTTCTATATATTGAAAACTTCTCATTCGAAAAAAGATATATCTCACATTGTAAGGTGAAGCCCTGCCATTTTTTCACCTGAAATCAATAGAATACACTTTTTTACCTCTATTCTAGTTGCATATATCTCTAAGTGCATCTTAGTGTTAGTCTTGTGTCCAGTCATTGCTTCCTAATGCTTTCACAGGGTTGACACCAATGTACCTGGTATATACAAAGCACCATTCCTATAGGTGATAAGAAGAGTTGTTCTTGGAGAAAAAAAGCAAAAGGAGATTACTAGACAGTGTATTCTTCCTACAACACCTATGGTGAGTCCATTTACTGTGTGTTTCCATTAAATTCTCCCTATCAAGCTCTCTGTAGTCTAGTCCTTTTACCAGTTAGAGTGTATGTATATGTTCTTGTGGTTCAGAGTGTGAGTGTGAGTAGACCAAAATTATTTGGTGCATCACCCTATTAGGTTAGGTTTTGTTGTTTTTAGTATCCTTTTTCATCTCCCCCCATATGTGTGTGTGTGTGTGTGTGTGTGTGTGTGTGTGTGTGTGTATGTATTAGCCACTTACTAGAATAATAAAGATACATCAAAGGGAGCTAGCCCTTATCTAGAGACTCATGCCTAGGGTGCAATCCACTGCCCTTATATATATGTGATGTGTGGAAGGCAGGAGCTCAGCCTCCTGCCTAGGGTGCAATCCACTGCATCAACAGTTTTTGGCATGCCCAATGGGACTCAATTTTTTACACTTAGTAAAGTTTTAGGATCGATGTTGGTCCTGTTACAGCAAAATCAACCATTTTTAGCATTTGGCAACTCCACTGGTAAGAGCTTCAGCTTCTGATCAAAGACCAGCCTGACTACCTATGCCTAAAATTACCACATGGTTTGCTACCAAGGGTGTCCCTTTAGAATTCATTGAATTGCCTTTAAATTCAGCAAAGAGACTAAGGTTTGAGAGGACTCATCCTTATTCAGCAAATCACTTTCCCAAACCTGCTATAAAACACACCTACGTAAGAAGGCCGCAATTACATCCTGTCATAGCCATGGCATTACCCTTTATGACTTTTTGAGGTCAGAGTCCCTTGAATATCCCATGTTATGACCCAATTCCAGGAGCAATCCTCAAAAGTGTGCCTCCCTTTGATGGAGAGGGCCCATTAAAGTTATTGAACACATCAGAAATATTGCTAACCTCTACAATATTCACAATGTCACTGAGGAGAATATTGCAACTAGATTGTTGGCATTGTCTCTCAAGGGCAAAGTTCTAGATTGGTATGGGATTTTACCTATGTATTCATTCGATTCTTGGAATGAATTGGGCACTCTCTTGAAGAACTAATTTGGGGAGAAGAGCGACCACCTCTCACTTGCTGAGCAGCTAACTACAATGAAAAGAGCTCCCCATGAATACATGTAGGATTTCAACACTCAGTTTTAGAAGACATGGGATAGAATCCCCATTCTAGTAAAGCTAAATCATAGCTATGCTTTCCTTTAGTACTTGAGAGCATTAAATAGCAATATCGTTATTATGATACAGTCCATGGGAGGACATGTGTTGCTTGTTGCATATGACATAGCTATAGCAGCTGAGAATTGCCTAGTGCAGGCTGGGAAAATAGCTCCTAGACCTCATATGCCACTTTTCCCTAAAATGCTGCCCCCAATCTAGACTGATGCTCCCACTTTAGCTCTTCTACCCAATATAGAAAAGCCAACTACTGCTTCATCCAATGACCTCCACGAAGTCAAAATTCTATTACAAAATGTAACAAATGAGCTAGTGGCTATTAAAAGGTAGCAAGCTCAAAAGAATTGACCAAACTAAGGATATCAACAGTGTGGTCAAACAAATAGACCACTCCACAGAGATCACCTGGAACCATACTTTCTTAAGGCAATAAATGTCAGATACGCCATTATTGACAAAGAAGAGTTCCAAATGGATCAAACTCCATCCTCTGCACTTGAAGAAGTTATAGACCTGCTCTTCGATGAATGGGGAAGTGACAAATTCGAGCATGATCCTTAAGAGTTCATAGAGGAGGAAAGCCTTGGAATTTATTGCATGCATGAAGAGGGTACTTTTGTACCTAACATGATGAAAGCGAGCCAAGAAAGCTCAGGTCTATGGCAGTTGTTCTATGGTTCAAAAAGTAAGTTGGGAGCTGGTGTTGGAGTGGTTTTAGTTTGTCCTTCAAAGGAGAAATACTTTTCAGCTTTTTGGTTCTAATTTTCTTTCACAAGCAATGTTGCAGAGTATGAATCCCTCATACATGGTTTGGAGTGGGTGAGGAAAAGAGGAATCAAAGAGCTGCAAGTTCTTGGTGACAGTGAGCTGATTGTCAATCAGGTAAGAGGCCAAAATTTGACAAAGAATTCTTTACTAAAGTCCTACAAACATAAGGTATGGGAATTAATGGATAATTTCTTTGCTTTTAATATTACCTCCATTCATTGAGAGCAGAACAAGCAAGCAAACAGGTTGGCAGCAGTTGGTGCCCAGTTTGATATCCCTAGGGAAATAGGTCGAGACCACATTTTAAGCCACTTGAAGGTAGTAATCTGGCCCTCTGTGCCTAACAACATCACTAACTGGTAGGTTTTTGACAGTGACCAGCAAATAGCACTCTACTTGCAAGAAGAAGCTGAGTTTGATGCTAAAAACTAGGCAAAGCTACAATAGCAATATGGTAGCCAAATTATTCAGCTCAAGAACAATAAACTCCCCAAAGGCTTGGTCACTCTAGAGAGTATCTTCAACGGAGATGACCAGTTGAAAAGCGACAAGGCATGCATCATAAGATTGAAATATTCAAAGATAAGTTGCTTTCACTAGGAAAAGTGTGCACGGACCGTGAGAGGCAGACCTTCATCTTGTTGTGCCAAGAGTTTGTTGATGTCTTTGCTTGTGAATACAGCAATTTGAAGGGTTTTGACCCAATTTTGGCCCAACATACCATTGAGCTGGAAGAAGGCACAAGGCCGATCAAGTAGAAGTGAAGTCCTGTCAACCCAATGATTGAGCTTATCATGCGGAAGGAACTCACCAAGTTGATTGAGTCCAAGATAATATTTCCAACCAAACACTCCTCTTGGCTAGAAAATCTTGTTTGACATGAGAGGGAAATAAAAACTATCAAACTATATGAAACAAGCTCCTATAATATAATATCTGTGTAAAACAAGAGTACAAAGGGTAAATAGTAACAACCAATCTTGTAAGTGGAGTATCTCCCCTTAAGAAGAAATAGTTCAATGCAGATTCCTCATAAATCCACACAAGTTTATGTGGATTCCTCTGACATCCACATAGAAATAAAACACTTTGAAATGGATTCCTCTATCATACACAGTCAAGCCAAAAACACGCAATCGTCCACTAATATTTTGTCTCTATAGAACTTTTGCAAAACTATAACATTACTAATGGGCATGCACAACCACTCAGAAAAATAGTGATTGAATCACAAAATTGAGGTAGCTAAATGATCTTAAACATGCATCCAAGGAGGCACACAACAAAGAGAAATCTATCAAAAGCTAATCTCAAACCCCCATGCAATTTTCTAAACATTACCAAGATCTCGAGACAGGGTCCACAACAAGCTCAATGTGGATTCCTCAAACATCTACACAGGTAAGTTGATGTGGATTCATCTAAATCCACATAAAAAGAAAGCACTTTGAAGTGGATTCCTCTATCATCCATAATCAAAACCTTTCTTGGGTTGTTACCAATGACACACACCATAGAGAAAAATGTAAACCCGCCACATAGGAACGACGAAGAAATGCAAGATTTTGCACTAGGTAAGCAGAAAGTTAGATTAGGACCCAGTAGGTTTTTTGAAACCAAACAGTAAAAATCAAAACAACAAAGGTTAATACGCATTCATCAATCATCTAAATAGGTAAGTTGATGTGGATTACTCTAACATAAACATAGAAAGAAACTGCATTGAAGTGGAATCCTCTATCATCCACAGTCAAAACCTTTCTTGGGTTGTTGCCAATGCAACACACCATAGAGAAAAATGTAAACCCACTGAATAGGAAAGATGAAGAAATCCAAGATTCCAACAAGGTAAGCAAAATGTTAAATTAGGACTTTCCCACCCAGTAGGTTTTTTAAAACTAAATAGTGAAAATCAAAACAACCAAGATTATTCCCTTTTTCGACACGAGAGGGAGATAACAACTATCAAACTATATGAAACAAGTTCTTATATGATAATATCTATGTAAAAGAAGAGTATAAAGGGTAAATAATAACAACCAATCTTGTAAGAGGAGTATCTCCCCTTCAGAAAAAATAGTTCAGTGCAGATTCTTCATACATCCACACAAGTTGATGTGGATTCCTCTAACATCCACATAGAAAGAAAACACTTTGAAATGGACTCCTCTATCATCCATAGTCAAGCTAAAAATAGGCAGTCCTCCACTAATATTTTGTCTCCGTGGAACTTCTGCAAAATTGTAACATTACTAGTGGGCATGTAAAACCACTCAGTGAAATAGTGATTGAATCACAAAATTGAGGTAGTTAAATGATCTAAAAAATGTAACCAATGACGTAAACAACAAAGAGAAATCTATCAAAAGGCAATCTCAAATGCCTATGCGATTTTCCAAAGATTACTAAGATCTCGAGACAGGGTCCACAACAAGCTCAATGTGAAATCCTCAAACATGTACATAGGTAAGTTGATGTGGATTCCTCTAAGATCCGCATAAAAAGAAAGCACTTTGAATTGGATTCCTCTATCATTGATAGTCAAAACCTTTCTTGGGTTGTTACCAACAGCACACAATATAGATAAAAATGTAAACTTGCTACATATGAACGATGAAGAAATGTAAGATTCTGCACTAGGTAAGCAAAAAGTTAGACTAGGACCCAGTAGGTTTCTTTAAACTAAACAGTAAAAATCAAAACAACCAAACTCAATGCGCATTCATCAATCATCTAAACAGGTAAGTTGATGTGGATTCCTCTAACATCCACATAGAAAGAAAGCACTTTGAAGTGGAATCCTCTATGATCCACAGTCAAAACCTTTCTTGGGTTGTTACCAACGCAACACACCATAGAGAAAAATGTAAACCCACTGAATAGGAAAGATGAAGAAATCCAAGATTCCACACTAGGTAAGCAAAATGTTAAATTAGGACTTTCCCACCCAGTAGGTTTTTTAAAACTAAACAATGAAAATCATAACAACCAAGATTCTTCCCTTTTTCGACATGAGAGGGAGATAACAACTATCAAACTATATGAAACAAGCTCCTGTACAATAATATCTGTGTAAAACAAGAGTATAAAGGGTAAATAATAACAACAAATCTTGTAAGTGGAGTATCTCCCCTTAAGAAGAAATAGTTCAATGCAGATTCCTCATACATCCACACAAGTTGATGTGGATTCCTCTAACATCCACATAGAAAGAAAACACATTGAAACGGATTCCTCTATCATCCATAATCAAGCCAAAAACATGCAATCATCCACTAATATTCTATCTCCATGGAACTTCTGCAAAACTGTAAATTACTAGTGGGCATGGACAACCACTCAGCGAAATAGCGATTGAATCACAAAATTAAGGTAGCTAAATGATCTGAAACATGGATCCAAGGAGGCACACAACAAAGACAAATCTATCAAAAGCCAATCTCAAATCCCCATGCGATTTTTTAAAGATTACCAAGATCTCGAGACAGCGTCCACAACAAGCTCACTTTGGATTCCTCAAACATCTACACAGGTAAGTTAATGTGGATTCCTCTAACATCCATATAAAAAGAAGGCACTTTGAACTGGATTCCTCTATCATCCATAGTCAAAACCTTTCTTGGGTTGTTACCAATGGCACACACCATAGAGAAAAATGTAAACCCGCTACATAGGAATGACGAAAAAATGCAAGATTCCGCACTCGGTATGCAAAAAGTTAGATTAGGACCCAGTAGGTTTTTTGAAACTAAACAGTAAAAATTAAAAAAAAACCAAGCTCAATGCACATTCATCAATCATTTAAATAGGTAAGTTGATGTGGATTCCTCTAACATCCACATAGAAAAAAAGTGCTTTGAAGTGGAATCCTCTATCATCCACAGTCAAAACCTTTCTTGGGTTGTTACCAATGCAACACACCATAGAGAAAAATGTAAACCCACTAAATAGGAAAGACAAAAAAATCCAAGATTCCACACTAGGTAAGCAAAATGTTAGATTAGGACTTTCCCACCCAGTAGATTTTTAAAAACTAAACAGTGAAAATCAAAACAACAAAGATTCTTCCCTTTTTCGACACGAGAGGTTGATAACAACTATCAAACTATATGAAACAATCTCATATACGATAATATTTGTGTAAAACAAGAGTATAAAGGGTAAATAATAACAACCAATCTTGTAAGTGGAGTATCTCCCCTTAAGAAGAAATAGTTTAATGCAGATTCCTCCTACATCCAGACAAGTTGATGTGGATTCCTCTAACATCCACATAAAAAGAAAACAATTTGAAATGGATTCCTCTATCATCCATAGTCAAGCCAAAAACAAGCAATCATGTACTAATATTCTGTCTCCGTGGAACTTCCACAAAACTGTAACATTACTAATGGGCATGCAAAACCACTCAACCAAATAGTGATTGAATAACAAAATTGAGGTAGCTAAATGATCTAAAACATGCATCCAAGGAGGCACACAACAAAGACAAATCTATCGAAATCCAATCTCAAATCCCCATGTGATTTTCCAAAGATTACCAAGATCTCTAGACAGGGTCCACAAGAAGCACAATGTGGATTCCTCAAACATCTACACAGGTAAGTTGATGTGGATTTCTCTAACATCCACATAAAAATAAATCACTTTGAAGTGGATTCCTCTATCATCCATAGTCAAAATCCTTCTTGTGTTGTTACCAACGACACACACCATAGAGAAAAATTTAAACCCGCTACATAGGAACGATGAAGAAATGCAAAATTCTGCACTAGGTAAGCAGAAATTAGATTAGGACCCCGTAGGTTTTTTGAAACCAAACAATAAAAATCAAAATAACCAAGCTCAATGTGCTTTCATCAATCATCTAAATAGGTAAGTTGAAGTGGATTCCTCTAACATCCACATAGAAAGAAAGCACTTTGAAGTGGAATCCTCTATCATCCACAGTCAAAACCTTTCTTTGGTTGTTACCAATGAAACACACCACAGATAAAAATGTAAACCCACTGAATAGGAAAGGTGAAGAAATCCAACATTCCACACTATGTAAGCAAAATGTTAAATTAGGACTTTCCCACCAAGTAGGTTTTTTAAAACTAAACAGTGAAAATCAAAACAACCAAGATTCTTCCCTTTTTCGACATGAGAGCGAGATAACAACTATAAAACTATATGAAACAAGCTCCTATACGATAATATCTGTGTAAAACAAGAGTATAAAGGGTAAATAATAACAACCAATCTTGTAAGTGGAGTATCTCCCCTTAAGAAGAAATAGTTCAATGCAGATTCCTCATACATCCACACAAGTTCATGTGGATTCCTTTAACATCCACATAGAAATAAAACACTTTGAAATGGATTCCTCTATAATCCATAGTCAAGCCAAAAACAGGCAGTCATCCACTAATATTCTATCTCCATCGAACTTCTGCAAAATTGTAACATTACTAGTGGGCATGCATAACCACTCAACGAAATAGAGATTGAATCACAAAATTGAGGTAGCTAAATGATCTAAAAAATGGATCCAAGGATGCAAACAAAAAAGAGAAATCTATCAAAAGCCAATCTGAAATCCCGATGCAATTTTCCAAAGATTACCAAGATCCTGAGACAGGGTCCACAACAAGCTCAATGTGGATTCCTCAAACATCTACATAGGTAAGTTGATGTGGATTCCTCTAACATCAACATAAAAAGAAAGCACTTTGAATTGGATTCCTCTATCATCCATAGTCAAAACCTTTCTTGGGTTATTACCAATGGAACACAACATAGAGAAAAATGTTAACCCACTACATAGGAATGATGAAGAAATGCAAGATTCCACACTAGGTAAGCAAAAAGCTAGACTAGGACCTAGTAGGTTTTTTGAAACTAAATAGTAAAAATCAAAACAACCAAGCTCAATGCGCATTCATCAATCATCTAAATAGGTAAGTTGATGTGGATTCCTCTAACATCCACATAGAAAGAAAGCGCTATGAAATGGAATCCTCTATCATCCAAAGTCAAAACCTTTCTTGGGTTGTTACCAATGCAACACACCATAGAGAAAAATGTAAACCCACTGAATAGGAAAGATGAAGAAATCCAAGATTCCACACAAGGTAAGCAAAATGTTAAATTAGGACTTTCCCACCCAATACGTTTTTTAAAACTAAATAGTGAAAATCAAAACCAAGATTCTTCCCTTTTTCGACACGAGAGGGAGATAACAACTATCAAACTATATGAAACACGCTCTTATACGATAATATCTGTGTAAAACAAGAGTATAAAGGGTAAATAATAACAACAAATCTTGTAAGTGGAGTATCTCCCCTTAAGAAGAAATAGTTCAATGCAGATTCCTCATACATCCACACAAGTTGATGTGGATTCCTCTAATATCTACATAGAAAGAAAACACTTTGAAATGGATTCCTCTATCATCCATAGTCAAGCCAAAAACACGTAGTCATCCACTAATATTCTGTCTCCGTGGAACTTCTGCAAAACTATAACATTACTATTGGGCATGCACAACCACTCAATGAAATAGCGATTGAATCACAAAATTGAGGTAGCTAAATGATCTAAAACATGGATCCAAAAAGGCACACAACAAAGATAAATCTATCAAAAGCCAATCTCAAATCCCCATGCAATTTTCCAAAGATTACCAAGATCCTGAGACAGGGTCCACAACAAGCTCAATGTGGATTCCTCAAACATCTACACAAGTAAGTTGATGTGGATTCCTCTAACATCCACATAAAAAGAAACCACTTTGAATTGGATACCTCTATCATCCATAGTCAAAACCTTTCTTGGGTTGTTACCAACGGCACACACCATAGAGAAAAATGTAAACCCATTACATAGGAATGACAAAGAAATGGAAGATTCCACACTGGGTAAGCAAAAAGTTAGATTAGGACCCAGTAGGTTTTTTTAAAGTAAATAGTAAAAATCAAAACAACCAAGCTCAATGCGCATTCATTAATCATCTAAACAGGTAAGTTGATGTGGATTCCTCTAACATCCACATCGAAACAAAGCTCTTTGAAGTGGAATCCTCTATCATCCACAGTCAAATCCTTTCTTGGGTTGTTACCAATGCAACACACCATACAAAAAAATGTAAACCCATTGAATAAGATAGACGAAGAATTACAAGATTCCACACTAGGTAAGCAAAATGTTAGATTAGGACTTTCCCACCCAGTAGGTTTTTTAAAATTAAATAGTGAAAATAAAAAAAACCAAGATTCTTCCCTTTTTTGAAATGAGAGGGAGATAACAACTATCAAACTATATGAAACAAGCCGTTATACAATAATATCTGTGTTTAAAAAGAGTATAAAGGGTAAATAATAACAACCAATCTTGTAAGTGGAGTATCTACCCTTCAAAAGAAATAGTTCAATGCAGATTCCTCATACATCCACATAAGTTGATGTGGATTCCTCTAACATCCACATAGAAAGAAAACACTTTGAAATGGATTCCTCTATCATCCATAGTCAAGCCAAAAACATGCAGTCATCCACTAAAATTTTGTCTTCGTGGAACTTTCGCAAAACTGTAACATTACTAGTGGGCATGCACAACCACTCAGCGAAGTAGCGATTGAATCACAAAATTGAGGTAGCTAAATGATCTAAAATATGGATCCAAGGAGGTACACAACAAATATAAATCTATCAAAATCCAATCTCAAATCCCCATGCGATTTTTCAAAGATTACCAAGTTCTCGAGACAGGGTCCACAACAAGCTCAATGTGGATTCCTCAAACATCTACACAGGTAAGTTTGAGGAATCCAACGGCACACACCATAGAGAAAAATGTAAATCCACTACATAGTAATGATGAAGAAATGCAAGATTCTGCACTAGGTAAGCAAAAAGTTAGATTACAACCCAGTAGGTTTTTTGAAACTAAATAGTAAAAATCAAAACAACCAAAGCTCAATGTGCATTCATTAATCATCTAAACAGGTAAGTTGATGTGGATTCCTCTAACATCCACTTAGAAAGAAAGCACTTTGAAGTGGAATCCTCTATCATCCATAGTCAAAACTTTTCTTGGGTTGTTACCAATGCAACACACCATAGAGAAAAATGTAAACCCACTGAATAGAAAAGACGAAGAAATCTAGGATTCCACACTAGGTAAGCAAAATTTTAGATTAGGACATTCCCACCCAGTAGGTTTTTTAAAACTAAATAGTGAAAATCAAAACAACCAAGATTCTTCCCTTTTTTGATACGAGAGGGAGATAAAAACTATCAAACTATATGAAACAAGCTCCTATACGATAATATCTATGTAAAACAAGAGTATAAAGGGTAAATAATAACAGCCAATATTGTAAGTGGAGTGTCTCCCCTTAAGAAGAAATAGTTCAATGCAGAATCCTCATACATCCACACAAGTTGATGTGGATTCCTCTTACATCCACATAGAAAGAAAACACTTTGAAATGGATTCTTCTATCATCCATAGTTAAGCCAGAAACACACAGTCGTCCACTAATATTCTATGTCTGTGGAACTTCCATAAAATTGTAACATTAAAAGTGGGCATGCACAACCACTCAGTGAAATAGCGATTGAATCACAAAATTGAGGTAGTTATATGATCTAAAAAATGGATCCAAGGAGGCACACAACAAAGAGAAATCTATCAAAAGCCAATCTGAAATCCCCATGCGATTTTCCAAAGATTACCAAGATCCCGAGACAGGCTCCACAACAAGCTCAATGTGGATTCCTCAAACTTGTACACAGGTAAGTTGATGTGGATTCCTCTAACATCCACATAAAAAGAAATCACTTTGAATTGGATTCCTCTATCATCCATAGTCAAAGCCTTTCTTGGGTTGTTACCAACGACACACACCATAGAGAAAAATGTAAACCCACTACATAGGAACGACGATGAAATGCAAGATTCTGCACTAGGTAAGCAAAAATTTAGATTACGACCCAGTAGGTTCTTTTAAACTAAACAGCAAAAATCAAAACAACCAAGCTCAATGTGCATTCATCAATCATCTAAAAAGGTAAGTTGATGTGGATTCCTCTAACATCCACATAGAAAGAAAGCGCTTTGAAGTGGAATCCTCTATCATCCACAGTCAAAACCTTTCTTGGGTTGTTACCAATGCAACACACCATAGAGAAAAATGTAAACCCATTGAATAGGAAAGATGAAGAAATCCAAGATTCCAAACTAAGTAAACAAAATGTTAGATTAGGACTTTCCCACCCAGTAGGTTTTATAAAACTAAACAGTGAAAATCAAAACAACCAAGATTCTTCCCTTTTTCGACATCAGAGGGAGATAAAAACTATCAAACTATATGAAACAAGCTCTTATACGATAATATCTATGTAAAATAAGAGTATAAAGGGTAAATAATAACAACCAATCTTGTAAGTGGAGTATCTCCCCTTAAGAAGAAATAGTTCAATGTAGATTCCTCATACATCCACACAAGTTGATGTGGATTCCTCTAATATCCACATAGAAATAAAACACTTTGAAATGGATTCCTCTATCATCCATAGTCAAGCCAAAAACACGCAGTCATCGACTAATATTCTGCCTCCGTGGAACTTCCATAAAACTATAACATTACTAGTGGGCATGCTCAACCACTCAGTAAACTAGCGATTGAATAACAAAATTGAGGTAGCTATATGATCCGAAAAATGGATCCAACGAGGCACACAACAAAGAGAAATCTATCAAAAGCCAATCTGAAATTCCCATCTGATTTTTCAAAGATTACCAAGATCCCGAGACAGGGTCCATAACAAGCTCAATGAGGATTCCTCAAACATGTACACAGGTAAGTTGATGTGGATTCTTCTAACATCCACATAAAAAGAAAGCACTTGGAAGTGGATTCCTCTATCATCCATAGTCAAAACCTTTCTTGGGTTGTTACCAATGGCACATACCATAGAGAAAAATGTAAACCCGCTACATAGGAACGACGAAGAAATGCAATATTCCACACTAGGTAAGCAAAAAGTTAGACTAGGACCCAATAGGTATTTTTAAACTAAACAGTAAAAATCAAAACAACCAAAGCTCAATGTGCATTCATCAATCATCTAAATAGGAAAGTTGACGTGGATTCCTCTAACATCCACATAGAAAGAAAGCGCTTCGAAGTGGAATCCTCTATCATCCACAGTAAAAACATTTCTTGGGTTGTTACCAATGCAACACACCATAGAGAAAAATGTAAACCCACATTATAGGAAAGACGAAGAAATCTAAGATTCCACACTAGGTAAGAAAAAGTTTAGATTAGGACTTTCCCACCCAGTAGGTTTTTTAAAACTAAATAGTAAAAATCACAACAACCAAGATTATTCCCTTTTTCGACATGAGAGGGAGATAACAACTATCAAACTATATGAAAAAAGCTCCTATATTATAATATCTATGTAAAACAAGAGTATAAAGGGTAAATAATAACAACCAATCTTGTAAGTGGAGTATCTCCCCTTCAGAAGAAATAGTTTAGTGCATATTCCTCATACATCCACACAAGTTCATGTGGATTCCTCTAACATCCACATAGAAAGAAAACACTTTGAAATGGATTCCTCTATCATCCATAGTCAAGCCAAAAACACGCAGTCATCCACTAATATTCTGTCTCGGTGGAACTTCCGCAAAACTATAACATTACTAGTGGGCATGCACAACCACTCAGTGAAATAGTGATTGAATCACAAAATTGAGGTAGCTAAATGATCTGAAAGATGCATCCAAGAAGGCACACAACAAAGATAAATTTATCAAAAGCCAATCTCAAATCTCCATGCAATTTTTCAAAAATTACCAAGATCTTGAGACAGGGTCCACAACAAGCTCAATGTGGATTCCTCAAACATCTACACAGGTAAGTTGATGTGGATTCCTCTAACATCCACATAAAAAGCAAGCACTTTGAAGTGGATTCCACTATCATCCATAGTCAAAGCCTTTGTTGGGTTGTTACCAACGGCACACACCATAGATAAAAATGTAAACCCATTACATAGGAACGATGAAGAAATGCAAGATTATGCACTAGGTAAGCAAAAAGTTAGATTAGGACCCAGTAGGTTTTTTGAAACTAAACTGTAAAAACCAAAACAACCAAGCTCAATGTCCATTCATCAATCATCTAAACAGGTAAGTTGATGTGGATTCCTCTAACATCCACAGAGAAAGAAATCACTTTGAAGAGGAATCCTCTATCATCCATAGTCAAAACCTTTCTTGCATTGTTACCAATGACACACACCATAGATAAAAATGTAAACCCACTGAATAGGAAAGATGAAGAAATCCAAGATTCCACACTAGCTAAGCAAAATGTTAGATTAGGACTTTCCCACCCAGTAGGTTTTTTAAAACTAAACAGTGAAAATCAAAACAACTAAGATTCTTCCCTTTTTCAACATGAGAGGTTGATAACAACTATCAAACTATATGACACAAGCTCTTATACACTAATATTTGTGTAAAACAAGAGTATAAAGGGTAAATAATAACAACCAATCTTTTAAGTGGAGTATTTCCCCTTAAGAAGAAATAGTTCAATGTAGATTCCTCATACATCCACACAAGTTGATGTGGATTCCTCTAACATAGACATAGAAAGAAAACACTTTGAAATGGATTCATCTATCATCCATAGTCAAGCCAAAAACACGCAGTCGTCCACTAATATGCTATCTCTGTGGAACTTCCGCAAAATTGTAACATTACTAATGGGCATGCACAACCACTCAGAAAAATAGCAATTAAATCACAAAATTGAGGTAGCTAAATGATCTAAAACATGCATCCAAAGAGGCACACAACAAAGAGAAATCTATCAAAACCCAATCTCAAATCCCCATGCAATTTTCCAAAGATTACCATGATCTCAAGACAGGGTCCACAACAAGCTCAATGTGGATTCCTCAAACATCTACGCAGGTAAGTTGATGTGGATTCATCTAACATCCACATAAAAATAAAGCACTTTGAAGTGGATTCCTCTATCATCCATAGTCAAAACCTTTCTTGGGTTGTTACCTACGACACACACTATAGAGAAAAATGTAAACCCATTACATAGGAACGAGGAAGAAATGCAAGATTCCACACTAGGTAAGCAAAAAGTTAAATTAGGACCCAGTAGGTTTTTTGAAACTAAACAGTAAAAATCAAAACAACCAAGCTCAATGCGCATTCATCAATCATCTAAACAGGTAAGTTCGTGTGGATTCCTCTAACATCCACATAGAAAAAAAGTGCTTTGAAGTGGAATCCTCTATCATCCACAGTCAAAACCTTTCTTGGGTTGTTACCAATGCAAAACACCATAGAGAAAAATGTAAACCCACTGAATAGGAAAGACTAAGAAATCCAAGATACCACACTAGGTAAGCAAAATGTTGGATTAGGACTTTCCCACCTAGTAGGTTTTTTAAAACTAAACAGTGAAAATCAAAACAACCAAGAGTCTTCCCTTTTTTGACACAAGAGGTTGATAACAACTATCAAACTATATGAAATAAGCTCCTATACGATAATATCTGTGTAAAAAAAGAGTATAAAGGGTAATTAATAACAACCAATCTTGTAAGTGGAGTATCTCCCCTTAAGAAGAAATAGTTCAATGCAGATTCTTCATCACACAAGTTGATGTTGATTCCTCTAACATCCACATAGAAATAAAACACTTTGAAATGGATTCCTCTATCATCCATAGTCAAGCCAAAAAATAGGCAGTCGTCCACTAATATTCTATCTCCATAGAACTTTCGCAAAACTGTAACATTACTAGTGGGCATGCACAATGACTCAGCAAAATAGTGATGGAATCACAAAATTGAGGTATCTAAATGATCTAAAACATGGATCCAAGGAGGCACACAACAAAGAGAAATCTATCAAAATCCAATCTCAAATCCCCATGCAATTTTCCAAACATTACCAAGATCCCGAGACAGTGTCCACAACAAGCTCAATGTGGATTCCTCAAACATCTACATAGGTAAGTTGATGTGGATTCCTCTAACATCCACATAAAAATAAAGCACTTTGAATTAGATTCCTCTATCATCCATAGTCAAAACCTTTCTTAGGTTGTTACCAATGGCACACACCATAGAGAAAAATATAAACCCGCTACATAGGAATGATGAAGAAATGCAAGATTCCACACTATGTAAGCAAAAAATTAGATTAGGACCCAGTAGGTTTTTTGAAACTAAACATTAAAAATCAAAACAACCAAGCTCAATGCGGATTCATCAATCATCTAAACAGGTAAGTTGATGTGGATTCCTCTAACATCCACATCGAAAGAAAGTGCTTTGAAGTGGAATCCTCTATCATCCACAGTTAAAACCTTTTTTGGGTTGTTAACAATGCAACACACCATAGAGAAAAATGTAAACCCACTGAATAGGAAAGATGAAGAAATCCAATATTCCACACTAGGTGAGTAAAATGTTAGATTAGGACTTTCCCACCCAGTAGGTTTTCTAAAACTAAATAGTGAAAATCAAAACAACCAAGATTCTTCCCTTTTTCGACACGAGAGGGAGATAACAACTATCAAACTATATGAAACAAGCTCTTATACAATAATATCTATGTAAAAGAAGAGTATAAAGGGTAAATAATAACAACCAATCTTGTAAGTGGAGTATCTCCCCATAAGAAGAAATAGTTCAACGTAGATTCCTTGTACATCCACAAAAGTTGATGTGGATTCCTCTAACATCCTTAGAGAAAGAAAACACTTTGAAATGGATTCCTCTATCATCCATAGTCAAGCCAAAAACACACAGTTGTCCACTAATATTCTGTCTCCGTGGAACTTTTGCAAAACTATAACATTATTAGTGGGCATGCACAACCACTCAGCAAAATAGTGATTGAATCACAAAATTGAGGTAGCTATATGATCTGAAAAATGGATCCAATGAGGCATGCAACAAAGAGAAATCTATCAAAATCCAATCTGAAATCCCCATGCAATTTTTCAAAGATTACCAAGATCCCGAGACAGGGTCCACAACAAGCTCAATGTGGATTCCTCAAACATGTACACAGGTAAGTTGATGTGGATTCCTCTAAGATCCACATAAAAAGAAAGCACTTGGAAGTGGATTCCTCTATCATATATAGTCAAAACCTTTCTTGGGTTGTTACCAATGGCACACACCGTAGAGAAAAATGTAAACCCGCTATATAGGAATGACGAAGAAATGCAATCTTCCGCACTAGGTAAGCAAAAAGTTAGACTAGGACCCAGTAGGTTTTTTTAAACTAAACAATAAAAATCAAAACAACCAAAGCTCAATGTGCATTCATCAATCATCTATTGATGTGAATTCCTCTAACATCCACATAGAAAGAAAGCACTTTGAAGTGGAATCCTCTATCATCCATAGTCAAAACATTTTTTGGGTTGTTACCAATGCAGCACACCATAGAGAAAAATGTAAACCCAATGTATAGGAAAGACGAAGAAATCCAGGATTCCACACTAGGTAAGAAAAATGTTAGATTAGGACTTTCCCACCCAGTAGGTTTTTTAAAACTAAACAGTGAAAATCAAAACAACCAAGATTCTTCCCTTTTTCGACACGAGAGGGAGATAGCAACTATCAAACTATATGAAACAAGCTCCTATACTATAATATCTGTGTAAAACAAGAGTATAAAGGGTAAATAATTACAACCAATCTTGTAAGTGGAGTATCTCCCCTTCAGAAGAAATAGTTTAGTGCAGATTCCTCATACATCCACATAAGTTCATGTGGATTCCTCTAACATCCACATAGAAAGAAAACACTTTGAAATGTATTCCTCTATCATCCATAGTCAAGCCAGAAACACGCAGTCGTCCACTAATATTTTGTCGAACTTATGCAAAACTGTAACATTAGTAGTGGGCATGCACAACCACTCGGTGAAATAGAGATTGAATCACAAAATTGAGGTAGTTAAATGATCTGAAACATGCATCCAAGAAGGCACACAACAAAGAGAAATCTATCAAAAGCCAATATCAAATCCCCATGCAATTTTCAAAGATTACCAAGATCCCAAGATAGGGTCCACAACAAGTTCAATGTGGATTCCTCAAACATCTACACAGTTAAGTTGATGTGGATTCCTCTATCATCCATAGTCAAAACCTTTCTTGGGTTGTTACCAACGGCACACACCATAGATAAAAATGTAAACCCGTTACATAGGAACGATGAAGAAATGCAAGATTCTGCACTAGGTAAGCAAAAAGTTAGATTAGGACCCAGTAGGTTTTTTGAAACTAAACAGTAAATATCAAAACAACCAAGCTTAATGTGCATTCATCAATCATCTAAATAGGTAAGTTGATGTGGATTCCTCTAACATCCACATAGAAAGAAAGCACTTTGAATTGGAATCCTCTATCATCCATAGTCAAAACCTTTCTTCAGTTGTTACCAATGCAACACACCATAGAGAAAAATGTAAACCCACTGAATAGGAAAGATGAAGAAATCCAAGATTCCACACTAGGTAAGTAAAATGTTAGATTAGGACTTTCCCACCCAGTAGGTTTTTTAAAACTAAATAGTGAAAATCAAAACAACCAAGATTCTTCCCTTTTTTGAAATGAGAGGGAGATAACAACTATCAAACTATATGAAACAAGCTCCTATACGATAATATCTATGTAAAACAAGAGTATAAAGGGTAAATAATAACAACCAATCTTGTAAGTCGAGTATCTACCCTTAAGAAGAAATAGTTCAGTGCATATTCCTCATACATCCACACAAGTTGATGTGGATTCCTCTAACATCCACATAGAAAGAAAACACTTTGAAATGGATTCCTCTATCATCCATAGTCAAGCCCAAAACACGCAATCATCCACTAAAATTTTGTCTCCATGGAACTTCCGCAAAACTGTAACATTACTAGTGGGTATGCACAACCACTTAGTGAAATAGTGATTGAATCACAAAATTGAGGTAGCTAAATGATCTGAAACATGGATCCAAGGAGGCACACAACAAAGAGAAATCTATCAAAATCCAATCTCAAATCCCCATGTGATTTTTCAAAGATTACCAAGTTCTCGAGATAGGGTCCACAACAAGCTCAATGTGGATTCCTCAAACATGTACACAGGTAAGTCAATGTGGATTCCTCTAACATCCACATAAAAAGAAAGCACTTGGAAGTGGATTCCTCTATCATACATAGTCAAAACCTTTCTTGGGTTTTTGCCAATGACACACACCGTAGAGAAAAATGTAAACTCGCTACATAAGAACGACGAAGAAATGCAAGATTCTGCACTAGGTAAGCAAAAAGTTAGCCTAGGACCCAATAGGTTTTTTGAAACTAAATAGTAAAAATCAAAACAACAAAGTTCAATGTGCATTCTTCAATCATCTAAACAGGTAAGTTGATGTGGATTCCTCTAACATCCACACAAAAAGAAAGCGCTTTGAATTGGAATCCTTTATCATCCACAGTCAAAACCTTTCTTGGGTTGTTACCAATGCAACACACCATAGAGAAAAATGTAAACCCACTGAATAGGAAAGACGAAGAAATCCAAGATTCCACACTAGGTAAGCAAAATGTTAAAATTTGGACTTTCCCACCCAGTAGGTTTTTTAAAACTAAACAGTGAAAATCAAAACAACCAAGATTCTTCCCTTTTTCAACACGAGAGGTTGATAACAACTATCAAACTATATGAAACAAGCTCCCATATGATAATATATGTGTAAAACAAAAGTATAAAGGGTAAATAATAACAACCAATCTTGTAAGTGGAGTATCTCCCCTTAAGAAGAAATAGTTTAATGCAGATTCCTCATACATCCAATCAAGTTGATGTGGATTCCTCTAACATCCACATAGAAAGAAAACACTTTGAAATGGATTCGTTTATCATCCAAATTCAAGCCAAAAACACGCAGTCGTCCACTAATATTTTGTCTCCGTGGAACTTCTGCAAAATGTTAACATTACTAGTGGGCATGCACAACCACTCAGCAATTTATCCTCTCTTGAAGGCAAACTAGAACCAAAGACTCTCAATGCTTCACATCTACATCCTTTACTTTGTTTAAAAAAATGATTAAACTCACCTTCTTGTCTAACTTAAGCTCATCCCTTGGTTTTCAAGATTTTCACCTTCACTTATCTCTCCCTCTTCCTTTGAGGACAACCAATTACAACATAAAACCATGTGATTAACTGTCATAGTCATATTCTAATAATAAATATGGGTCCACAGCTCTACCCATGGCATGGTTATCATGGATACTTTTTGTCTCTAATAAGATGGAATCCCATGATCTTTTGTCACTCAAAACCAACCCTTTCACCTATTATTCACCTTATTGTGCTAATTTTTTTGCCCTCATAAAGGTAAACCTCTAAGCCTAATTAGACTTGTCCATGTCTAAAACCTAGAATCAAAACAATTGGGATATCAAAATATCACTTGGGTCACATGTCTCTAGCATAGAAGACTGCTCCCTTGAAGCACAACTACCTAAAACTAAATTTCTTAAAATATAGACTGCTCCCTTGAAAGATAGCTACCAAATATACAAACCTAAACTTAGACCATTCATTTGAAGGATGGCTAAGTTAAATGGGTCAAAATCAATCATTTGAAGCTTCCCACATCAATAAACTTCACAAACCTATCAAAAATAAAAGTAACAAATGACCCTATATCAAAATCAGAACAAGCTATCCCAAGGAAGATGCAATCAACTTTTATATCTAGCATTAGTATACTTCTTGCATCGATCAATATACACCTTGAATTAAGACATAGACTTGTCTAATTTGGTTTTTAGGTCACCTATAGAAAGGGAAAACTAAGCCATATAACGTTACACTACCTATTAACCCATCTACCTTTCACCTATCAACTATCTCCCTTTTACACTATCTATAAATCAAGGGATTATGAGCTTACTTGACACAATGTGATCAAGACTCCATTTTATCAACCAAAGCATGCTAATGCGAAGCATTTGAAAGGATTATGTTCCTTAAGCCAATCTAACTTTAGTTTTTTTAGGTCCTTACCAATGAAAAGGCATCATGTTTTTTCCTTGCCTTCTTATCATTGGATCATATAGACATACGTCTCATGATTCTCATTTATTTTTCCTACATTTAGTTTATTATTTAACTTACTTTATGTATTTTCAGTACATCCTTAACCATAATTAGATCTCCATGATCATAAACAACAAATATCAATGATGAACACAACATTATGAACCATATCCATGAACCACATCATATATCTATCAATGAACAAAACATCATGAACCACATCATATAACATCATATCATAAGTATCATCCTATCCATCTACCATCAAACATCATATAAAAATCATATCATAAACCAAATCAATAACCATGATTAAACCATTCATCATCATATTCATGAACAAAACAAAAACATCATCCTTAAATCATCACATGCCTAAAGCTACTGAGTCCACATCTCATAAGCATAAAGAATAAAACATCAAGGCATCAAAACCATGAACCATGAACCATAAATAACATCTATAATCACATCTATATCATGAACATCATAAACGTCATCATATACACCATGTCCATCAAATAAATGATACATGTAATAATATATAAACTCTCTCTCTCAAAGCATGTACATCTCACATCATCAACACACAAGCTGGTATCAAAATCATATATATCTATACATCATATCATATATCATGCCCCTAGGGCACCACTACCCCTGGCCCTTCTTACTCTTACACATGCACTACCATCCAATGATGGTCCTCCTAGAATACCTTCCTATCTAGTCACTGACTTGGAGTCACCACAACTACCCCACCTACTAAATTGGCTCTGTATTCACCCCATCGAAGCTCCAGTGGACACTGAGCCATTACTATAGCCTTTTAATACCTCAACTCCTCCACTATGGACAAGTACCAAACCATTGGAATAGTACCTAGTGGTCATACTAGCATTGCCATTGCTCCTACCCTCTATCTTAATGTGTCCCTCTCTTGGGTCACCAAACCTAGTGAAGTATGATCTTGATCTCTATCAGTTGTAATAGTGGCAACTTGACCCTACAAATTCATAATTTGGCCTTGAAACATGGCCACTTATCCTCATAAACCTATAATCTATGCCTATGTAGCTACTAATGATACCTCTACCTGTCCATCTAGACCACCACCCTATACCTATGCTCCAGCTAGATCCACATCCATGGCCTATCATCCCCCATCATCCCATCTAAAATTAGCCATTACATATCAGGCTTGGTACCATCTTGTATAGCCATCAAAAAAACTAGCATCATCTATCTTTGCTCTTGTAGGCATCTCTTCATGATCCAACACCACCTCCTTTGGCTATGGCTCAAGTAACAAAAACTCCACATCTTCCCCCCTATACCTCAAGAATGGAGTTGAAATCCCTTGCACAAGGCCATACTACCTCCAAACTCTATTGAATGGAATGAGCTCAGTCTCACCCTCTCTCCTCCCATAGATCCACCTCTAGATCTACAAAGATAGAGTGTGATAAATATAGAGGGCCCATATATGGCCTCCAAATCATGTCACCCACAAAAAAACCCTCTAATTCATCCCTAAACTAGTCAATATCTAGCACCACCTCCTGCTCCTATCAAAGCATAATCTCCCCTCCATCATAGGAATCTCATTTTGCAGTCTACTTGAACATAACCATCCCTTGGTATCCCCAATGGTCTCAAAACCTGAATGTGCTCATATTCCCAATAATAGAGCATGAACCCAACACTGATCCCATATCATTTGTTCACTCAAAATGCCCAAAGTTCCTTATATATCTGAACTAATAAGACTGGTGCCCACCCGAACACCATCCTCCCAAATAACATCTCCATCAACACTCCTAGTAGTAGATAAGTAAATCATCCACTACTCAAATCAAGCAATGCAAAATAGGACACTACCATCATCATCATAGTCATCATGCCCCTCTCATCTAGAGCCCTCTGGTATAGTGGCCCATAACCAAAACCACCTAGTATGGACCCAATCCTCACCATACAACAACTCCATCTTCTCATCCCACTCCTCATTCTCAATATGATAAATAGGCTCTCCTCAAATAGGCAACCATGTAATCATATGAACACCTTCCAATAAGATGATCATCTCTCTTGTTAGTAGCAGGAAGGTGTTCGTGGCCATATCCCATCTCTTAATAAGGGCCATGATCATCATCGTGTCTCATGACAAATGCTAATAGTCTCCCATGGCTCCAAGCCCAACCTCCTCCATGTGTGTTCAATCATCGCTAGTCATCCAGCGATGGATCTCTGTAAAGATCCTCAGAACTTGATCCCTCATCTAGATCCAGTCTCGTGCCTACAAAAATAAATCAAGTTAACATGCATGCTTAGTTTTCTATTGACCTAATCTCACCTACATTAACCTATTCCAACCATTACCTCTATAACATTAACATGACCTTCACCCACAACCATTTTTAACCTATCATACCAACACCTAATGCTTCTATCACAAACATCTACCCTACCCCACAAAATTTTCACACACCTTCCCTAAACCTATCAAACCAACACCTACTTTTAACCAATACCCACCTCAAAACATCAATCTCACTCTCTCAACCATCTCAAACATCTATCGTGACCCATACTTAGCATTTAAACCCTACTCAAGCCCTTTAAAACCTTTTAAAAAAACTTCACCTAGACCTTCCATCAAGATCATCTACCCTAAATCTACAAACTTTCCAAAACATCTACCACACCAATACTTGTTTTAAACACAACAACTATTTCAACACATTAAACATTTTAACATATAAAAATTTTAACATGTCTTATCTTCAACATTTTAACTTGGTATTTTACCTACCCCTAACCCTTTAAAAACATTTCCAACACCTTCATATACCTTTCCATTACAACCCACTTACCCTAATTATTTGATTGTCGATGATCCTAACAATCATCGATGGTCATGTGGGTTTTATCCTTCGATGGTCGACCATCGACAGTCATGTCTGATCATTGACAGTTGGGTCTAACCACCAATGGTTACTGTGTGTGACCATTGACAACAAAACCCTTGACCTACCTTCCTCAAAACACAACCAAACATCAAATTTTAAACAACTAAACTACTTAAATATATCCTAAAACCCACCCCAATCCTAAATCTTCTTTCAAATTCATAATTCATCCACTACATTTTCCAATTTCACCCAAAACCTACATCTAGGTCAAACCCTACCAAAATAATCACAATCCCAAATTCAACTTCAACAACAACCAAATCAACTAACTAATAATTTTAAAACATCTCCTATTTCATTCTTTGACCATTGTCAAGGATCGAGCCCATGTCCAGCTACTTTACTGCATCCTCATCTACCTTGCATCTTGGTCCTAGCCACTCCCCTCAACACATGCCTTATACCAATCAACAACAAGCCCATCAGCAGTCAACCACCTCAACAAACACTCAGTCAACTCTCATAGTAGAAAGCTAAAGTGCCAAATCACCACAATGCATAGAAGCACAGAGGTAAAATTGTCAAAAGTGAAAATGATTTTTTTTTCATTTTTTATTCTAGATTTTTAGTGTTTCCCCCTGAACATTGATGATCAGGGTGACCATCGATGGTCGATCTTGGAAACCCTAACCATCAATGATTAGGGTATCACTTTCAAATTTTTTATGCACCTATACCTAAGTGCAAATTTTTGGAGATCACCTAATCTCCCCTAAAATAAAACTTGAACTTCTAGAGATTACCCTTATCCAACCAACCATTAGACCATATCTACCTCAAGGTTGGCCATTTTTGACCTGATTAATCACATATTTTATGATGACCTTACTTGGTTTTTTTATCACACTGACCAACCTTTTCATGTTGACCATTTGAATTTGCACCACCTCATGCACAACTAGACCATTTATGTTTTTCAAGGGATCACTTCCTACCTCGGATACCTATGAGAACATCGACCTTGTCTAGGAGACTTATAGTGTAACCTGATCAGCTATAACCAATGTTGTGGACTGATTACCCTATCACTTGTACTTCTAGAATTGACCTTATTTTTACCAGCATTGGAAACCTTAGTATGTGTGTGATCTTGGATATTGCACTTAGTCACATTTTTTGCACATGTTTATGTCTCAAATGCCCAACCCACTTTTTTTCACCAACCTCATGACTCACCATATACCGCTTATCAAACCCTGACTCAATTTTGGTTTCACCTCATTGAATCCTAGTTTAAATGGGAACACCTCCTCCAATACTCTAGGCAAATAAACTTTCAACCAAGTAATCCATTTTTATTTTGTAGCTTGTTAATTCAAAGTTGCACAACAAAAGGGGCAAAATGTAGACACTAGAAAACCGTACTAGGTGTCAAAATGCCTTGGACCCCGTAGGGACCACCTAACCCTTCTCTACCCACTAACTAAATTATCAAACCTTGGGTCTAGTTAGCTACTTAGCTAATTAAAATCAATAACTTACCACCCCTTTTAACTTATCTTGACCCTTTTCCTTTAGACACTCAATCGTCCATGGTCAACTTAACCATAAATGATTAGCTTGACCATCGATGGTCAGGTCCTCACTTTCTTAACACATCACTAGCTGTGTGTAAGCGAATGAGGCATAATTAAATATGTTCACCTTATGCGGTGATAACGAACTCACAAGAATCAAAATCAGTAGTTTCACCCTCTAGGGAACCTTCTATCTTCCATCTCTCTTTGCCTATAAAAAGAGGGGAGTATGAGGTGAAATGGATCATCACAAGCACTCTTGCAAAAATGTATTCAAGCTTTATAGCATCCAATATTATTTCAACAACTAAACAATTACAAAATAGACCCGAACCTCTACCAAATTTGATTTTGAAGCCAAAGTACTATTACTCTGGAAAATTTTCCTCAACCTTCAACCATCAGCCATCTAACAAGCTACATGTATATTGTACTTGTTCTTTATTTCATTGGATTTCTAATCCCCTTAACCTGATTAAACCTATCTACACCTTGTTTCCCAACTTCCAAATCCTTAATAGAACCATTATTAGACCATTCACTTATTCTAAAACTTCCTTTTGAGTGACCTTTATAAATCCACAGAAAACCACCAATGGTTATCACAACTGTCGATGGTCACATCCAACTACCGATGGTTACCCAACCGTCAACAGTCAACTTAACCAATGACGATTAACCCAACCATCTATGGTCACTGTGGCAAAAAATGATATCAAGTTATTTTTAGCCCCTTAACCCCAACCAAACCTAACTTTTTGTGTTCCTACCTGTTCATAGACTCTTTTTTTATTTTTTGAACTTGACTTCACCCACTTTAGCATGACTATTGACCCACTTTTGCTATAATTAGTCATTTTATTTAACAAGCATTCTAATTTTTTATTATATTGTATTTCATTTTATTTATGCAATTACCTTACTTTTATCTCTTTCAACTTGATTGTTATTAAGAGTGGATTGACAGCCTCCTAGCAAGTTTATGCTCTTTGAATCTAGCTCACGCTAGGTAGTCCACTTAACTATGTTGCTAATAACCCCTCTGTTAGTGATTTATTATCTATAGGTTATTCCTTCTAATCCAAAGAGGAGTTCTTCATCTTCATCTGGATTACACGTGTATCACCAACTAGGTATTTGTACCACACCCTTATTACTAGTTTCTTATTTTCTTCTAAAATTAAGAAATGAGTAGAAAGTAAGAGAAACACCAAGACCATTTTTTATTATCTAGTTGCTCCAACCTACTTCAGCCTTCTTTAAAATTATGACCAAGCATGTTTAGACTCTCCAAACGTTAAATAATACTCAAACACACATTTCATGCTCCTCCAAGAAATGGTAAGCTGTATAACTATTGTAAATGACCATTTTGTGCATTTACTGGCTCTCTTAGCTTTTGAAGTGGTTATTGAAGTTTTATTTGGAATTGAAGATGAATAAAATACATATATGGGCAAGAATACATCACTTCACTTCATTTTGGAACCATAAAATAGAAAAAAAAAACTTTAGCAATTAAAATAAATGACTGTAACTCCACTCCTTCAATTCTCCTCACAAAATGAGTTGTTTGAGCTATCAAATCCTTTCCAAATGTGAAACCAATCATGTATAACATGAGATAAATGAGTCAACATCATTTGGACCTAATACTAATAAATACCCAAACAAGAGCAAAACTTGTAGGGTGCACAGATTAGCAAGCAAAAAAAACACAATCAACTTCATGAGGATGGTTCATAAAGCACATGCTATAATCATTCAAACTATTTTTATGAAAATTAATCTCTATGAGTTTAATTTCGTCTCCCAAAGGTGTTTGAATTGGAATTTCTCCAACTATCCGTACCAAGTACAAACCTAGAGATTGGTTTTGTGTACCTAGAAAGGAGAAAAAGGAGCAAATGGTTTTAGCCTAAATTTGACACTTCAAGAGAATTTCAAACATGGATTTGAGCTTGCAGAAGATGAAGAGACATTCCATGATCTTAACCCACATGGCACACTTCCCAATGGGCTGTACAAGTGCCAAACTCTCCTTTTTCTCAAGAAAACTTCCCTTTCTTCTGAAGAACCTACCATTTTTTAGTTATGATAGTTGATTAAGATCTTTTAGGATACATGGAACATGATATCATATTTTAAAATCCTCACATTTATCAATGAGGTCATACAACCTATTAATTGCTCTATTTATAACCCCAAAATGACTTGAAATGATAAATGGACTAAAAGACTAATTGACCAAGGCTAATATGATATAGAATAACATCAAAAGACATATAATACATCCTATGACATAATATTATATCCCAAAAACACCTAAAATTCAAGTTTTTACCTATAGGTGCCCCAATTTGACTTGTAGGGTCAAATTTGGTCAACAGGTATTCCAAGCCCTCTGTTCTCAAGTTCTCTATTTATTATGCATCTTCTATGATTGGGTCTTCTCATGCTGTGAACTCTTATGCCATGGTCTTTTGCACCTATATATATTTTTCATCGTACTCATTCTACACCATACTTATTTAGTGTCACTATCAAAAGACTTAGCTAAAATTTGGGGTTTAATAGAAGGTGAGTGCGAACCTACATCCCTTTGGCTACATGATGGTCTACCACATTGAGTTGGTGTTTGAGAGAAGTGGCTTGCATTTATAATTGTAATCAAATATGAATATATTCTAGTATTCTTTGAGCACAACCTCTTTCCCCTCACTTTTAAACATGAATGATATGCTAACCATAATGGTAGAGAAAGGTGGTGGTGTGATAGATAGCCTAATTTCACCACTCTATCCAAATGGAAGAATAAGGTGGTTGAGGCATAATAATTCAAATTTGAGAAATAATGTGGATAGTGACCTTGTGGCATATGAGAGAGGTGTTAAGAATGAATTGATTATGTGACACCTTGAACTGATTGTTGCTCCACTCCACTCTACAAGTGATCAAAGAGCGGTTTTACATAATGTGTTCATAATGTACGATAACAAGTTGGACATCACTAGTCATAAAAGAGATATTTTTCTCATAGATCATATAATATTCTAACCTCTTCATGACCCTATCGACACTGACATAATAGTTAGACTGCGTAAACTAAGGCATGGTAGTTATTGAGAGCCACCACAAAAAAGGGTTGACTAGGACCAACTAATTATTAAAATAAAACCAAGCCTCACATTCTACCATGAACCATCTCATCAACAAGGATCCACATTTATCCGCAAGACATTCCACCATATTAAAATCCCTACAAACTACCACATGGAAAGGGGTAGGTTGTCCACCAAATATCACCATAAAATTATTTTGCGATGGCCATCATTAGGAGTGTAGATGTTAAGCACCCCAAATGACTGTTTATTAACATCAAGGACAAGCTAAATACCTTAGTGTAATGGATCACCCCCCATTGAAATAATTAATGAGAAAACTTTGGGGAAACCAAGATACTAGTGCCACCTAAGCTATTGACATGCAAAGTGGATAATTGAGCAATGTCAGACCATATGCATTTCAGAGTAGTGTATAGAAGAAATCCTAAATTGTTTACTTCTCATAGACAAACAAAATATAGTAATCCAAAGTGTTGACAAATAACTTGCACAAAAAAATTTCAAGTTGACTTTGTGAGACCTTGAACATTCCAAGATAAAAAAATCATTAGGAAACAACATCCATAAGGAATTCCCATTAACTTATTTAAATCCTTCAAGAGCTATAAAGCAATTATATTGGTTTGGTAGAATAAAATCCCTAAGTGAAATGGAGTGGCACTTGGCCCCATTATCCTCTTATGGATAGTCATTGTCATCACAAGGTGGGTTACATAATCATCTAGAGAAGGAACCACTTGTAGAAGATATCCTAGTGGGAGAACAACTCACTTGAAGATGTGAAACTTGTGTAACATGGCTCTATTGGGCCATAGGTAAAATAAGAGATTTAGGTGGGGGGTTAGCAGTGTGCACTTCCAAAGAGGGTTTGATCACCAAGGGTAATGGATGAAGGGGAAGATTTAACCCTGATAGACATTTTTTTATTGTTAATCATCATCTAACCACTATTTTTTTACCACCTTGGGATTCTTAGATTGTGAGGGTTTCACTAGGATTTTGATTGGCCCATGAGGGGGTCATCTTTTATTTGGTGGTCTAGGGATTAACAATGATAACATGTGTTGGGGAGGTTTAAATACACCACTTTTTATGCCCAACACTCATTGTCAATTTGAATGTTATTGGATTCTTTTAAATCCTTGGTCAAGTCAACCTTGATGCAAACTCACCTATTTGGGCATGAAAAATAAAATTTAGGAGCCTTGTGACACAAGACACACCTTATGGGTTAGACAATCTCCTTAAGAAAATACCAAAGAGGGATTGGAAGGTCAGGGAGTTCAATCTAGACCAACACCTGGAGGGAAAACCAATCGGTTACCTTAAAGTCTTAGGTCCATTTGTATAATATTAGAAGCATATTCTTGAGGAACCAAGAACTCAACTTTTCAAGCAAAGCTTGGACCTAATAAAAATCCTTAAATGAAAATAAAAAGAAACTTTAGGAAGGTTTCAGACACCAGTGACATGAACGCCTGAGGGTGCTCACTAGGGTCGAAACAAGGTATTGAGAGACTCATCCAAGGGGATTCAACCAAAAAAAAGGAAATAATCAAATTATTTTCATACAATTTGCATACACTATAAACAACATCAAGGTTTTAAACATACCTCAATCTCAACGGGAGATTCAGAAGTATTACCTCACCACATACCTTTGACACAAACTTCTTGGCTAACTTGGGTGCCATCCTTCTCATTGTCTTCAAAAATAGTACAACAAAGAGGGCAAAGGCCATTATAAAGCAAGATCCTACCCAAAGGGTGGTGCATGTTATAAGCACAACCACTGAGAGGGGGGTTGAATCAGTGAGCTCTTAAAACTTTCTTCTAATTTTTTAGTTCATTAGTCAAGCATCAATACAGAATCCATAGATCAATCAAACCACAACAAAGAACATAAAGACATAACACATGATATAGGTGGGAAACCTTTAAAGATAATAAAACCCATCGTGATCACTACATGGACTACATGTCTTAAATCAAATATGCAATGAGTCAACAAGATTTCTAAGTGCCAACTCAGCTTGAGGCACCAACCCCAAATAGTCAAGCACCAACTTGACAAAAATATTCAACAAGCACCCACTTACTAAGTTTCAATAAAATAGACACATTAGGCTCTCTTTCTCTATTGTTTATTTTCAAGGACTCTATCCTCTATACCTTCACTACTCTTCTATTTTATCTGATTCTTTATACTCTAAGATTAATCTTCCTATAAGTCATTCAATGTTTTCATATTCACACCTTCTATGGCCATCCATTCCTCAACAGACCTCTGCTATGCTCCTTAGAAAATTTATATATTCATACATTTATGGTTATTTGTTCCTCAATAGAACTCTACTCTACTCCTTAATGAATTTATATAATCATCCTCTCTAGCCATTTGTTCCTCAATAGACCTATGTTTTGCTCCTTAATGAATATTAATCCTCTATTATCATCCATCAAAAAGACAATTTGATCTTGATTATATACAATATGTTGATCAACAACCTCTTGAAAGTTAGCCAAATAAAACTATATAGTCGGCTATCTAATAATTTTATTCTCCTTTGAAAACATAATTCACATTAGCTTATATAAAATCTCACTCACAGGTTAGCATAAGTGAAACAAAGCTGGGATAGACCAAGCAATCATTAAAATCTATTTAGTGTCAGCCTGATTAAGTTTGCAGTAGTCTTGATACAATTCATAGCAACTATGATGCAATCTGAAGCAAGCTTGATGCAGTCCATAACAAGATTGATGTAGTTTGTAGTAAATCTGATGTACTCCATAGTAAGCCTGATGTAGTCTGTAGTAAACTTGATGCAGTCCATAACAAATCTGATGCAATCTATAGCTAATATGATGTATTTCGTAGCTAATATGATGCAATCCATAACAAACCTGATATAGTCCATAGTTGATCATAGAAATTCCTTGAGATCAATGACCATATTATTTATTGAATAACAAACCTTTTGACATCAATGATAATATCTCAGCAAACTCCCTCTTTGTCAATGATGAAAACTTTTACAAAATGATGACTTGAGAAAATTTTATCATTAAATGAACATATCTTTACACTAGAACTTGACCTCGATTTACTCTTTCACCTATCATTTCTTCACCAAAAGCAACTAGATAATAGTTACACACCTTGTTATTTCTCTCCTTTATATAATTATCTCTATTGTTTCACTATTTCTTCCTAAAAATAGTCAGCATAGTTATCTCTACTACTGCACTATTTCTCCCTAAAAATAGTCAACTTGTTAATTCTCCCCCTTTGACATCAATGGCAAAGGGTTACACAACCTAAAGCCTATTTGATCCAAACAAAACGTTGTGTCTTCAAAACTGATAATATCCATCTTCATTTCCTGATGAAAAAATCATAAACTTCTCCTTAGAAAACTACAAGATACTACTCACTGCCACTTGAACATCTTTTGACTGTTATAGACTCTTGACTCTTGATCCCAGAGCTAAAATATACCGAAAGATTAGCTCCCCCTCAATTCATAGCTTACTTAGTGACTGACAAAATAATTAATTAATCCCAATTCCTACCTTAAAAACTCAAATGTTTCCCTTGGAAGCGGTTTTGTAAAATGTCTACAACTTGGTATTTTGTGGTTACATACTCTAGTTTGACAAACTACTCAGCTACCTATTCCTTTAGAAAATGATACTTGATTCGAATATGCTTAGTCCTAGAATACATGACTGAATTATAAGAGATTTTAATGGCATTGGTATTATCACAAAATATAGAATTTGGATTATCATTTTTACTCTTAAAGTCAATCAAGGTATGTTTCATCCATAAAACCTGTGTGCAACATGATGTTGTTGCTATGTACTCAACTTCAATTATGGATAACGAAACTGATGGTGGTTTATTACTCAACCATGACACAAGACTCTTTCCAATAAAGAATACACCACCACTTGTCCTCTTTTTGTCATCAATGCTACCTGCCCAATCTGCTTTAGTATATGATTTTAAAGTGAATTCCTTACAATTTGAGTACCATAAACCAAAGTCCATAGTAGCTTTGAGATATTTGAATATCCTCTTGACTATTTTTAAGTGTGTCGCATTTGGTTTTGCCTAAAATATAGCCACTATACCTAATGCCTACATGATATCAGTTTTTGATGCAATAGTATACAATAGACTTCCAATCATAGATCTATATAGGTTCTGATTGACTTCTAATGACTTGTCTTCTTGACTTAACTTGTAACTTGTTGTCATTGGAGTACTTACTGATTTACAATCTTTCATATCAATTTTTTTCAACATTTCCTTAATGTACTTAACTTGAGATATTAAGTTCCCTTATATGACTAAACTACTTGCAATCCAAGAAAAAATGACAGTTCCCCTAACATAGACATCTCAAATTCATGTTGCATTACTTTTGTGAACTCCTTAGACATCTTGTCATAGTCACTACTAAATATAATATTATAAACATACACAAATATAATTAATTGATGCTCACCTTCTATTTTGATATAAATTTACTATCAACAACACCTCTCTTGAAATCTTGATCAAGCAAGTATCTATCAAGTCTTGCATACCATGTTCTAGGGGCTTGCTTTAGCCCATATAATGTTTTCTTCAGTCTATAAACATAGTCCTTATTTCCTAACAAAGAGAAACCTTTAGGTTTCTCTATATACACTTCTTCTAAATTTCCATTGGGAAATCTAGACTTTACATCCATCTGATATATCTTGAAATTCTTAAAACTAGCTTATGCTAAAATAGTCTTATGGCTTCCAGTCTTGCCACATGTGTAAAAGTTTCTTCAAAGTCAATACCTTCTACTTGAGCATAGCCTTTACATATTAGCCTTGCTTTTTTTCTCGCGACATTACCATCTACATTTAATTTGTTCCTAAAAAAGCATTTGGTTTCAATGACATTCTTATCCTTAGGTTTGGGAATAAGTTCCCAAGTCTCATTTTTCTTAATCAAATTGAGCTCTTCTTCCATAGCATTCGCCCAATGCTTATCACTTATAGCTTTTGAAAAAGTTTTTGGTTCTATCTTTAAAGATAGAGATAAGTTTACATTTTACGATGTATTCATAAACATTCTCCTAGTTTTCACTCCAGCATTAATATCACTGATGATTTGACTTTCTACATGGTTTTTCTAAATGAATCTAGAAGGTGCCCTTGTATCTTCCCATTATTCTTGTTTTTTAATTTCTTCTACTAGTTCTTCTGAAGTTTTTTCTTCTTCTTTGAGGTCAATATCCTTTGCATAAACTCTTGGTTGTGTGCTTACCTTCTTAGATATGATTTCATCCACTCTCACATGTGTACTCTCTACAATTTTTTGTAGTCTTTTGTTGTAGCATCTAATGCAAAACTAACTGAAGAATATCCAAGGAAGATGGCTTCATCAGCCCTTGAATCAAATTTTCTTAGATCCTCTTCATATCTCTTGATGAAACACATGCTTCCAAACACTCTAAAGTGTTCCACTAAAGCTAATTTGCCTTTCAACAGTTCATAGGGGGTCTTATTTTTATTTATTCTAGTTTGACCTTTGTTTAGAATGTGTATTGTTCTGTTTATAGCCTCTCTCCAAAATCTATCAGATAAGTTGGACTCATTCAACATTGTCCTATACATTTCTTGGATAGTCTAGCTCTTCCTTTCTACCATACTATTCTGTTGTGGTGTCCTTATTTTATACACCAATATCATATCAACCCCCCCTTAGGCCCTTTCTAAACGTTAACACTCCTAACCCACACTTGCACACCTTATTAATTTAAAAACTACTTATTTTAAATTAATTACCTCACCCTAAGACCGTTTTTTAGCCTATGAGTCAGCCTGAGACTAGGTCCTCCAAATCCTAACTACCCATGACTGATTCTCACCCCATCTTAACTCCCTAACCAACTCCCATGCCTCATAATCCCTTTTTTTGACCATTTTCCAATAGAAAAGGCACTTGGCAGGTGGAGAAATGGGTAATGAGCTAAAAATAGACCTTTTACCTATTCTCTCTCCACCGACATCAGTTAACCCGTGGCCGATGCCAGTGGGATCGCCGACGTCAGTTACATAAGCCAAGCTCTAAACATTGAGTTGCCCCTCTACCTTTTCGCACATTTGCACGCACACTCTAAAATTTCAAGCACTAGAACTCAACTATTATTCTCTTAGCTACCGAAGCTCTACACAAATCATTCCAGAGACTAGATTGAAAGATTGTATGAGGAATTTGAGCTACTAAATTGAAGCAATCCATGTTCGCTTCATTGGCTCACAACACCAGTCACATCATCCACAACAAGAATCACTATTCTGACATCTCTGGGTCTTCTCCTTATAAAGCTAAGTACTCTGGTTTTCATTTCAGTATCTTAGAATATATTGTCAATTAGTTTTCATTAATATTTGTAAATATTGTCGAGAGGCATGACTTCTTCCATGGAGGGGCTGAAAGGCCTTCCCCTTATTCTCACCCCCTTTTCACACCAATCCTCTACCTATACCCTTCCTCAAACCTCATTCACCTTCCCGTAACCCTGCACCAACCTCTGAACTTCCAGAAACTCCTCTGTCTATCCTGAAAATATTCTAAAAGCCATCTAAGGCTAACAAACCCGACCAACATCGGCAACCCAATCAATGTCGGCACCTTCACTAGACTAACATCGGCAACCCAACTGATGTCGGCGACAATGTTCTGAACCAACAAACTAGAAATCCATCCAAACAGCCCATCTAGACCAGACAGAACCTTAAGCTAGCCTTCTGTAACATTCTGAGACACACAGACTATAGGGAATAGGTACACACCATCTACTTTTATATTTCTTTAGTCATTTATCATTTCTTCCTTTACAATACTTTTATTTTTAAATAGTGGACTGTCATCCCTTAAGGAGCTCCATGCTTTTGGGACCAAGCGCGTAGCTTGGTAGTCCACCATATCCTCTTCTAACATCTTTCTTATTTATGTTTCATTCTTAATGTAGGTGTTTCCTCCACAGCCAAAGAGGAGCTCCCACAAGGCTTGGATACGGTGCGCATTAAATTCGAGTAACATCAAACCCAAAACCTCTTAACCTTAGTTTCTTTCTCATTTGAATGCAATTAGTGAAAATCTAGAGAAACATACCGGCATGCACAGTGGGACCCTTGGAGTTTTCAGTGGGTTCATTCTTCTTCTTTTATAAATCAAATTTTCATGTAGATGCATTAGAAAAATATTCTCTTCTTGCATCCCCTCTTCTATCTTTTTATTTCAAAAGGAAATCATTAGCAGAGGTTAAAAATAACATCTCTTTTTCTTCTTGTTACTTCTTGCATGCATCATAGAGTAGTGAAAAACTCATACTCTTTACCTCTTCTCCATTTGTTTGCATTTGAATAACATATTTCGATTTGGGTTTAAAACTACTTCATTTCATTCTTGCTTGGATGCACACTTAACCCACTTAGTAATTAAAGCATTATGAATAAATCGTAGTGCACAAATGTGACACAACCAAACCACAATCACTTCAAATCATGCACATAAACTTACTTGAGACAAGGCCCATCTAGGATTTCATCACCTAGTAGATACCTTATCCCACCCAGCGATCCTACTTAGATTTCACCACCAAGAGGAGGACCCACTTTGTTCTCTGGCAGAGTATAAACTATAGGGAAGGTATATTTTGGCTAAGTGGCCCAGCTTGGCTCTGGGTTCGTGAAGTGAAGGGAGCAAGCCCCAACACTAGGCCACGTACTAACCCTAACACAGATATTTTTGAGCACCATAACACAACTTGAAACCAGCCATAGACTTCCTCTCTAGGACCTATTTTACAAGCCCAACTCCCAACACATTCTCCTAAGGCATAAGCCACCACGACATTAAAACTCATTTGTAGGAATCTAACGTTTTAAAGGTTGCTTACCTAATAATCTATTCTGCTAGTTTTATATGAGTGTTTGAGTTGGTAAGGTCATACCATTCTGAAGTCCAAAACAACTAAGAATATATTCTTCTTCCAAAAACTATCAATCTTCTACGTTTTTGGAATTACACAAAAACTGACATCAGTTTCTCCACCGACGTCAGCAACATTTTCTAACCGATATCAGTTAAACAACCAACATCAGTCACTGTCAATAAATAAATTAAAAAAAATTCCAAACAGCAAGCTTAAAACCCAAATTTCTTGTTGTTTAACACAAATTTTGGTTTTTTAAAACTAAAACACATAGTTTTTGGAACCTGAACCCCTTTCACCTTGGATGGTCCTAACACACAGTCAAGCCAAATTCCTTGTTGACCATGCAAGTCAATAGCCACTCCCACCTTTGCCCTTCATGCCAAGTCATCTAATGGAGTATACTTCAGACACCAAGCATACTCCTATCCAACCTACCCCCGATCAACCTCCTATTATTCCCGAAGGGGATCAAGATTTTGAGAGATTCCTTGACCACAACATCAAGGCTCTCCAACATTATCTCGCTAGAAACCAAATGTGAGATCCTTTAGGTAACCCTATTTATGGGATGCCAACTTCTTTGGTTGCAGCGGCAATGATATCAACAGCATCCGCTACCCAACCTATGGTCACTCAGGCCACTACCTTGACTAGTAACCCAACCATGGCCAATGTTCAAGATTTGGCCTCCCCTTCTATCCTTTCTTGCCCTACCTCCATCGAGATTTCTGTACCTCCTCAATCGCAAATAATTCAACCAAGTTCGACACCTTTCCATAACTTGATTGTCTCTATCCCATCCACTCTTGCACCTATAAACACGAGAATGACCACTTATCCTTTAACTAGTGTCACCGCCATTCAACCACCCTTGGTGGCATCTAGTCAAGTTGTGCTCTCCAACTTCATGGCATAAGCCCCCGTGGCCTCGACATCGGCCCCTATGACAAACTATCAGTATGTTGCACCTACACAAATGCAACCAAGTTCCAATGCCTTCCAAGTACCCTATAACTTAGGGGGTGCCCCTTATGCCAATCCATCTGCCGATCTAATTAAGATGCTGATGGATAAGATGTCCAACCTTGAGACATCTATTTTAGGTTCAAGGAGTGTTCTTTCATACGAACAAATATGCAACGAACCTATCCACCCTTCTGTTCCTATTCAACCATACCCTAGCCAGTGGGAACTCCCAAAATTTACCACTTTTAGAGTAAAAAGAACCCACAACATCTACGAGTATTTAGACATGCTTGCTACCTCATAGCGCATGATGATGCGTTATTACTTCACACATTCCCTATGTCACTTGCTGGCACCGCCTTTGACTGGTATAGCTCCATTACTAGTCATTATCTCTTCACCTTCATTCAACTCACTCAGCTATTCCTTGATCATTTCTTAATCAATATTACCAAGAAGGTATCTATCATAGACATTTATTCCATTAGACAATTTAAGGATGAGTCAATAACAGACTTCATCGCCTGTTGGAGAGGTTTGATCAACTAACTATCCTTATCACTACCTCAACCTGAGCTCATTGAGCTCTTTTCAAGAGCATGTGCCAAGCACATTTCATCCACTCTGCGAGTTTAAACTTTCCACACATTCGATGAAGCTTTCACCATGGCCCGAAAGCTTGAACTCTGCGCAATCGAGGAAGACAGGGTCAAATTTCGTAGCAAAAATACCAACGCAAAAGCCAATGACCCTTCTTCTTCCAAATCTTCTTCTTCTCACCCCAAGTCCAAGGGATCAGTGAACATTGTGGTCCTTAGGTCACCATCTTCTACTACAACCAACCAATCTGAGCCCGCCACATCGTAAAACATCACTAGACAATTCCAATAATGGTATGAACAACGATGATACACTCCAATGGGAGAATCATATGCTTTCATATTGGATAAATTAGTGAATCAGGGAGTCCTAAACCTCCCTCAAATTTGACCACCTATCCAATTTGACCCCTCACGAGCCATCCCTACATGGTATAGGGAAAATGACTTTTGTAACTATCACCATGTTAAGGGTCATGACATGGATAATTGCAAAACCCTAAAAAACATTATTCAAGACATGTTAGACAAAGGGGACCTTGTTTTGGATAACCATAATGCCTCGGCCAACCAAAACATGGATGTCTTTAGGCAACTATTTCCTAACCATCCCCCAAGTCAAAACAATGTTCAGACCATGGCCAATGACCCTCAAGAATGCAACATACGCACGGTTAACATAGTCTTTCCTTTCATTCCTAACCAACCTCTCCCATAATCTGAAGAGGTTGGTCAACCCATTTCTCTACCACAAGTAGAAGAGCCTATTTTACCCATACCACCCCTACGCAATGAAGAACTCCCTTTGCCTCACCCTCTTCCTTGTGTGGATGAACCCGTTTCACCTGTAACACCCCCATGACATCAAGCACCTCCTCTACCCATTCTTCTACCTCATGAGGATCCCATATTACCTGTTCCTCTTGCCCCCACCTTCCCTCTTCTTTTACCATTCGAAGAATTTACCATTCATACCCCACGCCCTCATGTAGAAGGGGCCATCATCCCCCTGCTTCACCCTTTAGAGGAGCCTTCCTCTCCTATTTTGCCTCTACCGATGGAGGATAGTCCTCCATCCACCCCCTTTCACATGTAGGAGAGTCTACTTTCATCTCTCCCATATTGGAGGATGCTTTGATGGTACCAACACCGGTGGCCCCACCCTTATCCTTCTTAATACCAATGGAGGATCATACTTTCCACACTCCTAGACCACACATGGAAGGCATGATCATTCCTATGCTCTATCCACTTGAAGAGCCAAATTCTCCAATCCCTTCTCCGCTGAGAGAAGAACACACTGCCTCACCCACTTTGGCTGAGGAAGATCCGGTGATGGTTCTCTCTCGCCCTTGGCCCATGATCATTGCATCCAACACGTTTCCACTCTCACAATTACCCAAATCCTCTGAAGGACCAACTGTAAGGCCTTGCGTAATGTCATCTAAACCCTTATCTCGATTGGCAAAAAACTTAAGATTCCTCCATTCTAAGAACCTAGAGTATGAGGCATTGTGGGAGCGACTTAAGGTTCCTTATCCTACACATCCAACTTCACCTTATACTACTAACCCTTTTATGACAATTTACCCCAAATTCTCTAACAAGGATCAAGTTTTCACTTCTAAATCATCAGAAGCTCAGCCTTTCATGTCTGAATCCAAACCCTCATAGGCATCCACCATGCTGAAATAGATTAGATCTCTTGGTGTTCGCCCTGTATCAAACCTCACTCACCCACAAGTGAAGTTAGATTTGAACTTCACCTCACACAATAGTGGTCCTCACACCAAACTAAAGGAGAATGCTAAACCATGTCGGTCTACTCCTCCCCCACCTTCACCATTGCCCTCTATCTTGGGTCCACATCCTTCCACTTTAATAGGAGTGCTCCCTATTCCAACACCTCATAAAGATAAACTACCTCCATTACTCCCTCTACCTGTCAAAAACATATTTCCTCCAAGAAATTTGACACCTCCCATCAAGAAAGTGCCATTTACACATGTGGCCACACCACCAACCAAAAAGGTAGTACAAAAAACTCCCTCTACAACTCCTAAACAGAAGTTGTCAACCCCTACTCCAACAACGAGTGTAGACCCATTAGTGGGTTCATATGCTTTACTATTATGCTGATTGTTGTAGTTTTCTAGCATCGTTCTCCTATCCATTAAGCCATACTGATGTCTCAGATCAAAACCATCTTAGTTCGATGACACTCAAATCTGTTTATATCATCGCACACTTGGGCATGATACTGAGAGTTGCAATGCTCTTAAGGTTATCATTCACCAACACCTAAAAAAGGACACCCTTCTCATTGAGGATTCTCTTGACCATCTTTTTGACAAACTACCGACACCATCCCATGCCTCCCAAACCTCCTCACTTGAATCGGGATCCCAACGCGAGATTATGGTCCCTCTACCACCTTCTCCCCCTTTATTCAAAATCAACATTATTAATGTGGCCACCAGGTCCCAAACTCTAAAGGATAAAGGAAAAGAGCAGGTTTCTACCCCTTGGACATATCCATTTGCCAATCCCTCTCTACCACCAAAGCCCAAGATTTCTATCTTGGGCACATCTCAACCAACATCTTCGGGGACAATTCGCAACTCCATGGTGAAACAACTTCACCAAACCCCTATGAAGATGTCTTTGTATGACCTAATACAAATCTCTCCACAACATCGCCAAGCCTTGATCAATGTTTTATAGGTAGTGGAGGTCTAACCTGAAGACCCCCAACCACTGGCTGCTTTAGTCAAATCGTTACCCACCATTGCCTCCATCACCTTCAGTGATTTTGAGATTCCTACCTACAACCTGGAAGATCAGGATCCCACCCTCTTTATCACGGCTTACGTTGATCAAACTCACATTAAGCGGGTTATGATTGATGGACGTGCTAGCATCAACATCATTTCTACCCACGCATATGATCAACTAGCGCTCTCAAAGAACTGCATGTCAAAAATTGATGCAATTCTTTATTCTTTCAATGATATCACTGCTACTACCGTTGGCACTGTGGTCTTCCATGTTCATGTTGGCCCACATACAATTTTGAAACTCTTCTATATCATCGAGGGGGAGTTACAATATAACATGTTGTTGGGATGACCTTGGATACGTTCCATGACCTGTGTCCCTTCCACGTTGCATTGTTGTGTCAAGTTTGAACACGAGGGGCAAGTTCATGTCATTCCTACTAACCCTTCCCCCTTTAAAACATGCAACATGACCTACCGACCTACTGATGTTCTCATCCCTTTGAAAACATCCACCCAAACATTACTTCTACTTGCAGAAGCCTTGATAAGCTCATAGACACCAATCACACCTACGCATACTCCTCAAGTGACCACAAAAGATCCTATGGAAGATACCTTCCAGCGCCTTTCACTTGGGGAGTATCATTTGCTTACCCTTGACATGTTCCAAACTCTGTAGGAATATGGAAAACTTCATCACAACCCTAACTACGACCATCACATCAGAATGGTCATCCCATATGGTCCTCCTGATCTCCAAACTAATCTCACCTATGGAGGGCTAGAACGAGCTCCTACTGTTAGAAATCCTCTCTCATCACCCTGACTATTCACTTACAATTTCTCCTTCCTCGACAACCCTAGCTTTGCTCACAGCTATCTTCATAGGTGTGCGTGGAAGGGTTTTGGCTTTGGGCGTTATAAACAAGGTCCCCACAAGCCAATTGAGCCTCCAAACGATAAGGCAATCAAAAATGCCAAGAAATGACATGGCATGGGTTTCAAAGAACCTACAAAACCCTCTAAGATCCCTCACCATGAAACTATCATAGAGTATTCTCCTCCAACTTCACCTAGTCCCCCACCCTCACCTACGGAGTCGGTGGTCTCCATCCCTCCTAGTTTTTTTTTTCATAAACGCCATTCACTTGGAACCCCTAACCTATCAACTAGGTGAGGCATCAAGGTCTCTTCCACTCATTTATCTAGATATGATAGACGACAAATCTTCTAGCATCAACACTGTCCAATGCCTGGATGATGACGCCATACTCACCTACATGGGTGCGGATGACTCCTTCATACAATGATCACTTCCTTCAAAAACACAAGTTATGTTAAACGAATCCATTGTTGACATTAATCTCCCATCTTCTGATGTTCCTCACATTTTAAAGATTGGTCAATCTTTAGATACCCAAGAACAAATTGACTATACCACATTCCTTACAAATCATAGCAAAGCATTTGCTTGGTCCTATAGCGATATGCCTAGTATTGACCCCGACATCGTCATCCACAACATCATCACGAACCACAAAACTAAGCCTGTCAGGCAAAAGCTTCGCAAGATGCATCTTCGCATCACACTCCTTGTCAAACAAGAGCTTCAATGTCTTCTCTTCGTCTCATTTATCTAACCCATTGATTATCTATAATGGGTGTCAAACATTGTCCCTATCATAAAAGCAATAGGGAGAATTTGAATTTGTACTGACTATCACGACCTCAACCTAGCTTGCCCAAAGGATGACTTTCCTTTGCCAAACATCGACCAACTTGTTGATCTTACGACTGGTCATGAGATGCTATCCCTCATGGATGGGTTTTCAAGATATAACCAAATCTTGATTGCCCCAAAAGATCAACATAAAACCACCTTCATCACCCCATGGGGGACATTCTGCTATAGGGTCATGCCTTTTGGCCTCAAAAATGCAGGTGCTACATACCAACGCGCCATGACTTATATCTTTCACGATCTCCTCCATAAAATCATGGAGGACTATGTGGATGACCTGCTGGGGAAATCCAAACTTCGCCATGACCACCTAACCATTCTCAAAAAAATATTCACTCACCTACTACAATATAACATTCAACTAAACCCCAAGAAATGCGTCTTTGGGGTTCTCTCAGGGAAGCTTTTGGGTTTCATCATTTCTCTCCATGCCATTGAAGTAGATCTAGCTAAGATTCGAGCCATACTCGAGATGCCCCCACCAACTAACCTAAAATAACTTCACAGCCTGCAAGGGAAGCTTCAATCTATTCATTGCTTCATCTCGCATCTATCTAACCGATGTCAACCCTTCCATCACCTCCTCAAGAAGGACGTCTCCTTTAATTGGAATAAGGATTTCCAAGAGGCTTTTGAGGCTCTTAAATATTATCTTGTCTCTCCACCAGTCCTTATTCCACCTAAAGACGACCAACCCTTATATCGTTACATTTTGACAATAGATCATTCCTTAGGTGCCATGATCACGCATCAAGACGAACAACATCGCGAGCAGGCAGTTTATTATATAAGCCGAATGCTCATTGACTACGAAACTCAGTATACTCATACCGAAAAACTTTGCTTGGCATTAGTCTTTGTCGCCTCCAAACTCTGCCACTATCTCCTCAACCACAAGACTTACGTCATCACCCACACCGACCCTCTTAAATACATGCATTCCAAGCCATACCAAAACCAACATATGGCTCATTGGCTCATGCTTCTCGGTGAGTTTGATTTGGAATTCATTCAACAAAAGTCTATAAAGGGGCAAATGATCGCTGACCAACTAGCAAATGCCCCTTTACCTGATAACCAACCCTCTAATTGTGAATTTCTTGATGAGTCTATCGCCATGTTATCCACCGATGACATCGCCTATCAAATGACAATGTTCTTTGATGGATCTAAATTTCAACTCGATGGGGGTGTGGGGGTCATTCTCATCCCTCACAAGGGTGAGCCCATGCCTCTATCCTTCAAAATCGACTTCGAATACACCAATAACATGGTTGAGTATGAAGCCTTAATTTTGGGGCTTCAAACTACTCTTTTCTTGGGCATTAAGACAATCAATATCTTTGGTGACTCGTAACTAGTCGTTAATCAGATTAACGGTTCATATCTTTGTGAAAATGAAGTTTTGCAATGATATAAAAACTGTGTTGACACATTGTTAGGGTCTTTCGACCGTTATCTCTTGTAAACTATTCCTCGCTCTATGAATAAGTTTTCCAACATAATGGCCTCTCTCACCTCACATATCCCATCTTCATTTGTTTCCTTAAGAATCTATGTCACGGTACACCATTTGGCATTGCCCTCATATATCTCAATTGACATCAACTTTGTTGGCAATATCGACTCTAGTCCACATGATGTTTGGTATAAACAACTTGTTGACTACTTGACTTATTCTATCATTCCTCCTGACCTCTCTAGCAATGGACAGTGGGATTTTATCAAGAGTACTGCTTGATACACCATGCTAGGGGCTCTTCTTTACAAATGAGGTTTCGACAGCCTCCTCCTCCGATGCCTAACCACCACTGAGACATCTCATGCCATTAAACAAGTCCATGATGGGATTTGTGGAGGACATTTCAGTGGTAACTCGATTGCAAAGTGCATCCTCCACTTGGGCTATTATTGGCCCACTCTTAACCAAGACTGCAGTGACTATGTTTGGCATTGTATCAAATGCCAGCAACATGCTAACCTACTTCATGTCCCTAGCCATGCTTTACAAGTTGCTAAGGATTTCTAGCCTTTTTCACAATGGGGCTTAGATCTAATTGGTGAGATTAACCCTCATTCATCTCTTTGACATTAGTCTATTATCACAGCAACTAAATATTTCACTAAATGGGTGGAAGCTATTCCCCTCATCTCCACTAAAGTCGATAAAATTGTCGACTTCATTAACCACCATATCATCTGTCATTTTGGTGTACCTCACAAGATAATCACCGATAACGACAAATCTTTCAAAAATGAAACCGTCCAGAAGCTTTACAATGCTTTTGGCATCAAACTCAGCTTCTCTTCACCTTACTATCCATAAGCAAATGGACATGTAGAGACTTCTAACAAAATCTTAACTAAAATCCTAATGAAGGTGGTCAACGGCACTGGAAGGGATTGGCACACTCACATTCCCTTCGCTTTGTGGGCATACCACACTAGCATCTGAACCCCTACGGGTGCTACACCTTTCTCCTTAGTGTATGGAACCGAAGCCGTCTTACCTCTTGAAGTAAAAATACCTTCTCTTCACATCTCTTTACACAACATGCTCTCTAAAAATGACTTTTGTCAAGATCGATTAACACAACTCGAGTTACTCGACAAACGTTGTCTTACCGCTCTTAATCATCTTCATATCTACCAAGATCACATCAAGCATGCCTACAACAAAAATCTGAAAGAGCAAGATTTCAAAATCAGAGATCTCGTCCTTAAAGAAAACCAACACGTGACCAATATGGAAAGAAGCAAACGAGACAAGTTTGCTCCTAATTGGCTCAGACCTTATATAATAACACACAAGTATGGATCAGACACTTATCATCTGTCTTCTCTCGAAGGTTGGCCAGAACCTGAGCCCCTTAATGCCTTACATATGCGACCATTCTACTGTTAACCAAGTAATCATTCACTTGATGTTTAACTTGAGCTCATCCCTTGAGCAACCCCCATCATCCTCATTCATATTCCTTTCAACCCTTTTTCCCTAAAACAATTAGTTAACCCTTATTTAAGTATTAATGCTTTGTCCTAATAAAAGGGAAACCCCTAAACCTCTATAGTCTAGTCCATGACTAAAAGTTCAGTCAACAAAAAAATAAATAAATAAAATTGGGATGCCTAACAAAATATTAAAAGGTCATAAACTATAAATGTAGGTTGCTCCCTCGAAGGACAGTTGCATTATTGTTGTAATTAGTAGACTGCTCTCTTGAAGGATAGCTATTCAAAGAACTCAAAACATACAAAGCAAAATATAGACCACTCCCTCAAAGGATGGCTATTCAAAGAACTCAAAAAATACAAAGCAAAATATAGACCACTCCCTTAAAGGATGGCTATGCCCAAATTTTGCTACAAACACAGCACCCTCTCAGAAGCTTCCCGCATCGATCAGCTTCACATGACCACAAAACAAAACAACATCCCCAAGTAGACTTCCCGCATTGATTAGTCTACCCAAAAAAAATTGGCTGATAAATTATTAAGTCATGGACTTGCCTATAGTCGTTCTCAAGGTCACCTATAAAAGGGGCAAATTTATCCCTACTAAAAAGGGTTACGCTATCCTCACATATCACATAATCACACCTATTACCCCAAAATACCCAAGGGATTTTGAGCTCACTTAACGTCAAGATATTAGGATACTTCTCTAACAAAAACTAATGGTCAAAAATGTCATGCATGAACAGAGCTTTTATTTGCAAAAACCCTATCTATGCTATCAATATGGTCCTTGTCAATAAAAGAGCAACGCACCTTTCACTTCTTACACACCTTTATCACATGCCAGTTTATCTTTTAGGACACAGTGTCTTAAAACTATATGCTCGCATATTGTCATCTCATAATTTTCACTATAAAGTTATGAACCTAACATTCAACTCAATTTTATCATAAATAACATCACATGTTTATGATAAAATATAACCAAAACATTTTCTAACCACTAACATAACATCATGATTTATTTAATGAAAATACCAATTTGTGTTATATAAATTATCATAGCCCATTCACATTAGTTTCTATGGAAAACAATACACATGGAAAATATCAACCAAACACAATTTATGTCAAGCATATACCATCACCAATATGGAAACCTGATGAAGCATAAATAAACTCATTTCATTTTTAGCATACACCATCACCAATATGGAAGATTGCTAAGGATGAAAAACCACATAACCTATGTTACAACATACACCATCACACAATATGGAAAAGACTATAACATCATCATACATTCATCATTTCAAGCATGTACCATCGAACATATGGGAAATGCTAAAAATATTAACATAACCAAAACAACTAACACAAAGTCACATCCATAACATGTCCATATCTCAAACATCTCATATATATAACTATCAAATGAAAGTATACATCAAAAATATCTGAAACAGTATAACATATATATGTGCCTCTCTCAAAATGTATGTACATCTCGCATCACTGGCACGTAGGTTGATATAAATATACAACTCAACTAACTACAAAAAAACACCTCAAGGCTGTGGTGGTTGTCATGGTCGCGAAGATGCCGAATCATCTCCACTCTCTGACCATCGCCATCTCTGAGAATTGGAGGCAGTGGCACGTGATGTAGATCTCTGTTGAGCTAGCATCTCAAAATACCATTGGATCTACAAAAATTAGCTGATGGCACACTCATAATATGCGATCTCATCTAATGCAATATTGTACCTAGATATAGGTATATTTTGTGGTGGACCCATCGATCCTGATGCCATGCCCTGTAGAGAACTCTATGGCTGTGGTTGAAGTGGTTGCTGAATCGGTGGCTGCAGTGGCTGCTATGGTGGTGGCTGAGCTCACTGCTGCATTAACTGTTGTGGTGGTGGCTGAATAGGGCCCTACCCTCCAAAACCTTGCCTTGCCAATACATGTGCCTGGGCTGTGACCAACTACCCTTGTAATGTAGTAACCTACCCTGTCAGGGCAGCCACCTGCACTGTCAAAACTGTCACCTGTCCTTAAAGCACTGCCACCTGTGCTCATGCTGCATCTCTCTCTTGAATGGCGGCATCCCTCTCTTTGCTGACTGCCTATAGATCGAGAGGTGGTCCCCTCTGAATCCCAGCATAATGACCTGCCCACCAAGCCAAGTAGGCCATCGTACACCCTGGATCTACCACACATGGACTTGCGGGTATCTCCTCAAAATTTGGCCACTCTGTCTCCTCTGATAGTGGGAGGGGTGCCTCAATATCATCTCGTCTGTACTATGGGAAAGCAGGTGGCACATCCTATAAAAGCCCATACTGGCACTGCACTCTCTTAGCAAGAACTCTCTCAAGCTCACCAGCTCGCCTGCCCCTCACCCATCGCAGGCTCTAGATCCCCACTAACTGCTATGCCTGATCTCTGAATGCCGAATATAACAAGTATGGTGTCCAAATGATATTTGTTGGAATCAGGGCATCTAGTAACCCCATGTAATAATCAATATCCCAGACGATGGCATCCACACGTGTCTGTGCCATGACCTCTCACCACCGCTTAAAACCAAGTCTAAATCCATCTTGGATCGCTATTGGGAGGCCAAGAGGTCGTGTAACTATGATATACTCGTAAGCCCAATAATGCAGGAGGTGGCCCACACACAAGCTGCACCACTGTCATTGGTTGATCCCCCATAGCTCCCTATATACCTAAGCTAAAAATATTGGATCCCACGCAAAAATTGTCTACTCCCCTAATATGTCTGCCAAAACCCCGATCATCGAGATCGGGAATCTCCCTCCCTCTACATCAAGAAGGGCGTATACAGTGATGCCGATCATCATCAGGATGGCTAGTCGATGCTCATCCTCATCAGCGACATAAATTGACTCATAAGCAAAACTCATCAAATGGTAGGTCACCTCAACAGCGTGCTCTCCAAATAATGTAACCATATGAATGTCATGCTCCTCTCTTGAGCATGCATATAAATCTGCCCCATGTATCAACAACTGAAAAATCTGATACACGTCCTCCACTATCACAGTCAACTCTCTAATCGACAAGTGAAAGGTGTTGGTGGTATGTGTTGGTTGAATATTTTGTCGATCAGTGTATTGATAAACAAAATAGGTCTGATCAGCCAAAGTAGGAAGATTAGTCGTCTAAATGTGTAGTTTTACCACATCAGAAAGACACTGATCTCTCCTCTCATCAAGGGGAGGTTCCCTGTAGGTATGCTATATATATATAAACAAAAAATAATACTCATGGGAAATGACAGACAGTACTCCTCTTCTTTCAGAAGTACCATTCAAAAAACCACAAGAATACTCCTGGCAGTAACAACAAAATGTACCAAAGGATGTAATAACCAGCAAATCGAGATGCAACACAAAGTCTTCACCTGGATTTGTCAAGAGTAAGATACGAACGACAATGAGGGCACAAAGTCGCCTCAAGGTCCTTTACATAGAAATGAAAAGAAAACACACTAAAGGCAATTATGGGGGCACAAAGTCTCTCCACAGTTGATTCTTTAGGACACCTTCTTGACTGCTATCACTAATTCTGCTTGTTGAATTAAAGGAACAGAAGATATATTGAAGAAAAAGACATAAGAACAATTTCCTCAATAACAAAGATAATACAGCGCAAAGTCTGAAAAACCACTTGCTTTCTTATTCCAGTAACAAAATATGATCGGCAATCTGAGCTCAAAGTCTCAGTAATGCCTTACAATTTGGGAAAAGTTTCATTCTAAATGTCAAAAAAGAGATCCTTATTACAATAGAAGAAAGTCCCTTATATAGCCTCTTCAAGAAGGACTTGGGAACAATCAATACATCATTTTGCATTGGAATCTGTTGACACGCTGGAACTTAGGGGTGCTTTACCCATTTGATTTTATCAATGCAAGGAAATAAGTTGCGCTTATTGAAAGTTTGCAACTTTCACTTTCCACCTAGCGATCTAATCTTATCTTCATTGTTCCTCCTTATCCAGTTAATTGAATCGGGTCTTGGATTTAGTTTACTGTTCTTGTTCCTTCTCTACTTTCTGCTGGTCCTGACTTTGAAATCTGTGAATGTATTCTAATATGTATGTATGTATGTTTAAAGGATCAATGGCTAATTCGCTATGTTGAATTTGACATTTTTAGGCGCGTCATTCCTTTGTCTTCTTTCGGCTTTTCTGTTTAGCACTTTTTCGGATTGAACTTATCCTTTTGGGCCTTAAGAAATGACCTATTTTGAGTCGGGAAGAGCCTCCCGCAAGGGTATCTACCCTTGGGGTAGTCTTTAAATGGCCTTCAGGCTTCTTTGGGAAACTCTTTGAACTTTGGTGATGAACCAACTGTTGAATCATTTCATTGAACCAAATGTTCGAACCATTCCGTTGAACCAAGACTTTGAACCATGTGTTTGAACTAACTGTCGAACCAAGGCTTTGAACCTTTTCATTGAACCAAGATGTTGAACCAAATTTTGGTTCAACAGTTCAAACAAAGCTTTGAACCGACTGACGAACTATTTGATTGAACCAAAAAATGAATCAAAGCACTGAAGCTGAGTGGATGAACCAAATGTTGAAACAAAGTGTTGAACCGCTTGATTGAACCTACCTTTGAACCATTTGACATTGAACCAAAAGATCAACCAAATGTTGAACCTGCTGTTGATGCTTGCCGATGGAAATAACTCTTTGAACTAAGGCGATGAACCAATTCTAAAAATGACCAATTGTTAGAAACTGATACTTTTGATTGACCCACCTACAAAAGTTGTGAAGCTCATTGAACTTGAAGAAATGAGCCTGTTTGCAGTCCGTAGATTTCTGAAAAGCTTGAAAAATGAGGAATTTGAATGCCCAAGACAAAATTTGGAAAGGGAAGAGATAATTTTGGTCTGTAGGACCAAAATAATTCAAATGTTGTCCCAAAAATGAGTGATATTTTTGGGGGACAACAGTTGGCTCCAGTTGGGGAACTTCTGTCAATTGCAAAATGAATTGAAAGGAGTAGAATCTAGAATCTCCAGTGTCTTCAAGTATGCCATTGGGTTACGGAGTCATGCTACCCAAAAATGAAAGGCATAAAAAATGGAAACAAATAAAACAAAACAAAATTAAAAACTGTACAAATATACATATATACATATGCAATGATCTGATACTTCAAGAATTGAAGTATTTCAGATGTTGCTTTTTGAGAGACAGTGAAAATTGTGCGCCATCTTGGTAAACTAGCAAGAAGACATTTTGTCCCCAGAAATGGTGATGGGCGAATGGAGCTCTCCACCAGGAAACCAATTTTCTACGTCTTCCTCTTGGTCTTTCCTTCTTTTTGCTCTATGGCAGGACGTGGTCTGCAAACTAAAAACCATAACTCCTTGCTCTCCCTGCGAAGGGTTCCTTTACCTGATTTTGATTTGCAATAGCATGGTCCATTACCATAATTGGTTATTCTTCTGATTCAGTCCAACATATGATTGGATTTTCCATATCTAACTCTTAACAAACTATCAGATTAACATCTCCTTTGATGTGAAGGAGTTTGACTTTTTCATCTTGAGCAATCTTCAATTTAAGCAATAGAGATTCAAATCCAGCTGTGTTGTTGGTGTTGCTGACTTGCAAATTGCATGAAGGAAGAATATCTCCTTGAGGAGATATCAACACAGTTCCAACTTCATCATTGGTGGAAGAATTGTTGTCATCATCGGAAGCTGATCTCTTATCATATTTATCTTCATTAGAGATGGAAGATCCTTCCTTGTTTATACTGCACCCTACTAATTCTTTTGATGCCTTATTTGGATCAAATCCTAGATTACCAGCTATAAGACTTTCATCAGCTGAGACATGAGCATCCTCTGTGGTCAAGAATTAATTACCCCTGCCTGAAGGCTCAAACAAAATATGAGCTGCATGGGCCGACGTTTGGGTGACCATAATTTTTACCTCAGACAGGTCCGCACCTAGTTCTCCATCAATGTCCAATTGCTCAAGATTGGCTTGCAGGGATTCAAACTCAGTTATCTAAAATTTGGATTTCTTGACATGATTAATCATGTCAAATGACTGGAATGGGCTTGGAAGAGAAGATGGGAGTTCATCCTTTTGATTTTTGGGAGGGGGAGGATTGGTTTGCGAAGTTGAAGTAGGTGTAGAGATGTTCAATGTACTTACTTCTTTGGTAATCACCGGGTCCTTTAATTGAAAAGGAAGAGGGGTTCTTTGCTTAACAATTAAAATTGTTGGTTGGGGTTGTTCCTCTGTCTTCTCTTTGTCAGCCTGTTGGGTTGACTGATTCTGGGACCTGGTGAATACTGCATATGATCTTTTGACTGCTTCACCTTCACTTTTCAGTTCATCCTGGTAATTTAGGAAACTAATGTGGGAGTCACCAGTTGATTCTTATAGATCCTCCCTAAAGAGATCAATGTCATTTTCTTGCTCTAACTCAGGTTGGAAATAGGAAACATGCTCTGTTTCCAGATATCCAACTACCGAGTTTGTTGGAGGTGCTTCAAGGGCAAGATTCCTCTGTGGGGGAGGAAGATGATTTTGTTGCCCTTGACTTCTGGTAGCGTTGCCTTGATATGGATGATTAGAGAATGTCCTCCTTGGTATATCTTTATATAGAGGATTAGAAGACATACTTTGTGCCATTTGCCTTTTCAAGGCTAGCAATTCATTTGCCAGCTTTTGCACCATTGGATCAGTGGTGCTTATAGATGAATATTCAGAAGATGATGAGGCTCTATTTCTGTTAGGATCTCTCCTTATCTTTCCTACCAAGATAGGGTCATCTTCTAGCTCAGTAGCCAAGTCTTGAGCAGCCTCAAGGTCTATGTGTCTAGCCCGTCTCAACAGAAAACTCACTTTAGGCAGCTGTGAATTGATGAAGAAACACATGAGATTTTGAAGTTTCAGTTGGGTGATCATGGGAATCTTGTGCCTCAGCTTGTTGAACTTGGCAATGAAGTCCCTCATAGGTTCATGGGGCTCCTTCTTCATTTGTGTGAGTTGGGCCAGCAAGGCATGTGCATCTTCTGCAGGCTTGAATCTTGCATCGAACTTGGCTTTAAGTGTATCCCAATCAGTCACTGATCTATCTTGCAGATGGTAGAACCAATCTACAGCAACACCTTGTAGGGTCTCCACAAAAAGCCTGACTGCCACGTCTTCAAATTCCACCCCTATCACACCACAGGCTATGGTGAAGGCTGCAATGTGTTCATCAGGATGGATTCTTCCATCACCAAAGAATTTGGGGAAATTCTTCCTTGAACTGAGTGGTAGCTCATGCAAGGGTGGAGTTAGATTAAGTGGGCCAAATGAGTTACCCCAGGGGCCTCGAACTACCATGATCAGATTATGAATAATATGGATAACACATCTAAGTGGAGTTGCTAGATTACAAAACAAAAATGGAAAAGGACTAGCTCAGCTTTAGCTTAAAGCTTGAGGCTTCAAACTATGCTTTCTTTCCCAGCAGCTCTGATTTTGTAGACCAGATAATATAATGGAGATGGATGAAAATGGAGATGGATGAAAATGATAAGGCTATAAATGGATAATGGGTAAGACATGAAATAGAGTCGCCATAGTCTGTAATGGATAAGGTTATAATGATAATGGGTTATATAGGTGATGTTTCAATCTGAAACTTGAGGTTCCAAATTGCACAATATTGTGTATATCCCCAACGGAGTCGCTAAAAACTGTTGGTTGAATATTTTGTCGATCAGCGTACTGATAAACAAAATAGGTTTGATCAGTCAAAGTAGGAATATTAGTCATCCAAATGTGTAGTTTTACCACATCAGAAAGACATTGATTTCTCCTCTCATCAAGGGGAGGTTCCCTGTAGGTATGTTATATATATACATATATAAACATAAAATAATACTCATGGGTGGGACAAACCATCCATCTCTCTTCTTTCAGAGATGATGCACGTGGATCAAAGAAAAAACTCAGGGGAAATGACAGACAATACTCCTCTTCTTTCAAAAGTACTATTCAAAAAACCACAAGAATACTCATGGCAGTAACAACAAAATGTAGCAAAGGATGTAATAACCAACAAATTGAGATGTAGCACAAAGTCTTCACCTAGATTGCTCAAGAGTAAGATACGAAGGACAATGAGGGCACAAAGTCGCCTCAAGGTCCTTTACACAGAAATGAAAAGAAAACACACTAAAGGCAATTATGGGGGCACAAAGTCTCTCCACAATTGATTCTTTAGGACACCTTCTTGAGTACTATCACTAATTTTGCTTGTTGAATTAAAGGAACAGAAGATATATTGAAGAAAAAGACATAAGAACAATTTCCTCAATAACAAAGATATTACAGTACAAAGTCTGAAAAACCACTTGCTTTCTTATTCCAGTAACAAAATATGATCGGCAATCTGAGCTCAAAGTCTCAGTAATGCCTTACAATTTGGGCAGAGTTTCATTCTAAATGTCAAAAAAGAGATCCTTATTACAATAGAAGAAAGTCCCTTATATAGCCTCTTCAAGAAGGACTTGGGAACAATCAATACATCATTTTGCGTTGGAATCTATTAAGAAGACACGCTGGAATTTAGGGGCACTTTACCCATTTGATTTTATCAATGCAAGGAAATAAGTCGCGCTTATTGAAAGTTTGCAACTTTCAATGTCCACCTGGCGATCTTATCTTATCTTCATCATTCCTCCTTGTCTGGTTAATTGAATTGGGTCTTGGATTTAGTTTATTGTTGTTGTTCCTTCTCTGCTTTTTGTTGGTCTTGGCTTTGAAATCTGTGAATGTATTATGATCTGTATGTCTATATGTTTAAAAGATCAACATCTAATTCACTGTGTTGAATTTGACATTTTTGGGCGCATCATTCCTTTGTCTTCTTTTGGCTTTTCTATTTGGCACTTTTTTGGATTGAACTTGTCCTTTCGAGCCTTAAGAAATGACCCATTTTGAGTCGAGAAGAGCCTCCTGCAAGGGTATCTACCCTTCAGGCAGTCTTTAAATGGCCTTCAGGCTTCTTTGGGAAACTCTTTGAACTTTGGTGATGAACCAACTATTGAATCATTCCATTGAACCAAATGTTTGAACCATTCTATTGAACCAAGACTTTGAACCATGTGTTTGAACTAACTATCGAACCAAGGCTTTGAACCTTTTCGTTGAACCAAGACGTTGAACCAAATTTTGGTTCAACGATTCAAACAAAGCTTTGAACTGACTGACGAACCATTTGATTGAACCAAAGAATGAATCAAAGCACTGAAGCTGAGCGGATGAACCAAATTTTGAAACAAAGCATTGAACCGCTTGATTGAACCTACCTTTGAACCATTTGACATTGAAACAAAAGATGAACCAAATGTTGAACCTATTGCTGATGGTTGCCAATGGAAATAACTCTTTGAACTAAGGTGATGAACCAATTTTGAAAATAACCAATTGTTAGAAATCGATTCTTTTGATTGAACCCACCTGTAGAAGTTGTGAATCTCGTTGAACTTGAAGAAATGAGCCTGTTTGCAGTCCGTAGATTTTTTAAAAGCTTGAAAAATGAGGAATTTGAATGCCTAAGACAAAATTTGGAAAGGGAAGAGATAATTTTGGTCTGTAAGACCAAAATAATTTAAATGTTGTCCCAAAAATGAGTGATATTTTTGGGGGACAACAGTATGATCCCACTGCTCGATCAATGCCACCATCAAACTGACATCTCTAGCAACTTGGCAATATCGCCGCAACCCGTCGAGCCCTACAATGACCATATGTGCCCACTCCTCCCCTGTGATGTCTCGACGCATCTGCATCAGCAATGTAGGGATATGATCTCAAAGCGTTAATGTCCTCCTAGCCTACATCCTACCAATACATATGCAACAACGTTAGCAAACGTTACACAAATAACTACCAACCTCTTTGACTCTTCTTCCCTTTTTGGGAGAACTACATTGGCCTGAGGCCCTTAAAATAGGGGCTATGTAGGTTGCACTCAGTTGACATGGGGTCTTCTGAAGTTAGCTCGGCTATTCATTCATCTACCTAATGGACCCATTATCTAAACCCTAGGTTCACTACCTACCCTGAACCCTAGGCTACCTGCCTATCCTAACTACCTCATTTTTCATCTTTTTTAACCATTTAACCTTTAACCATGACCTAACCTAGTCAAACCCAATCCATAACCTACCCTCTGCTTTCCCTTTCTGGGAGAACTACATTAGAATGAGGCCCTTCGCATGGGCTATGTAGGCAACACTCAGTAGACACGGGGTCTTCTGGGGTTAGCTCAGCTAAATCACCATGTAACCACCACAACTAACTTACAATTTCCTCTCAAACAAACCTATATGCCCATCACCACACCTGGGAGTGCATCGACATGACTTAGGCCCTCTGAATTATCATTTTCAACCTTTCCAAGGCCTAAACAACCTTCGATAGGCAACTGCCATCAATTAGGGTGCTGACGACAGCTCTAACCTAATCGACATCAACACCTAACTGACTGACATCGGTCACCTTGTCAGTCGATGTCGGTGGAACCACCGACGTTGGCGACTAGTTCAGCCCTAGGGCCGAACGGGACGAGCCCTAAAATTTAGGGCTTCCCCATTTCACCCCCCCCCAAACCCCCCAAAACTCTCCTAAAACAACCTAAGGTACCCTACCTAACCTACCAACCCTTCTAATAACCCTCCCCCCGATCTATTCCTAAAAACTCAAAAAATTACAAAAATAGCATAAAATTTAAAACCAATCAAAAATTCAAAAAAACACACCCTACCTTGTCTCGTCATCGCCACCACGGTGGTATAATGGGTGCCAGTGGTGGTGGTCCTCCTTCAGGACCTCCTCCAACGTCTACCATCTCTGGCTACCTCATCTCCTCAATCCAATCAACGGTGGCCCACAACGCTCCCAAACACTTGAAAATACTCCAACACTCCTCACCACTCACACCCTGGCACCTAACACTGCTGACACAGACAAATCAGAGGTCTCTATCACTCAAAAACTTAGAGATCTCTTTTTCAACACTTCAAAAGTCACAAATGACTTTTGGTGGGCTGCCAACCAATTTTTGTCTGGTTCATTAGGCTGCCAACGTCGAAAAAATCATGCCCTAGGCCGCCAACATCGGTCGATCTTATACCGACATCAACAAAGTAATGCCCTTCTATATTATCGACATCAGTTGCATAACCAATGTCGGTGACATAAAAAACATGTCTTCTCTAAAAACTGCCCAAAATCATGACCAAACTGTAGACACCACAAACGTGTCTGCACCTTGGTTCTCCCCCTTGGCCCTTTTTCCCACCTAGTCCTCCTTGGTCCCTAACCCACCTAGGGCTTATTAATTAGAAATTAACATCTATTTTTAATTAAATTAGGCCCCCTTTCCACCCTACCCTTGCCACCTTGGATCTTCCCTTGAATCCCTCCACCTTCCCCCTAGCATTTATTAGGCCAAATCTCACCATTATATCCCCCCTCGTCCATTTTGGCATCCCCGTGACCGTTCTGCCCATGACCCCTCGCTCGGCGGCGTGCAAGAGTGGGCAGAGGCTATTTTTAGCCTCTGTGCCCATCCTGCGACCGCCGATGTCGGCGACCCTTCGGCCGACGTCGGCGAAACTACCGGCGTCGGCAGCCTTCATTATCCCCTTCTGCATCCGTTGCACCCCCTGGACTCTTGAGCTCGAAAACGGATTCTCTTGACGCTTTGGCTTTGATCTCTCCTCTGTCTTGACCTCGTGCAATAGCAGCAACAGGTGAAAAGGCCCTGGATCAGCATCTTCTCCTTGCAGCAACTCTTCTATGGCTCCAGCAACATCTTCTTCTCTCTTCATTCAGTAAGCTAAAGGTAAGCTAGTCTGGGTTTGTTATTTCATTGTATCCATTCATCTATATTCTATTGTCTTTTGCTCCCTCTGTCCTTCCCCCTTGAGAGGCTGCAAAGCCTTCTCAGGCCCCATCCTCTGTGAATCCTCCTCTTCCCTGTCCTCTGTGTCTCTTTCAACTTCCTCACCCCTCTGCCAAAAAGACCTTGCAACAGGTACCCAACCCGAACCAGGCCACTCCCCAATCCATCCAAACTTGTCCCCGTTCAGTCTTAGACCCGTCCACAGTCCAGCAAGCAACCCAGACCCGACTACAGGTCACAACCCCGACCGACGCCGGTCACTTCCCCAACCGACGTCGGCAGGATAGCCGACGCCGGCAGATCAGATAACCGACGCCGGCGACATTTCCGACCTCGGCGACTGTCTTCAGCCCAACAGCTCTTTCAGGTAATCATTTTGTTTGCTTCTTTCCTTTCTACTTTCTTTGTCATTTCTGTATTCTGGCATTCTATCTTTTATCAGTCACTTATCTCATCAAAACAGTGGGTTGACCTCCCTTAAGGAAGTTTTTACACTTCTGGGAACAAGCCTTTTGCTTGGCAACCCACTGCCTATCTGTCTAACGTTTTTCTTGTCCTAGCTTCCTTTTTTTCTTGCAGGTGTCATTCCTCCACAGCCAAAGAGGAGTGCTCACAAACGTCTGGATTTACGGTGCGCAATCTTTAGTCCAGGTACTTCCAAGCCTTGTCCATTACTTTCTTTTAGTTTCTTTCTTTTTAGTCTGAAAAGCGAAATTTGAGGTAGAAACATCTCTGGCACGCCCGGTGGGACCCTAGGTTCCTCCTGGGTTCCTTTTTCTTTTTCATTCATTTAGGTGCATTTAGGCTCCTTCTCTCTTATCTCTTTCTTCTATTCCAAATGACACTATAAGCAAGGACTAAAACGAATCTTTCTTCTTTGCATTCTAGACTAGTCTAAATATCATACTCTCGTCCCTTTCTCCATCTTGTCTTCATAACAACATCACATTTCGACTTGGGCATTAAAACATATTGCACTTTCATTTCTGCTTGTGCTTGCATTAGTCCACATCTAGTAACTTAGGCGCATATTGAATAAATCTAGACACTTGATGTTACACTACCGAATCACATGCACTAAAACACACATAAAACATACCTGAGACAAGGCCCGACTGGGATTTCATCACCCAGCAGATACCTTACCCGTTCCGGTGACCCTACTTGGATTTCATCACCAAGGGGGAAGCCCACTCCGTTCTCTGGCGGAGGATAAACTCTAGGCGAGGTATATCTTGGCTAAGCGAGACCAGCTAACCACTGGAATCGTGAAGTGAGGGGAGCTTGCTCCTTAGCACCAGGCCACGTACCAGACCCTAACACAGATCTTTGAGCACCTAAAACAACACCCGAAACCATCTTTAGACTGCCTTCTTCTAGGACCCATTTTTTAGCCAATCTCCCCGAACATTCATCTAAGGCATAAGCCACAAGTTTCTAAGGTTAATTCCTAGGATTTATCGCTTAGGCTTGTCTGTCCTTCTCTGTTTTCCTCTTCTCATCTGTTTGTTTGAGTGTGTGAGGACGCTTTCTTCTTTGTTTTTCCAAGAACCTTTTGGCTCTCTGGAAAATACAGTGACCGACATCGGTTCTGCCACCGACGTCGGCTTCCCCTGTCACCGGCATCGGTTCTGCTACCGACGTCGGCTTAATCTGTTACCAGCATCGGTTATCTGACCGACGCCGGCCTCATTTCCTACCGACATCGGTTTTTTAAACCGACGTCGGTCTCTGTCACTGTCCTTTTTTTTTAAAACCAGCAACCTGAAGCCTGTCTTTTCTCTGTCAAAAACTCCATCCTGGTTTTCTGGAACTGAGCAACACAGTTCCTGAGACTTGAACCTTCTTTGCCTTGCATGGTTTTGACTCGAAGCCAAGCCAAAGCTCTTGTCAACCACGCTAGCCGTCAACCACTTCCGTCCACCCCGTCCGTGACCAAGCCTACAATGGAGTTCAACTCAGAGACCGAAAGAACTCCCGTTCGTCCAACCCCGCCGCAGACTCCCATTGTCCAAGAAGGGGACCAAGACTTCGAGCGATTCTTGGACCTCAACGTCAAGGCCTTGCAACATTATCTCGCGCATAGCTGAACGCGAGACTCCTTGGGCAATCCAATCTATGGAATGCCAACCTCCCTTGTCGCGACTACGGCTGTATCGACAACATCCATAGTTCAACCTTCGGACACTCAAGCCATCGCTTTGACCACTGACCAGACTTTGACCAATCTCCTAGGTGTGGCCTCCCCCTCTATCATTGGGCCCACTTCCACCGGGGTTTCGGCCTCTTGTCAACCTCAACCCGCTCAACCGCTATCCACTCCATTTCAAAACCTTGTTGTCTCTATCCCGCCTACCCTGGCCCCTATCAACACCAGGGTGGCTTCCTACCCCTTGGCCCCCGTTACCACAGTCCAACCTCTCGTGGCAACAACGGGCCCAGCTATGTCTTCTAACCAACCACCTTTAGCATCCACCTCTGCCCCTGCGATTAGTCATCCGTACATTCTACAACCGACTATGTCGCTCGCCTCCTCTAACCTCTTCCAAGCGCCCTACAACTTAGGGGGCGCGCAACCCGTCAATCCGTCGGCAGACATCATCAAGATGCTGATGGACAAGATGACCAGTCTTGAGACCTCTGTTTCCGGCTCGCGCAACACTCTTTCATACGAGCAGATCTGTAATGAGCCCATTCATCCTTCCGTCCCAATCAGACCATATCCTAGCCAGTGGGAGCTTCCGAAGTTTTCTCGCTTTCAAAACAAGGAAGACCCCCAACAACACTTGCGGGCATTCAGACACGCCTGCTACCTCATTGGCCATGACGATGCGTTACTCTTACGCACCTTTCCTATGTCTCTCTCGGGTGCTGCACTTGACTGGTACAGCTCCCTTCCTAGCCATTCTCTCTTCTTATTCACGCAATTGGCTCAGCTATTCCTCGATCACTTTTCTATCAACATAACCAAGAAAGTCTCAATCACGGACCTCTATTCTATTCGACAATTCGAGGACGAGTCCATAGCCGACTTCGTTGCTCGATGGAGAGGCCTTATCAACCAACTCTCCTTTTCCTTGCCCCAGGCTGAGCTTATTGAACTCTTTTCTCAAGCCTGTGCCCGACATATCTCTTCCACCCTGAGGGTTCAAACCTTCCGCACTTTTGATGAGGCCTTCACGATGGCCCGCAAACTAGAGTTGCGTGCCATCGAGGAGAACAAAGTCAAGTTGCAGAATAAGAATCCCAGCTCTAAGGCCAATGACTCTTCCTCTGCCAAGCCATCATCATCCAATTCTAAATCCAAGGCTTCAGCTAATGCCGTGGTTGTCAGACCTTCATCTTCTTCGACCAATCAGCCTGAGCCCTCTACATCTCAGAGCGCTACTCGGCAATTCCAGCAAAGATACATGCAGCGACGATATACTCCTCTCGGAGAATCATATGCGTCTGTGCTGGAAAAGCTTCTCAAGCAGGGGGCCCTCAATCTCCCTCAAGCCCGACCTCCACCGCAATTCGATCCCTCACACGCCATCCCCGCGTGGTATAGGGAGCATGACTTCTGCAGCTTCCACCGTGTTAAGGGCCATGACACGGAGAACTGCAAAACCTTTAAGAACATAATATAAGACATGCTCGAAAAGGGGGATCTCATCTTAGACAATCCAAATGCACCCCCTAATCAGGCCATCGACATCTTCAAACAACCTTTTCCCAATCATCCGCCAACTCAGAACAGCGTCCAGACCTTAATTGACGACAATCATGAGCACAACGTTCGAACAGTCAATACGGTCTCCCCTTTCGTCCCCAATCAACCTCTTGAGGTTAGTCCATCAATCAGTCCATCACATGTGGACGAACCTCTCTCCCCGGCTAGTTCTCCATTGACCTCTCTCATCTTGGAGGATGCCTCGGCCTTACCTGCACCTCCGGTCTCGCCATCCCCCGTTCTATTGCCTATGGAGGACCCGACCCTTCTTACCCCTCAGCTGCAAGTGGGGGGCCCCGTCATCCCTGCCCTTTCCCTGCTGGAGGAGCCTCGCTCCCCAGTTTCTTCTCCACCCAGGGAAGAACCTGTCCCTCCTTCGTCCTCATCTAAATCTGTCATGACTTCACCATACCCTGCACCCGTCTCGTCTTCAACCTCGCAACCATCAACATCTTCCTCTCAGCCATTTTCCCGGTTAGTGGAGAAGATTGAACTTCTCCCTCCGCGGAAAGTGATGCCTCAGGTGTTGTGGGAGCGTCTTAAAGCCCTTCAACATGCCCGCGCCCTCTCATCACATGCCGCTAATCCTCCCAAGGCAGAATCTCGTCAGACTCTTGACAAAGACCAGACCCTCAAACCTCAACCAAATCCGTCCAAACCAAAGCCTGCGTCTATCTCGTCCAAACCCATCAAGTCATTTGGCGTTCGTCCTGTCTCCACCCTCACTCACCCGCAAGTGAAGGTGGACCTAGGCCAGACCTCGACCAGCAGTACTCTTCCAACCAAGTCAAAAAAGACTGCTAGACCACAGAAACGAACGCCTCCTTCTCCGTCACCGTTGCCATCTATTTTGGGCCCCCATCCTTCGACCTTGGCTAACATCCTTCCCACTCCGACCTTCAACCAAAACTCGTTGCCTCCTTTGCTTCCTCTACCTACCTCCAGTCGTCCCTCTCCTAAAAAGGCGTTCTCAATCACCAGGCCAGAGCCATCTCCATCTGTCACCGCGCCATCAACCCATAAGGTGGTACGGAAACCTCTTCTAACCTCGCCTAAGCAAAAGTCACCAACCTCGCGCATATCAAATAGCACGGACCCTCTATTGGGCTCATACTCGTCAATATTACGCCGACTTCTCCAGACTTCCGACATAACCCTTCCGCCCATCAAGCCTTTCCAACCTCTCGGGTCCAAGCCCTCCTGGTTCGACGATACGAAAATTTGCTTATATCATCGTACACCAGGACACGACACCGAGACTTGCTATGCCCTCAAGGCCGTCATCCGCCGCCATATGGAGAAGGACACTCTTCTCCTTGAGGACACTCTTGACCAGACCCCGACTCCTTCCTGTCCAACTCCTTCAAACACGTCAACATCTCACCAGTAAAACATGACCCCTTCTTCGCCTCCCATTTTCGAAATCAATGCCATCCGTATAACCACTAGGTCGCAGCAGGACAAGGCCAAAGCAAAAGCTGCCATTCCTTGGACCTATCCCTTCGTCAAGCCACCCCTTGCGCCCAAGCCTAAAATTTCTATCCTTGGCGCGTCCCAACCTTCTTCATCTTCCTCTTCTGGACCAATTCACAACTCCATGATGAAGCAGCTTCACCAGACACCAGTGAAGATGTCTCTTTACGACCTTATCCAAACTTCGCCTCAGCACCGTCAAGCCCTTATCCAAGCCTTGCAGGCAGCGGAGGTCCAACCCGAGGACCCCCAACCACTCGCTGCCCTCGTCCATTCTTTATCTCCTGTCAACTCCATCACATTCAGCGATTCTGAGATTCCCACATCTAACACGGAAGATCAGGACGCCGCCCTCTTCATCACTGCCTACGTCGATCGGACGCGCATCAAACGCGTTATGATCGACGGCGGCGCTAGCATCAACATAATCTCTACCCACGCCTTTGATCAGCTGGCTCTTCCCAAAAATTGCGTCTCCAAAACTGACGCGATCTTACGCTCTTTTAACGACACCACCGCCACGACCATTGGCACAGTCATCCTCCACATTCGCGTAGGCCCACGCACAGTCCCGGAGCTCTTCTATATCATCGAAGGAGAGTTTCAATACAACCTTTTACTGGGCCGACCTTGGATCCGTGCCATGGCCTGTATCCCCTCCACCTTGCACCGTTGTGTGAAGTTTGAGCATGACGGGCAAGTCCACACCATTCCCGCTGACCCTTCACCCTTCAAGACTTGCAACACCACCTATCGTCCTAACGACGTCCTCATTCCCATCAAGCCGTCCACTCCGGCACCGCCTCCATCTGCGGAAGCTTCGACCAGTTCGCAATCGGCGGTTGCCCTCACCCCTCCTCTTCAAGCACCGACCAAGGACCCCATGGAAGACATCTTCCAACGACTATCACTTGGGGAATACCGCTTGTTGACCCTCGACATGTTCCAAACTCCACAAGAGTATGGACGCCTTCACCTTAGTCCTAATTACGACCCTCGAATCGGGACGGTCTTACCTTATGGTCCTCCTCACTTCCAAACCAACTTTGTCTATGGGGGGCTTAATCAAGCCCCTACCTACGGCACTTCTCTTTCTTCACCTCGACCTTTCACATCTGATTTCTCATTTCTTGGCAACCCCGCCTTTGCACACACTTACCTTCACAGGTGTGCATGGAAGGGTTTTGGTTTTGGACGTTATGAGCAGGGCTCCCATCAGCTCATCGAGCCGCTCAATGATCACGATGCCAAGAAACGGTATGGCCTGGGATATCATGACCCCACTCAGGCTCCTTCCGACCTTTGTCCCAAACCAACCATTGACCAATCTCTTACAGACTCGCCCATTTCTCCTTCGTCACCTACGGAGTCGGTAGTTTCCATCCCTCCTAGTTTTTTTTTTCATAAACACCATCCGCCTGGAACCCCTGACCTATCAGCTCAATGGGGTGCCCAGGTCTCTCCCTCTCATCTTTCCTGGCATGGTAGAGGATGAGTCGGCAACCATTCACACTGTCCACTGCGTTGACGATGACGCCATCCTTTCCTACATGGGTGCCGATGACTCTTTCATCCAGCGTTTCCTCCCTTCCGAGACCCCGGTTATGTTAAATGAATCCACCATTGACATCAACCTCCCTTCTTCTTCCGATGTTCCTCACGTCTTAAAGATTGGCCAATCTTTAGACACTCAGGAGCAGCTTGACTATGCCCAGTTCCTTTCCAACCATAGCAAGGCCTTTGCCTGGACTTACAGCGACATGCCTGGCATCGACCCTACCATTGCTACCCATAACATTGTCACCAAACCAGAGGCTAAGCCTGTTAGGCAGAAGCTTCGAAAGATGCATCCTCACGTTGCGCTTCTTGTCAAAGAGGAGCTTCAGCGCCTTCTTTCTGTCTCCTTCATCCCACCCATCAATTATCCACAGTGGGTCTCTAACATCGTCCCAGTTACTAAAGCAATTGGGGGGATTCGGATCTGCACGGACTATCGCGACCTTAACCTAGCCAGTCCCAAAGACGACTTTCCTCTTCCTAACATCGACCAGCTTGTTGATCTCACGGCCGGCCATGAGATGCTATCTCTCATGGACGGGTTTTCAGGATACAATCAAATCCTGATCGCACCGGAAGACCAGCACAAGACTACCTTTATCACCCCATGGGGGACTTTTTGCTATCGAGTCATGCCTTTCGGCCTAAAAAATGCTGGTGCCACTTATCAGCGCGCCATGACTTACATTTTCCACGATCTCCTCCACAAAATCATGGAGGACTATGTGGATGACCTTCTCGGCAAGTCCAAGCTCCGCCGCGACCACTTGACCATTCTCACAATCATCTTCTCTCGTCTCCTTCAATACAATGTCTGCCTCAACCCCAAGAAGTGTGTCTTTGGGGTCCTCTCAGGCAAACTTCTCGGCTTCATCGTTTCTTTCCGTGGTATCGAGATAGATCCCACCAAGATCCGCGCTATTCTCGAAATGCCGCCCCCGACCAATCTCAAGCAGCTTCGCAGTCTACAAGGGAAGCTCCAGTCCATTCGCCGTTTCATCTCACAACTTTCAGACCGCTGCCAACCTTTTCATCACCTCCTTAAGAAGGACGTCTCCTTTAAGTGGGATGGGAACTGTCAAGAGGCTTTTGAGGCCCTCAAAGGCTATCTGGTCTCTCCACCAGTCCTCATTCCACCTAAGGACGACCAACCCTTCTACCTTTATATCTCTGCTACCAACCATTCGTTAGGTGCCATGATCGCGCACCGAGACGAGCATCATCGCGAGCAAGCGGTTTACTACATCAGCCGAACACTGGTCGACTATGAAACTCGGTATACTCATACCGAGAAACTCTGTTTGGCATTAGTCTTCTCCGCTACCAAGCTCCGCCACTATCTTCTCAACCACAAAACCTTTGTCGTCACTCACACTGACCCTCTCAAGTACATGCACTCCAAGCCATACCAGAATCAACGTATGGCTCGGTGGCTCATGCTGCTTGCTGAATTTGACTTTGAATTCATCCAACAGAAATCTATTAAGGGGCAAACCATTGCTGACCAACTGGTAGATGCCCCTCTTCCCGACAACCGACCCTCACACTGTGAGTTCCCTGACGAGTCTATCACCACACTTTCCACCGATGACACCGTCTACCAGATGACTATGTTCTTTGACGGTTCCAAATGTCAACTCGGTGGGGGTGCGGGGGTCATCCTCATCCCACTCGACGGGGAGCCCTTGCCTCTATCTTTCAAGATTGACTTCGATTGTACCAATAATATGGCCGAATACGAGGCCTTAATTTTGGGACTTCAGACTGCCCTTTCTCTCCACATCAAGTCTATCAACATCTTCGGCGATTCGCAGCTCGTCGTTAATCAAGTTAACGGTTCATATCTCTGTAAAAACGAAGTTTTACAGAGGTATAAGAATCGTGCTGACACTCTTTTGGCATCTTTCGACCATTACCTCTTACAGACTGTTCCACGCTCTACGAACAAGTTTGCCGACACCATGGCTTCTCTTGCTTCGCATATCCCGTCTTCATCATCATCATCCCGCCTTTTTGTCACAGTGCATCGCATACCCTTGCCTTCATACATCCCTCCTCACATCGACCATATCAATACTGTCAATTCTAGCCCACAAGATGACTGGTATAAGCAACTTGTGGACTACTTGTCTCTTTCTGTCACTCCTCCCAACCTCTCTAGCAATGCGCGACGAGCTTTCATCAAGCGCACAGCTCGCTATACCATGCTAGGGGGCCTTCTCTATAAGCGAGGCTTCGACGGCCTCCTTCTTCGCTGTCTAACCTCCACTGAAGCTCCTCAAGCCATAAAGCAAGTCCACGACGGGATTTGTGGTGGACACTTCAGTGGAAACTCGGTTGCCAAGCGCCTCCTTCGCCTGGGTTATTATTGGCCCACCCTTCATCAAGACTGTAGCGATTATGTTCAGCGTTGCATCAAGTGTCAGCAGCACTCTAACTTGCTTCATCTCCCTAGTCATGCCTTGCAAGTCGCTCAGGATTTTTGGCCTTTTTCTCAGTGGGGCTTGGATCTCATCGGTGAGATCAACCCTCACTCGTCTCTTCGTCATCAGTCCATCATCACTGCCACTGAGTATTTCACCAAGTGGGTGGAAGCCATTCCTCTCGTCTCCACAAAAGCCGACAAAATTGCTGACTTCATCAGTAGCCACATCATCTGTCGCTTCGGTGTCCCTCACAAAATCATCACCGACAACGGCAAGTCCTTCAAAAACAAGACTGTCCAAAAACTATGCGACTCATTTGGCATCAAACTCAGCTTTTCTTCGCCTTACTACCCACAAGCAAATGGGCAGGCCGAGGCTTCCAACAAAATTCTCACCAAAATTCTCATGAAGGTGGTCGACGATACAGGAAGGGATTGGCACGTTCATATCCCCTTCGCTTTGTGGGCCTACCGCACTAGCATCCGAACCTCTACGGGTGCTACCCCCTTTTCTCTCGTGTACGGAACAGAGGCTGTCTTACCTCTCGAAGTACAGATCCCGTCTCTCCGCATCTCCCTGCATGACATTCTCTCCAACGACGACTTTCGTCAGGATCGCTTAGCTCAACTTGAGTTACTCGATGAGCGTCGTCTTGCTGCCCTTAATCATCTCCATGTCTACCAAAGTCGCATAAAGCGGGCCTACGACAAAAATCTGCGAGAATGAGATTTTAACATCGGAGACCTCGTCCTCAAAGAGAATCAGCGCGTGACCAATATGGAGCGAAGTAAACGAGGTAAATTCGCCCCCAATTGGCTTGGACCTTTTATCATCACGCATAAGTATGGGTCAGGGACTTATCGTCTGTCTTCCCTCGACGGACGGCCAGAACCTGAGCCTCTTAATGCGTTGCATCTTCGACCTTTCTTCTGTTAGTCGCGTACTCGTCTACTTGACACGTAACTTAAGCTCATCCCTTGAGCAATCCTCGTCCTCTTAATCCTCATCCCTTTCAACCCTATTCCCCTTTAACAAGTCCTCTACAACCCTTTTAGGATGCAGTGATGCTTTGTCCTAATAAAAAGGGGCGTCCTTGAGCTTCTACAGTCTTGTCCGTGACTCTCATTCCTATCAATAAATCCAAATCAAGATGTCAAAACATATCCATGGTCACTAAATCAAGTCAAGTCAAATCAAAAAGACAGACTGATCCCTCGAAGGACAGTTGTACTATCATTGCTGTATTACTAGACTGATCCCTTGAAGGACAGCTAGGCCAACTTTTCAAACATTATTAAGCAAAAATATAGACCACTCCCTCGAAGGATGGCTATGACTACTCTGGCAATAAACAACACTTTTCTTAGAAGCTTCCCGCATTGATCAGCTTCGCAACATGACCATTACATCAAGTGACATCTCTATGCAGGCTTCCCGCATCGATCAGCCTGACTCAAAAAAAAAAAAAAAAAAAAAAAACGAGTCATGGACATTGGCTTGTAGTTGTCTCAGGGTCTCCTACAAAAGGGGCAAGGTTATTCCTGCTCTTAAACTGGGTTACCCTATCCCCCTTCTATCACCGGCTCAAGGGACTTCGAGCTCACTTTAATGTCAAAGTGATTCGATTACCGTTCTAACTCAACACTGGTCATCGACGCAATGCATGAACGGGGCTTTTGTTCTAATAACCCCTATCTATGCTTCCTTTCTGGTCCGTGTCAATGAAAGAGCAATTTGCCTTTCACCTTTTCTCTACACTTTGGTCACGCTTTGGCCACGTCAATTATCGACTCATCCTTAAACCCAGCCAACTTCAACATTTTTTTCAAACCAGCCTCGACATTTCCAACATGACATCAGGCATCATCCTTGTCCTTTTCGCATAGTTTCTATGGAGACCAATACCCATGGAAACTACCGACCAGACCCAATTTATGTTAAGCATAAACCAATACTTGCTGAAGCATAAATAGACCTTCTATTCATTTTTAGCATACATCCATCACGACTATGGAAACTTGCTAGGGATGAAAGTAATGCCCTTCTATATTATCGACATCAGTTGCATAACCAATGTCGGTGACATAAAAAACATGTCTTCTCTAAAAACTGCCCAAAATCATGACCAAACAACCAGCCCTGACACTGTAGAAGTCACCTTAGACTCCTCATGGGGCACATTGGAGATCACATACATCTCCCTAACCACAATAAAAAACACTCAAGATCATTTATATCTCAGCCCGACTCGACAAACGACCTCAGAGATCGCGACTATCTCCTTAGACCATGACCACTTTCGAGACAACTTTGCCTTGGTTGTTTTGATTGCATATGCTACCTCACGAATAGTTAGCAAATTATAAGTGCCCCTCACACCTATTATCGGATCGCGACCAAGTTGATCCCCAATATCTGTGACATTTTCATGTTTTCTAGGAGCACTTCCTAGCCCAAATACTTGGAACACAATGACCATTAGAGCTACAGCTTTGATCGTTTTAACCCAATCAACTACCACTAATAAGCTGGGGACCGGTTACTTTGATTTTAGTCCTCCTTGACCTTGCCTACGACAATTTGACCTGCCTATCAAGTGAAGTGGTATACACACAATCTCAACTATTACAACGTTCACACTCCAACCTCATCCTACCCATCCACTGCCTATCAAATCGGCACCCGATTTCAGATTACCTTCTCTTGATTCCTGCTTTGAGGGGGAATGCCTCATCCCATACCTGGGGCAACCTACATCTATTTTTGTCTTGTAATTCATCAGAACAAACCATAAGACAAAAATGGGCAAATGTAGACACCAATATCGTGTCAACCCCCCCTTGGGCCCTTTCTAAACGTTAACACTCCTAACCCACACTTGCACACCTTATTAATTTAAAAACTACTTATTTTAAATTAATTACCTCACCTAGACACCTCACCTTAAGACCTTTTCTTAGCCTATGAGTCAACCTGAGACTAGGTCCTCTAAATCCTATCTACCCATGACCGATTCTCACCCCATCTTAACTCCCTAACCAATTCACGTTCCTCATAAGCCCTTGTTTTGACCGTTTTCCAACGGAAAAGGCACTTGGCGGGTGGAGAAACGAGCAAAGAGCTAAAAATAGCCCTCTTACCTATTCTCTCTCCGCCGACATCGGTCAACCCACGGCTGACGTCGGTGGGATCCCTGACGTCGGTTACATAAGCCAAGCTCTAAACATTGAGCTACCCCCCCACCTTTTCACACATTCGCACGCACACTCTAAAATTTCAAGCACCAGAACTCAACTATTGTTCTCCTGGCTACCGAAGCTCTGCACAAATCATTCTAGAGACTGGATTGAAAGATTGTATGAGGACTTCGAGATACTAAATTAAAGCAATCTGTGTTCACTTCATTAGCTCACAACACCGATCACATCAGCCACAACAGGAATCACTATTCTGACATCTATGGGTCTTCACCTTATAAAGATAAGTACTCTGGTTTTCATTTCATTATTTTAGAATATATTGTCAATTAGTTTTCATTGATATTTCTAAATACTGTCAAGAGGCCTGACTTCTTCTGTGGAGGGGCTGAAAGGCCTTCCCCTTATTCTCACCCCCTTTTCACACCAATCCTCTACCTATACCCTTCCTCAGACCTCATTCACCTTCCCGTAACCCTGCACCAACCTCTGAACTTCCAGAAACTCCTCTGTCTATCCTGAAAATATTCTAAAATCTGTCCAAGGCTGACAACCCCGACCGACATCGGCAACCCAATCGACGTCGGCACCTTCACTAGACCAACATCGGCAACCCAACTGACATCGGTGACTGTGTTCTAAACCAGCAAACCAAAAAGCCATCCAAATAGCCCATCTAGACCAGACAGAACCTTCGGCCAGCCTTCTGTAACATTCTGAGACACACAGACTATAGGGAATAGGTACACACCATCTACTTTTCTATTTCTTTAGTTATTTATCATTTCTTCCTTTATAATACTTTTATTTTTAAATAGTGGACTATCATCCCTTAAGGAGCTCCATGCTTCCGAGACCGAGCGCGTAGCTTGGCAGTCCACCATATCCTCTTCTAACATCTTTCTTGTTTAAGTTTCATTCTTACTGCAGGTGTTTCCTCCACAGCCAAAGAGGAGCTCCCACAAGGCTTGGATACGGTGTGCATTAAATCTGGGTAACATCAAACCCAAAACCTCTTAACCTTAGTTTCTTTCTCATTTGAATGCAATTAGTAAAAATCTAGAGAAACACTTATAGCCAAAAAGTATCTCTTGATTCCATGTTCCTTACAAAAGTCATCAAATTCATTTGACCAAAATTCTCCTCTTCTATCAGATCTTAGACACTTGATTTTTAAGTCCATCTCATTCTCAACTAGAACCTTGAACTTCTTGAACTTATCTAGAGCCTCATATTTCTCCTTCAAAAAAGTAACCCAACTCATTCTAGTGTAATCATCAATAAGAAGCATGAAGTAACTTTAATCTTGAATACTTTGAGTTCTAGTTGGACCACATAGATATGTATGAATCAACTCTAAAAGCTTTATAGTTGAAAATTATTTTGCCTTGAACCTTATTCTTGTCTTTTTTCCATGTTGGCATGCCTTACACATGGTGTTTGTAGGCTTAGTGATCTTAGAAATGTTCCTAAATGATTTCTTAGTACTTATCTTTACTAAGTTGTCAAAGTTTATATGTCTTGTTCTTCTGTGCCAAAGTCAACTCTCATCCACTTTACTCATAAAACTCATGTCCTTCTTGATCTCATTCAAAACATACAAATTATTTTTAGTCATGTCAACATCTGCTACCAATCTTTCTGAACTTGATTTTCTTATTTCATGTCCTTTATATCCTTGATTGCAAATTTGATTAACATTCAACAAATTATGTTTTAGTCTTTTTACATATAACACATTCTTATTTTTAATTTTTCCATTGCCAAGACTTAATTCTTTTTTGCCAACAATATTAGTTGTTGTATTGTCTCCAAACTTGACTATACCTTTAGTAGTATTCTTCAGAGATATAATTTTTTTATTATCACTTGTCATATGGCTTGAAAAATTTATCAATGTACCATTTCAAACTCTCATCTTGAATGTGAAAAGAAGCTTGGGCTAACATGGATTTTTCTTTCTTTGGACCATCATTTTTTTGCTCCTTTTCAATATTTTTAAAGGTTCTGACTTCTTATCAATTTGAACATGCACCTTCCTATTTTGACTAGGGGTTTTACATAACCCAATCTACATAATTTTGAAATAGGTCCAATTCTATTACATTTGTAACAAATCACACTGTTTCTATTGATATTTGACCATTGAGTAAATAAATTTGAGAATCCTTTTGAAATTCCATAACTATTCATATCACTTCTCCATGCATGATTGTTTCTAGCATTTGATCTACAATCTATAGCTCTATGTCCAAACTGATTACAAGAAAAATAGTAGTCATAGAAGGAATTCATGTACCTTATTGCATTTGGTTACCTGATAGGAAATGATCTCTGATGATTTTTGAAAGGCATATTGACACTTTTGTTATCTTTGAGAGGAGCAATAATCTTCTTGACATGTCTTGACCTCTGACTGTCATTCACAATCTCAGATTTATTGAGATCATCAACATATGTCTTTAACTTACTAATATTCTGCTCTTCCTTGCTACTCTTCTAGTCATTCATATATCCAAGGCCTATTTTGATGAGTGGTGACCTTTGACTGTTCAATATGTCATCAAGAATTTCATTGCTCTTTTCAAACTTCTGACAATTTTTTAATTTGATTGTGAACTATTTCAAATCTGACTTCAATGAACCTATCTTAGGTTTATACTTATTGCACTTTACTTCCTTGGACTACAAAATTTCATTTACTTCTTCTAACTAAGTCTTGATATTGTTGATGACCTCATCAACTTCCTTGGCACTCTTAGTTATCTTAGTTTCTAAGATACATATTTGTTCTTCATGACTTTTGAATAGAGACTATAACTTTTGGTTTTTATTTTTTTGACTCTTCAATTCGTTCAAAGCACTGATAAGTTATACCTCAAGATCAACCTCAACTTCTTGTTCATACACTTCTTCATCATCCATAAAGACTTGTTCTTTTGAACTGTTCCCATATTCAACTTCAATAGCCATGAACAATGATTCATCACTTCTACGGTCTGAACTGCAGTCATTACTATTTGAGATATCTCTATCATTGATTTCAGAAGAGCTGCTATCTTTTTTAGAATATACTCTTTTTTTTTATTGATTTTTTTTTTGTAGTCACCTTGCTTGAAATTTTTCTTGCTTTTATCATACTTGTCAAACTTCTTATTCTCTTCACCATGTTCTTCATCATGATCATGTTTTTATTTTTGAGGACACTTGGCAGCAAAATGACCAATCTTGCCACAATTGAAACATTTGAATGGTAGCTTGCCTTTGTACGTTGAACCTTTTCTCAGTTTCCTCATAAATAAGGCTTCAATTTTATTTTCATCATCATCAATGTCATTATCAATTTCAACCTTGAAAGTTGCTTCCCTTTTGAAAGATCTTCCATCATCAGTCCTTATCTCATAGGCAGTAAGTATTCCATGAAGCTCATCCATTTGTAACTTGTCTAATTCTTTTACTTCTTCATTTGCTGACACTTTTGAGTCAAATATTGGGGTCAAGGATCTTAGAACCTTTTGATCAATAATTGACTCATTAACCTTTTTTTCAAGACCTCTAATTATGTTGACTACTTCATCAATTCTAAGAAGATATGCTGCAATATTCTCTTCTTCCTTTATCTTTAGACCTTCAAACTGTCTTCTATAGGTCTAAAGCTTTGCCAATTTTACCTTGGTGTGACCTTCATAGATAAGTTGTAGCTTGTCCCAAATTGGCTTAGCTAACTCACATTGCATCACCATGACAAACTCAAATTCTATCAATCCACACAATATAACATTCATAGCCTTTGAATTGTTCTCACTTGCTTTCTTTCTTGCAACATCAATTGGAGGAGTTTGAGGGATAGTATATCCATCTACAACTGACTGCCAAATGTCAAATCTGAGAGCCATCAAATAGGTCTTCATCCTAATGCTCCAAAAGGCATAATTGATTCCAGTCAACATAGGGGCATTATTTGTTAAAAACCCTTCTTATACTTGATGAGTAGACATTGTGATTCTTAGGATCTACCTTCCAGCTATCAACCCTGATCTTGAAGGCCCTGCTCTGATACCAATTGTTAGAAGAACAACCATTGAAGGGGTGAAGTAGTGAGCTCTTAAAACTTTCTTCTAATTTTTTAGTTCATTAGTCAAGTATCAATACATAATCCATAGAGCAATCAAACCACAATAATGAATATAAAGACAACACATGATATAGGTGGGAAACCCTTAAAAGGAAGAAAACCCACAATGATCACTGCATGGACTACATGTCCTAAATAAGAGATGTAATGAGTCAACAATATTTTTGAGCACCAATTCAGCTTGAGGCACCAACCCCAAATAGTCAAGCACCAACTTGATAAAAAGATTTAACAAACATCCACTTGCTAAGAAGCACCAACTCCTTGATTTGTAGACACCAATCTACAAGAGGCTTCAACCCCCTTTGCCAAGCCCTAACTCAGCTTCTTTAGATCATCCAGCGTTCTCAGTTGCTTCTATCAACAAATGATGATATAATTTTGTTTTTTCTACTTATCGATCTCAAATTCATTTTGCTATTTTTTTGCTTATCAATCAAATAAACACATTAGGCTCTCTTTCTCTGCTCTTTATTTTCAAAGACTCTGTCCTCTCTGCCTTCTCTATTCATCTCTTTTAGCTAATTTTGTACACTCTAGGATTAATCTTCCTATTAGTCATTTGATGTTTTCATACTCACACCTTCTATGGCCATCCATTCCTCAACAGACCTATACTCTGCTCCTTAGCAAATTTATATATTCATACCTTTTTGGCCATCTGTTCCTGAACAAAACTTTGCTCTACTCTTAGTGAATTTATATAATCATCCTCTTTGGCCATCCGTTCCTCAATAGACCTCTGTTTTGATTCTTAACGAATATTAATCCTCTATTATCATCCATCAAAAAGACAATTTGATCTTGCTTATATACAAGATGTTGATCAACAACATCTTGAAATTTGGCCAAACAAAAGTCTATAGTTAGCTCTCTAATGATTTATTCTCCTTTGAAAGCATAATTCACATTAGCTTATATAAAAGTTCACTCACATAGGTCGACCTGAGTGAAATAAAGCTGGGATAGAATAAGAAATCATTAGAATGCATTTAGTGTTGGCCTGATAAACTCTGTAGTAGTCTTGATGCAATTCTTAGCAGCTCTGATATAGTCCGTAGCACCCTTGATGTGGTCTATAGTAAGCCTGATGTGGTTCGTAGCAAATCTAATGCAGTTTGTAGCAAGTCTGATGTAGTTTGTAGCAAATTTGATGTAGTCCATAACAAACCTGATGCAGTCTATAGTAATTTTGATGCAGTTCGTAGCTACCCTGATGTAGTCCGTAGCAAACTTGATGCATTTCGTAGCAAACATGATATAGTCCATAGTTGTTCACAGAAATTCCTTGACATCAATGACCATATTCTTTATTGAATAGCAAACCTTTTTACATCAATGACAACATCTCAACAGTGCAATGAGCACAATAAATATGGGACTACCCTATAAAATTTTATGAAATCGGTATGAAATACAAAGATGATATACAGTCAGATAACAAGGATGACATAAAAACCCTAAAAAAATTAACAGAACAAGTTTCATCTCATGCAAAGCCCATTCGTCTCACTTTTTTCAACAATATATTATTTTAATTTACATAACTATATAAAAAAAAACTATTTTTGTAAAAATCCTTAAACAAATAAGGTTGGAAGAGACTTCAAACTTCAACAATCAATAATAGTGTTAGAGCAAGATATATGCTTCAAACTATCAACTCTCTAATCACTCATTATATAATTTATGTGAAATTTTATTATAATAATATAAAATTTAAATGTTATAAAAAATTAAGTATAATTATTTAGGATTAATGATTATTTATGGAGGTCATCTTGAAATTACTTAAGTTACTCACCAATAAAAACCCCACAATAATCAACAATATAGTAATTACTCATAAAGGTTAAATACTAGTAAAATTACTAATTTTACTACATATAAGATCACATCATACTATTAAGAAAATATCAATTGTATTTGTGTAACACATTTATTTTCAATGACTTTCAACTATAATAGTCTTATAGTGGAAAAGTCTTAATAATGGGGCACCCTAATTTTGGAAAAGTCTTAACTATTTATACCCAAATTTGTAAAGTTTAACTCATTATATATTTTACGATATAATCGATTTTATCGCAATAAGTCATAAAATACATTTTTTTAACCTATGACCAAAACTTGACCTTGGAAATATCAATACTTGAATCTTACTTCTCAAAATGTGATTAATTAATTTTAATTTTATAAAATAAATGTTGAACAAGGATTAGATAATGCATACACCACTAGTAATGCACATTAATATATTTTATTAATAGAGCAGATCTCCACAAAAAAACACCCTTCCATCAGTGGTAGGTGCACAGCTACTCCGACCTTTCCCCTGGATGGGTTTGGGCTTGGGCTTGGAACTGCGATGATCTAAGCAATCGAATATATTTTTTTGGTAAGAGTGAAAAGTTTTGAAACCGAAACGATAAACAAAATGGAGAACTTTTACAGATAAACTCCAAACTAACACGGACACAACAGGGCCCAACAAAAATAATCCCAAGGCAATCAAATATACTAAGAAAAAAAAACAAATTCAAATTTCTGGTCTTTCCAACCATATCACTATAATGTTGATGTCCTCACATGTTGTCCACAGTGTTATACCCGGCCTTTACTTTTGATATTCATCATAACTTTTGTTTTAAATGCAAACAACTCAAAGAATAGTTCGCTTTTCAACTTAAAGTCTGTTGTTCGCATACTCGGCTTTGGACATAACATTTGGTGGTATCAGCAGAGAAGCGAAGAGCGAGAAACTTTGAATGCATTTTGCCTCCTCACAGAAGATTTAACTGCACCAGAATTGGTTAGTTTACTTTCCAGTGTTGTTTTGAAAGTTTTTTAGATCTTTAATGAGGCATTGTGCTGTACATTATTAATTTTTTTCAAAACTAGATAACCATAGAAACAAGCTTCTAGACAAGTAAATGCACTTTCCTAGGCTTTGGTTTTGAGCTGGTGAGGCTCAAGGTTCAATTGGGTTTACGGGAAGATCAGATTTTGATTTTGATCTGGTGAGATTCAAGGTTCGAAGGCACTTGCAGACAGGCCTAAGCTTATTAGCTGTCCCATTTTGTGCTGGACTGTTGGAGAGGATCAGATGTTGATTGATTTTGAGCTGTTGAGGCTTAAGGGCTCAAACCCAAGTAGCACTTCAGCTAGAGAAGATAAAGGTTTGGATTGATTTTGAGCTGCTGAGACTTAAGGCTCAATGGGTCTAGTATTAAGGATCAGATTTTGATTTTGAGCTAGTGAGGTTCCAGCTTCACAGGCACTCATAGATGGACTTATGCTTATTATGCGACCCATTTTGTGCTGGGATGCTGGAGAAGATCAAGTTTTGATTGATTTTGAGCTGGTGAGGCCTAAGGGTTCAAACACAAAAAGCTTGGCTGCTAGAGAAGATCAGGGTTTTATTGATTTTCAGCTAGTGAGGCCAAAGGGCTCAAACACAACTAGCTGCAGCTCTGCTGCTAGAGAAGATCAGCTTTTGATTGATTTTGAGTTGGCGAGGCCAAAGTGTTCAAACACAAGTTACAACTAGATCAGCTGCTAGAGAGGATCCGGTTTAGATTGATTTTGATCTGCTAAAGCTAGGGTTCAAACACAACTAAGCTCATCTGCTGGTGAAGATCATGTTTTAATTTTGAGCTGGTGAGGCCTACGGTGTAAACTGGCCTATGCTTATTGGCTGTTCTTGTTTGCATTCAACTGCTAAAGAGGATATCTAACAGGGAAGAGTCACCTGTCACAAGGAGGAATCACCCCAGCCCTGCGAATAGTAAAAGCCCAAGAGTCTTACCCAGCAAGGCTTCCCCTAATTAGTTGGGTGTTGGCTTGAAAGATGTTAAAAGTTGTCTCTCATCTCTCCTCGGTATTTTCAGGGGTGGGGCACCTCTGTCTTACGATTTTGCTCCTCCTGCTATTATATGTAGCTTCTTCCAATGCGACTGACATTGTTTCCATTAGGCCTTCTTTTTCTCTATCCAAATCTAATACCACTAAGGAACCACCTCCTTCTCCAACCCAATCTCCATCTCCTTCCCCCAAACCTACCAAAGGCAAAACACACCCAGGTGCTTCATCTGCACCTGCTGCTGCCCTTACCCCTGCCAATGCCAAAGCACCCCCTCATAAGCCAAAAAGACACCCAGTTGCTTCATCTGCACCTGCTGCCGCCCCTGCCCCTGCCCCTGCCCCTGCCAAGGCATCCCCTCATAAGCCCATAGTCACCAATGGGACTCTAGATCCTTCTCAGGTAAAGGCATTGCAATTACTAGGAGTAACAGTAGAACCTGATGCCTGCAACACTGATGTGCAACAGCTTTTGATATGTGACAACGCTCATGCCCCTCTCAAGCACCTCATTTCCTTGCAGCTCCAATACTGCTCTTCCAATGCTGCCCTGTCCAATACTGCGCTAGCAAGCCTGAACACCTTACAGTCTCTGTCCTTCGTGGATTGTCCCATGAAGGTAACAACCCCTCTCCCACCTAAGCTGTCCGAGTCTCTCACAACGCTTAGCTGCACTAGAAGCTTGGGCCGCACAGTGGAGAACAAAGATTTACCGCCGCTTTCCGGTACCTGGCTTAGCAAACTCCATGGTCTGAAGGAGCTTAGTATCAAAGATGTGGTGATAAATGCAAGTGGTAGCGGGGTGGGGGCAATAATGGGAAACATGAGCAGGCTTGAGCAGGTCACCTTTTCAAATACCAATATCAGTGGCACTCTCCCCAAGTCATGGCCAGGGAGTCTTACAGCGCTGCAAATATCTCAGGTAATGTCTATTTGTATTAGTAGGTACTTGAGCAATAGTGTTAGGATTTATTGGTTTTGATTTTTGTCCTCTTTGGTCTAATTGAGGGAGGCTATGCTGAATTTCTAGGCAAGTGCGACTCAGAAAAAAATAGAAATTCTGCAAAAAAATGGTCCATGCAATCTGAAATTTTGAGCCCTTCACTAGAATATGCATCCAAAACTACCATTAACAATTTGTTCAAAGAAAATCCTCTAAACAGAGGCTTTTATTTAGCAAAAATACTTCCATAAAACACTTAGAAGTGCTGCAAACTTCCAGCCCTCCTTTTCCAAGGACCCCTCAAGGTCTCCTGCTGAAAGCATGCCACTCCAATTTAAACTTCAATTTTTTCTGTTCTCTTGTTTCAAAAGATGCATTGAATCACCTGGATAGCAAAAATCAAACCGTAGCCCGCTCCTTAGGGCCACATCTAACTTTAGTTGTGATATAGGGTTACAGGTTGCAGTACTTTTGTCTGTAAAAATTGTTCATCATACTTCAGATGTTATCCTCAGTTCCATTGAGCTAATTTGTTCAAGTGACAAAACATTAATATAATTTATTTCTTTGTTCTTGTTTCAGAGCATGTTGAAGGGGACCATTCCTCCTTCTATATCGAATCTCACTCAGCTGCAGTCCCTGGATTTGAGCCTCAATAATTTAACAGGACATATTCCAGATGGGTTTAGCAGTCTGAAAAACATGCAGATTTTGTCTTTAAGCTCAAACAGGCTAACAGGGAATATTCCATCTGGGTTAAAGAATCTCACTTTGCTTACTTATTTAGATCTCAGCAATAACCAGCTCAATGGCACTGTCCCTTCATTCATTAGCAGCATTAAGGCCTTGCGTTACCTGGACCTCCGCAATAACAAGTTCCATGGGGTTCTGCCCTTTAGTACAGCTTTTGTGAAGAATCTCAATACTTTCAAAGTTGGGGGAAATTCTGAGCTTTGTTTTAATGACTCCATACTTTTGAGCACAATATCAGGAGGTGCAGATCCCTGTGATAATAAAGGGAGGCCATCTAAAGGAGGTGCAGATCAGCCTGCTTATGCTCCTGGAGAATTTGCTCCGACTCCATCACCTTTGGAGGATGCAGAGCGGCCCCATCACAAGAAGAATGGCCCTAAAACAGTTGTGTTGGCTGTGTCCATTGCTCTGGCCTCTTTAGTTTTCATCATAGTGATTGCAGTTGTCTTGTCGAGATGGTGTGCGCAAAGGAATTGACAAGCACAATAGTTGTTTGGCTGTCTTTTCTATTGGATGAGGATTAGAAATCTAGTGGCTGTATTTTTTAAGGGTTCAGTACTGAGATTGTGGGTTTCCTTATTACCACAAGGGTTGGACATTGAGACTGTGGGTTGCCTTATTATGATGTAAGGGTAGGACTATGAGCCACCTTGTTGCAGGCCAGGATTGGATCTCTGTCACACTTGAATGTACCCCATTTTTAGTACTCCACAAGCTCACGCCACTGGATTCGTATTTTTTGTAATTTAAGTTTTTACAAACAGGAGTTTGCATACAAAGAGGAACTTTTGCTTTTGTCATTCTTGGTATGCTTTGTAACAGATACAAATGCATGGGATAAGGTCTCCAATGGAAAATTTTAATTTGAGGGTGCTCCCAAGTTTATACTATTGATTGTGGAATCAACATCAACATCATGTTGTTCATTTATGAAGCTTTTTGCTGTGTTAACTGTGTCAAATTCTATTAACCAGACCACAATATAAGCACATCTGAAGTTACATACACAACATTTAAAAGATCAACCATAAATGACAAATTACTGTCATGATAAATACTTCGTTGCCAGAGAAGGTAGTCTTCTTGCAAGTCTTTTGGGCACCTCACATTCATGAAGTTTTATTTGAAGTGCATAGGCATATTAGAATTTTAACGATTTTTTTTCCTTTCATGTTCCAAATATGATTGTTTTAGGATAGATAATTATATGTTATTCATATCAATGTGAGAACATAGTTTGTAACAGATGCATGGGATGAGGTCTCCAACGGGATTTCAGTGTTCCCAAGTTTGTATCATTGATTGTGGAATCAACATCAATATCACATCGTTCATTTAAGAAGCTTTTGCTCCTATAAGAAAGTCAACTTCCACAATATAAAAATATTTAAAGTAACATACATAAGGTTAAAAAGATAAAAAATGTCACCACAAAAAAAGAAACTGCCCTGCCATGATATACTTTGTTGCCAGAGAAGGAAATCTTCTTGCTATTCTTTTGAGCACCTCGATTTTTTCAAGCTTTCTTTGAAGGCATTGCAAAGACATTTTGGATTTTTCTTGAAGTGTCTTTTGCAAGTTTATTTTACTTTACTAATAATTGTAAAATGAGAAAGGTTTGCAAGGCATTACACCAACCAAAAATAAATAAAGATTTGTCAATACAAAATGGGTGCAAGTGGTAGATGTGTTAGCATCCTCCTATCCATTGTAACATTCCTTAAAAGATAAAGGTTGATATTTGATCAAATTTAGTTGTGAGGGCCATGTAACTTAAGAGGACTTTTAGATATTATTGTAGGTCTTCCATTTTTAATTAACAAAAATCATGCAAGTTTCAAGGTGTAACAATTAGATCCCCAAATGAAGGTGTTGTTCGGAAGGTATAGGATGGTGGAATAGGGGCACCCCTTGAGACAATTGGACTAAATAGAACACCAATGGTGTCTCTAGATGGAACCCAAGAAAATGGTAGATGCCAAAAAGAATTTGTTGTCTATGAAGGATCCTCAACTGCTTGATATTTCTTTGGCTTTGGTATCTTGACAAACAATTTCATTGAGGCTTTCGGAATTTGGAAAGGCATGAAGTAGCTATGGAACATGGTATTAATAATCTTGTTGAAATCAACTCTCAAATGTTAACATATCTCTTAATCACAGGGTCAACTGAAGATGTTGATAATTGGCAAGGACAAGCAATTACTACGAGAATTCATGTCCTCTCAAAGTCCTTCACACAAGCTATCAACCTCGCCATATTTTGCCTCATCTAGGCCAACAAACATTACTTAAATCAACATACTAGGGATGGTGTTCATAGAGATAGTGGCCTTTATCATTCATGTTTTTATAATCAATGTACAAGGTGGGTGAAAGTAGAATATAAAGTTTCCATGCCTGCCCCACGCCATGCTTAATCATAGGCTCAACTAAAGGTGTTGATAATTGGGAGGTACTAGAAATCATGACTTCTCAAAACCCTTCACCCAAATAGTTTTAATCTATTAGCCTTGCCAAATTTGCTTCGTATAGGCCACTAAACATTACTTAAACCAACATACTTGGGATGGTGTTCATAGAGTTAGTGGTCTTTATAATTCTTGTTTTTATAATCAATGTACAAAGTGGGGGGATGCATAATATAATGTTTGCATGGCCATCCCACTTCCTTGTATGGTGGCCATGCAAACTTTATATTCTACAGTCACCCCTTTTGTAAATTAATTAAAAAAACAAGAGTTCTATGAAACAATACACTTCAAAGAGATTATATCTATATATCAATAATTGAGATGGGAAGTGTTCCCTCTTCCATTTAGTTGGTTCTTTTGTACTATTGTTTTTGGATGGATTCTTAGTCTATTGTTATTAATAAATCCATTTTTTGGAAACTAACTTTGTTATGTTTGTTAATTATCACTTGTTAGTGTTGAGTAGTAAGTTAATGAATCTTTCGTTATGAACAACTAGGTGGACGGTTCATCTTGATTGACAACCATTGGTTCCCCTTTTTTCTTATGAATAATTAGTTGAACATCGTGGTAGGGGCATTGATGTGACATGACCTCCATGTACCAAGCATTGTACTTTACACTATCTATACAATAAGGATACTTTTCTCCTATTTTGTTGTCTTATGTTTATGGTATGTATTTATAATTATACAAATAATATAATTTGGTAGTGTAATTTTTAGTAGCAAACAATTTTGATTACTAAGAAATGCATTTTGGCCAATTTTGAAACACTTGATAGATGATAAATGTGTTCTAATCTAGTTGATTTCGACATATTTTTGAAACACATAATAATGATTGATGTGTTATAATATAGTTGGTTTTGACACATTTTGTAGCTAACAAATGTGTCTTGTTCAAATTGGGCCAAGAAGCAAATGGTCGATAGACCTATCAAAGGGTTCATATATTTGGTAATTCATGAATGTGTTATGGCTTGTTTTGACACATTGGTAGATGAAAAATGATTCTTTCTCAAACTGGGCCAACAAGCAAAGAGTCAAAAAACCTATCGAAGGGTTCATGAAGCCTTTCATGATCAAAATTTGCTTCTATCATATTGTTTGCAACTCCCTTTGTTCTTGTCTTGTCTTTCAGTCCTCAACTAATAGTTTGGAGCATGCGTTTGTTTCTTTGAGTATAAACAAGTTTTCCACCATGTCTTCTAAAACAATTCGGATCCATTTTAGATCACATCCCATCTAATCTCACTAGCACAAGGGACCGTATCATCAAATAAGGGAAGGCTCCTAACAAGTCTAAGGAAATGTTAACTTAGAAATTAAAGCATGAAAGATGGAATATGTAACATGCATATTATAGCATAAACAATATAAAACAATTACTATACAAATAAATATGTAAGGTAATAATATTCTCCACCATCCTAAACAATATATGTGTTTTTAAAAGTTAATTTAATATTTGTTTATACTATTTTATAAACCAATTACAATTTTCTAGTCTCGTATTTATATTTTTTATTTCCATGAATCAAATATAGTTAATGTTTTCTTTTATAAAGGGAAAGACACCAAAATTTGTGCCCCTTAACTTGGCACTCACATGGCACCTAAATGGTGCCATGTCAACACTTAAAATTTACATTAGAAATTAACTTAAAATGTCTATTAACGTGTCTATATAGTGTCAACACAACAATTATCATACAAGATGTCATTATAGTGCCAAATTAAAAGTCAGATCGATAGGTGATAAATAAAATCCCAAATGAATTGTTAATGGGAACCAAAAGTTGCACATTTAGATTGTATTTAATGGAATTATTTCCACATTATGCAAGCACCTTGTTTAAGGTGCTCCAACAACAACACCTCACCCACCGCCATTTAAGAAAATACTTTGGGTAGTGAAGGAGCCCCTATCTGTGTTGTATCACACCTAATCAATTTGCATTTTCATAGGTCTTGAAGGCAAAGAGTATATATAGTGTATTAAAGTCAGTGTTTGCAGTGCAAACATGTGTTTGTGTGTGGTAGAACCATTCTAGACAATGCAACGACATTTATACCACCAAGGCAGACAAGGATTAGATTATGGTAGAGCTTGTGGATTTCTCCTATACATCACATCCCCTCCTTTGATTTAAGTAAGTAATCAACCAACATCATGCACTAGATATATTTTTCATATTTGGTATGCTTAGGGAGTCATTTAACCATATTGGGTTGTGTTCCGATTGAGAAAATGGTGAAGAAAAGCATGGTGAGATTCATGGATAGTGTAGTTGTGGCACTCATCATGATGGCATTGGTTATTGTTGTGGTAGTTATTTCTGTGGACTTTACACCAGTAGAGGGTGTAGTGGCAAAAGGCGCTGGTGAGTATTGTTTTAGCTTTATTTATTTGGGTGTAGCTATATTGGTTTTGTCCAAATTTGGCCTTTGTTTTAAAAGTCGGATTAGTTTTTTTATTACAATGGGAATCAGTTGCAATCCTTCATTATCTCCACCTAGGTCCAGATTTTTACTCCAGTAACTAACCAACCACATTCATGCTTTATCCTGCTTGTCTCTTGCCATGTCTAGGTTTTTTATTGAGGTTCACATCCACTATAACCCATTCTCATCTCGGTAAAGTCCAACCAGAGTGGTGAGACCCCAAGGGTGCAGGTTTTGAACTGTTGACTCTGAATTGGCAAGCACTCAACCATATGCCAAGTGTACTACCAACCTTGCCCCAATTTTTTATTTGTATAATAGTCATGGGGATGTGTCCTAAGCTTTTTAGGGAGCTTTGTTTAGTTGGGGGAGGTGAATCAATGCATTTTGAATGAAAAAATGCTCCCAAAATTATTTATTTTTTAATTTTGTTTTGTGGAAAACATCTCAAGATAGATGCCACATTTGGGTAAGACCCAAGGAGATAGGGGTATTTGTTTTACCAAAATTGCCCAAGGCTCACACTTGGCACACCCCTTCTGCATGCTTAAAGAACATGCCTAACCAAAAGATAAATAGCCATTGACTCGTGCATGTATCGGCCAAGAAAACCAACAAGATTGAAACACTATGGCTCATGCAAAAACCAAGGTAAAAAAGAAGACCCAACACAATTCCAATCAAGACTAGAATTGGAAACCCACCTCAGAACTATAAAAAGTAGTGGAGAGGAAACCAATGACTAGTCAAGGAGAATTAAAAACAACAATAATCAACTGAGAAGGAAAGGGCAGTCTTACAAAGATTTTAGCAATCAATTTTATTATTGTCCAGGGCTAACATGCATAAGATCTCATTCCTTAGCTTTGGCAGCCACCATAAGGAAGGAGGACCAAAGCCTTTCACTTTTGATTGGTCAAGAGCCCAATTAGCAATTGCATTTGAAACTTTATTGAAACCCTAAGGAGTATACGAATAAATAACATTGTAAATTTTTTCTTTAAGTAATTGAATTAAAGAATTATACAAATTCTCTAATCCTTGGAACTATTATAACTGAGATCGGAAAACAAATTAATCCAAAAACTTAGATTTAGTAACCAACTAGATGTTCTTTCACCCAACCTACTAAGCAGTTTTAAGACCTTCCACAACAGCATGCCCTTCAACTGAATTATTGGTGGTAATACCAATTTTGGCAGAAAAAAAGAAAGTGATTGAATTATCCAAATCCCTACCAATGCCTCCAATGGTGGCAGGACCAAGATTTCCTTGTGAAGTGACATCCATATGGATTTTGTTGAAGCCTGGGATTGGATTAAGGAACTATCCTTGCCACTAGAGTCTTCTTGGGAGCAAGGGGGAGAAGGAAAAATGTAAAGACCCTGAAGAATGAGTGTTCCATGTTGGGGAGGTGTCACATAGTGTTTCATTAGGTGCATGACCAAGTCTATGCTATTATTAAGAATGTGCTGCCAAATCCAAACACTATCAGTATCCCTCTGCTCCAAAATTGTAGCATTTCACTCCTTCCATGTGTTTCATAAGATGAAATAAACCCTAGCCGAAGAATATGATTAGAAAAGACATCAAATTGGAGAATGCAACTCTCATCTTGAAGGGGTTGCATCAAGGACAAAATACTAGTCCACATGATGCCTAAAAGATTCACCAAGCTTTGCCATTGCTCAGTAATGAAGGGACACAAAAAGAACATGTGAGAAAACATTTCCTCATGATCCCTACATAGGACACATCTAAAGGTTCCATTAAAGCCCCTTTTCATATGTTGATCTCCCATGAGAGCTCTATCATGAAGGAGAAGCCAGATGAGAAACCTAACTTTAGGCCTTAAATTGTGACTCTAAAGTTGCTTTAAAATCTTTTTGAGATACTAAATTTAAGGATGACAAAGAGAATGATAACCATTCACCACAATATAGATTCCATTAAGCTATCATCCCCAAGCCAATATGTCTTCCTTATCTGATCAATAAAGATCTTTGTCTTTAAGATTATGAAGAAGTTGGATTTTAAAGTCCAACATAATTCAAATCAGCCAATCTTCAAGGGAAATCCACTTCCTTTCAATTTCCCTTTCTCTGTTGGACCTATTTGAGTATTTGAAAACCATAATCCAATCTTCATGATGCATTTACTCCATGAGCCCATGAAAATGAGGATACTGTTTAACAAGAGGGGGATAACCATCCCAAGAATCTATCTAGAAGTGGGAATTTTGATCATTTTTGATGATCCAAAATAATTTGTTCTTAATCAAAGTCTCACCAATTTTTAGAACAGCCAACACATGAGAGCCTTTGGAGGGAAGGGAGAACCAGACAATTTTATCAAGATGTTTATTTTCAACATATTTTGCTCTTAAGGTTTGTACCCAAAGTTGTGATGGATACTGAAGAAGACGTCAATAAATCTTAGCAGTTAAAGCTTGACCATTTAGCTAAGCTAAATGAAAACCCAAACCTCCTTCTTTCTTGTGGAGATGAAGCATAGTCCATTTCACCAAGACCATTTTATAATAAGCTACAACCCCTTCCATAAAAACTTGTTGCATGTTTGATCAATTTCTTTTAAGATGGCCTTGGTAACATGCAAGATGGAAGAGAAGTAAATGGGAATAACTCGCATAAAATTATTAATCAAGGTGATTCATCCCCCCATAATTATCCATCTATTGGTCCACTTAGAAATTTTAGTTTTCAACCTATCCATTAGCCAACTTCAGTTAGAAAGTTTTCTTTCCCTTAAGGGAACACCGAGGTAGACAACTGGCAAAGAATATTTTTGAAAGTGAAGTTTGTCAAGAATCATAACTTCCTATTTGGGAGATGTGTGAAATAAATATTTTTTTGACTTACCCTCACTGATAATCTGACTAGTTACAACCTTGAAAAGTTACAACTTATTATTAAAGTTTGAAGCCTCTTGAGTCGTAGCTTTGTCCATCAGGGAAGAATCATCCACAAACTGCAAATGCATCATCAGCTTAAGGCCCCTAAACAAAGTAACACCTTCAATAATTATTTATTCTCTATTTATGGCAATAATTCTTCCCAAAATTTATACCATAATGATAAATAAATAAGGAGAAATATGGTATCCTTGTCAAATACCTCTAGTGGCTCCAAAAATCCTAGTGGGACAATCGTTAACCAGAACCAAGAAAGAAACCGAGGAAATATAACCTTTCACCCAAAGAATCCATTCCTAAAAAAAAACAAAATGCTTGAGCATTCTTAAGAGGAAGTCCCAATCAACCCTATCATTGGATTTGGAGAGATCCAAAATTATAAGCATAGCCATAGTTTTTTGGTGTTGTAAAGAATGGATAGATTCTTGCGTTAACACAATCTAATCAAGGATATTTATACCGGTCATATACCCACCTTGCTCAGGAGAAATAATTTTATGGAGGAGAGGATGCAATCTATTATTCATAATTTTGGAAATGATTTTGTACAAAACATTACATAGAGCAATGGGATGAAAGCCACAAATATATGTTACCTCCTGCACCTTTGGAACCAAATCAATGAAGGTTTTGTTGATATATTTAAGAATAACTTTAGTTGTTTTAGCTTCTTCCACAACCTTTAACAAGTCCTCCTAAATAATATCGCATAATTCTTGATAAAATTCAATAGAAAACCATCTATCCTAGGGGATTTCTCTTTATTCATGCTGAAGACAATGTGTCTTAATTCTGTTAAAGAAATGCTATTAAGAAGAGAACAATTGTTCTCTGTCGAAATAATAATGGAATGTCTTGGATAATTTGTTGTTGTGCCTCCATATCCAAAGGAATAACAATAAAGAGATGAGAAAATAAATTGATCACAATGCTATAAATAACATGCGATGAGAACTTCAGACTTCAATTATCCAATTCAAGAGAATAAATATGATTAAAAGACCTCCTTATCATCATGGATTTGTGAAAAAAACACCAAGTTTTTATCTCCTTCTTGAAGCCATTTGATTCTAAATTGTTGGGTTCTCATAATTTCCTCTCTAAGATTCCATTCATTGAGATGAGTTATTAAATTGAGTTCCTCATGATTAAGCTTCTCATTAATAATGTTGATATGAATGGTTTCAATAACTTTTCCAATGTATCAAATATCTCTTGATTTTTAACCTTGATGGCCTCAAATTCCTCCCAATTCCATTTCACGAGTTGGGATTTGACATATATGAGCTTTTGCACAAAAATAAACATATTTGTTCCGTGATGAGGCTTACCTTTCATCCACAGTGCTGAATTTTGTTCCTGAGATCAACATGTCAAAGCCACATTAGCTAGAATTATATCATAATAGGCCAATGATCTGATCCAACATTGTTGAGAATTGAAGACTTGGGTATTTTGTCATTAATAAAAAACTCCTCGGTCAACAAGAATCTATCCAACTTTTTTGTAATGAAAGCATTACCTAATCTCTAGTTGGTCCACGTTAGGAGCGCATTACTAGTTTTAATGCCAATAAGATTAAGAGAAGAAATATATTTCAGCATGATATTTGAATTAACATCAAGCCTATTGTTGCCAGCAATTTTTTCTTCTAAGGAAGTTATTACCATTAAAATCTCCTCCAATCAGGACCCAAGCTCCTAAAAAGAGTTGAATAATATATTCTAGATTCTTCCATTGCTTTTTTTCCCATCTAAAGCTGAAGAAAATTAAACATTGATGAACAAAACATGTTGATTTGAATGTCTAATTTGGGCAAGGATCGCCATGATACCTTTCACAGCCAGATCATTAACCACCACAATTTCCCTAGGGTTCCACAAACAAGCAATGCCCCCAAAATCTCTATGAGAATCATTGGACAAAACATTAGCCATTGGCCAAAGCTTCTGAGCTAAAGAGTTTTTGTTTCTACTAAAGACTTTGGTTTCCTAAAAAATAGAATATGAGGGCTATGAGCTTTCGACATTCTAATAATTTCATTACATTTGTATGGGTAACCTTTAAGACCACTGATATTCCAAGAAATACACTTCATGTTTGACTAGGTTTATATACATGTGATCCCTCTTTTACTCTGCCTAAATAGACTTCTCTTTCTCCTTCCCTTTGAATGTGATTTGTAATAGATTTCCTTTTGGCTTTCTAATTAGTGTCCATTTTCATTTTTTTATTTGATGCTTTATTGATTCCATTTGGATCTAGAATGGAAGGGATATCCATGGAAGAAGAGTAAGGGATTAATGCTCGAAGGGGAGGGTCATCCAAATCATCACCCAAATCTGTACCTATTTTATCATTTTTGTCCAATTTATGTTTTTTAATAAGATTGGTATCCTTCTGAGCTATTATGGCCAAAGTTTGATCCAATGGAGAGTTGGAATTAGAAATAATGTGTTTTTCAATAGAGTGAGGAACTTTTGTAGACTATTTTTTAGGTATTGTAATTTTTATAACCAAGTCATCCTCCTTTAGAGGATCATCAACATGAAATGAAGTGAAACGATTCTCAGACACATAAGGCCTAGATTTGGGGTTCTTGGGTTTAATAGTATGTTTTTTTAAGATCCTAAAAACCCTCCTTATCAGGGGTTTCCTTAGGGCTTTCATGCACAAAGAGTTTTAAATCCTTTGCTAAATTCCCATACTCATTGTAAAGTTTGCACCTAAAAGGAATGTTCTCATAATTAACTTCTTGTTCCCAAACCTCATCCCCAAATTGTAAAGTAATCTTTTTAGGAATGAGAATTTTAAAATTTATCAAAACATAGATTCTTGCATATACAATGTGCCCAAAATGCAAAGAAGTATAAAAAATAATCATAAAATATCTAAGGGTATTACCCATTACCGCAAAGACAGAAGAGTTCTAAAATTCAGCCAGTAGTCCAAAAAGTCTAACCTAGACTAGCCCCACATAAGGTAAATATTATTTCACCTTGAAAAGAGCATACCATCACTTTATAAATAAACCAACTCATCCCATAAACTAAGGATCACCTTGGAATGTTTGGTGCCTATCCTATTCATGAAAGAATATCATAAGGAACTATCCATTAGGGTAAACAAATATTTGATATTCCCTTGAAGTTGTCCAGGATTTTGAGGCCCATATTCTAAAGTCTTATAAGGTAGGCTTGAAGCCCATAAATCAACAGATAAGAGCATGCATTTCTAAATTGTCCATATTGTTTTGAATTTCATCATGTTGGATATTAACCACTAGAGAGTCATTTGCCACCTTCATGCATCATGTTTCAGTATCCCGAAGATCTTTGGCATGATTAAGGGTTGGTGAATAAAACATTGTAGAATGTCGAGGTGTTTGTAAAGCTAATTTAAAGTTTAGACTCCTAGGGTTTTGATCCATAATTCACATTCAAACCAACTCAATCATTTTCTCGATCATACAACTATAATCTAGTCAAAATAATAAAAAATAACTCCCTAAAAAACATGCCTCTTTGATCGGTAAAAATGCTCAACATTAGTACCAAACCAAGATTAGAAGAACCAAAAGCTTATTTAGTCTATGTATACCAAAATTGTATGTAGTTAGACAATTGGAGGTGGCAATTGATGCAATTGAAGAAGTTTAACTAATGAAAATAATTCTATGTTTTTTTTTTTTTTAAAAATTTGACCAAGTAATGCTCAAGGCACAATGCACCCTAGCACACCTATGCACCTAGAAAACCTTAGGTTAAAATGCTTTCATGTTTAGGATTTAGGGGATAAGTTTTGTGATTTCTAATGATTTAGAAAAATGCATCCAAATCATTTAGTTTGGAATCATCATTTTGTAATCTATATCTATATTAGTAGATCCTAGAAGTGCCTTAATGTTCTCATCTATTTTGTGCCCGTAAAATTATTCTTTTAGTCTTTCTTAATGATAAGATTTGTAAATTTTGTTTATTTAAAATGAATGATTTTATGACCAACAAACTTATGTTTAACCGGTTTGTATTGCTTGAAGATCTCATAGAGGATAATAACATAAACCTCGACAATTCCCAATGATTGTTTACTCTTAGAATGTTTGGGCCTTATTGATCCTCCACGTAAGTATGCAGTTAGGAATAGTTGTCAAATTTTTAGCAGTATGAAAGTTATCTGATTGTAAGAGGTTAATATTTATGGCTTCTTACTTCAAAATGCAACACTAATAATTTGGCCTAGGGCCATATGTCAGGCTACTGGGCATGAAGTTGGGCATGGTGGGGCCGTTACTTTTTTGGCTCCATAGCTTTCTTAGAATATAATTTCTTAGGGATCTGACCCCACCCAATGGGTGGTGTGGACCTTTTTGACTTTAATAACCACATCATTGGGCTAGTTAACCTATATGTCTCTAATTATGTTGTGGAATGGGCCACTCTGTGGAGGTGGTTGGCCAACTCACTTCCTGATGTGCATTGGATCCTCTATGGTGATTTTAACATGGTGAAATAGACTAAGGATAAAGAAGGATGCCTTCCAATATGGTGGTGTGATGGTGAACATGAATTTTATTTTTATATGCACAATAAACTCAAGGTGTTTGATCCCAATTGCAATCAGAGAAAAAATTCATCCACCCCCTGGTTCACCTGGTTCAATTTTTGATAGGGAGAAGATAAGGTGATTTAGTGTCTTGATCGAGCCTTGCTAGCTAAACAAGATATTTTCTTTTTTGCCCTGGTATATGATAGGATAATATTAGTCATCCCCAATACATTTTTATCAGATCATCACCCTATCTAATTTAATACTAAGTGAACCACACCTCAAGTAAAGCCTGCCTCCACTCAATTTTATGTCAATACTGCTCACCTCAAACATGAAAGAACAGTGGGGCACATAGTCAAAATTTAGAACCTAGTTCCCTAGCCAAAGGGGGATATTAGTTGAATCTAGTGGTGGTTAGATGTTTTTGCTTGCACTTCCACCTTTCTTTATATCTATGGAAAATAAGTAACCTCTTTTAGATAGTGTCCGCATAATGCTACAAACCATGAATATCTCTAGGTTTCAAAGGAACTAGAGTTATCACCTTTCAATATTTAATAAAGTGGCACATTGGAGATATAAGCTCCAAGTTGAAGAGGATCACAAGGCTATAGGAGCTCAATTGAGAGCTTGTATGCACTAGTTGAAAATAGGAGACAAAGTCTCTAAGGAAATTTTTCCCTTGTCCACTCCAGGAGAGCTGTTGATAGAATCAAATTTGTCAAGGAAGGAAATGCTCGACTTACCAAACTTCTTGACATTCTACAAGTTTTTTTCATCATCACCATGGTGTATCTCATCACAAGCTTCTTCTCTAGAATGGGAGGTAACTCTCCATCAATGCCTCTAGGTGGTATCCTGCAAAGTTTCCAATTCACAAATAATTGCCTATGATAAGACCTTATCTCTTAGCAATCTTTATGAGGTTGTCAAGCAGATGGAAATTGACAAGGCTCTAGGAATTTATGTTTTTTTGTGTGAGTTAAACCAAAACCTTTGGGATATTATTGGTCCTGATCTTCATAGGGTCTATTTTGAAGTTGTTTTAACCAACTCTTTGGGACCCTTTATAAATCATGTAATATTAAGTTTATTCCCAAGGTTGGTGATATTGAAATTATCATCAATTGGAGGCCTATTAATTTTATCAACTTCTCCTATAATATTATTGCTAAGGCTTTAGCCCTTAGGGTCAAACACATTCTCCCTTTAATTATCAGGAGTGAACAAATTGGCTTTATTTAGAGCAAATTCATTCTAGACAATGTCATTGCTATTTGGGAAGGTATGGAATGGGATAGACTCTCTAATAGAAAGGTTGTATTTGTCAAGATTGATTTTGAGAAAGCTTACGATCGTATTGAGTGGCCCTTGATTCTATCCATGTTTTAGGCCCTTGGTTTTGGCCCCAAATTTGTTCAAACTATAAACATGGTCTTTTAGGATGTTGGGGCTTGTATTACAATCAATGACACCCAATATTCTCAGTTTGAACTTCATCATTATATCCGATACATATTCCATTTAGCCCCTTATTTATATATGTTAGCAACAAAATGATTTAGCTACCTCCTAGATAACTATAGTACCAGGGGTTTGGTGAAAGGTATTCCCCTCCATTAGACTAACAAACAATGTTCAAATGGCCATTTTGTAAATGACTCTTTTCTCACTTTTCAAGAGGAAGAAGTTTTAGTTTCGAATGCCATGGAATGTATCCTTATTTTTTGTTTGGATTCAGGGTCATCTATCAAATGGAGGATGAATCAATGTTACCACCAGTATCTAGGTCCCAAACCTCCTTGGCTAGGGGATATAAATGGTAGTGGCTTATTCCAACGGTGCAATTTAAGTTTCTTATCATCTCTTTTGCTTTTCGGGCGTCTCCCTTTAAACTATGGTCTTATGTGGTGCAGAGAGTTGAAAAAAATAATTTATAGATCACAAAGCCCTTATCTCTCGCTAGCAAATTTCAAATTTGTTTTAAAGTTTTGGAAGCTACTCATGTTTACTATTCTTCTTTTTGGGCCCCTTCCAATGTCACTTATAACAAGTTATAAAAAATTCTAAGATATTTTCTATGGGCTAATTTTGAGGGTCACAAGGGCTTCCACATAGTTTCTTGGAACATATATTGCTGACCCAAGGAAGTCGGTGGCCTGGGTCTCTTAGATATTAAAATTCAAGGCCTTTCCCTTAGTGTCAAATGGATTATTAGAGGTCTTGTTAGGGATGAAGCATGGAAGATTATTTTATGCCATTGTATTTCTCAAGGTATTCCATGTGGTATAAAGGCTTGACAAGGCTTGGGACTTCACTCCCTTCTTATAACCCCAATGCCAATTAAAATCAAGGGTACCTTTGTTGTTCAAAGCCTATGTAAAGTATGGGAGATGCTTAAGCCTCATCTTAATTAAAGAAGGTGAGGGTTTCAAGAATGGCCTCTCCATTAAATACTAGTCTCTTTGGTGGTCTTCATGCTTAAATTTTCACAATGTTACCTTTGCCTTAGTCCCTTGGGTTAAAGGGTTAAGGATTTTCAAAAAAGGCGTGAAATTTATCAATGATCTCTTTTGTAAGGAGAATCTGGCCTAGCTTACTTGGAAACAACTTCAAAATAAATTTCACTTAAATAAATCATATGTAGAGGCTATAAAATAAATTCAAGGTTCCATACTTGATGAATATTTTCACAAAATAGGGGTCAACACCCTTGTTCCTTGGTGAAAGGATTGTCATTGGCCTACGATCACCCTTCACCTAGTATTCTCCTCAACTAGGTTATAATTTGCTAGCCCCTTAGCATATTCTAGATGAAATGTTCAACCTTAGATGGAATAACTACTCTAGACATGGGGTTTGGTCCAAATGCTTTACCACTATGTGGATTATTATCGTTGAGCCCGAAAAATCTCATTTCTTATGGTGTCTCCTTTATTAGGGCTTGTTTGTGGGTGACCAACTCAAGCATCTTGGAGTCTTAAACCCCCATTTGCCTGACTTGTCAATAACTATATATTTTTAAACACATTTTTTGGTTTTGCTCTCATGTACAAGCTACATGGCACTAGATTCATTACCATTTTCAACCCTTCTAACCTAATTTTTTCACATGGAAATCACTCTCTTGGGGGACTCAGCTCTGTTGCCTACAAAATATAATAGATTTTGGTAGATCTTTCAAGCTGATATTTTATTTTAAATATGTAAAGCTAAAAATTATGTTTTCTTTAATCATGAATATTTGGAATGTAGTTTTTATATTATTAGGAAAATTACTATTCTATCTAATTTTACTTTTCATATTCAAAGCCAAACTAATAAATTCTACCTAAAACTTAACCACCTCCAGTGTTTGTTGGGAAAATGCCATGTGCATGGTTAGTCATGAACCTTCCGAGCCTCCATGACATCCTACACTTTCTCGATCATGAGGGCATGGACCACACCGATAACATTCTATAACTAGACACAAGAGTCATTCTCCTTATTAGTCACCACCTCACTAGGATATCACAGGGCCTAGGGATATCCTCCCCTATCTTATGATGATGACATTAGGGGCTAGGGTCCTCCCCACCAAGGCAATTTTTTGCGACTAGCTCTGGCAATCTCTCCTAAAAGAAATCAAGATAAGACATTAAAAGCTCAAAAAACTAATGGTTGGGATCCCTTACCTATGGATGAGGACCCTCCTGCCCTATGAGGATGGGGTGGTAAGCCTTAAGATCCACCATCTCCACTACCTCCCTTGATGCCTATGTTTAATACAGTTGTTTAATTATTCTCTTTATTGTTATTTTTTCCTCGCTTTCTCTGTTTTGTTGTCAAACTGTTGATGTGATGTTTCTTTTTGTGTGTGGTCATTTTTTACCACCTTTTTGAATTTTACCAAGGCATTTTCACCCTCGGTATGATTATGCTCGTGGGTGTAACTTTTCCACCCATTTTTTTATATTATTAACATTGTACCATATCATGTTTAATTAATATATATATATATATATGCTCTTCAATAAAAAAATGGCTTCCCTTTTTGAAGCTCAACTCCATGAGAAGTGTCTCCACACCAAACAAGGATACACATTCCTTAAGGTATAAGATATTAAATTGGAGATAACATCACGCACATAAACTTCAACATTTTCAATAGAAAAAAATTGTATGCATAGGATGGACATTTTTTGTCCTTTATTGATAATGCAATAGATCAGGCTCGTCAATTGTGTGTGTGTGTGTAATATGTAATTGACATGTATATGTATAATATATAATTGACATATATGTATAATATATAATTAACATGATATATATATATATATATACATATATATACATATATATATATACATATATACATATATAGATATACATATATATATATGTATATATATGTATACATATATATATATATATATATATGTATATATGTATATATATATATATATGTATATGTATATATATGTATATATGTATGTATATATATATATATATATGTATGTATATATATATGTATATATATATATATATATATATATATGTATATATATATGTATATATATATATGTATATATATATGTATATATATATATGTATATATATATGTATATATATATATATATATATATATATATATACATATATATGTATACATATATATGTATATATATATATATACATATATATATTATGTATATATATATATAAGTAGGATGAGGAAGAATCTCTTTAAAATGGTCATATTAATTTTAGTTATATACATACATACATACATATATATATATATATATATATATATATATATATATATATATATATATATATATATATATATATATATATATATATATATATATATGTATGTATGTATATAACTAAAATTAATATGACCATTTTAAAGAGATTCTTCCTCATCCTACTTAATATCTTCCATTGAATCTCTACATCTATATTTTATCATGTCACCTTATTTTTCTCAGTCTATTTACATTCCATCCTAGTCTATTACAATGCAACATAAGTCTAGTTCATTAAGCCAATGTTGTGAGCTATAACCAATGCATCATGGCACAAACCCATCTCCATCTGGTACTACATGTAGATACTAGACAATGCTATCACTTGTATCCCCAAAAATCAGGCTAACATTTCCACCTTCAAAGTCTATTCCTATTAAAAGAATGAATTTTTACAATAAGATTTCCTCATTTAGTAAGCACTCATGAAATTCAAAAGTTGAGGAACTTGCATACCCTTAACTTCTCATCTTGTAGGTTGTAGTTAAAATTTCAAAATTACTTTTCTTATTTTGTAAGAAAATGATAGAAATATTGTTCCCATTTTTTTTGTGTGAGAATGTTGCAGCTATTCAAAAGCAAAATAAAATAGTGGAACAAATTGGTCTGGTTTTCATGTTACTATGTCATGATGTTTTTTAGTGCAATTCATGCAAATGAAGACATAGATGATTAGATGGCTTGTTCGAGTTATGTGTTCAATGTAGTTTAGCTTAGAAGAGTAATATATATTTTTAATAAATTTATTTCATGTGTTTTATGCATTTTTTTTGTGCATGTTTGTGTTTGTAGAAAAAAACTAGTGTTTTCAAACATGATTTATGTTTGGATTGTATTTGTTAATCCTTCGAATTCATATGGGTTACTCATTCTAATCAAGTGTTGCAATAAAATGATGTTTTCCTAACCTAGAATACTAACACTACAATTGGAGGTATTCCATAACCTAAAATGATTTTAAACCTCACTAAGTCTATGAGTTGAAGTGTCTTATGATTGTTTTTCATTTCCTACATTTCACATGTTGGTATGATTATTTTTCATTTTGTGTATTTCACATTTCATGGGTGTTTATTTGTTGACATTTTTTGTAAGGTTTTTAATTGTGTTACTTATTTAATATATTTTAAGACTAATGGGATATAATATATCTCCATTTGTGGAGAGGGGTTCCATGTTATATGAAGTAACCTAATTCAATAACAAGAGAACATGTATCTCGCAAGATTGGAGGAATTATAACATGGGTCTTGTAATCTTGCAACCATTGGAATACAAATATTCAATTTTGGTTTAGAGTTAATTATTTATGGTTTGTAGTTAATTATTTACTTTTGTTAAGTGTGAATAATATGCTAAGAAGAATCATTCATATTAATTACATTCATACAAATATCCTATTGAGAATAATAATTATCACCTCACCTATTGTCATTGAGGATGATATTTTGGGCATAAAGAAGCCCATGCCTACACTCCATCACTTGAATATTTTTGGTGAGGGATTGGAAAACCTACTATCATCATCCATATTACTCTTCTATTTTCATGGTTATTTCTCCATAATAACACTATATTTCTTATATTAGTGCCACCTTTCATGATTGATGCTTATTTGGTTTGGTTAAATGAGAATAAATTCCAATAAGAATGGTTCGTATGTATGTAATTCATACAAACATAATTATGTTTATTTTTATGAATGACATTCATAGAAACATCCTATTGAGCTATACTGAATGATAAAACCTAAACCAAAGCATACAAACATTTTGTTACAATTTGATACAAGCAAGGTTATGCCAATATGAATCATATAAACATGTTTATTCTATTATTATTACAATACTCAATAGTTTATTTGGAAAAAGTATATGATAATATTATTTATATAGAAAATAATTTACATAGCATAACATTAGATATGACTAGACAAACTAAGATGCAAAACAAGGCCACTCTCCTATAATAACTTGTTTCTTATAACAAAAACCTTTTCCTGATCTTCAAAATCCATACAAAAATTTTCATACTTATAGTTTATCATTATTACAACTTATAGAAACATCCAAATGCAAACCCTTCAAACTATCTGAGTGGGAAATATTTCAAGGTTTCCTTTATTACATAATGGTGTGTTTGTCCACACACCTCCTTTAGCTTGCTCCTTAGAAGGTATTTCTTGGATGTTTCTCAATTTCATTGATGTTGTTGGAGTGTCGCTCATACAACCTACCATTTTTTAAAAATCCAATGCCCACCCTTGTTGATAACAACATGTCAACTACAAATGATTAGTTGGAGTAGGTGGACTGCCTAGCTGATAATTTATTGTGCTTAAAAATTAAAAAAAGCATAGATGTTCAACATTTCCATCATAATGAGATTTTTTTTAGAAAAGGACTTTTCATGTTTTTTAGCCTTCTATGTATCTCCATCTCTGTCATTGCTTTATCATATGACCTTATCCTTTTTTCTTGCTTCTTCTTCAGCTCTTCATGCTTTTCCATTTGATTTTGTTCTTCCTTTTATTTTCATTTCAAATCATTTTTTAGAAAATTTATGCTCCTTAAAATCCCTCTTAACGAGTTTTAATGATTTCTTATCTTGTATATGCTCTTTCTTCTTGACCTTAATTTCCTCTATTTCCTTCTTTTGTGTTTCTTCATTGTGAAACATTTGAAAAAAATCATTTATAGTTAAAATTAGAGTTTGCAAGCTCAATCTCTAAACACCATTTTATAAACTAGAGAATTTTTACACAACCCTCTTTATTGGAAGCTTAAGTAAACTACCTAAAAATTTATTTACTATTATTTTACCTATGTTTTTAATGTGTTAAAATGGGTGTAAAACTGAAAAATATCATAATACTAAAGATGTATAAAAGTCTACTATTTTGATTTTGACAAAATGCTAAATATAGATTATTGCTATTTTTGGAAAGTACTAAGAAGAAATATACTTAGCTTGCACACAATTTTTTTTTTACTATTATGACTATTTGTGAGAGGAAATCAATAAGAGGGGTGACTTTGCATACTTCAAATTAGGAATAAAATCAAAGACATAATCAAGATAGGTCCATTTTAAGTGGATTCCATCGCAATGTCTTTAAGTTTGTTGATTACACACTTGTCCTAGTTGATTGTGATAGGTGGTAGATAAGAAAAGACAGAGAAAGAAAATTTCTATAAATAATAAATCAAAATCAAAAGTAGAGGATATTTCTAGACATGACTATTGTAAGTGGACAACAACATTTTTTGCTCAAGAATTATCTTGGTTGATTGTGCTTAAAATGGGATCACTACATCTACTACACCTATGTCTATTGAGTAATTTGAGATTAATCTGAATTATGTTGCACAAAATTTAAAACTTATATATTTCATTCATATGTATGAATATCATATTATATCAAGGTATCATATGTAACAAAATGTGAAATATGAGTGATTTAGCAAGACAATTGTAAGATATGTAGCTCAACATTGCATTTGAGGGTATAAATAGATAGAACATATTATAGTGTAACCTATATAAGAAGATGCCCCCAACACAGGCATGACTAATGGGTAGAAGGGAGTCTAACATCTAAGAATGCATATACATTGTATGTCATACATCACACTCATATACCTCATGAAATGCATGTGGATATAGAAATATAAATATGATATCTACTAGAATATATGATAAATAACAAATGTAAATAAGTAACTAGTATTGCATTTCATGCTCATGTCTTGAATTTTTATTTTTTAAAAATATTTTGAATGTTTTTTATTTTTGATTTTTTCATATTTTCATATTTTGGAAAAGAAACTAGCTTATGATCTCATTGACAAGAGGACCATAGAGTGTGCTTAGATCATAGAGTTGAAGGGTGAATTTCCATGGATGAAAACTGCTACATGTGGATGTATCTAAATCTAAAAGGCATAAGGTGCCATAACATAACTATCATGATCACTGCTTATAGAATATTTTATCGAAGGTGAAGCTTGAGAAGGTGTAAGCCTTGGTGAAGTTTGATATTTAATTGGAGAATATCTTATTACTTGTGATTGTTGTGGAACATGTTGAACTATCCAAGGTACTGTATTAGGACACATTTTAGGAGATTTATACTTATTTAAAACTTGAGTAAATCTTGTATATGAAGTTTTCTACTTGGGAAGGTATACGTTTTTCCCTTGAGTTTGTTGTATATTAAGATTATGTATAGGTGTTATTTAAGTGATTCTACATTATGTTCTTGAATGGGTGCAATTATTATCTTTGTACTATGCTTTGGATTAGATGACATAGTTGTATTTTTATGGTGCTCTTGACTAGGTGCCACAACCAACTATGGTGGTGGGGGAGGAGGAAGAATTACCACTAACTATAGAGGATACTCATATGGAATGCCTTGAACTTTGACCCCTTTATTAAAATGTATGTACTTGAGGTATCTATGCACTATAGATGGAACTATGTGAATATTTTGTATCCAAGGGTGTCTTAATATCATATTCAAGACCCTTGTGCTTGGTAATACTAGAAATAGGGTATTTATAAACCACATTAGAGAGGTAACACTATATGACCAAGAGTGTTTTGTGTATGACCATTGAATGCTTTGACTATTCTTGATGTAGATTTTAAATCTCACTCTTTTTCAAAGTGTATTATTTATATATACATTTTATTAATTTATATTTAATTTTGTTATATAATATATTGTTGAAATTGTTAGTGTTATTATCTTTATCTTTCCATTGTCTTCTATGCCATTGAAGTGTTATCCTAGAAACACAAAAGGTTTGTAATGTGTAACTCACATGAACAAGAATATAAAATAAATTTCATTTTAACTTTACCATTATATAATGGTATTGGAAAAAGTTACATACACATTTACAATTATAAACTAGTATATAAAATCTTAAATCAACATAGTTAAAGAAAGTTTATGGAAAAACTTTTAAAACTACACACTCATGAAAACAAGATTTCAAATAATTAAACATGCCTTGATAGGTTTTATAAACACTATTAGCATAAAGGATATTGAAATTCATATAATTTTATATTTTACTAATGACCTTTCTATATCTAAAAATATTTTAGCTCTTAAATATCCTACATTATATGATCATCCATACAAATATCTCAAAGTAGAGAGTGTGTCATAATGAAGAGTTGCCCGTTGGTGGACGTGAGACAATCTTTCCTCTCTAAGATGAAGTCCTTTTAACTACCACATGTAGTAATTCATTGTATACTAAAATGTTATTTTTGTAACACATATATAAGTTTTTGTAGGTTAGGAAAGGAAAATAAAGTTATTTTTAAGGTCTAAAATGTTGGGCGCCTTTCTTTTAGTCTAAAACATAGTTTATAGCATATGAGAACACCTCGTATATGCATCTATAATAAATGAATAATATTTATTAATAATTATATACTAAAATACTAATGTTACACCACATATTTAGATCATTATAGTATATGCATTAATAAAGTATAAATAATATTCCTTAATAAGTGTATGGTAGAACACTATTGTTGTACCACATATCAATGTATAATTTCCATTTATAATTTTTTTTAGTATACATTTTTGTCATGTACAAGTATACTATTGTTGTATTAAACATATATATCAATGTAATATACACATCCATATTATTTTACTATTGATAAATTTATTGGACAATGGTTCTAGGGATAATTTTAAGAGTGGACCCCTAAAGTTTTCTTTAATATCAAGGAAAATCTTAAATTACATGCATAATTCCATTGGCTAATCCTCTTGAAGGATGAAATAGAAATAATATTGAAACTCCTTGAAGAATGTGACTTCATTATTGACATTGTCACGTATTAAGCCACACAAATTTCTCACAACATTCTTGATTGGAAACAACAGTTGTAAGACATGTGGAACAAAGTAAACCCAAAAAATTTTAAGATAGAAAATTCCAAAATAACTACGGAGGATCAAACGTCCACACCATATCAAATGGACGTTGCACAGAATTATTCTCTTACCTCAAAAGACAATGTCATGGAGAAGATGTATACATGAAAAAATAATATGATCTAAAAAATGTTCGTTGGCATGTAGACAAATCAGTTAGCAAATATGATGAAGGAAATCTCACAAGACATTCCATGTAGGGTCTCTTTGAAAGTAACAAAAAAAAAATTATTCCAAGCCACAAAAATCTATGGTGTTAGTAGACAATCAAATTCATAAAAATAATAATCTAAAAATAATTTAACAACATAGACTTACAAATAGATATGCAAAATAAAAGAGTAGCAATATCATATATTATTTCTCTAAAGCTTGTCAAATACAATGAATGTGTCTTGCATATATAAGCAAGGAAAATTAATCATTACTAAGAGATAAAGATAAGTGATTAATCATAACTAAGAGATAAGCTAAGAGATCAAATCTATGACTAGGAGATAACTATCTGTAAAGGATAAAAACAACTAGAAATATCCCCATAATATCTAAGAGATAAATATGTAATATCTTATAATATCTAAAATAATACAAATGAAATATCCACACATAAGTGGATGTGAATAATTAAATAAATAAAAAAATAAAGCACCTAAGTGAACATGAGTTAAGGTAAACAACCTACTATAACACCCCCTCAAGTGAAGCTAGGGGCCAAAAATAAAGAGGCATATCCACCGTATGAGTCCCAACAACAAGGCATGATCAGGTACTCATGTATAATATATCCATGAAGAAATGAATAAAGAATATGTCCTCATGAAAACCTCTCAAGGATAAATTTTGAAACCCCAAGCATGCTATACAACTCAAGGTAATGAGGTGATGCAAAAGGCCTCATAAATATGTCAACAACATACCATTAAGTCAAAATGTACTCCAAATAAATAACTCCATCTTGAATGTGCTAATGAATGAAGTACATGTGAATCTGAATATGCTTGCTCTATTGGTGCTCAATAGGGTTGCATAAAATTTGATTTGCACTTTGGTTGTCACACTAAAGTATAGTAAGCAAATCCAATATGAAGCCAAAATCTATCAATAATTGTTAGAGACAAAGAACTTGTTGACTCAATGTGACTGTTGCCCTATACTCTACCTCTATAGATGAAATTACAATATCCTGCTACTTCTTTCAAGCCCAAACAACTAGATAAGAACCAAGACCAAAAAGATAGCTAGAATTGGAGTGCCTATCATGAATAAAACCTACCCAATATGGATTATTATATCCAACCAATTGAGTATAACCTCTAATGTTGTGTAATCTAAAGTGGGAAGTGCCCTATAGATATCATAAAATCATTTTCACATCCTACTAGTGACTGTCATGAGGAGCATGTGCAACTGAGATACAAGCCCAACTACAAAAAAATATTACGGTGAGTATGGGTAAAGTACACAAGACTTCCAACCAACTACCTATAAAATGTAGGATCAAAAAGATGAAAGGTGTAGGTGGAAGTAAGAGTGACTCCAAAATGGAAAGGAAAGGGACTTGGATTGCATTTAGCCATGCTAAAATATTGAATAATATCAAGGGTCTACTTCTGTTGACTCAAATGAATCCATAAATCTGACTGAAAAAGGAAAAAGTGCAAAAAAACCAATATTTTTCATATCAAACTATGTTGAAAGACCCTATTGAATATCCTAAACTTGAGAAGAATAACAACCAATAAGAAGTAGATTGCCAACATACAAAACTAGTATAACAATATTTTATCCAACATGTTTGATAAATACAGTAGAATCTAAGTGGAAGTGAACAAAGCCAGTAGATAGAAGAAAAGAATCCATCTTTTCATACTAGGTTTGAGGAGCCTGTTTGAGATCATAGATAGACCTTCATAGTTGATAAATAAGAGAACGGTCATAAACAAATCCAACAAGTTACTCCATATATATTTCCTCTTGCTAATCTCCATGTAAGAAGGCACTCTTTACATATATCTAGTACATTATCCAACCCTGTGATACAATAAGATAAATTACAAAGTGCACAAAATACATCTTGGAAATAGGGGTAAAATTCTTAGAGTGTTTAATACCTTTGACTTGTGAGAAACCCTTTACTATAAGACATGTCTTATACTGATCAATGGACCCATCAGCTACATATTTGGTGCAACATATCACCTTGCATCTAACCAGATTTATTCCCTTATGAAGAGAGACCAAATTCCAAATATGATTCCTCATCAAAGAAGAATACTCATATATTATTGCATCATCCCAATCCTGTATCCCATAAGCCTATAAAAATGACTGTAGATCCCAAATAATACCTGACATAAAAGTACATAACCTATAGAATGTGCATGATGATGTCTAGTGGGTGAAAGATCTTGTATGAAAGGTGTTGCCTTAGAGACTGTAGTATGAGCCAACTTAAGCATATTGGGAAAATGATCTACATCTAAGTCTACATCCATAAATTCCTCAATGGCCTCTTTAACTCAATCCTCAAAGAATGAAACCTCAATATGAAGTGAATAATCATCAACGGATGGGAGCAAAGAAGAACACATGGAAGAAGATGAAGAATCATGAGAAGATAAGTGCACATAAAACTAAACATGTATTCAAAAAATAATATAATAAGTATCATGATCTAAAAGTCAATAAGCTCTCATGTCCTCATAATACCCTACCAAGATTAATGATTTGATATTTTTATCTAAGGATTTCATTTTCTTCTTTGGTACAAAATCCCAAACATGGATCCCAAAAAATTGAAAAAATGAGACATCATGCTTAGTTCCAGACCAAGCCTTCTCTAGAGTCAAATGCTCAATTTATTTGTGTGGTGTGCGATTTCAAATATAATTTTCATAATTAATTGCTTCTACCTAGTAGATAGGAGGTAAATATCGAGAATGTATCATGCACTTAACCATTTCCTTCAAAGTTTGGTTCTTCCTTTCTGGTAAGCCACTCTATTATGGTGTATAAGGAACATAATGTTAGTGAATAGTGACATAAACTACCAAAAAATTAGAAAACTCTTTACTTAAGTACTCACCCCCCATTATCAGTGCAAATCTTCTTTATCCAAGTAGAAGATTGATACTCGACCAAAGTCTTGAAGACTTTGAAGGGTAAAAAAAACTTCACTCTTGTAATTGAGAAAATAAACCAAAGTATGTCTTGAGAAATTATCAATAAATGTAAGTGCATAATTAGTTTCATTGAAAAAAGGAGTAGAAAAAACCTTCAAGTCACTTTGCACAAGATCAAATGGTGAAGAATCTCTCTTGGGCATACCCTTAGGAAATGGATCTTGGTGTTGTTTCCCTAATGCATAGGTAGGGAAAACTCCATCAAGACAAGAAACTCTAGGAATACCATCAATCGTACCATGAGTTCTCAACTCATTCAAATATCTATATTTAAGATATCCAAATCTCTCATTCCAAAGCTTAATCTCAAAATCTTCATGAGAAACCAAACATATCCCATAGAAGAAGTGTCATCAAAAGTCTCAAAGTGATATAGTCAGGAATTATGATCAATAATACCTTGTGCAACAAGTGAATGGGGCTCCAACAAGGTTCGAATTTTAAACCCTTGTGGTGTGAAAGTCATTATCTTTCCCTGACCATAATGATAAATTTGATAAACATAAAGCAAATGTGAAGTGATGTCTAAAACATATAGTGCATCATTGATGCAGCGACCAATAAGTTGTATGTCACTTTTTCCCTTAAAAGAAATAAAGGAAGAATATCCAACCTTAATTTTCAAAGTAGAACTCAAACTAAGAGATATAAACTAATCCTTAGAAAAATTCATGTGGTGAGAAGCACCATAATCTATAATCCAACTATCTATAACATGTGACTGAGATCTCCCAACAACATTTAAATGCTTTGCCATGATCATTGGAAGGAGGTGGAGTGGATGTAGAGATCTTGTGTTTTATAATTACATCATCTAAGGTTTACATTCTATTCCAACACTTAGTTTCTACATGACTATTTCCCCCACAAAAGAAGTATGAAAGGCTAGACATATTCTTGGATTTAGAAGATTCCTTGGGTTTAGAGTTATTGTCTTTAGGTTTAGTGGCACTTTGAGATGGAGGAGTGGTTTTAGGTTTATTATTTGATTTTCCCTTGCCCTTAGGATGAGATGCTAATAAGGCCTTTTGAGAGGTGGAAGATTCAAAGTTAGATAATTTGGATTCTTCCCTAGTAAGTCTTTCACAAAAAAACTATAAATCAAACATTTTGAATGTGGCACCTAAGGCATCTATGCTAGAGAAAAAGGTAGACAAAAATATTTAGAATGGACCTTTCGACTTAAAAAAAATTAGGTAAACACACTCTTCATCTTGCTTATCTCTTCCATTCCCTTTTAATTATGTCAACAAATGCTTGAACTTAGTAATATAGTCTACAATGGATATAAAATCTTCTAGATTGAGATAAGTGATCTCTACTTCAAGCTATATGGCTCTTATGTGATCCACCTTACCAAATAAACCCTTCAATTTTGTCCATATTTTGAAATGAGAGTCACATCATTCCAAATGAAATAAAATATTATCACTTACATAAGTTATAATAAAACCCATACACTCATCAAATTTGCATTGATATTGAAATTTCTCATATTCTCAATGAACATTGGTTATGTTTCATTCATTAAGATCCATAATGCTTTGCATTTAATTATTGTTTCCATTCTTGGTCTCCATGTGTGATAATTATGTGTTGTTAATGACTCAAACTAATCTAATACATAAGAAGAAGTCATTCTAATAAATCACCAAAGAGTAAGATAATGCAAAAAGGGTCTACAAATCAACACCAAGACAAACCCCCCAAAAGATTTTGTATTGAGCCCCCCCCCCAAAAAGAATTTGACACTTTATATTTTATTGTATTTTATAAAATAATTGACACCACTAGATCAGGTATTAAAAACATACACTTTTGGAAAAACACTCAATTTCAAATTACCAATCAAAAAATATTTTTTACAATTTTTCCCATCATAAATGGGTTAAAAAATAAGACATAAACCAAAAATTATTAAATGCTTAAAAAAAAAATTAGGAGAGATTTTAAAAAATTTAAGGGCTAAAGATAAGCCCCTACTAGTAGGAATAAAAAATTAATCCCATATTATTAAGAATAAAAAATTAAGCCTCTTCCACATGACCATACCATATGACCAAGGGGCTAAGAGTGAAGATGAGTTTTCTCCCTTTTGATTGATTTGATTAATATGGGAGTGGCATCACCTACAAAAGAGAGGGAAACTTGAGATGAGTAGTGCTCTTGTCTACATTTCTAAAATTGACACTCTCCTACATGTCAACATGTTACTTTCTATTGTCCTAAATTTGACACTCTTTTAGCTGTCAATCTGTACTGTATACGGAACTACAAGGTGAATGCACCCATGACTCAAAAAATGTAAAACATTGTGTATATTTATAATGTCACCATGTCTGTAGCATAGAATGATACATAAACATAGAATTGCACAGAAAATGTGTCACTCTATAGAAAAAATATGCCTCTAGATTGCTTTGTATAAAAATGCACACAAATTTCCAAATAATAATAATAAACTCTGGATATATTAAATTAAATCTGCCTTTGCAATGAATTTATAAATGAATGACCACAACACCTTAAGCTATGATACCATGAAAGGAACAAAATATAGATTGTTTCAAGCCACAAATGTCTATGGTGTTACTAGAACATCACATTCATAAAAATAATAATCTATAAGCAATTTAACAACATAGACTTTATATATATATATATATATATATATATATATATATATATATATAAAATAACATCAATATCATTTATTATATCTCTAAAGCTTGCCAAATATAATGAATGTGCCTTGCACATATAGACAAGCAAGATCAATCTTAACTAAGAGATCAATCTAAGAGATCACATCTAAGACTAAGAGATAATTATCCTTAAAGGATGGAAATAACTAGAAAATATCCCCATAATATCTAAGATATAAATATATAATATCTCATAATATCTAAAGCAAGATAAATAAAATATCCACAAATAAGTTGGTGGGAATAACTAAATAAATGAAAAAAAAATCACTTAGGTGACTATGAGCTAAGGTAAACAACCAACTCTAACACTCTCAGTAGAGGGGTATCATTTCTATCACATAGGTTGAAGACATCTAGACTATTATGCAGAAGCAAGATTTTTTACACACATTTATTAGTATGGTGTGATATGCCCCACTAGATTGGAGGTAGTTCAAGAAAGATTTGTCACATCTAGATAGCTCCCTTGTTGTGATCATTGATGAGACCTAATTCATTCTTTATAGCCAATGCACATAAGAGATACAAACTAGGAAAGAGGTAAAACTAGTGCAACAAGCACTTCAACTGCAACAAACCCCTGTAGTAATTGACTCCATAATTGCATCATCATCAATAATAGCTTTAGTAGTACCATATTCTCCAGTAGCACTATCTTCAGGAATGGTTCTAGTAACACCACCATATTTACAACCTCAATTAACCCCAACTACGCATTCAATGCCTCCACCATCTCAATAGGTACTAAGAGTCCTCAATTTTGTAATTTTGAAGAATGTAGAAGTAGGGAAGGATAAAAACTTTAGGATCATGGACAGGAAAATTAAAACCCATAAAGATCAGCCTCCTCATTATACTAATCTATTGAAAACCTTGAAGGGTGGTAGATTGGTACATTGTTTAGTCAAAAACCTAAAAGGGAAGCTAAGTAGTGTGTAAGTGGTGAAAATTTGTAAAAGGCACTTCAATCGATAGCCACAATAACTTATTTTGAAACAACCCCTAGTGCAATATAGGTAATTCTAACAACTTCAGACTTTGGTACACTTCCTATGAATTTGTCTCAGGATGAGAAAACTATTTAAGTCTAAGAAAGTGTTGGTGATAGAATTTAAAGTCTAAAATTTCAAAGTATATATACATTACAAGTGTGAAAAATGTAGTATTTTTTATTATGTATATCATTTTGAATGTATTTGACACATGGTTGTTTATTAAAAGTCTAAAAGAAGCTGAAAATACCTCTTCGTAGAGAACTGAAAGCTTAGGAATACAAAACAACATAGTAGTCTTAAAGCTATATAAATTTTGTAAATTTGTAAAGAAAAAGAATTCCAATTTTGAGATACTAGAGATAATTTTATGATTCCATGGAATTTTTTCTATGTATTTTTCTCTGTACATCCCTTCCTCTATTCTATTTGGATCTGTGTGATTATATTATAGGAGATGTTTGTTGTGTTCTAATAACCTATGTTTCACTGAATATTCACTAAGTATGAATGAAATAAATGGAAATAATGAATCTATTTTCCATATCCCCATATTCTTACATCTATAACTAAAACTCACACAATAAAATCCTTAGCATGTTATGATGTGTTTTTCTAGGAACCAATGCTAACAATTGTGCAATGAGCATGGAATCTGAAACATGGTAAAATGGCTACTGGGTCAAAGATATTTGGAATGATGGTTAGATGAAATAATTAAAAAATTCACATAATAAGAGGCCAAATGAATTGGAAGCACAACCAAGAAAATCATATTTGAGCACATTCATGGTGAAATAAAAAAAATTGGTATGAGTTGTTCGAGTTGTTAGCTTCCTAGTTGTCAAAAATTGAATATTATTGCTTCAGGGCAAGAGAGACAAAGCACTTTATCTAGACTAAAGAAAAGGAATAAATACTACAAATCCTAGACACAAACTAGAAGCATGCAATAAACCATTGTTTAAAAACCACTATCGATGGATACATCAATGAGTTTGTCATGAAAGGGCACATTGCATTTGAAGTTGCACATGATTTATTTGTAAGAGGCATCAAAAGTAAATTTATGTAGTGATTATTGATACTTATGAATATGTTGGTTGTGTAAAAATCCATGGTGCGAATCCTGATCAATATGGAGTAGTTATCCAAGGTGCTATGAGGATGTGGATTAAAGGGAGTGAATGATAAGGAATTGAGATAAGGAACTTGAACTTGAACCCAAAAGATGGAGGACCTAGAGAAGCATGAGGAGAGAAACATTATGGGGCTTTTGAGAGAGATAAAATAATAATGGTGATGAAATAAATATAATGATCCTCATGTGACTATGATTAAATTTATAATAGAGAGTTTAAATATTGTGGGAGGAGATAGACCTCCAAGGAAAACTAAATACTGTGGAGAAGGGGAAATCAAAGTACCCAAAGGAATTGATGACACCAAATAGATCAAAGGAAACATGTGAGATGAGGAAAGTGATTTAGAGAAAGTGAAATAAAGAGAATGTGGATGGGTTGCAAAGAAGAAACTAAAGTAACTAAAGGGTAGTTTATAGAAGAATATACATGAGAGGATATTATTTGGAGAAGAGGAAGGAAAATATCTTGAAAATGTAATGAAAAGTCACATAGTAGAGTCAGGTTTAAGTTCAAGTGAGGAAATTACTTCAGACAAGGATCATTCATTCCAAGCGGACACATCCCCCATGCCTAATTTATTAACATGATTAATAAATGTAGAAGTTGAGAAGCATACAAAGTGGTTTGATGAGTTTACAGTGAAATATATAATGTTAAGTGTAGAAACTTATAAATTGTTAGAAAAGAATAATATATGTACTCTAAGGAAAATCTCATCGAATCCTAAAACACCTATAAAATTTAATCCAAGGAAACAAGTTATTTTAGGTGTAATTGTGGGAAACATGGCCTTTAATCAAGGAATTTCATGTAACTCTAACACCATATAATGGTTTTACAGACCCCGAATAATATTTGTTGGCCTGCAAAATGAAATAGCAAGGTAAAGGTGTTGTTACCAATGATGCAACTAAGTGTGAACTTATTAGAGCCCTGAAGGAGATTCACCATAAAATAGGAGAATAAGTCTAGGATTATGAACACAAATTCTAAGATGTTATAAACCAAGAAAGTTTCCAATTCGTATACATAGACAAAGCTACATGGTTTGTGCAAGGTATGTGACCTAGGATTTAGTTTTATATCACCCAATTGTAGTTCCCTAGTAAATTTGATGTTTGATTAGTTATGATTCAATTTGAACAGATAAAAGACTATGGGGAAAATCTATAGCCTTCTACGAAGACAAATGCTAAGATAGATGATGTCCTACAAAATATGGAAGAATTACATGAGATAAATAGATCCAATTTTTTTATATGGTGAATAGAGTGTGGTAAGGAAGGACATCATAGGAATGATTGTCTAAAAATCAAGATTGTGGAGTTCTACAAGATTTTTCATATAGTGGGACATCCCACTACCAAATGTCATTTATTACAACAATACATACAATAACCTTAATATGTATTATAATTTTTCAAAATCCCATAATAATGATGAGAAGAACTACATAACACTCTAGGAAATGAATGAGGACATCACCATAAATGTTTTCACATTAGTTGTGTATCAAGTTTTTACTATAAAACTAGAGTTCCAAGTCTAAATATAGAGATGACCTCAACTATGCAGGGTAATTCTAGATGGATGGCCTAATATCTATAGTGCTTAGCTACACAACCTCCTCAATATCAACCACAAGGTCTTGAAAGATAGACATTATAGTCACCTTTGTATCAATCCAGATGGACACTTCCATCCCCATAATACATCAACCTTGGAATTTTGATTCTCTGCCACAACAATCTAGATAGGCTCTAGCTTCCCCTAATATATAATATGGGGCCCTATGATGGCCAACAACAACAAGAGTGGGGTTATTTAAAAATATGAGGGTACCAAGTAGGCTATAGAAAAGGATATTAAGGAGGCAACCAAAATTGCAGACAAGACAACTGACAGGGTAGATAGCCTCTTATTTGCTACATGTGTGGTGAATACAATCACATCGTACAAAATTTTCTTTGCAACCTATAAAGGTAAATCTATTGTGTTTATTTTAGAATATCCTAGCAACACCATATATAGGATTGTCTATTCCTAGATAAGTAGAGAAAATAGAAATCAATTTGCAATGTGAATATGGTGAATGTGCAACCCAAAGACCCTATGTATTTATAAGCCATCACCGAGAATAGTACAAGGAGAAAGGATTTCCACCTTTGGAGATGATGTAGAGCCTCTAATAAAAAAGGTTTGATAAGACAAGTACACACACCCTGAGAAGGAAAAGGGTATGATGTCTAAAATAATGTAGTTATTATAAACCATATAAAAGTAATTAAATATGCACAAATTTATGGTTAGATTGTTTGCATATTTGTCCTATGCTTCCAAAGGAGATGTTGTAGTTAAATATGCACAAATTTATGGTTAGATTGTTTGCATATTTTTCATATGCTTCCAAAGGAGATGTTGTAATTAAATATGCACAAACATATGGTTAGATTGTTTGCATATTATGGTAATAAAAATAAGTTACATATTTGACAGACCTTCTAAAGCTCACGAGTAAACTTCACAATGAGGACTGTAAACACCAAAAATCTGTACACCACAATTCTAAATGTCACAATTCCCCTGGACCACCTTAGGACCCCCTTGGGACCATTTGACCCTCTAACCCCTACCTGAACCTAACCTACAATCAATTTAACTTAACTAGCTTAACTTAGCCTTTACCCTAGCTCTTACCTATTTTACCCTTCACCCTCAACTATCGACGGTCACCCTGACCGTCAATGGTTAGGGTCGACCTCCTTGACCAAGAACATGCAAACTACCCACTTTGATTTTCTAAATATAAGTTGTCTAAATCTTTGTACGAGCCATTGCATGGATGAGTTAAAATTAGGAAGCCCAATTCACGTGTTGTTACAACTCTCTTACCTTGCCTATACGAAGAGAGGAGCTGGGAGGTGAAAATCATCTACAATTATTATCAAGAGCTTATGCATCTAGGAGTTTCTTTTTTACAGGTCAAGCATAATCAACAATCTAACAATCCAGCAATCATATCACAGAGCTAATTTGCCACCACCTCTCCACCAAGTTCTCAGGTACCATTACTCTATCAGAATCGAGCTAGATTCCACCAATAGGTCAACTACCTCAACCATCCACCCAATCAACTTATGGTAAGAAAAGTACTTGTTTCTCAATATTGATTTACTTTATTTCTATTTTGCAATCAACCCAGGTCTTACCCATCTCATAGAATCCATCTTTTAGATCTCGTCAATCAGCCCTTTTACCAATCCAGATCCATACAAAGTAATCATCAATGGTTGTCTCAACTATTGATGGTCTGTCCAACCATCAATAGTCAGCCCAACCACCGAAGGTCACCTTAACTGCCGGCGGTTAGCCCAACCACCGACGGTCACTGTGGAAGTAAAAATCAACAAGCTAATTTCACCTACCTACACCCAATCAAACCTAATTTTTCATGTTCTTGCCTATTCACAGACCCTTATTTGATTTTTTGAAGCAGATCTTAACCCTCTAGCATAAACATTAATTAGTTTATCACTAATTTAATCATTTTGAGTCTATTTTCTAAGCAAGCATTCTTATATTCGATTTCTGTACCTTTGATTTATTGATTCAAGTATCTTCTATTATGTTTATGAACTTAATTGTTTAAAATGTGTGGATTGACAACCCCTAAGGAAGCTCTCGCTTTCGAGATCTAGCTATCGCTAGGCAATCCACTCAACTATCTGTCTAACTAATAAATTTACTTTAGTGCTTTCTTATCTGTAGGTCATCCTCCCAAGCCAAAGAGGAGCTCTTCATAGTCTTCTGATTCAACACACATACAATCAAACAAGTTTTTCAACCATACCCGTACTTATTTTATTCTTTTTCCTTTTCCAATAATAAGCAAGAAATTCATTGAAACAAGGACATATCACATAATATCTATAACTTGTTACAAAATCTGTTGTACTGCATGCAGTAGAGAATGAAAAGGGTAGTCCGGTATGTGAAATTTAATAAGCCATGGGATGTTGATTATCTAATGGATATTAAACTTAGAGGAGCTGAAGTCCCAAATGGTTGCTTTGACTTTGGAAGCACAATTAACATGTGTCTTTCGTCTACATGGGAGGCCATTGGACAACCTGCTCTTAGCTACAACTTAGTTATACTAAGTCTCACATATTATGAAATAGTAAAACCCAATTGGAGGTTGGAAGATCTAGAAATAAAATTTGTTAATCTAAGTCTACGAGGTGACTTTAATTTCAATGATATGAAGACTGATGAAATGCACTAACTTGCACTAATTAGAAAAAAGTGGGCCTATGGTGTTTAGATGACCATCGATACAATATCAAATAAATTGAAGGCTCATCAAGGGGCCAAGATGATCATCACACGCTTGAATAACGCTGAAAGCAAACCATTCATCATTTCTAAGGATCCTATATCACCATATGCCTATGGAGAAGAACGTTGATTCTAAGTAGGCACAAAATAAAAATCACAACCTCTGTGCACCAGAGGATTTATTGAGTTCACATAATAGACATAGTTGGTTCCTCAGTTACAACATGCTAGGTAGTTTTCATATCGACCTGTCAAAACCATGGATCAACTTTTGCATATCCATATGGAGGAATGTGTTAGTGCAGGGTGTTTATTTTCCTCATATTTTTTATTGTGGATTATTTCCTACACTTTCCACATGGGTTGTTCTACCTCGCTTGGAGTTTCCCTACACCTGTGGGATATGCTTTCTTAAGCGTACATTGTCATAGGAGTTACATGTTTGACTCATTATTAACTAGATGGAGTTATTCTTGACTACCTATTCCAGGTATGGGAGTTACACTTCTCTTAGCACATTTGACTTGCTTTTATGGGGGAGTTACACATTTCAAATCAATATTTGTACATCTGAGATATCGAGCTATTCATGGAGTATTGGATGACAATCTTTTACATATTGCTTTCTTTATAAATCTCTCTTTCACATATTCATGTGCACTCTTTATTCGAGTTGCCGATCTTAATGCAATCCACAATATGGTATCAGAGCATTGGTCTGATAATGAGAATGTTTGATTATTTTATGTGTTAATCTAGTTTGAAATCTTGAGTTTTTTTTCAAAAAAAAGCTTGATAATGAAAATGTTTGATTATTTTATGTGTTAATCTAGTTTGAAATCTTGAGTTTTTTTTTAAAAAATAAAGCTTGTTGATGAGAATATTTGATTATTTTATGTGTTAATCTAGTTTGAAATCTTGAGGTTTTTTTTTTTAAAAAAAAGGCTTGTTTCGTTCAAATCTATTTCTGGAAGATTTTTATGGAGTGGGTTTTCTATTGTTTTTGTTCGTATTAAGCAACCTAATGAGCTGGTCTCCATTAAAATCCATTGGTCTTGCCTTCAGTTGTACATTTATTCTCCTTGGATCTATGGATTCTCAAGCTTGACTTGCTGGGCAACACTAAGAGTGGTTAACCAATGACAAGACCAGATGGTGTGAAACTTATACGGTTGTCGTTTACCTCTAAAAGAGTTTTCCATGCATGTTGGACTGCCATTCTCCTAGCCATGCTTAGTCTTGGCACATTGGCACCTTGAGACATGAGCATGTTGAGCGAGTGTATAGAGGCACTTTTGCATGGCAGAGGAGACCATTATACAGCGGTCAATAGCTACAAACACAATGATTGTTCATCCTTGTCGTCCCTTGTGGTCTTCACCATAGCTGCTGGTCACGGCATACCTAAAACCAGCGGTGCAGTCACACGACCTCTGATTGTATATTCTATTGTTCCATCTGCCTTCTATCCTACATGGCCTGCCATCTTCCTCCTACGTCTCGTCTTAAACCTGCCAACTGTTAGCTTGTTGTTTACACTCTGCCAACTCCTTTTTTGTCTTGCATGTTGGCGGACTACTTCTGTTCGATGACCTTGGAGAATATCGGATACTAGTTATTCAATAAATTTCATCCCTCCAATGACCCTTCACCAACTATTTGATAGTCTTCATCCCTCCAACAGATACTCACTAGTTGTTCGAGGGTCTTCTTCCTCTTCATGTCGTTGTTCTGCTCAAAAACCACGCTCAAAACTCAATAAAACTGCCAAAAGTTGCAATTCGTAGCATTTGCCTTTTTTTAAAAATGGTTTTGGCGGGGTTTCATGCTTTGGATGCTTTTTTAAAGCAAAACAAAAGTCAATTAAAAAAAATATGTTTGAAAGGTTGAGTTTGATCGGCCGATTAAATTTTTTGAAAATTTTGGGGGGTGAATAATTGTAAAAGAGAGGATTGATTTATTAATGGCAGAGTTATACACGCGGAAGGTTTATTTTAGGTGGATGTGTTTTTTTAAAGCATTATGTGGTGGACATTTACGGTGGGGTTGTTATAGTATGGTATTTTTTATTGTTTTTTATTGAATAAAAATAATATATTTTATTAGGAGTTTTTTTGGGTTATAAAAATAATGTTGTCATTGTAAAGGGAGATAGAAGGGGAATTAGTTTTTTTTTTTGTCTTATTTTTCGTATGCTCTTATCAAATATGGAGGGTGAGGTCTGGTTTAGAAAGCGTCTAAACCTTTTCATAAGTAAACTTTATTTTTTTCTTCTCTCTTTATTTGCTTTCTCACTTGTACTCCTCATGAACGTATTTTCGATGGTAACTAACGTCCATTCTGGGGAGGCATTTTTCAATAAAATTGGTGAATTTTGGGTAATTCCAAGGCACACACAATCTCTACCTCCAAACCCCGCAAGGGGATCTACCCCTTGACCTCGTTTGGGGCTACCACCCCTAGATCCCCGCATCATGGCCCCTTATTCAGTACTTCTAGTGTACTTTCTTCCACTAGAGGGTGAGGTCCAATCTAACAGGCAGTTAGATCCCCTCACAACAATATTTTATATGTCTTGTTGAGATTTGTATGCAGACACATTATCGGTAGAGTTTGACGTCCTCTTATTTCCCAATTTGTTTTTTCACTTGTGTCAATTGAATTGATTGCTCACATTTGGATGCATTGTCATTTGTGTCAAAAATACATTTATTGAGTCATGCATTAACACTTGTGCATTGTTTGCTTTTACCTATTTGGATGCATTGTCAACTGAGTCTGACATCCATACATTTGAGCATGTGGTGTTAATTTCAAACACAAGGGGATCATTGTTGATTGTCTTGGAGGGTTTGTTTTGGGCCCTACTTTCTCTCTTGTGTGCACTCTATTTTTGTGACCTATGTACCACTTTGGTGTCTTTTACATAGATTGTTCTCACATTCTTGGATTCATTGTCAACAGAGCTTGGCATCTACTCATTGAGCATTCATTGTCAATTGTGCAATTTTTTTCTCATTGCACTTATTTGGTGTCTTCTATTAGTCATGTCAACTCCACTTGAGAGATACCAGTAGATAAAGAGAGTTGATTATATACCAGTGGTTCTTCTTGGAAAGACCAACTATACTTCTTGGTGTGCTTACATGGAACACTCAATCACAAGAAAGAATCATATTCCATTCCTATATGGATATATTCCTACCTCTTTTGACTTGGCTCAGTACAATAAGTGGGATAACATTTGTGACAAGGTTATTGGTATCTTACCATTACATGTTTAGATGGATCTTCATTACCATATGGGATATACAACATGTCTTTGCACTATTTGGAGCATCCTATAGTCTCTTTTCAAAGATCTTGTTGAGATATATATCACTCCTCCTCTTCCTATCATCTCTTCAAAGACTGTTGTACTCCCTCATGTTGCTCCTATTTCTTGTGATGACACATTCATGGTTGATTGTTCTCTTCTTTATGTTGATCCACCACTACAGGATGAGATTTAGCCTAACTTTAGTTGTCCCATTATAGATTCTACTTCCAACCCTATTCATGATATCACTCTTCTAGGGCCTTCATAGTATTGTACTTTGGAGGAGTACATTGTTTTCAGTGCAATTACACCCATTGAGAGCTTCAACAACTCATATGTTCTTGTGGATATTCATATTATAGATATGAGTGCTTCATATATAGTTTCTTCTTCAGTTTTGACAATTATCAAGCCACGCTCTCTTCTTCACATGGACATTATTCCAATGAGTGTTTCATGTCCTTATTTCGATTGATTCACTTCAGTGGCATTACATCCAGTTATAGTGCATGATCTTACCAGACCTATGCCACGTCTTATTTTTGGACCTCTTTCAGATATCTTCATACTGATGCATTCATCATTCTTTGTGGAATGGGTAGACTTTAACTACACACCTCATGTTCTTCCTTTGGAAAAAGGAAGGAACATTGTTCAATGCAGATGGATTTTCTTTAGTCTTCAGGTAGAGGATCTTATTATCAACATTGATCATCTTATGAGTTTTACATGGAATGTGGACTACTTTAGCATCATCTTTAGGGGGTCCTACTAGCTTTCTCTTCTTTTTTTCTTTATTTTTTTTGGAGGGGGGAGTTTTTTCTATGGGTTTTCTCACTTTCTCCACTTTATGAGAGTTGTTTTGTATATGGGTTTGACATCAAACCTATTTGACGAGACCCATTTCTTCTACCCACCTAAGTTGTGATTATAGGGGGTGGGGGTGTTAGTGTAGGGTGTTTATTTTCTTTGTATTTATTATTATGGATTATTTCCTCCACTTTACACATGGGTTATTCAATATCACTTGGATTTTCCCTACACTTATGGTATATACTTGCTTAGTTGTACATTGTCATAGGAGTTACATGTTTGACTCATTATTATCTACATGGATATACTCTTGACCAACTATTTGAGTTAATGGAATTACATTCTATTCTTAGCACATTTGACCTAATTTCATGGAGGAGTTACACATTTCACTCCCTATTAGTACATCTGAGATATGAGCTATTCATGAAGTGTTGGATAACAATATTTTGCATATTGATCTCTTTAAATTTATCTCTTTCATATATTCATGCGCATTCTTTGTTCCAATTATTCAATCTTGGTGTAATACACGATAGAATGTAAGTCTCCATCCATACAATCTCCCATGAGAGTAGAATTAGACTTATTGTACCAGGTTACTCTAATAGATATGGACTACATCAAACCCACTCATGAAGGTAATTTACCATGGGAAGCTATGTCCTCATTTAGTCACAATTCAGATGCACATTTAAACTAGGCATGAGGAGACCATGAGGTAAGACCAATGAGAACTATTTTTATATCAAGCAATAATATCCCTAGTACTTCACAACAAAAGACTTAGTGAAATTAATTTCCAGGTTAGAGCACCATATTTCTAATGTAGATCTCTAGGTTAGTGTAATGACCTATGCATTCAAAGGTGTTGTTGTGACACGTTGGGAAGTTCACCATTCCAAACAATTATCTTGGGAATAAGCCTTCAAACTAATGTGAGATCAGTTCCAAGTAACATATACTATCTGTAATTAATGGCCATTGTTCCAAAAAGGTGAGTGTCTTGAATTGAACATTCATAGGTGTGTCGATATATGGTCTTCATAGGGTGTGGAACCAAGATACTAGGTGCATGTGTTTTAACATACTCTAACACCTTTGGAACAAACATGGTATATGCACCAGAACCACATGCATGAGACCAAGAATTGGCCAAAATTCGCACATGATTTTATACAAACATTTCTATTTGAGGATGAGAATCCCATAGTACAAAAATTTATACAAAAATTGAAAATATGTTTATGTCATGGGTGGGAAGAAGACATAATAACTGTGAAGGATCAAAAATCATAGTAAAAATAATCTAGAGACTTGAGTAAAGCTATCAAGAATTACAGGGCCAATAAGTAATGTTGATGCAAAATATTGCACCCTTGGCAAGAGGCCAAGCTCCTACCTTTTTCACGCAACAATGGAAACTCCCCTCTCGCCTATGGGACTAGTGAAGCTAGAGGGGAGAGTCTCTAGATAAGGGCTAGCTCCCTCTGATGTATCATTTAGGTCCTGGTTTCTCCTACTGCTAATAAACAAAATAAAAAAAAGGGGGGGATGAAAAGGGAGAAGGAGATGTTGAAAACAAAGCCTAAGCCTAAAAAAAGAAAAGGTGATACACCAAAAAAATGTGATCCACTCAGGCCCGAACATACACTTTTCACCAAAAGAAGTGCCTATACACTTCATTCGTCATGAGAGAACCTTCTGCATCAGTGGGTCAGGGGTCTGTGGAGATACAAGGAGAGAATAACTACTAGAGGCATTCTGAGACACACTGCAGCAGCTTATCCACTTCACCTATACTCCTCCAGGGACACTTCTGACAGACCTATAAAAGGAAAACTCAAAAATGCACCAGACGTACTAAATCATTCTGCAGAAGCATTAAGAAAATGACTTAATATAGAATCAAGGCATAGACACATACTAAAGATGCAAAACTCAGAATGGAGGTAAAAATGCTATGTTTCGATTCAAGGTAAATTTTTGGTAGAGCTCTACCTTACAAGCCCGAGATATTTTTGGGCAGAGTTTTGCCTTAACGCTGAGAGCATACCCCTTTCTCGAATGAGAAGTTTATAATTTATAGAAAGAGGAAGAGAATTTGGTGCTTCCTGGGAAAGATTTTGGTGCTCATTTTTTGTCAGTGGCCCATGTGCCTTACGAGCATTGGGAAGAGCAAGCCGCTCAAAACATCAATGAGCTGCGCACTTTGTCTACTTGTAAGGCCACTTCTTCAAGGTGATTACACGGTTTGTCTACTCTTAAATGCAAAATGAAGAAAACCAGTTGCACTGCTAGCTATTTGCACCTCCTAATGGTCAATTTGCAGGCACTGTATCATCTACCAAAATAACTTCTTGAATCGGTGCTTCCCTTCGCCACTTGGACTATCTGCCTGCTCCATGCTCTTGGCACTTTTGTCTTTTCCCTGCCTTGTCTCTTTCGCTTTTTCAGCCCTTAGGGGCGATCTTTTGGCGAGTCACTGCGTACCTTGGGTTCTTTTCATGATTAGCACTTAGGCATTTAAAAACAATGACTTTTTTGCTGGCTTGAATTTGATGGCTTTCAAGACGTCACCGTCCTCGACAAAAGTCATCGGGTCCTTTTTTGCAGATTTTTTCTTCTATGGGTTTTCTGTTTTGAGCCTTTTCTCACGGACAAAAAGTTCATAGGAATTGGCCGCTCTTTGTCTTTTCTATCGGGCTCTTTGAAAGCTCTCTCTACCCTCCGCAAGGGCTTCTGGACCTTTGGCTATGTCCTTCAGTTGTAGGGCACACCCTTGAACCAAATCGTTGAACCAACCCATTGAACCAAAATTGGTTCAATGGTTGAATTGGTTCAATGGTTTAACCACTGCGCGTCGATGCCGTTGAACCAAGCCTTCGGACTAAAATCGATGAACTCTGCACTGAACTTGGAGCGTTGAACCAAGGCCTGAAAATGAAATGATGAACTGCCGATTGAACCAGGGGTTGAACCAAATGATTTGACTGGTTCATTAGTTCAACCATGACAACTTTTCATGTGATTTTCTTTAGACCAGAGCTTGAAGAAGCCTTGTAAAACCTAGCACTCTCTTTGGAACTGATTCTCCATGCACCAAAGACTAACTTGTTGAGTCCGTAGAAATCGTTGGAACCTGCAGAGTCTGTAAAAATCACCAAATTCATGCAAAATCAAAATATGAAAATGGCCTAGCACAGCAGGGGAAGAAGGTGATCGATTTTTGGCCTGTTGGGCAAAAAATGGTCAATAGATTAGTGACTTCTAGGGGAAGCATGCCTACTATGCTTAGAAGCCAGTTGCCTTAAAAGTCCATTGGGCACGGGCTCAGATTGTATCTTGAAGATCAGCAGTAGCTCTGATAAATTCTAGAATCAATCACGAAGATTCACCTCAAAAGGAAAATAAAAAACACACACAAAGCTAAGAAAACTACTTATGCAAATAGCACTTAGGGAAAGTAGGAGAAAACAAGGGAAAATATATACAGATGAAAAGAGACTCAGTGGTAGTGCTTCAGATGTATCCCATTAACTGGGATATGCAGTTCTTCACCATCCAACTTGGAGAGTTGGAATGCATTATGCTTCTTTCACTGAGTGATTATGTATGGGCCACTCCATAGGGCATCAAACTTTGCATGCTTTCCAGGCTTAGCTCGATCTTCATCCCATTTCAAGACAATATCTCCTTCAGAGAAACCTTTTGATGAAGATTTCTTGTTGAAGTGTCTCTTTACTTGCTATTGGCGGCTAGTCATGGAAGCCATAGCCTAGTCCCTTGCCTCTTGGAGTTCCATCAGCTTGCATAATCTAACCTCCATGCTGGTTCCTTCCTCTAACTGCAGCTGGCGAGCGAGATCCAAGGCTGGCAACTCGAGTTAAATGGGGAGCCTAGCTTCCCTTCCATAGATGAGTGTGTATGGCGAGTTGCCAATTGCTCTTTTTGGGGTGACCCTATCTGCCCAAAGCGCTGTTTTCAACTTGGCATGCCAAGTCCTCTGATTTTCTTCCATGGTCCTCTTGATGATCTTGATCAAGTTTTTGTTGGTGGACTCAGCCAGCCCATTCCCTTATGGGTAATAATTAGATGAAGTGCTGAGATATATACCATATTTTAGCACCCATTCACTTGTTTTGGTTCCCAAAAAAGCCAACGCATCGTCTGAGATTATGGTTGTTGGAACCCTGAACCTCGCCACCAGGTCCTCATAAAACTCCAGGACTGCACTTTCATTTGCCTCCTTCAGAGCAATAGCCTCCACCCACCTTGTGAAATAGTCCATGGTGGTCAGGACCCACTTGTGTCCAGCACTGGAGGGAGGATTAATCATCCTTATGAAGTCTAGGCCCCACTGCATGAATGGTTGCTCCACCTGAATAGGCTATAGAGGCATGATAGCGAACCATTGCTTCCCCTAAAAAAGTATGCACTTCTGGCACTTTCTTATCGAGGCATGGGTGTCCCTAAAAAGAGTAGGCCAAAAATAACCAGCTCTCATTATCCTTGCTGTAGTAGCCCTAGGAGCGAAATGACCACCTACTGGCCCATCATGGAACTCAAACAGCACCTTGTCAGCTTGACTTGAGTCTATACATCTTAGAAGGATCCCAAAGAGATCCTTCCTAAACAATACTCCATCAACCAGAACATAAGGTAGAGGCTGGAGCCTGAAGTACCTTCTTTTGGCCTTATCAAGACCCTGTGGGCACTCACCAGTGAGAAGGAAATGCCTCAGGTCTGATGTCCAGTCCCTTATGATAGCTAGTTCCTTTGTTGTAGCTACATCATGAATTAGTAAGTTGTCTTCCCTTTTTTGTTTGAAATCCATAGCAAGGTGTTCGCACAGGCCTCTTCCCCTCACTAGATTGGTGATCTTGATGTCTATTGTCATACTCCATTACCCTGGTGATCCAACCCGCTCTTTTCTCATTTAGGTCTCAATTGGTCAGGAAATCCCTGACGCCAGGATGTGGAACCATGAGGTGAATCCTGCTGTTGGACATCATATGCCTAAATTTCTTCAAGATCCGTACTACTGCCAAGACTTGCTTCTCTACATACGTATATCTAACTTTGAAATCCTCTAACCCCTGGCTAAAAAATGCAAGTGGTTGATCAAGGTCATCACCGTTTGCTTGGGTAAGCATGGCAGAGATTACCTCTTCATTACTGAAAGTGTAGAGGTTGAAGTCTTTATTGAAGTCGAGGCTGATCAAAGTAGGAGCCTGGGTTATGGCCTGCTTGATGGCTTCAAAGTTGTCCTTCCTTTGTGTTGTCCACTTGAACTCCTCACCCTTCCTCAACATAGAGGTCAGTGGCTTGACTATCTCTGCAAAATTTGAAATGAATCTCTGAATGAAATTTATCCTACCAAAGAAACTCTGTAGACCTTTCTTGTGACTAGGTAGGGACATCTCCAGGATAGAATGAACTCTCTCGGGTTCAATAGATAAGCCCTCCTTGGACATGATGTGGCCAAGGAGTTTCCCCTCGTGAACAGTAAACACACATTTCTTTGGGTTAAGAGAGATGCCAACTCCCTACACCTTTCAAAAATCTGCCTGAGGTGTTTCATGTGTTGGCTTGCTTCCTTGGAGAATATTGTCACATCATCGAGGTATACCAGCACATTGTTGTTTATCAAGCCTCCAAAAGCCATGTCCATGGCTCGCTGAAAGGTAGCACCAGCATTAGCCAGCCTGAATGGCATCTTCTTGTAGGCGAACGTTCCCCATTTAGTAGTGAAGGTTGTTTTTTGCTAGTCACAGCCTTGCACCAGAATCTGAGTATACCTTTAATATCCATCTAGGAGGGAGAAACACTCGCTACCTGTTACCTTCTGAAGGATCTGCTCCATGCTCGAGAGGGGATAATGGTCCTTTAAAGAGACTTTATTAAGGTCTCTAAAATCGATACATATCCTGATATCCCCATTCTTCTTTCGAACAAGAATAAGATTGGCCAGCTAGGAGGAATGTTTGATTGGAAATATAATCTCAGACTCAATCAATTTGGCCAGTTCCTTCTACATGAGAGGCTCAATCGTTGGGTTGATAGGTCTCTGCTTCTGCGTGACTGGTCTAGTGCCTTCTTCTAATTCGATGGTGTGTTGGGTGAGTCTTGGGTTGAAACCCTTCAAATCACTGTAATCTCACGTGAAAACATCATCAAACTCATAAAACAACAAAATGAAAGCCCGCCTTTCTTGAACCATGCAGACTTTTCCAAGCGTAAGCAGCTTGTCCTTAAAGATCTCAACCTTTTTGTAATTCTCCTCTTTAGTTATGATGCATGCCTTCTCGCTTCTCAATTGGTCATCTCTATTGAAGATGCTCTCAAGAGTGACCAAACCTTTAGGGAGCTTATTGTTCTTCAATTGAACAATTTGGTTGCCATATTGCTGTTGCAGCTTTGCCTAGTTCTTTGTTGCAAACTCAGCTTCTTCCTGCAGGAAGAAAGCTATTTGCTGGTCATTTTTGAAAACTTGCCAATTTGTAATGTTGTCGGGGACAGAGGGCTGGACTACCACCTTCAAGTAGCGTGAACCATAGTCTCAACTTATCTCCCTAAAAACATCAAATTGAGCACCAATTGCCGCTAGCCTATTCACTTTTTTATTCTTCTCTTTGGGAATGGAGGTGATATTGAAAGCGAGAAAATATTCCACCAAGTCCTACACCCTATGCTTGTAGGACTTTAGCAAGGAATTTTTGGTCAGATTCTGGCCTTTCACCTGATTTATAATCAGCTCACTGTCTCCCAAAACTTGCAACTCCTTGATCCCTCTTTTTCTTGCCCATTCCAGACCATGGATAAGGGAATCGTATTCTGCAACATTGCTTATGCAATAAAATTGGAAATAAAAAGCTGAAAAGTATCTCTCCTTTGAAGGGGAGACTAACATCGCTCCACCACCAGCTCCCAACCTACTTTTGGAACCATCAAAGTACAGCTGCCATAGACCTAGGTCTTCTTGGCTTGCCTTCATTACATTTGGTATGAAGGTACCCTCTTCATGCATGTAGTAGAATTCAAGGCCTGCCTCCTCTATGAACTTGTAAGGGTCATGTTTGAATTTATCACTTCCCCACTCATCCAAGAGTAGGTCTGCAACTCCTCCAAGAGTAGAGGATGGAGATTGGTCTGTTTGGGACTCTTCTGGGTCGATAATAGTGTAGTTGACATTTGCTGCTTTGAGCGAATATGGTTTTATATGGTCCTTATAGAATGGCTCAGATTTGATCTTTATCTTGGTCCCATACTTAGTTCTAAAAACCAGATAGGACCAATTCGCTGCTAGATAGCCACCTATCTTTGATGTGAAGTCCCTGGATAAGCAAATTGCAAAATAAGGAGGAACATCTACCACTACTATATCATGGGGATTTGAGAAGGTTGGGCAAGCATGTAATGTCAAGCTTAAACCCTTCATTATCCCAACTATTTTTGTAGGTGTCCCATCCAGCTGTAGGACTCCCTTATTCATATCTTCATATTTTAGTCCCATCTTGTCAGCTATACACTTGGGCATCACTGAGGTACTAGCCCCACTGTCAATGATGCAGTTGTGCACCAAGAAATATCCTATAATCAAGGATAGGTAGAAAGGGGTAATTTTATCTTCTTTATTGACCTAGCCTGAGGTGGAAGGTTGCCCATTCATCATCAAGACATTATCAGTCCTTGCTAGGACAGCTTGTCAGTCCAGCTCATGCAATTCCCTTTGTAGCATGTCCTTCTATCCTGGTAGAGACAATGAATCCCATAAAGAGATGTTCATATGTAGCTTCTTCATTTGGTCCACTATATTGACTTGAGGACTGCCTCCCTTCAAGCTTTCTTTGGGGCTAATTCAAATCTGAGGTGCAGGCTAAGGGGCTGAAGGTACAAATGGCAATCTAAAGTTTGGGGCCTTTTGATTTGAGTGTGATGGAGAAGGTGCAGTTGTCGATTGGGTAGTAGCCTGGGCTTCTCACATTACTCTCCTCTTGAATCTTGTGTTGGCTGCAACATAGTCAGCCTGATTGTCTTCATCACCCACATAATTGATTTCACAGAAATCACCCTCCAAGTGGTTCATAAGAGTAGAGTCAGGCTGACTTTGACTGTTGCTTATGTTGGGTTGCATTGGAAACTTGAAGACCTAGGAATGAGTGGCTACCTGATTGTCTATATTTGGGTAACAACCTGTCATCTCATTTGTATAAACAACCTATTTTTAAACATATCCCATGGTCGAACAACTTGGTTGTTCCTGTATCAGGTTGTTCTGAACAGGAACCATGACCCTAGATGATGAAGGGGGGCCTGGGTTGTAGCCTTGAAACGGTCTGGTCTGATTAAGCTAACCCTGTCCTTGATTGTAGTTTTGTAAAGGGGGTCTAGGGGCTTGACCATAATGCTAGTATCCCTAATTTGGTCTGTTGCTTTGAGCTTATTGCCTTTTAAGAGCTACAAGTTCATTTGACATACTCTACAACAGACTCATAACTTCATGCAACAGCTGGTTTCTCTATGCTAGGCAGAGGAGCTAATGTGGGAACAGTGGCCTGAATTAGAGGTGGCATTTTTGGGAAAAGTGGCATGTGGGGTCTAGGGGCTATTTTCCTAGCTTGTATTAAGCAATTTTCAACTGCTATGGCTATGTCATAGGCAACAGGCATCACATGCCCTCCTATGGATTGTATCATCACTGCAATATCACTGTTCAATGCCTTCAAATAATATAAGAAAGCATAGCTGAGAGTCAATCTTACCAGAATGGGGATTCTATCCCAAGTCTTCTGAAACCACATGTTGAAATCCTGCATATATTTGTGTGGGGCTCTCTTTATGGTCGTCAGCTGCTCAGCAAGCAAGAGGTCATCGCTCTTTTCCCCAAAATGGTATGTCAACTGAATACCCAATTCATTACAGGAATGGATTGAATTTACAGGCAAAGTCCCGTACCAGTCAAGAGCTTTGCCCTTGAGAGACAATGCCAACAATCTGATTACGACATTTTCCTCTGTGACATTATGAATATTATAGAGGTTAGAAATGTTCCTAATGTGCTCGATGACTATAATGGGCCCCTCTCCATCAAAAGAAGGCACATTTTGAAGGGCTGCTCCTGGGATTGGGTCATAAAGTGAGATATTCAAGGGGCTTCCACCATAAAAAGCCACAAAGGGTAATGCCATAGCTAGGATGGGATGTAGCTATGGCTCTGTTGCATATGTGTCCCTTACAATAGGTTTGGGAGGGTGGTTTGTTGAATAAAGATGGGTCTTCTCAAACCTCAGTATTTTTTTTGAGTTCAAAGGCAACTCAATGAAATCGAAAGGAACACCCTTAGAAGCAGATCGTGTGGTGACTTTAGGCATAAGAAGTCAAAACTGGTCTTTGATTGGAAAATAGAAGCTCTGCCAGTGGAGTCGCTAGATGCTAGAAATATTTGATTTGCTGTAATAGGACCAGCATCAATCCTAAAACCTTACTGAGTTGTAAAACTAGGTCCCACCAAGCGCGCCAAAAACTGTTGATGTAGAAGATTGCACCCCTAGCAAGAGGCCGAGCTCCTACCTTCTTCACGCAATAATGGAAACTCCCCTCTTGCCTGTGGAACCAACGAAGCTAGAGGGGAGAGTCTCTAGATAAGGGCTAGCTCCCTCTGATGTATCAGTTAGGCCCTAGTTTCTCCTATTGCTAATAAACAAAAAAAAGGGGGGGGGGATGAAAAGGGAGAAGGAGATGTTGAAAACAAAGCCTAAGCCTAAAAAAATAAAAGGTGATACACCAAAAAAATGTGACCCACTCAGGCCTGAACATACACTTTTCACCAAAAGAAGTGCCTATACACTTCATCTGTCATGAGAGAACCTTCTGCATCAGTGGGTCAGGGGTCCATGGAGATACAAGGAGGGAATAACTACTATAGGCATTCTGAGACACACTGCAACAACCTATCCACTTCACCTATACTCCTCTAGGGACACTTCTAACAGACTTGTAAAAGGAAAACTCAAAAATGCACTAAACATGCTGAAATCATTCTACAGAAGCATTAAGAAAATGACTTAATACAGAATCAAGGCATAGACACATACTAAAGGTGCAAAACTCAGAATAGAGGTAAAAATGCTATGTTTCAATTCAAGGTAAATTTTTGGCAGAGCTCTGCCTTACAAGCTCGAGAGATTTTTGGGCAGAGTTTTGCCTTAAGGCTGAAAGTGGATCCCTTTCTCGAATGAGAAGTTTACAATTTATAGAAAGAGGAAGAGAATTTGGTGCTTTTATGGAAAGATTTTGGCACTCATTTTCTGTCAGTGGCCCATGTGCCTTACGAGCATTGGGAAGAGCAAGCCACTCAAAACATCAATGAGTTGCATCCTTTGTCTGCTTGTAAGGCCACTTCTTCAAGGTGATTACACAGTTTGTCTACTCATATATGCAAAATGAAGAAAATTGGTTGCACTGCTAGCTATTTGCACCTCTTAATGGTCAATTCACAGGCACTATATCATCTACCAAAATAACTTCTTGAATTGGCACTTTCCTTCGCCACTTGGACTATCTACCTGTTCCATGCTCTTGGCACTTTTGTCTTTTCCCTGCCTTATCTCTTCTGCTTTTTTAGCCCTCAGGTGCAATCTTCTGGTGGGTCACTGCGTTCCTTGGGTTCTTTTCATGATTAGCACTTGGGCATTTAAAAACAACGGCCTTTTTGTTGGCTTGAATTTGATGGCTTTCAGGATGTCATCGTCCTCAACAAAAGTCATCGGGTCCTTTTCTATGACTTTTTTCTTCCACAGGTTTTCTATTTTAGGCCTTTTCCCGTGGACAAAAAGTCTACAGGAATTAGCTGGTCTTTGTCTTTCTATTGGTCTCTTTGTAAGCTCTCTCTACCCTCCGCAAGGGCTTTTGGACTTGAATTGCCCTTTGTAAGGGCTTCTAGACCTTTGGTTATGTCCTTCAGCTGTAGGGCACACCCTTGAACCAAGCCGTTGAGCCAAAATTGTTTCAACGGTTCAACCACTGCGCGCTGATGCCATTGAACCAAGCCTTCAGACTAAAATCGATGAACTCTGTGTTGAGCTTGGAGCATTGAACCAAGGCCTAAAAATGAAATGATGAACTGCCGATTGAACTAGGGATTGAACCAAATGATTGGACTGGTTCATTGGTTCAACCATGCCAACTTTTCATGTGATTTTCTTTAGACCAGAGCTCGAAGAAGCCTTGTAAAACCCATCACTCTCTTTGGAACTAATTCTCCATGTGCTAAAGACTAACCTGCTGAGTCTATAGAAATTTCCATAACCTATAGAGTCCATAGAAATCACCAGATTCATGCAAAATTAAAAAATGAAAATGGCCTAGCACAACAGGGGCAGAAGGTGACCGATTTTTGGCCTGTTGGGCAAAAAATGGTCAACAGATTGGCGACTCCCAGGGGAAGCATGCCTGCTATGCTTAAAGACCAGTTGCCTTGTAGTCCATTGGGCATGGAGTTAGATGTAGCTTGAACAAAGTTAGCGACAGCCCCAAAAGATCTGAGAATCAAAACATGAAGCTTTTTACCCCACACGCAAAGGGAAACACACAAGGCTAAAAACACTACCTATGCAAACTGCACTTAGGGAAAGCAGGAAAGAAACTGAAAGCAAACTACTATAAACAGCTAACCAGGAATGTTTGCCTCCCTCTTAGATCAAAGGGAAAACTTCTTAAGTCGCCTTCCTGGCAAGAAGACTTATGGTGGCAAACAAATGACTGAAAGAAAAGGAGATTTGGTGACCTGCTCCTCTTTCCTGTCACTTGAGTTGGCTGGTATCTAAGTGGATCAGATTCGAACATGCCTCCAACATACATGTATTCTTCTTGTCCCTAGAGGCTTGTTGAATGTTGGTCCTTCATGCTAGTTCATTTCACCAAGAAATTAGTGGCTGCTGGCTTATCACCATTAGCCCTTTGACATGTATAGCTCCCTTGCAGTGCATCATGGTCCGACCCATTTCCTTCTGCTTCATTACAGACTCTGTCAGACTCATCCTCTGCTTCCTTTTGGCCTTCTTGAAGAAGGGTGACTGTGATGATGCCTGAAATGGACTCACAAAATGATTGCTCATCTCACAAAACATCACCTCTCTGTTCAAAGCTCTCTTCTTCAAGGCTTTCCTCTAGGAAGACAAACCTCTCCTTTTCCTCCTCAAAGGTCCAAATCTCTAGATATTCAAAGATATTCTCTTGATCCTCCTCCAAGATCTAGATTTCTAGGCCTTCAAAGATATTCTCCTGATGAACTGTAGACTAGATCTTCTGCTCCTCACTTGCCTCCTACAGAACTGGTTCCTCCTTGAGAAGGTGTGAAGTGGGAGAACCATGTGGAAGAGGAGGCAGTCCTTGAGCTAGAATCGTATGATTCTCCTCTTTCCCCTTGGTCAACACTTCATCTATATCAGGTGTGGCCTGATAGCTCTCTTGGAGGTGTGTGGATGGGCTGGGTTCAGATAGGTCCATCACACGTTAGCTAAGGAATCTCATTTGGGACTCCAACTCTGTAATTCTCCTGGCTATATCCTCTTGGAAGAGCCTTTCTTGGAGATCATAGGAATCATGGGTAGGAGCAGTTTTATCTTTTTTAAGGTTTTGAGCAAAACCTTTCTTCTCCTCTTTCCTGCCCCATGGTTTCGCTATTTCCCCCCAGGTCAGGAGGTTACCATCAGGGCGAAAGATCTCAGAATTGGAATTTGCCCTTTTGGTTGAAGGGCAACTAGGAGGGCTACTTGGGGAGATGCCATAAAGAGGCTGAGTTTGATCAAAATTATAGGAAGGACGATAAGGTCCATGATTTTGTACAAAATAATTATACATATAAAAGTGATTTCTCAATGGCACCAGGCTGCTTAACAAGCTGATTCAACTCAGAATCGCCATTGGTGTTTGATGCAAAGCCTCCAAAGGTTGGTCGATTGAAGAACATACCAAAAATTCTTCAACTCTTTGGACACAACTTGTCCTAGTTGGTCCCACTGGGCGTGCCAAAAATTGTTGATGCAAAAGATTGCACCCTTAGCAGGAGGCTGAGCTCCTGCCTTCTTCACGCAACAATGGAAACTCCCCTCTTGAATCCTTGAGCTAGAATCATATGATTCTCCTCTTTCCCCTTGGTCAGCACTTCATCTATATCAGGTGTGGCCTGATAGCTCTCTTGGAGGTGTGTGGATGGGCTAGGTTCAGACAGGTCCATCACACGTTGGCTGAGGAATCTCATTTGGGACTCCAACTCTACAATTCTCTTGGCTATATCCTCTTGGAAGAGCCTTTCTTAGAGATCATAGGAATCATGGGTAGGAGCAGTTTTATCTTTTTTAAGGTTTTGAGCAAAACCTTTCTTCTCCTCCTTCCTGCCCCATGATTCCACTATTTCCCCCCAGGTCAGGAGGTTGCCATTAGGGCAAAAGATCTCAGAATTAGAATTTGCCCTTTTGGTTGAAGGGCAACTAGGAGGGCTGCTTGGGGAGATGCCATAAAGAGGCTGAGTCTTATCAAAATTATAGGAAGGATGATAAGGTCCATGATTTTGTGTAAAAGAATTATACATATAAAAGTGATTTCTCAATGGCACTAGGCTGCTTAACCAGCTGATTCAACTTAGAGTTGCCATTGGTGTTTGATGCAAAGCCTCTAAAGGCTGGTCGATTGAAGAACACACCAAAAATTCTTCAACTCTTTGGACACAACTTATCCTAGTTGGTCCCATCGGGCGTGCTAGAAACTGTTGACGCAAAAGATTGCACCCTTGGCAAGAGGCTGAGCTCCTGCCTTCTTCACACAACAATGGAAACTCCCCTCTCACCTGTGGGACTGGTGAAGCTGGAGGGGAGAGTCTCTAGATAAGGGATAGCTCCCTCTGATGTATCATTTAGGCCCTGGTTTCTCCTACTGATAACAAATAAAATTAAAAAAAGGGGGGATGAAAAGGGAGAAGGAGATGCTAAAAACAAAGCCTAAGCCTAAAAAAAGAAAAGGTGATACACCAAAAAAATGTGACCCACTCAGGCCCGAACATACACTTTTCACCAAAAGAAGTGCCTATACACTTCATCCATCATGAGAGAACCTTCTGCATCAGTGGGTCAAGGGTCCGTGGAGATACAAGGAGGGAATAACTACTAGAGGCGTTCTAAGACACACTGCAACAACCTATCCACTTCACCTATACTCCTCTAGGGACACTTCTGATAGACCTGTAAAAGGAAAAATCAAAAATGCACTAGACATGCTGAAATCATTCTCTAGAAGCATTAAGAAAATGACTTAATACAGAATCAAGGCATAGACACATACTAAAGATGCAAAACTCAGAATGGAGGTAAAAATGCTATGTTTCGATTCAAGGTAAATTTTTGGCAGAGCTGTGCCTTACAAGCCTGAGATATTTTTGGGCAGAGTTTTGCCTTAAGGCTGAGAGCGGATCCCTTTCAAGAATGAGAAGTTTATAATTTATAGAAAGAGGAAGAGAATTTGGCGCTTCCTAGGAAATATTTTGGCACTCATTTTCTGTCAGTGGCTCATGTGTCTTACGAGCATTGGGAAGAGCAAGCCACTCAAAACATCAATGAGCTACACCCTTTGTCTGCTTGTAAGGCCACTTCTTCAAGGTGATTACATGGTTTGTCTACTCATAAATGCAAAATGAAGAAAACTAGTTGCACAGCTAGCTGTTTGCACCTCCTAATGGTCAATTCACAAGCACTGTATCATCTATCAAAATAACTTCTTCAATTAGCACTTCCCTTCACCACTTGGACTATCTGCCTGCTCCATGCTCTTGGCACTTTTGTCTTTTCCCTACCTTGTCTCTTCTACTTTTTCAGCGCTTGGGGGCGATCTTCTGGTAGGTCGCTACGTTCCTTGGGTTATTTTCATGATTAGCGCTTGGGTGTTTAAAAACAATAGCCTTTTTGTTGGCTTGAATTTGACGGCTTTCGAGACATCACCGTCCTCGGCAAAAGTCATCAGGTCCTTTTTTAGTAACTTTTTTCTTTTGTGGGTTTTCTATTTTGGGCCTTTTCCCGTAGACAAAAAGTCCATAGGAATTGGCCGCTCTTTTTCTTTTCTATCGAGATCTTTGAAAGCTCTCTCTACCCTCTGCAAGGGCTTCTAGACTTGAATTGCCCTCCACAAGGGCTTCTAGACCTTTAGCTGTGTCCTTTGGCTGTAGGGCATACCCTTGAACCAAGCCATTGAACCAACCCATTGAACCAAAATTGGTTCAATGGTTCAACCATTGCGCGTCGATGCCGTTGAACCAAGCCTTCGGACTAAAATCAATGAGCTCTATGCTGAGCTTGGAGCATTGAACCAAGGCCTAAAAATGAAATGATGAACTGCCGATTGAACCAGGGGTTGAACCAAATGATTGGACTGGTTCATTGGTTCAACCATGCTGACTTTTCTTGTGATTTTATTCAGACCAGAGCCCAAAGAAGCCTTGTAAAACCCAGCACTCTCTCTGGAACTGATTCTCCATGTGCCCAAGACTAACTTTCTGAGTCCGTAGAAATCACTGGAACCTACAGAGTTCATAGAAATTGCCAGATTCGTGCAAAATTGAAAAATGAAAATGGCCTAGCACAGCAGGGGCAGAAGGTGACCGATTTTTGGCCTGTTGGGCAAAAAATGGTCAAGTAAAAAGCAATTTTTTTTTGAAATCATGTAATAGGATTTTAGATAATGTAGATCAGGCATAATCTAGTGAGTGAGGAGTATTTATATTTATAAGGATTCTTTGAGCTTGAACGTTAGATAAATGAGCCTAGACCCAACATTGTAAAGCAGACAGAGGATATGTAGTAAAATTTAAATATTTAGGAGTAGGAAGGGGAAATGGAACTGAGAGAATTTATTCTAGAAGGGAAAAAGAATATATATCAATAACCAGTATGAAAATTAGTGGAAAACATTGGTACATACTCTTTACCAAAACTAACAACCATAGGTGACTACTAGACACAACAATAAATTTTAGAAGGGGTCCAATTATTGTAAGATCACCAAAATGTATTCCCCATGAGGTTTTTCATAAGTCAATGGTTTAGACCCTTCATTGGGGGAGATGCACATAGAAATCAAAGAGTGTGCATGGTCTATCAAGAAACATCCATACAAAATAAATCCTAATATGAAACTCAAATTCAAAGATGAAATTAATCAAATGCAGGAAGCAGGAAGCAGGAAGCAAGAATAATCTACCTAGTAGAAAAAGTATATTGGGTAAGTCTGATGGTGGTTCAACCCAAGAAGTCAAGAGAGATCAGGAAATGTGGAGACTACATGGAATTGAACGATACATGGGCTAATGATCTATTGTCAATTCATTTCATAGATGAAGTTGTTGAGTCGATCAGAGGACATGAAGTATCCTCATTCACAAATGGTTTTAGTGAATGTAATCATATTCTGATCATAGTAGAAAACCGAAAAAATACCATTATTATAACAAAATGGGGTTCATTTGTGTATAAGGTAATACCTTTTGGTCTGAAAAATACCCATGTTGTTTTCCCTATAGTTGTAGTCACTGCATTTAAGGAATTTGAACATAATTTCCAAGAGGTTTAGCTAGATGATATGGATGTGTTATCATTATTCAAAGACCACCTTTCCAAGTTGTGATTAATGTTGGAAATATGTCAAGATCTGTGAATTATTATGTATTTGAATAAGTATTTATTTTTTACTCTTTTTTGGTGTTCTCTTGGGATATGTAGTATGTAATAATGGTATTATGGTTGATGAAGCCAAAATCACAGTCATTGTAGAATTGCCACCTTCTATAATTTCCATTGAAATGTGATCATTTCTAAGACACATTAGGTGCTATCATAATTTAATTAGGGGGTATGCAATTATATCCACTCCATTGAAAAATATACTACATAATGATATAAGGTTTTAATCGACCATGAAACTTCAAGTAGTATTCATAGATTTAAAGTAGATATTAGTAATAGCCATAATAGTGGTGTTTCTAGACTAGAGTAAGCCATTTCAAATCCATGTAGATGCTTCAAGAATCATATTAGGTGTTGTGTTGGCTCAACCTAGAGATGGGGGTTTGTGTCACCCCATTCATTTCACAAGAAGGAAGCTTTCAATGATTGAGAATAACTACACTACTACCAAATGATAAGGTTTAGATATGGTGTTTGTGCCACATAAATTAAAGCATTATCTTTTAGCTACACCATTTTAAATATTTACAAACCATCAAGTTCTATGATATTTCGTGAGTAAACCATGCTAAGAGAATGGATATCTAGATGGTTAATGTTATTTCAATAATTTCAGTTTAAGATCAATGTTAATCCAAGAAGATAAAACATATAATTGGATCATCTTAGTCACATAATAAATGGTGAAGAACTAGAAGAATTATAGGATGAGTCACCAGATGCTCATCTCTTTAGAGTATTTGTGATCCCAAGAATATGGAAGACATAGTTAAATTTATATAATAAGGGGTTTTTCATGCTCGCTATGTAGAGAAAGATAAAAATTAGTTAATTTCAAGAGCATTTCCATTCATTATTATAAATGGGCTTCTTTACTATATGGGTAAGGGTGATATGCTATGTAGAGTAGACTTGGGTCATGTGAGACTACAATTGTTAGAAGAAGCACATAAAAGAGTCATAGGATGAAATTTCATAAGATAATATACTATAAGAAATATAATACAAAGTGGTATATGGTGGAATACTCTATTTTAGGATGCACACAAAGTCACAAAACACTATAATGTTTTTCAACAAATAGGAAGGCCGAACCAAAGGGATGAAATGCCTCTAAACACAATGCTAGTAGTGCAACCATTTGAACAATGGAGAATTTATTTTGTACGGCCTATTAATCTACCTAGAAAACATATTCATGCCAGATATATAATCATTATAATGGATTAATTCAAAAAATGGGCATAATTTGTTGTGAGACAAACTTTCAGTGTTAAAGATGCAACCATTTTTTGGTATGAGAACATCATAACTAGGTTTGGATGTCCTATAAATCTATTCATCAACATATGAATGGACTTCCTAAATTATGCCATTAAGACTCTCACTAATGAATTCATGATATCATACTATAAAATCATGACTTATCATCCACAAGCCAATGAATAGGGAAAAACATCAAACAAATTTATTGACAAGATGTTTACCAAAATATGTAATGTGTAGATATATTACTAATAGGATCAAATCAAATTACTATGATCCTATGGGCATATAGGACTAGTTATAAATGTGTGATATGATTCACTCCGTTTAAGCTAGCCAATGGCATGGAAGTAGTGATGCCAATTGAACACATAGTTCCTAGTGTATGAATTGAATTGACAATGTGACTAGGAGATAAAGACTCATTTTGGGCAAGATTATTGGATTTAACTCACATGGAAGAGAATAGAAAAAGATCAAGTTGGACATAGGAAATAAAAAAACTCAACATGGATGGCCTAATTGCAACCTATGATCAAAATAATATTACCCATAACAAACAATGCTATTATACTATATCAGATTTAGAACACACCTAAGGAAGTTGCACATTTGGTGGAAAGGACCATATTTTATATATAAATTATCACAATAAGGAACTATTGTGCTTAGGGACCTTTTAGGAACCATCCTTTTGGGGTGAGTAAATGACATTAGGGCTTAAGCCTTACTACCAGTGATATCTATAAATCTCATGCTAAAAATAGAGTGGGTGTTGAATAGTACCATATAGTTAGGGGTTTAGTTTATTTTAATTTTTTTGTATTTTTGTAATTTTTTAGTGTAGTTATGTATAGTGTGATCTCTATATCGTAAACATTCAAAATTGACTCTAAAATTCAAAGTCATAGATCAAGGAAGAAACATAACAATGAAAAGATACAAACCATTAAACAAAATAAGTCTTGGAATGAGGTGCTAACAAAAAGGTATGAAATATATATATCAAATGATAACTACCAATGTGCTTAATGACAAAGCACTCCAAATATTGCATCATTCCCAAAACATATCGATGTGTTAGACTTAGGTAATGCACAATAAAATAAATTATTTAGAAGAGAAAAAGTAGCGTGTCATGTCACCAAATGTCATCAGATGAATCAATTAACCTTTCCATCAAAACACTAAGGTCACATCATAAAAAATGATGGCATTCAAAAAGATAAATCATAATGATGTGAAAATAATTTAACAAATTCAAAGCAAAGTGTCAGATGGGTGGGGTGATAGAAATATATATAAATAAGGGAATACAGATCTAAACACATTTTAAATTCATAGAGAATAATAACCTTATGTGAATTGAGATTTAGTTGTCTACCTAAGCACATATCTATCTACATAACCACCACAAAACAAAAAATTTGATAGGTCTCAAGTTCTCATCCCTTTGACTGAATCGCAGAAGGAAGAGATAGGGATTGGGTTTGCACTAAAAAAAATCAGCACCAAGACCCTAACCTCTTTTAATTAATTGATACTATATAAGTATTTTTAGGTGCAATATGGATTAACTATGGAAATTCAAACTCAAACATCAAACTACCTAGTTAAATTCTAGAGCCATTATAACCACAATGCAAATGGATGAACATAATTTAAAACCAACACTATGATCCTAAAGATAAATTCCCTACACCATTGTTAAACAGATGCAAAATGAAAGAATTAGATTTACCTTAGAATCCGATTGGAAATTATGATGGCATGATTCAAGGATTGTTGATGAAGGGTTGGATGATTCAATGACTAGTTAGACATGGATTCCTCACTTGATTTTTTGTTGCTAATTTGACATGGATTTACTAGATGACTAATAAGATATCTCCAATGGAGGAATGAAGTTGTTTAAATATAATAAGGAGGCAAGGATCAATGGTTTAGATTCAAATTTAGTTTGGGGAGATCAAGGGTTGAGAATTATCCAAGGAATTTAAAATTCCTTGGAAGCCTCTAGATTTGGAGGCTTCTAGAAAGAAGGGGTGAGAATAGGGAGGATTCTAGAATCCTCTTAAGGGTTAATTAGGTTCAAAAGGTGATTAGATATGGACTAGGTGGGTGATTACGGACTAGGGGAGTAGGAGAGCTTAGGAGTGGGCTAGTATAGGTGGGTAGGTGGGTCATGGAAATTTAAAATTCACAAATAATAGATAAGTGGGGATTAGGATAAGATAAGAGATGATTAGGGGAATTATTGAAGAAGTGGGATAGGACTATAGTTATTAAATGAATAAGAATGAAGGTGGATATTAGTTAAATGATTATGAAGGGGGGATAAATTAGAATAAATGAGATAAATGGAATTAGTGTCGACTAATAGGAAAATTAGTGACATTAAACGAATCGAATGGATTTGGGTGCATACAGATACAACTCAAACTAATTTTTTATCTCAATCAAATATTGTGGGATTACATCCAAGAGCCATATCCATATTAGATGGTTACGAGCATCAGATGCAAAACTTTTGATCAAGCTCCCCACTTTTGGCCAATTAGATGAAGTGATGATGACTCTCTTGAGTCATTAAAACAAAGGTGCAATACATTTTTAAAAGGATGTTAATCATTCTACACTTCCTACTTGGTGTAGCTTGCTATATGGGTCATGAGTGGGAGCTTAGCTTCCATCTAGGTGAATCCAATAGCTTGATTAGATCAATTATTTTCTTTTTGGCTATAGAAAAATTATATGACATCTTAGGCCAGATAATTAGTAAATTATCCTGGACCATCATCGATCTATTCTCTAGTTGGTTGAGTGGTTTGATGCCCCCATATATATATATATATATAGGGAGGGGGTCCAATTTTATTACTATCTATCGAGTCAACCTCTATATTTATATGATGTATCACATCTATAATCCTATCTATCGCGTACCAATAATATCTATTTTGGGAGTGGGACTCTAGATCAAGAGAGAGAAGCTTCATATCACATCTATAATCCTATCAATCAAGTCCCAATATAAATATAAAAGTGTGTTGATTTCAAGTCAGTAGCTCTAGTGTCCCTAACAGTCTAGTCTATATGGAGAGTCATCCCATATAACCTATATATCTATCTGGGGCTAGTATAGTGGTTACCATTCATATCAATGAAAACACAATGGTGTAAACAAAAGGGATTATATCAAGAGGGAAGTCCTTGGCACAGTAAAAAACTAAGAGACCTCCCATCAATTTGGACGTCAAGGAGAAATAATCATGAGCCTCCCAAGGAATCCCAATTTATTTAGTGGGTAATTCCATAGTGAAGTTCTTAACTGAATGAATCACCAAGTGATATTAACAAACAATGAAAAGTTATAGACCAATAACCAAGGGGGTCATAAACATAATATATCTCATGATATGGCTCAAAATTACTTTAATTGGATAGATTTCTTGGTCACAAATTTAACAACCAATATCATGAAGGTTTTTACCACAACATCGTAGACCTTCCAATACCATATTTTGGTATTACTCTGGTGCTCTATATAATAGAAATCCCTTTATAGCCCTATCGCACTTGAGGTAGGCTATTGACCTACCACCACTTTTGTTAATATTACATGGATTAGAATGGGTAAATACTATGTGCAACTTGGATGTTTCAACCAATGTTGATTAGAAATATAGGGACTCATTACCTTGCACCCTCAAGTACCTACTGATGTTTTGTGATACCTAGGACTACTTGCCACTGTCACCAAAATTCATGATGGGGTTTAAATCAAAATCCAAAAGCTTATAAAGTAATCAATCACATTGCTATCCTTATTCATTATTATGTTGGATGCACAAAACCAATTATTGAAGAAGAAAGTTATGGTCACAGGATTAGTGCCACCACTACAATTTATGTCTCTCAACATAGATCAATATTTTCCACAACAACTAGGGGAAGCACAAGAACAAATATAGTTAAAACCTGAACCATTTATGTCATCACCATATCTAGGTTCATGTAAGAGAAAATCTCTAGCTCATAGAGCATCGTTACTAGCTAAGAAGCAGACTCGTATCATAAACCCATTGTTGACTGATAATTGCATGCCCAAGATCATTGTCAAGTATGAATTGAAAAAATTGGAAGTAACGATGCAAGAATTATATCTCTATAATGGAGTAAATAATCAAATACATATACGAACAAAAGGAAGAGAAAGATTTATTTTTCTAAAAAATAGTGTGTACATACTAGTTGAAAAATAATGTCCAGGATGTAATTTTGGTCCAGATCAGTACACCTTCTCAGTATATCATTGTGGACACATACACAAAGAGGAAGAAAGCAAGTGTATAACAACATAAATTTTGTAAGGGCCGTCAGACATAGGATTATCAACTAAAATGATGACAATAATGTAGATAGTCAAAACATAAATGATGACAGAGCAAACAACATATAAATAGAGTCCTCAACATCCATTAATGCATAGATTATGCACTTAGCGAACTATGAGGGTATCCCATAATTATGTGGCTTGTTTCAGAGTAGTGTCAAGAACTTGGTTATATTCTTTGAGGATTTCATTATGTTTCAGCCTTCCAGTGTTGACCTTATGCTCATAGTAAGATTTATAATTCACCTAGAATGTTCTTGCATCACCCTTAACTCTATATTACTCACAATACTAACTTACATCATGTGTCTTCTTAGGTGGAAAATTAATCATGTTGGAGTCAAGTAGGTTATTCAAAATTGTGCATGAACTATCAAAAGAATTAGTAAATTACTTACATTCTTTATGAGAAGGCACAAGGTTTATTTGTGTTTGCTCTATAATATTGAAAAATCTAGTAGTATCATTCATTTGTAGCATGTGTTTAATTTTTGAAACATTGAGTCTTTAAGTATTGTGGATGTCATAAATTTGTAAATATTATGTATCATATGTAATCACATGGGTGTGTAAGAGCTCAAACTCAAGTGTCTTAATCTCACAACAAAGTTTATTAAAAGATGGTTATTCATTGAAAAATAATTTCTTTGAGAGGTGGTATAATATGTTTACTAAATATGTGGTTTTTTCAAAAATATTATGGTTAGTAAAGCAACCAATGAATATTATCTCTAAATTGAAGCACACAATCATGAATATTCTCATTCAAAACTTCTTTGATAAATGGTACATGCTCAAAAGTAGCTTTTGGTCCCTATTGATGGTTAAAATTGAGCTTGTTTCTAACACCAACAATGGGAAGTTTCAAGATGTGGGACTTGCGACTTGAAACAACCTCCAAATTTTTAAGAAGCTGGTCTCTTCTTTATATCAAGCGTATACTGGGAAAAGGGATAGGAATTTTAACAGAAACACAAATGCAAGAAAGAAAATCTAACTATGGCAATGCGCGTGAATGTAATTTGACCCTTAATTCTGAGCACAGTGAGACTATATGTAAGATTCAATTAAATTTAAGAGCAAACAAGGCATGATCAATGTAAAAGATGAAAATAATAGAAACAGAGGCTCACAGCTTAGACTACTTTTGCAGTGACACAAAAAATATCAACAAAGGCACGGGATTTAATCTTATTTTTAATTCTCCAGTCACATAAGAGGCACAAAAACATGCACAATTATATAAACTTTCCAACTCAAGAAAATAGAACAAAGGCAAATGATATTCCTAATCACAGCTCTAGAAAGTCTAAAACCCTTGACAACACAGCTTAGACTACTTTTGCAATGACACAGAAAATATCAACAAAGGCACATGATTTAGTCATTCTTATTAATTCTCCAGTCACATAAGAGGCATAGAAACATGCACAGTTACATAAAATTTCCATCTTAAGAAAATAGAACAAAGGCAAATGATATTCCTAATCACATCTCTAGAAAGTCTAAAACTCTTGACAATAATTCTCTTAGAAAAATCTCTCTAAGTATCTCATCTTTTTTTTTGGTGATCTCTGCACCCTTATTTATAGCCTTGGATTCACTCCGGATTGTCTGTGTGTTACCAATCTAATGGCCCAATTGAAATCTAACTGAACTAGAAGTGTTTAATAGAAGATATTTCTTAATCACAACGCTCTGTCTTCTAGCAGTTGATTGGCTGAAATAGATCGTAGGATGCTCCCTTCTATTAAACGAAAGAGGACACTTATTTGATTCCCCTTTTCCTCTTGAAAACCTTCTCTTTATTTAGGATGCACCAGAAAATGACACCTGACATGTTTTGCATCACTTATCGAAGACACACGACACTTTTCATATAACTTATACTCTTTTTGTGTCTTTGCTCAGGAGTGTTCCACCTTTGACACCTGTCGCAATCCGATTCTTCCAAACTTTAAAAACTTAACAAAAAATAAGACCCACATCGTTTCTCACCCAAGCATATTTAAAAAGGGCATAGGGATAGGTGGAGATTTCTGCTTGCCTCAACAAAGGACACGTGGCAATCTTTGCTTTACTTAACTAGGGATATGTGGCAATCTCCACTACTTTTAGCCACCTTTTGAGAAACCTACAAAAAGTGACACATGCTGATTTCTGCATCACTCTATTTATATTATAGAAACAATCGGGCCTCATTTCGTATTTACATGGACAACGACACTTGGTGGCTTCTGCTTGCTTCAAAAACAAAACATGAGACCCACCACAGTCTTTACTATATTGGTGAAACAAAATGAAGAAAATTTAGAGGTTGACACGTGGTGGCTTCTGCTCTCTTCAACTGGGATACGTGGCATCTTCCATCACTTTTAGAAAAGCAAATTGAAACCTTTCATGATTACCACTTGGTGCCCTTCGCCTTATCATGACTCTTAGCTTGTTGAAACCTTCTGCTCAAAAGAGATTTGGAATGTGAATGCCGATATGAAATGCGGATGCTGACACTTGTCACGTTCTACTGAGTTACTATGAGATACGTGGCAATCTCTGCTTTGCTTATAAAAATTGTAAAAGGTGCCTTGATTGATGACACTTGGCACCTTTCGCCTGACTTCAACACTTAGACAAAAATGAATCAAAAAGAAATTAGAGCCTGCGCTCTGTTTCAAAACTTTGCCATCTCGAACCAAAGTATGCAGGAACAAAATTTTACAGCGTGCAAATAAAAATCAGAATGAAACGTAGAGTATTTTTTACTCTACAGTTATTGGTGACCCCAAGGACTTTTGAGCTTGCTCAAAAAGAAACCACAACTCCCACTAGATCAAAATTTCAAAATTATAGCTTCAGCAATGTTGTTTGGTAGGTGGACCACTCATCATCAGATAACCCCTATTTATTTTGCAATTCATTAACGGTTAAATCAAGGTTAATAATATCCTTGTGTGAAAAATTCTACAAAATCTGAACCGTAGCCTTCAATTTGAATTCAAGTTGGGAAACAAGAATCAAAATAGTTTCTATTTCAGGGACTGATGAATCATCCCTTAAATCCTAAAAAATTGTCTGATCATTGTGTTTGGCCAATAGTAAAGGTTCAATTTCATCAACCATTAGCACCATGTTGTCATCAGGAAATGGAGAAGGAAGACCTAATTGCACTAAATCTTCAATGTGTTGTTTCATTTCACTGATTCCTTCTTTCATGACATCTAGAAGCTCTCTGCAATTGATGGCTACAGAATTACAACTGAGAACCTCATTCACTCTCTTAGCAGTGACCATTATGTTCTCAATTCCTAATACTGACAACATTCCATCCATTGCATCATAAAGCTTTTGCAACAACATTTCAGAGTCCAAAACTCTTTCAAAAACTATAGCTAGAGTGTTTGAAACTGAATTCTCCACCTTTCCGCACAATTTTTGTGCATTTAGCAAGAAGGTGAGAGAAAACCTGAGCTAAATAATCTTTGAAGAGATTCTCTTCCACATGGATTCATATAGCTCCTTTAATAGACTTAACACTCCAACATTCTTTGGCCTATTGGCCAGCTCCAGTGTCAATTGTGCTGCTCTCTGTTGCTCGGCTTGAAATTGGGCTTGTATGGCTGTGGTATTATTCTATTTGGCCAATAGCTTTTGTTGCAATTGAGTAATCTAAAACAGGTGTTCCTTGCATTTTTCTTGCAATGCTGCTTTTTCCCACCTTAGGGTTGTCACCACATCCTTTACCTACATTAGCCCTGCTTTTAAGTAATCATTTTGGGCCTAGGCTGCCCAGTGAGTCTGAAGAGAAACAGTATCTTGAAACTGTTTATTCAGATTCTCTATCTCATTGTCTTTTCTATTGATTTATGTGGTCAAATTGCTACATTTTGTCTTTTCCTTGGCTAAATTGGCCTCCATCTTCTATAGCCTCCTTGATGTCTTCAAGTAGTCTTCAGCAACTACAGAAGTGGATTCAGTTAGCAGCTCAATTTTGTCTTGTGCCCTGAATAGGGACATATCTATGGCCACTGCATTCATTGTGTAGTCTTTCGACTGCATCTACTCAGTTGGCTTGATTACATTTGGTGACAAATGAGTCACCATCAATTGCTGCTAAATTGGGTCAAATTGTGACTGCAGATGGGGTGTAGCCAAGGCATTTTCCTTGATCTTCTTTTTCTTTCTTCGGGCTTCCCTTACCTTCTTAGTAGCATCTGCTTGGGTTTGGAAGGTAGAAGGAGAGGCAATGTGCCCACCCACAAAGGGATGTCCCTGTGGCAAACCATATTGAATAGCCAATTGTTGGCTATGGGCAATCTAAGGGGAAAGTTTCTTGAGAATAGAGGGGAAAAAATGAGGTAATGTTAAAGCTTGAGTTGGCATAGATGGGGCGAAGTGAGAAATGAGAATTGGAAGATATTCAATGTATTGAGAAATTTTCAAAATTTTGAGCTGCTGACTACGTGTTCAAAGAACACTTATTTAAAAGAAAAGTGAGAAAGCAAAATGAGAAAATAAAGTAACAAAGAAAAGGAAACTATCTAACTATGATATAACTAACCGGGTATATTTGCCTACCTCTCGGATCAAAGGGAAGATTTCTGAAGTATCCTTTATGACACGGAAACTTATGATGCCAAACAAGTGATTGAATGGTATGAAACTCTAATGACTTGCTCTTCTTGTTTGCCACCTTAATTTGCCTGCATCCAAATGAATCAGAGTCAAACTTGTCCCCAACATATATATACTCTTCTTGTTCTTTAAAGCTTATTGAATGTTGATTCTTTATGCTGTTGTGTCTCATCAAGAACTCAATGTCTGTTGGCTCTCCACACTGTGTCTTTTGATATACATCATTTTTTAGCTTATCTCCTTCTGCCTCATGCTCGGGTTTCATTTCATGATCATCCTCTTTAATGACTTCAAAAATATCATCTTCAAATTTACCAACTTTTTGAAAGGATAAGCCTGATAGTTTACAACAATTTTATGTATTTATTTGAGTCCCAATGCTGCCTTCTCCACCTGAAGCCAACTCACAACCTTCTTGAAGAATAGTGTAACTTGCCCCAATGACTTCAAACAAGTCATTCAAAACACGATCATAAATTATCTCTTTTTCATCAAAGATAGAGGCAAAATCCTGTGACTTGTCCTCTGGTTCATCAAAGGGTGTACCTATGGTGACTTCTTCTTGATTTGCACTCATGAAATCTTCCTGACTAGCCATGAACTGAGTATACTCCTCTTTACTTGCTTCCTCCAAAATATATTCCTCTTTGAAAAGGGATGAAGAAGAAGACTAATGGTTATACATATGCAGAAGAGGAGATAATTCTTGAGCTAGAATCGAATGATTCTCTTCTTTCCATTTGTCCATCACTTCATCTATATCAAATGTAGCTTGATAGCTCTCTTGGAGGGGTGTAGATGGGGTGTGTTCAAATGTAGGATCTTCTACTTGATTATCACCATGAGTAAGAGTAGCCTCGACTTCTTCAAGGTTTTAAGCAAAACTTTTCTCTTCTTCCCTTCTATCCCATGATTCCATTGTTTGTTTCCAACTCATGACTTTAGGTCTAGAACTTTTCTCTTGGAAAGAGTCAAAAAATTTATCTTCTTCAAGGTTTTCAATTGGTTCATGATTTTCTTTCTTCCAACTTGGAATCTTGTCATCATGCTAAAGGGCCTGAGGATTGGTATAAGAGGTATCTTTTGGCGTAGGCTCCTTTCTAAGGTTTGAAAGCTCTATCTCTCTTTCACTAAGCAATCTCATTTTTTCCTCTAATTCCTCAATTTGCTTAGCTAGATTTTATTGAAAGAGTCTTTCTTGGAGCTCATAGGAATCATCAGATAAATGGGGAGTGCATGAAGGTTGCCATGAAAAAAAAAAAAAAAATTGAGGAAGGGTGGGAGAGACTTGAAAGGGACTAGCCTCATTTTGTATCTCACACTCTTGGACAATGTCTTTCTCCTTCTTTCTGCCCCATGATTCCATTGTTTGTTCCCAACTCATGACCTTAGGTCTAGAACTTTTCTCTTGGGAAGACGGGGTTGCAAGGTGAAGGGGAAGTGAGGGTTTGGATTCCAATTCCCTTGCTGCCAACATAGATTGTTGTTTTTGAAGATTTACCAATTCAATCTGTTTATCAAGATTGGCCTTAAATGCCAGATTTACTGTTTCAGAACTTTCCTCAACATGATTGGGAAAAGAACCATGACAAGCTTGACTTGGCTCTTGAGCAAGGGTTGAGTATGTCTGATATGAAACTTGGGGCAGCGGATATGTAGGTTTATAGACTTGGTAAGGCTGCCTCTCATGAATACTCAGCTTCTCTTCTAAAGATACAATTAATCCACTCACATCCAACATCTCATATGTAAGCCTTTGCCAATTTGCTCTTTCAATGGGAGCCCATTCACTTTTAACCAGATCTACTGCATTTCTTAATTGATGGATGACATGATTAGGAATTTCTTGGCTGCATCCCCTTCTGTTGTCAAGCTCTAATACATGTTTTTTATATCCCAACAATGCTTGTTTGAAGGTGGAAATGAGATTAGGTTGAGTATGAGATGTAACATATTGGGAAGACTGGGTATAAGACTGATATAGCTCATGACAGGGCTGAGGCTTGTCATATTGGACCTGTGAAGGGCAAAACTCATAACCATATGCATCCTTGTTGCTTGATGTGATTCCATGAGTAACCTGATTTTGATTAAAAATATATGAAGGGGCATAAGACCCATAGCTCTGAGTAACAGAATTATACATACCAAACAGTGATTTCTTCTTGACTTTGATTCTTTGAGGTAATCAGTGATGATAGAAGATTTAATCTTGTTATTGATCCACAACTCTGACTCCTTGTAGCTCTCTGGTTCATACAGTCTTGAAAGAAACTTCAAGATGGTGTCCCATCGGGCATGCCAAAAATTGTTGATGGTTAAAATTGCGCTTATTTCTAACACCAACAATGGGAAGTTTCAAGATGTGGGACTTGCGACTTGAAACAACCTCCAAAATTTTAAGAAGCTGGTCTCTTCTTTATATCAAGCGTATACTAGGAAAAGGGATAGGAATTTTAACAGAAACACAAATGCAAGAAAGAAAATTTAACTATGGCGATGTGCCTTAATGTAATTTGACCCTTAATTCTGAGCACAATGAGAATATATGTAAGATTTAATTACATTTAAGAGCAAATAAGGCATGATCAATGTAAAAGATGAAAATAATAGAAACAGAGGCTCATAGCTTAGACTACTTTTACAGTGACACAGAAAATATCAACAAAGGCACATGATTCAATCTTCTTATTAATTCTCCAATCACATAAGAGGCACAAAAACATGCAAAGTTATATAAACTTTCCAACTCAAGAAAATAGAACAAAGGCAAATGATATTTCTAATCACAGCTCTAAAAAGTCTAAAACCCTTGAAAACACATCGTAGACTACTTTTGTAATGACCCAGAAAATATCAACAAAGGCACAGGAGTCAGTCTTCTTATTAATTCTCTAGTCACATAAGAGGCACAGAAACATGCATAGTTACATAAACTTTTCAAATTAAGAAAATAGAACAAAGGCAAATGATATTCCTAATCACAGCTCTAGAAAGTCTGAAACTCTTGACAATAATTCTCTTAGAAAAATCTCTCTAAGTATTTCATCTTTTTTTTTGGTGATCTCTGCACCCTTATTTATAGCCTTGGATTCACTCTGAATTGTCTGTGTGTTCCTAATCTAACAACCCAACTGAAATCTAACCAAACTGGAAGTGTCTAACATAAGATATTTCTTAATCATAACACTCTGTCTTCTGGTAGTTCATTGGCTGAAACAGATCATAAGACGCTCCCTTATATTAAAGAGAAGAGGACACTTAGATGATTCCCCTTTTCCTCTTGAAAACCTTCTCTTTATTTAGGATGCACTAGAAAATGACACCTGGCATGTTCCGCAACACTTACCGAAGACACATGGCACTTTTTGCATAACTTATACTCTTTTTGTGTCTTTGCTCAGGAGTGTTCTGCCTTTGACACCTATCACAATACGCTTCTTCCAAACTTTAAAAACTTAACAGAAAATAAGACCCACAACGTTTCTTGCCTGAGAAACTTTAAAAAGAGCATAGGGACAGGTGGCAATTTCTGCTTGCCTCAACAAAAGACACATGGCAATCTCTGCTTTACTTAACTAAGGATATGTGACAATCTCTACTGCTTTTAGCCAACTTTTGAGAAACCTGTGGAAAGTGACACATGCTAGTTTCTATGTCGCTCTATTTATATTATAGAAATAATTGAGCCTCATTTCATATTTATATAGACAACAACACTTGGTGGCTTCCGCTTCCTAAGACCCACCACAGTCTTCATGTTAGGTTGTGGAGCTAAAAGCTTCACTAATGCAAACATGGAGGAGGTTGCTGAGTTGCAGAGCAATCGACGTCGATCTGATCAACTGACATCAGTCATATCCAATGTGTAGAGCAATTGACATCGATCAGGGATCAACCAATGTCAATCATCTCTAGGCAGACAAGGACTGACGTCGGTCACCTGTGCGGTTCCAGAACTGCAAGTTGACGAACAATTAGTTTAACGAACCAGTTGTTTGCATGTAAAAGACTAATTTTAGTCTTAGAGCTGTGGTTCTAATTATTGTAATTGGATGTCTAATTATTGTTTACATGGGATCTATTTAAGAGACCCATGGGCTGTATTGTAAAGTGTGCTAGATAGAGAGAGCAAAGTTGGCTCCTCATAGTGCCATAGTGCCAAGTGTGTAAGATCAGGTAGATCTGCAGGTTGTCCAAGATCTGGTAGAAGATCCATAGGGGTGTTGATTGGAAGACAAGGGTTCTTACGAGTATGTAAGATCTAGGTCGGTAGGTGTGCAAGGCCAGGTTGATCTGCGGTATAGCAAGATCAGAAGAGATCTACATGGTAAGTAAGGTCGATTGATCTGCAGGTGTGTGTGTGTGTGCGAGATCTAGATTTGTAGGTGTGCAAAACCAAGTTGATCTATAGGTGTTTAAGATTAGGGAGGTTAACAACACAATAGGTAGCAAGACCAGGTGATATCTACTTGGAGTACGTGGTGTACTCAAACTTAGAGTATGTGTGTACTTGGTGGTACTGGCAGTATTGATACTGACTGGTTGAAACAACAACTCTATGTTTGAGTTGATTGTTTGTAGTTGAGAGATTGAGCTCTTGAGGGAAAATATCTGTATGCCCTAGAGGTGTGGGAAGCCCTAGAGGTGTGGAAAGAAGAGTGTGGCATCTTATTTATTGTATTTCTTTCTGGATAAGTATTAATACAATTGGGTATTGTCTCTCATATTCTATGTTGTTTTTGATTTTTAGTTACTTATTACTTCTGGTTAAATTTCGTGTTTAGTTGCTTATACAAAGGTAATCAATTGTGCTCCCAGGTCCTAACAAAGTGGTATCAGAGTGAGGTTGCAGGTTCATCAGAGCCTGGTTCGGAGCAAGTTAGTGTTTGATTATAAGTCACTCTCAGGGGTTTCTAATTGAGTGGGAGTATAGCAATGGTAGAAGAAAGTACACTAAGAATGGAAGAATTCAAAGGCACGAATGATCAATTATGGAATTATGGAAAGAAAGAGAAGGAAAAGAAAGATTGTTGGTTAGTAGCAGATCAGCATGAAGGAAATAAAGAAGCAAGTATTGTTGCAGGTATTGATGCACGGGATGCTCTTATATGTTCCTTGGATAAAGTAGAATCTTGGTTTATAGATTTTGTTGCCTCTTTCCATGCAGCCCCAAATAGAGTATTTTTCCATGTTAAGGTCCATGGAGACTTTGGAAAGATTTATTTAGGGGTTGGTGAGCCTTTTCAAATTGTTGGCAAGGGGAAGTGCGGCTGAAATTGCAGACGGGCAACACATGGGTGTTGAAGGAGGTCATGCAGGTCCCAGTATTGAAGATGAGGTTAATTTCTTCAGAAAATTTGGGTGATGAGAGATGCACAGTAACTCTCACAGCAAAATCTTGGAAAGTTTCCAAGGGTGCACTTGAATTAGCATGTGAAAAGAAAGTAGGTACTCTTTATCTATCTACTTGTATTACTGATTCCACTTCTATTGCAAAGATGTGGCTTTGTAGGCTTGGTCACATGAGTGAGAAGGGAATGCATGTTCTTAAGAGGAAGTCTGATGTCTTTGACAAACTTAAGAAATGGAAAGCCTTGGTGTTTATGGAGGAGATGATGGACAGAGATCAGTCACAGGGGCTGAATAATTTTAAGCAAGGCAGTTTGGATAGGGTTTTGATTCAAAGTAAGCTCGTGGGTAAAAATTCATCACTCACAGGAAAATACAGTTATTCACATCAGTTAGGGGGAATTGACGTCGAATAGGCAGGCACCAATGTCGATCATGTGCAGACAGGCCAAGTTGGTGGTGTCAGGCAGGTGGCTTCTGATGTTAGTCAGGGAACCAACGTTGGCAACCAGGAGGACACTAACGTCGGTCAGGGAATTGGCATCGACGATCAGGTGGAATCGACATCAGTCTGGTGCAGACCAGGGTCGATCAGGAAATGGATTTTGGGCAGACAGTAAGCTGTCAAGGAGTCTCAAACGCCCATATGGAGGACTGAAAGGGTAAGTAAAACTCAAATTCATTATTCACCTTCTTTATACTACCTGAACATGTTCCTCACTGATGGTCAAGAACCAAGAAGTTTTAAAGAAGCAGAGCAGGTAGAATCTAGGAAACAGTGGGAACATGGCATGAATTCTTTGGAAGAGAACCAAATGGGAGATTTGATAGAGTTGCCAGCCAGAAAGAAAGCACTGAAAGATGAATGGATTCCTTGGTTAAAGAAGAGAGAGAATAGACACGTGAGACGGAAAGCCAAGGTACATGGTCTTGAAGAAGCTCTAGGATAGTGGTATAGGTTTGACAGGTGTATGACAAAGCATGGCTTTAGTCAATGTCAATGTAACCATTGTGTTTACTTTACCAGGTTGGATAATGATTGCAACATTATCCTGTTACTATATGTAGTGGGGTCACACATGCAGGGTTTTGCTGAGCTAAAGGTAAAGTTAGTTCAGAGGTGTGCCAGGAAGTATTTAGGAGGAGCAAAATTCTTTGGCATGAGTTTTTTTAGAGACATGGAAGGTCATAGGTTGATTTTGTCTCCAGATGATTGTGTGAATAAGGTAGTGGTGAGGTTTGAGATGCAGGATGCAGAATCGGTTAGCACACCTATAGATGGACAGTTCACAGAACAATGTCCCAACTCACATGATGAGGTTGAGTACATGTGTATTAGACCTGAGTTTACCCAAGCAGTGGGTGTTGTCAGCAAGTTTGTGGTCAATCTGGGAAAGAAGCACTAAAAAGCAGTTCAGTGGATTCTCAGGTATTTGAGAGGGACTAGCAGTAGGTTAACATGCAATGCAGGGTCAAACACTTCTCTACATGGGTATGTAGATTCAGATATGGCAGGTTACTTGGATGACAGGAGTTGCACCATAGGATGTGTGGTGGTTGGTCTTCAGGATTGAACTTGAAGAGGGATACAAGTCAGGAAACAAATTATATGATGTACAGGTATAGGTACAGGTGCAACTATTTATCTCCAAGTGGGAGATTGTTAGGTTGTGGAGCTAAAAGCTTCATTGATGCAAACATGGAGGAGGTTGCTGAGTTGCAGAGTAATCGATGTCAGTCTGATCAACTGATGTCAGTCATATTCGGTGTGTAGAGCAAATGACATTGGTCAGGGATCGGCTGACATCGGTCATTTCTAGGCAGACAGGGACTGACATCAGTCGCCTGTGCGGTTCCAAAACTACTAGTTGATGAACAGTTAGTTTAATAAATCGGTTATTTGCATGTAAAAGACTAATTTTAGTCTTGGAGCTGTAGTTCTAATTATTGTAATTGGATGTTTAATTATTGTTTACATGGGATCTATTTAAGAGACCCATGGGTTGTATTGTAAAGTGTGCTAGATAGAGAGAGCAAGGTTGGCTCCTCATAGTGCCATAGTGCCAAGTGTGTAAGATCAGGTAGATCTGTAGGTTGTGCAAGATCTAGTAGAAGATCCACAAGGGTGCTAATTGGAGGACAAGGGTTCTTTCAGGTATGTAAGATCTAGGTTGGCAGGTGTGTAAGGCCAGGTTGATCTATGGTATAGCAAGATCAGGAGAGATCTACATGGTAAGTAAGGTCAGTTGATCTGCAGGTGTGTGTGTGTGTGTGAGATCTAGGTTTGCAGGTGTGCAAAACCAGGTTGATCTGTAGGTGTGTAAGATTAGGGAGGTCAACAACACAATAAGTAGCAAGATTAGGTGAGATCTACTTAGAGTACGTGGTGTACTCAGACTTGGAGTATGTGTGTACTTGGTGGTACTGGCAGTATTGATACTGACTGGTTGAAACAATAACTTTGTGTTTGAGTTGATTGTTTGTAGTTGAGAGAGTGAGCTCTTGAGAGAAAATATATGTATGCCCTAGAGGTGTGGGAATCCCTAAAGGTGTGGGAAGAAGAGTGTGGCATCTTATTTATTGTATTTCCTTTTGGATGAGTATTAATACAATTGGGTATTGTCTCTCATATTCTGTGCTATTTTTGATTTCTAGTTACTTATTACTTTTGGTTAAATTCCATGTTTAGTTGCTTATACAAAGGTAATTAATTATGCTCCCAGGTCCTAACACTTTACTATATTGGTGAAACAAAATGAAGAATATTTAGAGGTTGACACGTGGTGGCTTCTACTCTCTTCAGCTGGGATACGTGGCATCTTCTGTCACTTTTAGGAAAGCAAATTGAAACCTTCCATGATTGCCACTTGGCGCCCTCCACCTTATCCTAACTCTTAGCTTGTTGAAACCTTCCACTCAAAATAGATTTGAAATGTGGATGCTTATATGAAATGCGGATGTTGACACTTTTCGCGTTCTGCTAAGTTACTATGAGATACATGGCAATCTCTACTTTACTTATAAAAATTGTAAAAGGTGCCTTGGCCGATGACACTTGGAAGCTTCTGCCTGACTTCAACACTTAGACAAAAATGAATCAAAAGGAAATTAGAGCCCGCGCTCTATTTCAAAACTTCACCATCTCGAACCAAAGTATGTAGGAACAAAATTTTGCAGCACGCAACTGAAAATCAGAATGAAACGTAGAGTATTTTTTACTCTACAATCCCTTTGTAGTAATATAATGTGATAAGAAAGCCTCCTCTAACATGACAAAATAATTTATGGATCCACTAGTTAAGGTATGAAAATAATCCAATGCTTATATGGATATCCAATTCTATGGAATAAAAAAATAGGCAAGAAAAAACCACGTGAAATGGGAGGATATATAGCCTTATGAACTATAGGGTTTGATAATATAGCATGAGAATCAACACTAGCATTAGGCTCAAGTGAGCTAAGAGATAAAAAATTGATCGTGTGATTATAATTCATCGATTGCAATTATCATGGTAACCATTTTATAAATTGGCATGGTTTTAACATGAAGTGGATCAACTAAAGGGAGAGGATCATCATTGAAAGTGTCTATAGGTACCTTAATATTCTTGGGTGCGGATGTCAAATTCTTTTTGAATATAAAACACATGGAAATACATACAATTATTAGGCACATTTAAAACCATATGAGAAGATTAAAAACAATTGTTAAAAATAATAGGAACATCATTAAGACACCAAAAAAACTTTTACTAGCTAATTATTTCTTCATGTTCATAATTTAGTAAAATGAAAAGGTTTTTCCATAACATATATTCTTATAGTTTCAATACATTCATCCCTATTTGTGCATCCATTTCAACTTCAAAATCATAATCACCATCATTTACAGTTGAATAATCATCTTGAGATTTTTGATCATTCACATCATTATCAACATGGGCATTCAAATTAGGAGTATGAAGGCAAAAAATTTAATTCACTTTATGCTTTATCAACATTATGTTGCATACATTGAGGTCTAAATCCAAATCAATCTAGCTTACTTTGTTTGATAATAACACAATTTTATTTATAAATTGATTTTTGCATATCAACATTTGGAATTCCATAATCATAAGTGCTTATAAAAAGAGACCCAACATCCAAAGCGTTTACATCATTTGTATTTTCATTAAGTCCTACTAAGTTGAAATTTAATTGCCATCATTTTTCATCAATGTTATCCTCACTATCATAATAATCATGACCATTATCTCCTACAACATTATGAAAATACATGGAATTTATAGAAGCATTTGCAACACTATGGAAAAAATAAATCCAAAGGGTGAGCCATCAGAAGCACAAAGTAAATACTTGGATTAAAAAATTGAACAACACAATCCTAAGAAAAATAAATAATATGAACATGCTAAATATAACCAAAACAGGAGGAAGAAACACAATAGAAGTATATGAAGATATCCTATGATTTATAACAAACACAAGGAATGATGGCCAGTGATGAAGAATAAATGCATGCATCCCTAGGAAAATCATATCTATGATAATCACATAAATATATAACACTAAAAGGAAAGGGAACATACAAGGCAATGCATATTTTACTAAGCATTCACAAGGGTTAACCCTAATAAGATGGCACAATAAGGCAAGGTTTTAGGAACCCTAAGCAAAATAAGATCCAATATGCACTATATGCACAATCTAACCCTATGGGTGTAAGAGGGCATGGGTTCACAAATTTTTTAAATAGAAAACACACAAGTGGGGTTCTAGGCTAAATAAAATATATGAAACTAGTGTAAACATGCACACAATAAAAGTATAACTTAACTACAACAATAGATAAATAGGTATAGATATGAAATGTGTAAAAATAGACCAATTAAGGTGCTTAAAATTTGACAAGGAATTTTTTTAAATAAATTCCTAAATTTTGACTTATATGTGCACATATAGATGATGAAAATAGGTGGAAACACATCTAGAAGTAGTCCTAAAGTAAAATCATAATTTTTTTGTTGACCAGATAAGTTACAAAAAGTTACCATTATTATAGGATTTTATACTAGGCATGACCACCATCTTTGGGTTGATACTGACAAGCTAAGATTAGATATCATTCACTAATTTTTATACTGATTAAAGGTGTTAGATTCTACTAAAATTTTGTGTATGCCTTCATCTAGTGGTGTTGTTGATAAAAAAAAATCTCTAATTTTTTTGAATTAAGTTGTGGATTTCGTGAAAGTGCTTCTAATTTATTCAAACCTTAATAAGCTCAAATAAAATTTGTAAGAGAATAAAAATAGGTGCATTTATGAGGGCCTGCCTCAAGCAAACTCCTATTCTTAATTACTTTGGCAATCAATAGTCATGCAATCCAACAAGAAATCCAGTGTAATATGAATATCCCAACTTGTATCCTTATCAATGAGATACAAGCAACTAGTAGATTTTATATGCTATTTCACTACTTCATTTCAGTTTTTGGTACAAGTGTGCTTCTTTAATAATGTAATCATGCCTTTAGACTTCAATAAATGGCTTTTCAATTAAACTTGTGTCCCTCTAAATGTATTAAGATGATTATGTACTTACAATACTTAAATATATGGATTTCAACTCAAATCATATCCTCTTAATTATATTAAAATTCTTATGTACTTATAGACTTATTGAATTCAAATAAAGACCTTATAGGCATGCAAGCTAACACACAAAATGTGGGAAAAAAAATAAATTAAACATAATAAACCAAACAAACTAAGAAAATTAGTTAAATGACTCACAAAAATAGATGCCCTATATCATAGGGTTCGATCAAAAATGATCAAAAATAGTGTTTTGGGTGTTTCATGAGCATCAAGGGTCGTATGAGGTCAATCGAATTGTTGATATGTATGTTTTCAAGCATTACAAATTGAATGGTGGTATTATAATTGATCCAAATTAATCAAAAACTATTTTTTTAAGAAAAACATTAGGCAAGGGGAGGAATACAAGGTTAAACACAAGGGAAAATGTGGTAATAAGAACCTAATTTAAACCAATGATTCATATGTATAAAGACACCTAATACCATAGAAAATAACTAGTCTTATACCAAAATTAGGTGTCTAAAATAAGATAATGTGAAATATAGGTACAGTGGCCATTTTTAGTGTCTATATTATTATAGTAAATAATTTTTTTGAATTTGTAAATAAATTTATAATAACAAACACATAGACCCACTACACACTACAATGTGCAAATCATAACAACCACCCTTTCATTCATTAAAATTATATTGAAACTCATAAGTCCAAAATAATGTGTCAAACTCAAAGTGTTAGAACAATATTTTTACACAACAACCTAGTAATTAGCCCCAAAATAAATTTAATTTATATTATTTTAATTAGCTTAATTTTTTAAATTAATTTCCAAGTTTTCATATTAAAATGTCTTATTGACATTTATTATTATGTAGATGATTTTGTTACAATTTTATGAATGAAAAAATATAAAAATAATTTAATATATATTTTTATTATGGATAAATGCTTTTGAACAAAGCTATGAACCACATAAAGAGATGGGTTTTTTAGACGGCCCAAACCCTTCAATATAAAAAGTTACAATATATTAAAATAGGATACCAAAAACTAAATCCCAAAGCACAATAGGGCTAACAATAGCCCAAGATGAAAAACATTGCCACCCAACAACCTTATTATAGCTAAAGAGTACAAACTGGTTACATAAACAACAAGCTTACATCAACAATTAGACTAATTTTATAGTAAATAACATCCTCATAATATTTCATACAAACAATTTCAATTATTAGGTTTAACTAAACCTTTAGATCCACTTATGATTTTTTTTTATTTCCATTTTCCACTTCTTTCATTATTTAATGTTTTGTACTTCATTATGATTATGTCTACCCTTATTAGTTTCCATTCTTAACTTCACTAAATTTTTAACACTCCTTGTTATTCTAGTACAAAACTTATTAAAATCCATCCTCATGCCTATTGAAGGAGAGATCAACCCTTGTCCCAAGGACTGAGTTAGGGAACAAGGAATCACCTGCTCCAATTCCAATACAATATCCCTCTTAGAATATGGCACCCCAATTTGTCCTTTGGTTTGGGGTCTTTCATCTTTCTTTTTGTCAAGACTTAAATCTAAAGAAGATAAAAATAGGGAGGAAACAAAGTTATAATTGTGATTACCATTTGTTCATACGTATTCTTCTTCTATCTCTTTTGAGTTCTTCTCCTTCGGGTGTGTGTCACCCTTCGACTAATAATGAAATTTACAGGGCACCATTTCTTCTTCATTCAACTCCTTTTTCTCAAGTAGTCCCTCCTTAAAACTCTCAAATGAGATTAGGGGTTATTTCTTGGTATCTTTGGGATAAGTTAAGAGATGTGAAATTTCATTTCTGTCATTTCTTGTATGCCTCAAAATAATTTAATATTAAAACAAATCTTAGAGAACTTATTTTGAAATGAGACACCCATAAAAACAATCTCATAAACAAATAAATACACATTTTTATATAATATGTATTTCCACCATGCATCATTATGTAATATGGATCAATGTAGAATTACTCAAAACTATACAATTGAATCCAAAATATATATTATAAAATAATAGACTTTTATTCGTCAATAAAAATTTAAAGCATACATTCATTTGTTAGTTTTAGTGTTCAATAAGAGTTAAGCCTTGCAATTATATTGTTTACCCAAATTATAACTATATGTACTTGTGGGATATGTGAATGTGGTAAACATATTTACAAGGAAAATACGAAGTGAAAATTAGGATATTGATAAAGTACATAGTTTAATTGAGATTAATTTGTCTTCCTGTATTAGCGTAAGACTTTATCTCAGATAATGGACTAGATGGTTTAATCCTGATTTAGAGAATATGGATTTCACTATTGTATGGATTTGATTATGTGCTCTTCCTTTGGAATTTTATTATGAAGAGTGTTTAAATAAATCAATGAAACTCATAGGTGAATTTATTTATATGACCAAGGATACTCACCAATAGACTCATATCATGTTTTATAAAATATATATCGGGATTTATAAGAATCAGGGACTTCCAAAATAAATTATTATTAGGTGAGATTAATACCAATGAGACTAACTAAATGAATATGATAAAGTTACTATAGATTCATAAATGGCATCAACAAGGTCATCTTTATCATAATTTTCCTCCTTTGTTATAATCAGTATCTTTAACAACTACAACTCATGATAATGGATCTACGACAACCTAGAAGATGGACAAAGATGGGCTCTGGAAAGTTGGAGAAAAAATCAATAAGCAAGGATGATGGATAAATGTGCATGATGAATAAAGGTAAGATCCCTTGCAATTCTTCTTATCCTTTTGATATATTATCTATTGATCAAAATCAAAATGAGAAAGCTATAGTAGTCACAAATATTTTACCATTTAGTACGAAATGCAAAAATCACAAGAAAATATATGTTGATCATATATCTATATCTCCATAAATGATTGATCCCTCATAACCTCAAAATGTATTTCTCTCACCATATAAGGATTTGACAAGGGCTCTTTGTATATATGATGGTAATAAAGCATACAAGGTAGAAAATTATTTAAGTCATTTCAAAAGAGTTTATTTGACCAAATCGTGAGATATCACAATAGTGCAATGATAATCATCATGATCATCCACAATAATATTTTTTCAAAAATTAGTCGGTCTAAAGTACAAAAATAAATTATATATGATAAATAAAACCCCAATTTCTGGATTGAGGTTTCTGACACAAGAAGATATAATATGTATCAAAGGAAAATAATTATGGCAAGAGTTATCCAAAACATAAGTAGTTTTGACGAGAGACAATGGTTTCTAGTCCAAAAAATGTTTGAATGAGATACCATTCATCATTCGGATGACTATAAAATCGCTTATTTATAATATTATATATAGATACCATTAAAAATTTGTCTTATTGCATGACTAATAAATAGTTTATGGCATATCAATATGATGACAATTAGTGTTCCAAATCAAATTAGGTTGTGTGATTTTTCAAGATGTATTATTTATATATACATTCCATTAAATTGTCTTTAATTTTATTATAAAAAATATCATTGAAATTGTTAGTGTTATTATTATTATCTTTCCATTGTCTTCTATGTCATTGAAGTGTTATCCTAGAAACAAAAAGGTTTGTAATATGTAACTCGCATAATCAAGAAGATAAAAATACATTCCATTTTAAAGAATATAAAAATACATTCCATTTTAACTTTCCCATTATATAATGGTATTGGATAAAGTTACATACACATTTATGATTATAAACTATTATATAAAATCTTAAATAAACATAATTAAATAAAGTGTACAAAGAAAATTTTAAAACTATACAATCGTGAAAACAAACTTCTAAGTAACTAAACATGCCTTGATAGGTTTTATAAACACTCTTAGCATAAAGGATATTGAAATTCATCATATTGTAGTTTTTTACCAATAAGCTTTGTATATCTAAAAATATTATAGCTCTTAAATATCCTACATTATATGACCATCCTTACATATATCCTAAAGTAGAGAGTGTGTTAAGTTGAAGAGTTACCCATTGGTGGATGTGAGACAATAATTCTGCTCTAAGATGAAGTGATTTTAACTATCACATGTAACAATTTATTGTATACTGAATTAATATTGTTGTACCACATATATAAGTGGTGGTAGGATAGGATAGAAAAGGAAAGGAAAGTTATTTTTAAGGTCCAAAATGTTGGGAAACTTTTTTTTGGTCTACAACATAATTTATAGCATATGAGACCACCTCATAGTATATGTATTCATATTATATGAATAATATTATTTAATAATTGTATACTAAAATACTAATGTTACACCACATATTTAGATCATTGTAGTATATGCATTAATAAGGTATAAATATTATTCCTTAATAATTGTATGGTAAAATACTATTATTGTACCTCATATCAATGTATAATTTTCATTTATAATTTTTTTTAGTATATGTGTTTGTCATGTACGAGGATAATATTATTGTATTATACATATATATCATTGTAATATACACATCCATATTGGTTTACTCTAGGCAATCCATGTGCTCTTTCAAAAAAGTTTTAATAATCGATAAAATTGAATGTAATATTCGAAGTAAGATATAATTTTTTGATAGCAAGTCAATCAACTATTATTTGTATGTATTAAGTCTATCAACATAACCACATACGACTCTATTCAAGGGGGTTTCCTCTATAGACACATTCAAGCTATGAAGTTTAAACCCTCTTCTCTTCTTCTAGTTTTGTTTTAAGCTCATGATTCTCTGAATTAGTTAAATACTTAAAAGACACAAAGCTCCCAACACCTTGCCCTACAACTGAAATAACCTAAACCTGACTTATTTTTTTATTTATTCCTATTAATGTTTAAATTTAGATTTATATTCTATACTAGTCTTGCACACTTGAAAAATACATCTCAAGGCTCTACCCTTCAATTTGACCTTACAACCAAAAGGTTCACACTTGCCACCTCATTGGGTCTAATTACTTATTGTTTATTCCAACCCTAATTATTCTAATTATCTAGATCACATGTAACCATAGAATGCCTAAAATATAAAATAAACACACACATATACATATACATGCATATATATATATCTCTCACACACACACACACACACACACACACACACACACACACACACACACACACACACACACACACACGATTCACGGTTAATTACAGAAACTCAACAACTTTCTTCTATCCTAGACACGTGCATTTAGGATAGGATGGTAATGTCAATGTTATTTTCCATGTTCCAATGCAAGTGTCCTTACCCTAAGAACACTCAAATTTATAAATATTTCAAAGTGTATGGGTAGGCCTAAGAATGTCATTAACCCTTCCATGAGGATTATTTCAAAAGAGCTAGTATAAATGAAAGTCAAAACCAATTCATTTAGACATTTAGCAATTATAAAAAAAACACTCACAGAACATCAATCAATCGATTTCACAACTAAATTATTCTACCCTCTTCATCCCTATTTTCATATCAAGCATATGATTAGTCATACTAAGAATCCAAAGCACTCAAAAGACAACCCATGAGTCATATTTTTCAAGTTACAAGCTAGATCACTACATGCATCTTCATATAGTAGATTGCACCCTTATACACACACATTCCCACACATAGGAGAGAAAAGCATAAGTTTGAATCCCTCCTTAGAGTAATGAATTTGTAGGCAACGTTCATTGATAAAGGGGTCTTTGAGGTCAGCTTGATATCATGCACCCACTAACCCATTTTTTGGCAAGGTAACCTAACCTAAGGTGGAGAGTTAGGGTTTGAGCTACATATAGTCATCAACAGTCTATGCATGAGATCCAAATAAATTAGATGAAAGGTGACATAAAACCTATAAATACCTCAGGAGTCACATCTTGATATAATGAACATTTTGTACATGACATTTGCGTTGGGATTTAGATAGTATCATCAATGCAAATGTCTATGGGGTGATGCAAGTGCACAGGAAGAAAAATCTAATATTTACAGAATCTAATGACTAGAACCTAAACATCAAACACTTTGTTTCCACACATATAAATCTCAAATATATATTCACATCATTGCATAAGCTAAGTATTATTTCTCTTTCATGATTGTATAATCAAATTATTGTTTAGAATTGTATTTTATATATTTATTATTTTCATAATTCAACAATGAAATTGAATATCATAGACTGAATTATTTAATTGACCTATTTTTAAGAATAGGTTATATCACTCTTATATAGCCTATTCCTTTTAACTCTTAATTTCTAAAAAGAGTTAAATATTTTGTGAAACCAACCTTTGAGTCTTCCTTGTAACTCTTAGTTTGTTCTAAGGTTTTCAACCTCCTAAGGTATTTACTTGTTTTTTTAATATTTGTTCTATTATTTACATGCAACCTAGGCATAGCCATACATTAAGTGGTGTTACTATTTAATATCTTGATCTACCCCTTGGTCCATCTAAAATGTCTCAAGTTAATATCAAGTCAAACTATCCTAATAATGAGATTTCACATAATGATAAGGAGCCATATACAGAAAACATTGTCATAGATTATATATTTGATCATGAGGATAATGAAACACATGAGGATACTGGAAGTGAACAAATAAATCATGAACAAGTTAAGGCTATTGCATTATTTCATGAATGTATTTCATGAAAATCTTGAAGATATTTATAAGATGCTCCATACTATAGTAAGCACTAAAATAGATAAAATCATAGATGAACAACCATGTGCATCTATTGATCATGCTATTAGAGCTATGGCACATCCTCATATTCATGTTTCTCGCCCCTTGAGCACAAAATTACATATTACATCTAGTGGTGGCATGGGTTGTGTGTTTAAACCATTGTTCGTCTAAACAAATACAACTATTGATACATCATCCATGGGAACCATTAGCACTTCAACCCAATTACTGATTTGTATGCCTATTTCAACACAAGTTTTTGCATCACCCATGGTGACTTCTCAAAATTAAAACCTTAATGGTCAAAATGTGCAATATATTGTATAAAATATAACACTTTTTCAAGATAAGGTTACCAACATTGAGCAAAATTTTATGAAAGCATCCCATGTTATCGATTCACAACATTTATTGCATAACCCTCTTGCACCTGAGATATCTTTTTACCCTTTTCTAATTGGTTTTATTGCACCCAATTCCACACATTATGATGTCAAGGGTGATCTTGAAAAACATCTTTGATCATTTTATACGACATTCCTTGATTATGCTTTTATTGATAAAATTTTGACCAAATTATTTCTAAGAAACTTAAAAGACTATGCTTTCAGATGGTTTTATGATCTACCAATACAATCAATAAAATCATACAATTTCTAGACGATCAATTCTTAGCACATTTTTCCATCAACATACTGAAAAGATGTCATCGCACAAGTTACCAAGATCAAACAGGGAACCAATAAACCAATTAATGAATGTCTTGAGATATATGACAATGTTGGCCAAAATGACAAATCCAATGGCGGATAAAGAGATTCAATACATGTTCAATAAAAGTTTGTTTTCTCACTTACACGAGTCTATTATTTTAAATAAATTCAAATATTTTAATGACATGCCATATTGTTTGAGATAGATAAATGAAACTTATTGCATTAAACAAGCTTAAGTATGTAGCTAACACACCAACTACATCCACTAATAAGATTCATATCAAACCAAGTTACAAGGTAAAACCTATTAAAGCTAAAAAGGACATAACTACCATGATTGATATAGTGTCACAACAAACCAATAGGCTTATCTTATCCAATGCACCTAATAATTAATTTACATGATTATTTGAGTCTCTAGCTTCATTACTTCAGAATCTAGTAGTGTCATCACATATCTCTGCTTCCTCATATGGTGGTTGATTTGAGTCTTACCCATTAGATGAGATTATTGGCACATTCATACATGAGATACCTCTTACGGTTTTGAGACCTATTTCATTTGATGACAACAAGATTGTGGATGATGACTCAGATCTTCATTCCTTATATATCAAGGCATTTATTCATCATCAGCCTATGCATGTGTTATGATTGAGAATGGTGCTAGTGAAAATGTATGTATCATGATAGTAATCACACATTTGGGATACACACTTGATGATTTATTCCCTTAAAATAAAATGATCAAATAATTCATTGGGAAGATACAACAAGTTTTTGGTGAGATTGATTTACCTCTTCATGTTGATCCAACACATGTGACCACTACCTTTTCAGTTACACCACATAAAAGAGTCTTTGATATGTTATTGGGATGTATTTGGATATAGAAGCTTTGTGTAGTGCCTTTCATTATGTATGGTTGTCTTGAGTATAATATTGGCAACAAGGTAATTATAGTTTTGGGATTCCATATGAACACCTTTTGCAATAGGCAAAATTTGTTCCATGATAGTTGATGATACAACCTACTAAGATTCATCATGTGTGAAAGGGTAAGTAGAAATCAATCTCCTTTCCAAGGTTCCCCATAATTGAGAGGCCTTTTCATCAAATATATTTAGTGGACTCTTCAAGATCTTTATTCACACCTCCATGGCCTAGCCATTTACCTACATCAGAATATAATGTTTCAAAATGGGTAACAAGACCCACTATTACACTAAGAAAATTACAAAGCATAAAATAATGGGTTACACAAACTCCTACACCTTTAATTACTACTTCATGACCACAGAGTCTTATGAGACATGCACATGGCATCATAAATTCTACACATGCATATTTGACACATATACATGATACTTGGCAGCATGACTAGTTTATTATACCACATTCCGAGTATAAAGCACCCTATGAGCATCTCTTAGATGGGATAATTGGCTAGCACTATCTTTCCAAAACAATTCCAAAAAAAAAATTATTCCAAAAAATACAAAAACATTCAAATAATTAAAAATACCAAAAATATTTAACATTTCACATGTTTACTAGTTTTTTGATATGTTGTTTACTTTATGTTAATAGATAGAATATAATTTATATACACACATATATTTCATAGGTACTTGACTGTGATATAGGCATACATTAGACTCATGATATCTCAAGCATGCAAATGATGGGCATTTCCTCTTTTAGCATGATACACTACGTTGCGTGTATATTACTTCTATATGATCATGATTGATACAAGTTCTATTGTTTTATAATCATTTTACATTTATATTATAGAGATTTTATATCTTATACATACCTATACTCATGTTGTTATCTTACATAATGTATTTGAAACATGACATTTTGCTAACACATGTATGCAAGGACTAGTATGGCATGCTTATGATAGCATAATATGTCTTGTTACTTCATCTTTTTACATTAGATTACTTGAGTTTACTTCTTATTTTTTTCTTTGTCTTTCTTATGGAACATTTGAACATGTTCATTTACTTGTTGGCCACAATGCCCTGAGTTTTGCTTCTTTATTTGGTGTGTGAACTATTATCAACCAAATTTGTACCCTTTGGAAGGTATTTCAAGCCTTAAAAATTTGGAATAATATGAAATCATCTCAAGGTTATAGGTGACTTATTGGAGAGGTGAATCTCTAGGTTATAGGCCTAACTCCCCTTGATGAATCACTTAGGTTCAAACACTAATCAACCACTTGCTAAGAAAAGGGAGGGAAACCTATTCTAATGTGGGTGATGCACCAAATATGATTTGACCACTACCAACCAGCTTCAAGTGCATTTCAAACAAGAGACTAACCTACAATAAACACTACTCTAAATATGCCTCTCTACATCAACATTTATCACGAAGGTTATGAAGAATGCTTGGGTTAGGAGGACTAGTCAAGAGGTCATAACATTACACTAACAAAAATACAACTCATTAAACCTTCACCCTCACTTAGACACTTCACAAGACCTAAAAAAAGGATTTTAAACTGAATAAGAATGCTAAATAAGGACAACATACCAAGAAAGTAAAGTTAATATCTTGATAAGATCAACTAATCAAGCACACACATTGAACCAATCAAAGGAGGAGGTAAAAAAATATCTTATCATGGATCAAATGCTTGAAAATGGGTAGGTATTCTCCATACTTAGGTGGAGGATACAAACTTAGCCTATCAAGGTTGAATATATAGAGAAATGTGAGAGAGAAGGAGAAAATGGCATATGAGAGAGAGAGAGAGAAACATGTGTCTAAAAGGGAGTTACAAAAAGAAAAGAGTTTTAAACTATCTCAAAAAGACTTAGAGGACATGTTTTGATCTCTTGAATATTCTATTTTATGCCAAGTGGCATGCAAGTTTCAAACCTTGCTCTTAAAAATTGCCCCTTCTCTTGGCTTGTGAGAAGATAAGTAGAACTTTTCAAAATCAGATCATGTTGAGTTACAATACATCTCTACTCTTGACACATTACATCATTTTTAGAATCTCTCCCAGTTGACATTTTAGTGGCAATTATCATCAATCTCTTTAGGTGTCTTTAATCCCCTTCATCTCACTAGGCCAATCTTGCTTACAAGTGTCAAAACTCGAGTTCATATTCTCCAATACATTGTCTCTTCATAAAATTCATATTAAAATCATATTATACCTACAAAAACTCATTTTAAAGTCTCAAACTAGCCCCATAATCTCATTTTGCACTAAAAGGTCTCATTTGGCCTCATTCCTTATAACCCTAAAAATGTGTAAACCTCCTTGTGTAGAAGAATGCATGGATGTTATTGAGAAAATAAGCATATATTTGAGGATAAATTATGTATTTACATCTCCATGCCAAATTTTAGGACCTAACTCTAATTGAAACTATATTTTTTTGCCATTCTCTCTCCTCAATTGGGTCTCGATTAGGCCTCTTTGCCTAGAAACTGAGTTTTGAAAAAAAATCACTCCCACACATGTGAAAATTCTAGTAAGTGTGTGATTAATTTTACCCATGATAATTCCAAACTCCATGACAATTTTTAGCTCTTGAGACCTTATACGGATAGGTCAACCATGAAATGGTAAAAAACCCTAATATAGGCACTTGTGCAGGCATGAGAGACAGTTTGAGTGTTTGGATAAATATTTTTAAGATATATTACATGTAAATAGTTTTTTTAGGCTTTAGAAATAATTATGAAACTTCACCCATTGAAATTAGGTTTCTTGAAGTGTCTTATAGGCTTGTAGGTAAGCCATTTGGCTTGCAAAACCATGCATTCTCACCTTCTTGACCAAGTAGATGACTTGAAAAGCTCATGAAACTTATTAGGAAGCCTAAAAATGTGATTATAATGATTTATAACCTTTATCCATTCTTATTATACCTCTTCACTTGGTTTGGAGGTCACGTTATGCCCTGCATACTTACAAACTCACCTACAACTATGTATTTAGCCATGTTCCCTACACCCCTATACTTGCACATGTAAAAAAATTATCTGATAAGGTGATAATGAGACCTATGAATATCAATAAGTTAATTTATATGATTATTCATTTCATATTGGGTGTTTATAAACACCATCTCCTCAATCAGGGCATTTTGGCCCTCTAGGCAACTTATGAGTGCTTAAGGGTCTTAACAATGATTCATAGCGTACAGTCTACCAAATTAATAACCAATGACAAAGTATATAAGTTTATAATCATTAATAACACACCCAAACTCCTTTTTACACTATGCACCTTGTCATGAAATATCTAAGTGAAATTTTGTAGCTTCTTGGGTCGATAGAGTACATTCTGTAATGTCAAGAAGAGTTTAGTCCTGTAAGTGGCGTTATGAGTTTATTTTTGAGTTTAAAATGACCTAAATAGGTCTATATAATCCACCATTATCCTTTCCAATCATCTCCATTATTATTGAATTCCATAGGCCTGCCACATCTTCATTTACCCATATGTAGGGTTCTCAAGCAAACTATTGTTAGTGACCCTAGTTAGCTGTGTGAACCTATTTCCTCTATGTATAAGGATCTAAAACCTCATAAAAAATTTAATTGAAGCCTTTAAACCCCTCCTCAATTCCTCAAATTTATTTTATCATCTTAAACAAATACTCTCCATCACAAATATACACACATGACTGTGTATATAGGTCTACATACTTGGTCTTAAGTTCTACAGGCCTGAGCAGACCTATAAGCTTTGACATCACTTTAGTTATTGACTATGATGATTTAATAGGGTCACTAAAATTATGAAATCACCCTCAAAATATTTGATTCATCCTCATATCTCTATCTTTATCAACCAAAAGACACCTTCAATGCAGGCATGCATGTGTATTTCATGATTGTATATGCAAGTTTCTAGTGAAGTTTGTTTTGGTCATCTTCTCTACTGTTGAATAACTTAAAATCTTAATAAAATATTTTTTTATATCCCCTACCAACTCTTCATGGTATTCATTTTCAAGACTCACCTTCAACAAGTAGACTTTTGTCATAGAATTGCACATACAGTACTCAAGGCATTAAGGTTTGACAACTCTACCTGTAGGTATATTTATTAACATGTTGACTAAGATTTGATTTTAAAAAAAAAATCACTAGGCATTCAAGAATGTCTTTCTACTGAAATGAGATAGTTACCCTCCTTAAAACTCTACCACCTTTTTTAATGACTGTATGTCTTCAAAATGAATATTCATGTATTTCTTGTTCAGTCAAGAGATGGTTGTAGGTGACTGTTATGAAAGAGTCTTGATTTTTTAGTCTTGAACTTGTTCCTTGAAACTTAGCTCATTATCACCTTGAAAATTACCAAACTTAATTGGAATTTCCCTCTCACTATCCTCCAATGTTCATTTACTTTTTATAGCATCTTCAAACCTTTGCTTCGTTGCCTTCATATGCAGACTTGTGTAGGAGCATTAAAGTTGTAGGCTTAGTCAATTAAAATCTTGCTTGACTTTAAAATGGTTTAGATGTCTCAAAAAATTTGTATTTCTTATCAAATTCATGTTGATTCATGTTTATAAACCAATTCTTCCCTTCATGACAATTATCCTTTTGTCTAACATAAGGACCTATAGGCCTGTAGCCTATAGGTCTGCCCCTTTTGTTTGGGTAAATTATTGAAGATATCCTCTTGGGTCCTAGTCATCTTGATAGCTATATCTAATCATGTCCTTTTATTTTTATTTGTCCAATATTTCTAGAGACTTTAACTAAACATTATAACATCTCAAATCTCTCATTTGTATGTATGACATGTGCTTGTACAGCCAACTCATATACAAGGCTTGTGTATGGAAATTGGAGTCTAGGGTTTGCTCATACCTTCCAATGATTGAAATGAGATCAATCAATGCCAATTGGATGTGTGAATGGATATACCAGGTCTCTCTATGGATTTTAGCATCTTCAACATGACACATTTAATTCATAAATATCCATCTATAAGTCTGTAGCATGTGGGTAGACAAAAATTATCTAGGTCCTTACAAAGAGTGCATTTGAGATTAATGTTCACTACATTGGGAATCTTCCTCATATTACATACTTGAATAAGGATTAGAATTATTCAATCCAAACACATAGAAGGTCTCAAAACACTTATATTTGCAAGTAACCTCGTGGATACTTACACCAAGAAAGACTAACATGCATACATGGAATTTGAGACCATTTGAGTGTTGATGAGCCTTTTGGTGACCTTGTGAAATGTAAATAGGATATGTTGATATATTAAATTCCACACAAGAACCAATATCATACATATTTAATCTCATTTAATAACCAAGACCATGAGATCAAAACTGCAACTTGTGGCCATGAGAGTTTCTTACTTGACCAGTTCATATATGTGATAGATGGTGATGAAGAATGATGTAGGAGGGTTGTGTGGATATAAGAGGAACCTATGAAATGTTCTTCTTTACTCCATGAATTCAAACCTTAAATTATGTTTCCTAAACTTGAGACAGTGGGGTTTAATATCCTTTTTTAGCACCCTAGCTCCTTAGCGATTGTTCATAAATTAAGGAGATCAATCAAATGAACAATGCCATTGATTGAGAGGTCTTAGGGTTCCCAAACTCTGATAAAAATCTTAGACTCCAAATCCACCTATACAACCTATACCATTCACTTGAAAATAAATTTCATGAGCTTGTGAAGAGAGTGATGGTAGAGAGGAATAATATTCTACCTTCCTAAGACCTTTGAAATATTATCAAGGATGAAGATGACCTATAGAAGATGAATGGATGTTCTAAAACCATTTTAATTTTCAGATGAACTCAACAAGTTTGTACAAGTGCCTTAAACACCCTTCTTTGGTGTAAAATCTATCATATTGACCATCTATAGACCTTCACTGACATATATGACCCATATACACATTTTACACTTAATTTATGAGCTTGTAAAATCCATTTGTATGTACCTCTCTTCATATTTTACTTTGAAAATAGATTTGGAGCCTTATGAAGTGCACAAAAGACCATCATATGTGGAAATGACCTCATAGAGATGAAATGCACTTTGTTAAGAATTATTCAAATTTTAAATTTCCTCTTAACCACTTGATTAAATTTTCCATGAAAGAATGGTGTCTTGAAAAAGATTAGTTTAGCCATAATAAAAACCTAGGTTTCTCCAAAAACCTTAAAAAATGCTAAAATGCCTTAATATCTCCAAAGAAGCTAAACAAGCTTTAAATTAAGTGACCAAGAGAAAGAACCTACTTGATACACCACATACCATATTTCCACCTCATTATATACCTATAGGACCCATTATATTGACCTTAAAGGCATTGAATGTTTGAAGAAAGATATTACCTTAAACAATGCTAACAAGGCTAGCTAAAATACATATAAGACCCCATAAGGCATGAAAAAGTCTATGAACAAAGAATGGAAGCATGATAAATAATAGTTTTTCTATAGGGGTTGAATTTTTGACCTTGGGGGTCAAAATTGGTCAACAAATTGGTGATTCACAGGGGTACCATGCTTGTTATACTAATTGACTAGTAGCCTTGTCCTTCCATTTGGTGATGGAGTCACTTGCACTCTATCTCAGACTGATTAGACCTTGACCTTGGCTGCAAGACTCTAAACAAGATAAGATTATTGATTGACCTCAAACACAACAAAATAAAGAACACACACAATAAGACAAGGAGTAAGACTAAATAGAACATACACCACACTTTTGCTATGAACCACTTATGGAACACAACAAAATAAGTAAACTACTATGTACAAACTAACCTGCCAAGATTGATCCTCCTAGATCAAAAGGAAAGTTTTTTAGATCATCATATTCATGTGGTGAATAAGGATGTGAAGCAAGCTGCCTCTTAGACCTTTATTTTGTTGAACTCAGTTGCTTCTTGATTACCAATCCTCTTGGTAGTCCTTCAAGTGAATCATCAACATCAAACACATTCCTAATGAATACAAATTCATCTTAATTATCAACCTTTAACTCATGCTGATATGCCATTATAGGATAGCTCTCCAATGTGACCACAACTACAACTTCAACCTTTGATGACTCTTTATGATCATGTTTTTCAATATGCACACTTTGATTAACTTCTTCTTGAGCATGTTTACTTGAGAGTACATGTTTGTCATGCAAACTTAGACATAAAATTTCAAGTTCTTTTCAAAAGGTAGCCTCTTCTTGGTCATGTGAAAAGATGTCAATTTGGATCCCATTCTTGTCATTCTATTTAGGGACAATAGGATCATCAAATTCTTCAATTAGAACATGGTCTATTTGAGTTTTGACTTCTTCAATATCTACGACTTTCTCATGATGCTCAACATGGATAGTAACCAAACTATTTTCATGAGAGCTTACCTCATACTCAGTTGTAAATTAATTCAAGGTCACCATGTCATCACCAGTTGCTTCAATATGTATTTCATGATCCATCCTATTATTTTTCTTATCTTGCTCTTCAAGAGATCCAGTACTAGTGAACACTCCAAGCTCCCCCATGAAGTCATGATAAAACTACTGCCATGAATTCTCTTCATCCTACTTATCAAGGACTTCCACTAGTTCTTCATGTTTTCTTGGAGCTGCAACCTCATGAATGTCTTCTTGAAGGCTGCTCTGTAATAGTTACACTACACTCATCTCCTTAAACTCTTTCTTTCCATAAGGAATAGGATCGTCATCTTCAATGAAGTGAGGCAATTCAAAGTAATGATTTATCTCTTTTTCACCTTTTTATTAATGTTCTTTTTCAGCCCCAACCTCATCTTATACCTTCAAAACCATAGGCTCTTGTTGGTAAAAGGAGAGGGTGAGAGGGCAAGAGGACTCTTTATTATGCTTGAAACTTGACAAGGTATCCTTCCAATTGAAGGTTTTGGATTTAGGCTTATTGGAAGGTTCTTGGAGAGAGGGAAAACAATTCATTGGCTTGATTTCTAGCATCTACTCTCTTTTTTGGTCTTTGATAAGCATAAGAGAAGGTCCATTCACAAGATTTGGCATGGTGTAACTAGGAGTCATAGTCCAAAAAGACTTCCAAGATGGAGTGATCTTGGATTCTTGAGGAAGGGTGGGCGTGGCTTGATGAAGACTTGGAATCAAAGGAGGTGGACTAGGGATATGGGATGACGATTGAGCTTCTTGGGTTGGATATTTTGTTTTTCCCATCTCACTAGCCTACTCTCCATGAACTAAATTATGTCTCTTATTTGCAGCCTTCACTTATTAGGACATATTGGTTTTCTTTTTCAAACAATGCCTACTCTCCTCTTACAAAGTGTAATGATTATTTTAACTTTTTAAGGAGTTTGATAGGAACAAGGTGACCAAGCTCAACTCTTCTATCCATCTTCCTCATCACTATTTCATTCTTTTCTATTTTTATATGAAATTGATTGTCTTGTTCTCTTATAGCTTGAATTTGCCTAGCTCTAGACTCTTCCTTAAACATAAACTCTTGTTGATAGACAAAGTTATGATATTCAAGCTCTTCTTATTGCTTATAGTGTTCCTTAATCCTATGATTCTCCTCCATTTGCTACTCAAAGTCAAGGATCAGATTTCTATCACTTTGTTTAGGCTAATTAGGAAGACAATGATTTTTCCAAGGCTGATTCAAATAATGCATAGGAGGAGGAGGGGAATAAGTACTATCACAATGATGGTATATAGTTTAAGGGATACTTGAGGAGAAGCCATGAACATGATTAGTCTGATATGAAGAATTTGCAAGTGTGGAATATGCATTCTCACCAAATGAATATTGAGAATACGTATCAATTTCTGATTTTTGGGCACTTGGACTACTTATGCTATTTTTAGTTCATTTGGAGTCATCATTGATTTTTTTTAATGCCTCCAAAGGTTGATATGTAGAAAAATAACACCAAAAATCCTTCAACCTCTTTGGACCTTGGTCCCACCGGGTGTGCCAAAATTGATATCAACCAAATTTGCACCATTTGGAAGATAGTTCAAGCCTTCTAAATTTGTAATAACATGGAATCACCTCAAGGTTGTGGGTGACCTATTGGAGAGGTGAATCTCTAGGTTATAGGTCTAGCTCCCCTTGATGAATCACTTAGGCTCAAATACTAATCTACCACTTGCTAGAAAAAGGGAGATAAACCTATTCTAATGGGGGTGATGCACCAAATATGATTTGATCACTAGAAACCAACTATAAATTCACTTCAAACAAGAGAAAACCTTATAACAAACACTACTCTAAATTTGCCTCTCTACATCAATATTTCTCATGAAGGTTATGAAGAATGCTTGGGTTAAGAGGACTAGTTAAGAGGTCATAGCATGACACTAATGAAAAGACAAATCACTCAACCTTAACCCCTCATTAGACCCTTCAAAATAATTGAAAAAAGGATTTCAAACTGAACATGAATGCTTAACAAGGACAACATACCAATAAATCAAAGCTAATCACTTGATAAGATCAACTAATCAAGCAAACACATTGAACTAGTTAAAGGAGGAGGTAAAATAATAGTTTCTTATTGATCAAATAATTGTAAATAGGTAGGTCTTCACCATATCTAGGTGGAGGATAGAAATTTAGCCTATCAAGGCTGAATATATATAGAAATGTGAGAGAGGAGATAACGGAGAGAGAGAGAGAGAGAGAGAGAGAGAGAGAGAGAGAGAGAGAGAGAGAGAGAGAAGTGTCAAAAAAGGAGTTACAATAAGAAAAGAGTTTGAAACTATCTCAACAGGCATTAAAGGACATGTTTTGATCTCCTAAATATGATTTTTTAATCCAAGTGGCATGGAAGTTTCAAACCTTGCTTGACACCTTGCCTTGCTCTTAAAAATTGCCCCTTATTTTGGCTTGTGAGAAGACAAAAGGCACTTTTCAACATCAAATCATGTTGAGATATATTCCATTTCTACTCTTGATAACTTTCATCAATTTTATAATCTCTCTGAACTAACATTTCAGTAGAAATTATCATCAATCTCCTTAGGTGTCTTGAAACCCCTTCATCTCACTAGGCCAATCTTGCTTCTAAGTGTCAAAACTTGAGTTTATCTTCTCCAATACGTTCATCTTCAGTTATAACACATACAATAGTATTTGATATGTTATTGGGATGTCTTTGGATATACAAGCTATATGCAGTACCTTCCATAGTGCATGTTTGTATTAAGTATAATCATGCCAACAAGGTAATTACATTTTTGGGATTCCATATGAACACCCTTCACAATAGGCAAAGTTTGTTCCATGGTAGTTGATGATACAACCTACTAAGATTCATCATGTGTGAAAGGGTAACTAACAAGCACTGCCCTTTCCTAGGTGCCTTATAATTGAGAGGCCTTTGCATCAAATATATTTAGTGGACTCTTCAAGATCCTTATTCACACCTCCACGACCTAGCCATTTACTTACATTAAAACATAATATTTCAACATGGGTGACAAGACCTACTATTACACTGATAAAATTACAAAACACAAAATAGTGGGTTGCACAAACTCCTACACCTTTTATTACTACTTCATGACCACAGAGTCTTATGAGACATGCACAGAGCATCATAAATTCTACACATGCATATTTGGCACATATACATGATACTTGGCAGCATGACCAATTTATTATACCACATTTTGAGTATAGAGCACCCTATGAGCATTTATTAGATGAGATAATTGGATAGCACTATCTTTCCAAAAAATTAAAAATTACAAAAAAAAAAATTCAGAAAATACAAAAACATTCAAATAATTCAAAAATACCAAAAATATTTAACATTTCACATGTTTACTAGTTTTTTGATATGTTGTTTATTTTATGTTAATAGATAACATATAATTTATACACACACACGTATATGTCACAGGTACTTGAGTGTGATACATGTATACATTAGACCCATGATATCTCAATCATGTAGATGTTGGGCATTTCCTCTTTTAGCATGATACACTACATTGGGAGTATATTGCTTCTATATGATCATGATTGACACAAGTTCTATTTTTTTCTGATCATTTTCCATCTATATTATAGATCCTTTATATCTTACACATGCCTATACTCATGTTACTATCTTACACAATGTATTTGATATGTTATTCTACATGACATTTTGCTAACACATGTATGCAGGGACTGGTATGACATGTTTATGATAGTTTTTTATGTCTCATTATTTCATATAATTACATTAGATTACTTGAGTTTACTTCTTATTTTTTCCTTTGTCTTTCTTATGGAACATTTGAACATGTTCATTTGCTTGTTGGCCATAGTGCCTTGAGTGTTTCTTATTTATTGGGTGTGTGGACATTTTCACATTTTCCACTTGAGTGTGTGGCATTTGAACATGCCCCTTATTTGCGGCATCCTTAGACCTCTCGTTATATTATATTTGGGTACTCTTGTCTATGTGTTTAATTTCTTTTGAGTTTTTTAATCTTCTAGACATTGTCATGATTCATATCATGTATTTTAGGGCTTGTTATGTATGCATAATGCAATCCTCATTGATATATATATATATATATATATATATATATATATATATATATTGACATGATAGTATTATAGGCTTACTTATAACATGATTCATGTAGATGCATCATACATACAACAATTGACATAATAAGACAACATACATATAGTTGAAAAAGTGATCAGAATTTGATTCAGTTTACATGATTCAAATATACATTAGGGATAAAATTCTATGCATTGGGCATAAATTTGGGACATATATTTTTAGATTTATGATGCATATTATATACATGTTAAAAAGAAGAGGTTATATTTTGATAGATCCTTCAGCTTGATACATATTTGAGGTGTACGTTCACCAAATTACAAATACACTTTTAAAATTATACATACATTTATGCATTGATCTTACCAAGAAGCATTATTTGAGCTTTTATCTACTACAATAGTTGGTTCTTTTTTATTAGTGCGATCAATATTTTGTGCTCTCGATAGACTTCACACTATGATTCTATTATTATGGTTTGATATGGTTACACCATTTGACTTGGGAGAGATTGGCTAAATTGGCTAGATTGGTTATATTTGAGTTATGTAATTGATATTTTGTGCTCTCAATGGACTTGGAAAAATTCATCCTTATACCAAATTGGTGGCATGATCATCCTTCAATTCCCCTCTTCACATCTCCTAGGTTCAGTTGTGAACCTCTCTCTAATGTTTTAGCTAGGAAGCATCTTTACTAAGATAAACTACTAAGAGGTAACATGGGTGCATCAACACATATGTGTACTCTTTCTTTGTTCTCTTTATTTCAAGTATTTTCAAATTATATGCACTAATTACACTTGTAATGTGCTCTTGGTTGTAGGTCATTCACATATAGAAAATTCAAGTGGGCTCAAGCAAAGACAAGGTGTGTTCTACACACCATTGTATGTTTTCTCTCCTTTAACTTAGTAATTTCATCATTTGACAAATACATCTCAACGATCTACCCTTCAATTTGACCTTCCTTAGAGCTAAAAGGCTCACACTCACCACCTCACTCAGTCTAATTAATTATTTCTTAGTCTAACCTTGATTATTATAATTATCTAGATCACATGTAACCACATACCACATAAAATATGATACATATCCTTCACAATCAGTTATAGAGCCTCAACAAATTTATTCCATCCTAGACAATTACATTCAGGGCAATACAATAACATTGAAATTATTATCCATGTTCAAACAAAAATGCCCTTACCCTACAAACACTTAAATTTATAAATATTTTAAAGTGTACAGTTTGGTCTAAGAATGTCATTAACCCTTCCATGAGTATTATTTCAAAAGAGAGCTAGTATAAATACAAGTCAAAGCCAATTTATTTTAACATCTAGAAATTATCAAGCAAACACTTAAAAAATATCAATAAATAAATTGCACAACCAAATTATTATGCCTTGTTCATCCCTATTTGCATGTTAAGCATATGAGCAATTATGCTACAAGCCCATGAGTCATATTTGTCAAGTTACAAGATATGTTACTACATGCATATTCTTGTAGTATATTTCACCCTTGTGTACTCACATTCTCACACATAGAAAATAACTACATAAGTCTGAGGTCCTCCTTAGAGTATTGGATATGTACACAACACTCATTGGCAAAGGGTTCTTTGAGGTTAGCTTACACCATGATCCCACTAACCTATTCTTTGCCAAGGTAACCTAACTTAAGGTGGAGAGCTAGGGTTTGAGCTACAAATAGTCATTGACAATTTATGTACAAGATCTAAATACATCAAACAAAAGGTGATAAAAAACACAAAAAATCCCAAGTGGTTGCATCTTGATACAATAAACATTCTGTATATGACAGTTATTCATAATTTTTGATACTAGTGTCAATGCAAGTGTTCACAAGGTGACACAAGTGTCCAAGCAGATAAAAAGAATATTTTTAGAATCTAATGACTAGTTCCTAAACATTAGACCCCCTGTTTCTACACATGTACATTCATGTTTTTATGTGCCTCATTGCATAAGCTAAGTATTGTTTCTCTTTTGTGATTGTGCAGTCAAAGTATTTTTTGGCATTTTACTTTTTATATTTAGTATTTTTGTAATTCAACACTAAAATTGAATATCATAAACTAAACTATCCAATTGCCTTACTTTTAGGAATAGGTTATCTCACTCTTGAATAGCCTATTCCTCCTAACCCTTAATTTATAAAAAGGGTTAAACACTTCCATCTTCTCACTTTTCATTTGTTGTCATCATATATTTCTCTACAACTTTTTTGTAGCTTCTCCCGTCCACTTTAATATGATGAGCACAATTTTAAAAATGATGTGTCCATCTGACTTATATAAAAATGAAAATAAACTATTAATGTTAAATCTCTTAAAAATAATAAATCTATCTTTTTTTGATTTGATCATATAATTAGATAACACATCAGTACAAGTGCATGCCCTTATCCTAGCTAAAATAGTAAAATACATTGAAAGGATGATGTTAATTGTCCTAAAATCATAAAAATATATTAGATATCTTCTTGATAGCAAACATATAAAATAAATTTGGCTCTTTTTATTTGAAAAATCCAGTCACTTATACCAAAAATATGAAATGACAAATATCAATGTATATTACCTAATAAGATCATGACTTATGAGTATTTCTGACCTCACCCATTATATCCTTTGATGTATTATTTGATATTTTATGTTTACAAAATAGTTTATACTACAAGATGAAAAAGTGCAGTAAAACATTTGATTTTAAACCCTACAAGATAACAATGTCAAAAATGGAAGAACTATAATATTGTATATTCATGTCCAATAGCTTCCACTAAGTTGGGAAGATATTGGATGACTCACCAATTCCATTTAATTGAAATCTTCAATTCCTAGTACAAGGCTTAATCAACTTTCCCCTTTTTCAAATCCAATAATGATTGAAGTCCACGGGAACACAATCTACCAAGAGGGATCTTGCCTCTTGAAATTAGCTTGAAATTAAATGTCAGTAAAAGAATAAAGGCTCTTATTGATGAAACCAATATCATTCATGACCATTTAAAATTTGTGTATTGAAATTTTGATCAAATCATTAGCATTTTACCACAAATATCCTAACATTGTTTTTCAATAAGTGGCAGCAGCACTACAATACTAAGACCTTGCACAAGCAAAGATTGTAAATACATTATATGTCAATGTCAACTAATTTACACTAATAAATCCTTGATTAAATATTAAAATCAAAAAAATTAATAGTAAAATTTCTCAAGGTTGCATGAAACTAATTGCTTTCAATGAATAGTAGTACTAACTTCATTAACATTTTCCACTACAACCATTTCTCTACAAAAACTAATCAAAACAATAAAATTTATAAAAACATGTCTTTAAATAGAACTTAAAATCTTTACACATAAAAATAGTACTACAAAAGAATCAAGCCATGAATATACCTACAATAAACTCCCCTTATAGTGAAATATAATTCTTCTTAATTGGATTTAGTTTACAATGCAATGTTTTAGGGCTTTAATGTCATCATATAGAAAGACTCCTAAATAATTTCATGTTTAGTATTTCTAATTCGTAGAGAGAGTTCATGTAAAGGATTATGTATTTGGTAATTCTCTCCCCTATTAAATTTGGTGGAACAACTTCAAGGCCTCTTTAAATAACCCACTATATATTTGAACCCTACAATAAAATTTGTCCAAAATACATCTCATTGAGACATTTTTTCAAATAGAAAACATCCAATCCCAAATAACATGTATTGATATTTATTTTTAGGAAGTTATGATTTTGTCCGCACTTTACTAGCAGTAACTAAAAAAAACTATAACAAAAAAAGCATAGCTTCCAAAATATAAGCATCAATGTATGCTACAATAACATGAAAATAATACATGCACTAGACCACACTTTTCTAACTTACAATATCAAGAACATAAAACATAAAACCACTAAATTAGAAATTAGGAGCCAATCTTTTAACCATTGGCCAAATAAACCTAGTGCCATAATATTTATATCAGATGAAAAATAATAAAATATGGTGAACAATTTGTACTTTAAAATTAAATAAATGATAATTTTTAAATCAATGTTATATCATATTAGATAGATAATCCAAGTGATGAAATTTAAATTATAATAGCAATTGTCCCATTAAGCATATGCGCAATCTCAAAAAAAAAAGCACCAAAAAGTTTTTTTGTTGCATCAAAGCACAACTTTAAAACCTTGCATTTTATTTTTGTTACATAAACCTATCAAAACCATACTTTTAGACTATTTAATCCTTCTCTATCAAAACAATGCTTGTGTTTATAAAATGTTGTCAAGGAAAGGAATGGCATGGCATCGACAGGATGTTTTATAAATTAGTGCAAATATTTTAATTTGAAATATATGAGATATATCAATCTCAAACTTTTTATCTTGGATTTTTCACAGATTATATGTATTAGTAATTTCACTTTTTTGTCTATCAATTTTTTACTAACTAGTAATAAATGTCATCAATTTATCTATACTATTGTGTTACTTTTGAAAAGAAATCATGAAAAAGGGCTCTAAACTCCACCATATGGCGATATTACAATTTTTAGATTGATTTCTTTGAGCAAAAAGAACTTCTAAGTGATGGTAAAATGGGCATCAAATTTAAGGTTGAAATTACACAACTGTGATGATTAAATGGAAGTCAAATTTAAGGTCAAACATAATTGTGAACAAGTTCATACCATTACATCCCACCCCTTGTTGCCATTTTACAACACCTATCAACATAACAAGTGGAATGAAGTGGGAAACCCTGTACAAATTATTATAATTTATATAAAAAATAAATTAAATTATAAAGGTATAATAAATAAATGTAAAATTGAAACGACCATAACAAACAAATTTTAAGGAAAAAATACTTCAACAACATGGTCCCTATAAGAATTTTCACTATCATTGAGCATTTGAAAGGCTCGCACATCTGGAATCTCAGGACCAAAGCTCTAATAATCATAATACCTCCTAATATGGAATGTGGGAAAGGGAAATAAAGTCAAATTTTGGATAGATCCTTTCATTTATCCAATCACAAGGACAAAATACTTTGGATGGGATCTAAAACTGACACCAACAAAAAAAAATTGATGGCTAAAAAGTTCTCTTGGCTTTGGATCTTCAGGACCTAGAGCTTTTGACTTCTCATCAAATTTGGTTTAGATATGGGCTCCCTAAGGTAAATGCCTTTCTATGGCCTACTTATTGGGACACGATTCTCACTTAGAAAAACATGATCAAAAAAGAGTTTCCAAGGCCCATCTTGGTGTCCCCTATGTAGGAAGCATGAATATGTTACTAACCAACTCCTTCTCACTACCAATTTTACCATCAAATCTTGAGCTATCTGATTCTCAAGTTCAATCTTTCTTTTTTTGCTCCCCTATATTTAAATAGTATTTTAATCACTTGGACTCTAGACCTCAAATCCCTAAATTCTTACAAATATATAACTCTATTCTTGTTCTTGCTTGTTGGAATATTTGGATATAAAGAAATAAAATAATCTTCAAGGAGGAATAAAAGTATGCAATCATTATTCTCTCACGTATTCTTGCCCCGATTAATGGTTATATTTCTTTGGAAAAATCTAGATCCTTTTCACAGTGGAGGAATATCCTTGATAAAAGGGTTGGTAGAATTATGAAGATTCATAAGAAGGAAATTTTGAATCCTCCACAGGGTCAACACATTAAGCTAAACTTTGATGGTGTCACTAATGGGAACCCAGAGTGGGCAAGATCCAGGGGGCATTTTTCAACATGAATATGGTTCCCCTATCCTTGGTTATAGTGAAACCTTTAGAAAATGCTCCACCAACTTCGTTGAGCAAAATCATTGTGGAAAGGTTTGAAGATTGTTCTTGATAAAAAATTATCTATTTTAGATATTGAAGGGGATTCAAAAGTCATTATAGAGGCCTTAAAATCATCAAAAAATTGATAGCTCTCCTCAATAATTGAAGATTACAAAACTCTTATTTCAAGGCTCACTACACTCATTATCAATCATATAAGGCAAAAAGGTAATCAAGGCACAAATCATCTTGCTAACATTGGGGTGGGTCTCAATTCCAAAAACACCTCATTACAATTTGAGATACCCATTCCAAATATGGTAAACCCAAAAGTTTAATTGTAAAATATTTAGAACCCCCAATCATGATCATTAAAGCCCCATCATCATGGCTTAATAGGTTTATTATTGTCTTATCATTGTTTAATAGGTTTCTACTATCATATCATGGTTTAATATGTTTCTTTCATGTCTTATCTAAGTTTCTATGAGATTTAATGATTAATAGTCAATTTTAAATTTGATGACCATTTAACCATCATAGGATAGTTTCAACTTTAAATTTGGCATCTATTTGAAATAAAAATATAATCAAAATTACTCGTGCAAGTCTTTAACTCCCTAATACAAATACATGTTTGGGTTAATTCCACATTGCTAAGAATTGTGAGAAAATGGTGATTTATAAGGCATTACAATCACCAAAATTTTTGCCAATGGGGAAAGAGGCTAAAGGATGATGAGACCAAAGCACTTGATTAAATAGACCATTCCTCTCCCCCCCCTCCCCCGCCCCCAACAAATGTTATAATACTTGTGTGTTAAGTGAGTCCCCTTACCTTGTAATTATTACCTAAAATACATGAGGAAAGAAATGTCATTATATTAATGACTACTCATGGAGGTCATATTGAAATGAATTAATCATGCATAAGTAAAAATTCTACAAAAATCAACAATATAGTATATTAACCTTCACATGGAAGCTTCAACCCTAATTTTGACACCTAATTGACCATCATATAGAAGTTTCTTCTTAGTTGGAGAAGTATAAAAAATCTATATATGCTCTTGTAGTATAAAACCTCTCTCTCTCTCTCTCTCTCTCTCTCTCTCTCTCTCTCTCTCTCTCTCTCTCTCTCTCTCTCTCTCTCTCTCTTTATATATATATATATATATATATATATAGATATATATAAAATCTATTCAAAGTAATTGATACATATTCCTTATAATTTTAGGGCAATGGGATCTGGAAATGCATAGTAATTGTGGTTAAAATATGTATAAAAATAAGCACGAATATAACATATAAGGCGATAAGAAGTGGGAGTTAAGAAAATAGAATAAAATTTGGACTAATGGATTGATGCATACATTGACCCAATTAGCTATTTTCAAAAGGATAAAAATCTAATTTTATCCAAATGGCAAGATTAGCCACTAAAATTACCCTTGCATGGTACCATACTAAGGATGGGAAAATCGTTTTATTATGGCGTGCCCACAGATTATGACCACTTAATGAGAAATCTATATAGTAGTGGATTGCCTTAACATCGAATGAGATTTAAGCCTCATACCTCCAATCACAAGGAGACATAAATTACCATTACACCACTACCTGATAAATTTTTAAATGGTCATTGACTAAATATTATATTTTTAATTTTAATTTTGATTGATTATAGGTTTATAATTTAATTAACTTTAAGTCTTATGTTCTACTTAATGATATTGTGGCTTGTCATAGTTTTCATCCTTTATAAACAAGAGAAAATCTCCAATCTATTTTTTCAATCCTCTTATGTGATGAGGGATTACTAAGTGTAACATGTGTTTTTTGTGTTCACACTGGGCTAAAAGTGGTCTTTAGTTATCTAGCTTAGTTTTGTCTAGATTCACATGAGAATAGGGTTAAGCTTAAATTTAGGGAGGTTGGTAAGTTGTTTTGAGTGACAACTCATTATATGCAAAAACAATCTATGCAAATGCATATTTATTTACTCATAGTTTGTCCACAACAACTAATTGGTCATTGTGAAACAAACTTACCCAATTATTTATTCCTGGAACTACCTATTGTAAAAAATCTAATTGTGTAATGTATGAGAGACATATGCATAGACATGCTTTCAAATTTGTGTTAATATTGAGTTAATCTTGTTATGTGTATAATGATTAGTTTCAATGTGGTTAAGGTATGCAAAATTGTTCATGTGGATGATTATTCTCATTTATGATATGGTATTAGAGATTTGGGATATGACAACGATTGATCAGTATTTTTATTCTTCATTTTGCATTTGTGATTAGTTATAGGTATTTTAATAGAATATATTTTGAATAACTATGGCCACATGTAGTTGTAAAGGTATTATGGAGAAAAATAGATAGCCTCATTGAGTCCAAAACACCAAAAAACCCATATGGGCACTGTCAATTTATTCAGATTGGACATTGTTGACAAACTAATTTATTTTGTTTGTTAGCATATTATTGTAAATAACTTGGGTTATTGACTAAGGTATATTATTTATGCATCTTGGTTAGTTGTTTTAACCACTTGGATTAATAAGTTGGTTTATTTTTACGGGCTTAGGTATTTTACGCTACCCAATGCTTGTGGTTGCTCCCACCCCCTATTTTCTCGGGTGGCTCTTTTACCTATTTAATAGGCCTCTCATGTAGTGTTTAGTATGCTGGTTTATTACGTTTTCTCAATCTCTTTGTTGAATCTAATATGGTCTCAGACCTTACAGTGTAGGAAGCTTGGGAGGGAGCCTGTGAAGCAAGAGAGGAGCAGTCCTGTCAAAGAAGAGCGTGAAGCACCAGGTGGAGAGTCGTGAAGAGATTTTTTTTTTTGTGACCAATGGGAAAGCTAGTAATCAGAAGAGAAGCATCAGGAGACCTGTCTCAACAAAAGAAAATTGGTAGGAGGCAGCCGAAAAGGCTCATAGGTCTGTTTTTATTTTTTCTATGTTTTTTGGGTGGCCATTTCTGTTCAGTTTGAAAAGTGACTAGATTTTCATTCGTGCACTATTTTTGGTGAGTGAGGAGTCTAAAATTTTATATTTTTTGAAAGGAGATGATAGGAACTGATAGAATTTAATTTGGCTAAGTATTTCTCCCAAAATCTGCATCTGAATTTTTGTAGGTAGGCCAAATTTTTGTAGGTAGGCCAATTTTCTGATTAGCTGATTATTTTTATGAAAAATTTAATCTAAAGTTTTATTATTTCAATTAATTTTTTTTTTTTAGTTGAAATAATTAAAAACTTTAGCATATAAGGGTTATTGGGGACCTACTGGTGACTAATTATCTCAAAAAAGTTCTGGAAGGTAAAAATTTTACTATTTTTTGGGTTTTTAATCTAGATGTTGGTGGAAAAGGAATTTTTTAAATTAAAATTGGATATCTCTAGATATAATTGTTTGTCTATTTTTTAGTGTTTTTAAAGATAATTTAAAATTTCCCAAACGATGTGGTGTTTTTTGCTAAAAATTAGAGGTATTGACCAGTTTATGATTTGGGTCTGTGGGTAGGAGGAATTTTGTGGGAAGTCATTATAGTTTTTTTTGATATATTCTTTTTTTTATAAAAATATGTTAAAATGGCTAGTTTACAATACCTCTTGTTGTTAGATTCACAAAAAATGACAGATAAAAAATTTAGTTTGTGGACTTACAAGATTTTGATGATATGTAAATATCAAAACCTTGATCAAATAGTGTTTTGTAAAGAGCAAAGACCTGTCACTAGTTATGATGACTATGATAAACACCATCAAGAGGCTCTTAGGTTGTTAAAACTATCAGTACCAGATAATCTAATCTCAGAGGTCAAAAATGTAACCATTGCATCAACTTTGTGGACTAATCTTACTTTTAAATACCAAGTTTGTGAAGCTAGTAGGGTATTATATTTGAAGAATTTGTTGTTTTCTACTAAAATGCAGGAAGGTGGCTCCATTTTTGAGTTTTTATTGCAGATTAAGGACATCAATAATCAATTGAAGGCTGTGCAAAAGCCTATTGATGAGCAAGATTTGATTTTTCTGGTTATAAAAAATCTTCCACCTTCATTTGACTCATTTATGGAGTCCTTGCACATGACTACTGAAACAGACTTTGGACTTTGAAAATTTATCCACATTGTTATTATAGAAGGAGAGACAATAGGAGCAGACAATGTTGTCTACATCTACTTCTACAGAGAGTACAATCTTCATCAAAGAAAAGGATAAGCAGTTTGGTAAAACTACTAGTTCTCAGATAAAAACTTCACAAGTAAGTGGTTCTATAAAGAGATCTAAGTGGAAATGTTTTAATATAAGCAACTTGGTCACCTTAAGAAAGATTACAGGAAAAGACAATAGGATATGGCTAACCCTATAAATAAATCTCATCATGAGAATGTAGCTGAAGGTGAAGGCAAGGAATCATCTCCTAATTTTGTTTTCATGGCTTCCAGTGGTAATTATGCAATAGATCAAACTTGGTACTTTGATTCAGGTGCATCTCACCATTATACATGCCATAAACACTGGTATGTGGATTTTGTTGAAAATGATAGCAATAATAAATTTGTATCTTTGGGATATGGTAGGACTCATTTGGTGAAAGGATATGGCAATGTTCAAATCAATTTTAATGGTGCAATTCGGTATACATTTAATAATGTTAGGTATGTGCCTGATATGAACAAAAATTTATTTTCCATTAGTGAGATCACTTCAAAATCTGATTTTGTTGTAAATTTTTAAGGACAACAATGTTTGATCATTACCAGAGATAACAAGATTATTATTGTTGGGATTCGTGAGAAAGGATTGTATAAGCTTGTAGATCCAAGAGGGCAAAGGAAAGTGCACTTGTAGTGGTTGATAGCACAAGTTCACTATGGCATGAAAGGTATGGACATTTAAATTTCCAATATTTGAGTACATTGATCAAGACTAAGATGGTTAAGGGGATTTCTTCTATTTGGGATAGTCATCATGTGTATATTGGATGTCAATTGGGAAAATAAGCTAGACATTCATTTGATGTTGGTAAATCTTAGAGGGCTAAGGAAGTGTTAGAACTTGTTCGTGCGAATTTGCATGGTCCAATGCGGACACCTACCTCGGCTAGAGCTCAATATTTTTTGTTGTTTATTGATGATTTCTCTAGGAAAAAGTGGGTATAATTTCTAGTGAAGAAATTTGATTGCTTGTCTAAATTCATATCTTGGAAAGCTATGGCTGAGAAATAGGTGGGACAACTAGTGAAATCTCTTAGAACGGATAATGGGGGTGAGTTCATCTCAAAATAATTCAAGTAATTTTTTGCCACTGAAGGCATACACAGACAATATACTACCCCTTACACTCCACAACAAAACAGAGTTGTAGAAAGGTGAAATAGGATAGTGATGGACATGACTCATTGTATAGTCCAAAGTAGAATTGGCCCATATAGATATTGGGCAGAATCAGTGAATACGGTGGTGTACATACTTAGCAAAAGTCTTACAAAAGCATAAGAGAATATGAATCCATAGGAGGCTTGGTTAGGTCAAACTCCAGATGTAAGTGATTTCTAAATTTTTGGTTGTGTAGCTTTTGCAGTTATTCCTAGTCAAAACAGAAGTAACTTGGATGCCAAAATCAAAGGATATATGTTTGTTGGGTATAGTGAGCAGTCAAAGGCCTACATATTACTTGATGTTTCTACTAAAAAAGTTGTGGTATATAGAGATGTCATAGTAAATGAACAGATGCCATACTTCACAATAACTAGTATAGTTTCAGATATTGAGTCATTATTTTCTTCTAATGATTCTATTATAATTTATGGTGTGAAAGTTGAGCAGGATTCTAGTTCATCATTGGAATCACATTCCAAGGAGGGAATTGATGCAGGTCATTATGAGGTTCCAACATATCAACTAAAGAAGCTAAAGTGTTATTCTACCATAATGGAAGCACTAAAGGAGAGAGACTTGCCACATGGTATGGAAGGAAGAAGATTGAGATTAGGAAAGTAGTTTGGTAATAGAGGTGAACATGACAATTTTTCTCTAGCTATTGTTTCACATGTATTTGAGCCTAATTCTTTTTTAGAGGCCAAAGGGAAGCATGAGTGGGAATCAGCCATGTAATTGGAATATGATTCCTTGATGAAAAATAAGACTTGAGAGCTCATGGAGCTACCACCAGGAAATAAATCCATTGGTTGTAAATGGATTTACAAGGTAAAATGCAAATCAGATGGTTCCTTGGATAAACAAAAGGCCAAAATTATTGTAAAAGGTTACTCACAAGAGGAAGGGGTTGATTACGAGGAGACTTTTGTTCCTAATATAAAGATGGTAACTTTTCATTTGATTTTTGTTATTGTTGCTCAATTTGGATGGCAAGTACACCAAATGGATGTCAAGAGTGCTTTCTTGAATGGACATCTGGAGGAGGAAGTCTACATGGTTCAACCATAGGGTTTTCAAGTTCTTGGTAAGAAACATATTGTTTTTAGGTTGATTAAGTCCTTGTATGGGCTTAAGCAGGCTCCTCGAGCCTAGTATATGAAGATAGATACAAACCTTACGGAGACTGGTTTCAAAAGGTGCAACTCTGAACCAAATCTCTATGTAAAGGTGTCTGGGGATGATATCTTGATTCTCATTGTATATGTTGATGATTTAGTAATCACTGGGAGTAGTGCTAGTCTCATTCAGCAGATGAAGGATGACATTTTTTGTACTTTTGACATGACAAACTTAGGACTATTGAAATACTATTTAGGTGTTGAGTTTTGGCAAGGTGATTGTGTTGTATTCATGTCACAAAATAAGTATGCGAAATCATTGCTAAAAAGGTTTAGAATGCTGGATTATAATCTAACTCCCACACTTATGGAAGTTGGAGCTAAAATTTAAACTAACACCACTTCACCTCTAGTCAATGAAATAGTGTATCAGCAACTACTAGGTAGTCTCATTTACCTCACTACCACTAGACCAAATATTTGTTTTGCAGTGAGTTTTCTATCTCACGTCATGTCTAAACCACAATAAGTACATTAGTTAGCTAAAAAAATAGTATTAAGATATGTCAAAGGTACTCTTGACTTTGGCATACTATATGAGAAACATGTATATTTTGAGCTTTCAAGATATTTTGACTCTGACTAGGCAGGATCAAGAGATTCAAAGAAATATACAATAGGCTACGTATTCACTCTTGGTTTAGGAGTTAAAAACTATAGTGGCATTATATTCAATAGAAGTAGAGTATAAAATTGTGGTCAGTACATGTTGTGAAACTATGTAGATAAAGAAAATCTTGGAGCATCTTTAGTTCGAGTAATCAAATCCTACTATGATTTTCTGTGACAACCAGAGTGTTCTAAAGATGGTGAAGTATCCAATATTTCATGCCAGGACCAAACACATTGAGGTTCACCATCATTACATCTGATAGTTGGTTATGAATGAAGACACCAGTCTCTTCTGCTACCCCACTATAGAGCAATCAGTGGATATAATGACCAAACCACTTGGTACAGAAAAGTTCACAAAATTCAGAGATAAACTTACTCTTATTTCTAGTTTAGTCATTAAAGGAGGGTGTTAGCATATTATTGTAAATACCTTGGGTTATTGACTAAGGTATATTATCTATGCACCTTGGTTAGTTATTTTAACCACTTGAGTTAATAGGTTAGTTTGTTTTTATGGGATTAGCTATTTTATGCTACCTGATACTTGTGGTTGCTCCCACCCACTATTTTCTCGAGTGACTCTTTTGCCTATTTAATAGGCCTCTCATGTATTATTTAGTATGCTGGTTAATTACATTTTCTCAATCTCTTTGTTGAATCTAATATAGCTACCTATGTAAGGATTATAGTGACATACAATGAACTTTGTTCTCAAACCAAAAAAAAATGCAGGGTCTTTACCTACTTGATTTTTGGAAGTTGAAAAAAAATATAAAAAATATTAAGGGGATTACCATATAGCCAAGTCCCTACTTGTATCTCTATCATCATCATCACCCATAGACATACATGTTTGTTCATTGACTGTAGCACTAATGGTTTTGGTACATTATTTTCATCATTATGTTCAAGGCTTACTAGGTCATTGGATGCATTAACTTCGGCATTACATTGTCTTAATGACCATTGACACTGGCATACACATTTTTTTGCATGGATATTGAAATTAACTTTGGCATTGATCCCCTTGCCCACCATGGGACTTCCACCATTGGCCACCCCTCCAACATAACTTGACTCCACCTTGACACCTGCAAGTTGTACCTTCTACCACTGACCATCAACAAGAGGTTATTTTTTAAAAAATTTAATTGATTTTAAAAATTCAAATAAAAATGCCTATGAGATGTGAGTGAGTTGGTAAAGTGGCTTGGTTGTTTCTAGTCCTACCCAGATTCAAATCTCACTAGGCATGTGACGTCGCTTATGGTCTATGTGGTGTATTCGACGCATGTTTCTTGGTGATTTGGTAATCCTTTAGGGATTTGGGCCCTCGTATGTGTCCCAAACTAGTTTGTAGCTCCAGTCAATAACAATGATCAATTTAAAAAATCAAATAGAAAGTTTTTTTATCTTTATGATAAACACCATAACATGGTGCAATGCTGATAACAATTTTGTTAAAGCTTTCCCCTTACTAAAGGTCTAAAGTTTGAATCTCCTTGGAATCTGTAATGTCCCCTTCTTAGTTACTCACAAGAGACCCTTGGCCTATATTATTCTCGTAGGCTAATTCAGGGTTGGATGAGAATAATAGGATAAAATTACTATTCACTAGTACTATTCATGGATCACTATTCATGAATGACTCAACATGGTGACATGGCATAGTAATGATGTGTCCTTGGGGATGTGGCATTGGCCCACAAAGTATTTTTTAATGTGAAAAGTAGGTGGAAAAGAAATATGATGCATTTTTCTACTTGACCACATGGGAGGAATAAGGAGAGCATGTGGGGAACAAATTGATTGAGAATCCAATCATTCCTTTCATGCATGTGATGTGGGGATGTCCTTGTTTTAAGTTAAAAAATGGGGGAATCTTTTGAATTATGTGTTGCACATGGGTAGGTGGGTAACATGGTCCACTATTCATGATTTAAGTGAGGGACAAATTGGAAAGGAGATTCCCACTCATTTTGGAGGCACATGGAAAAGTCAAAAAAAAAGATTTAAAAAAAAAGACTTGGCACATGTGAGAGATGTTTGTCACATGTGGGGGACAAGTTACACTATTGTTGAATTGTGTAACCAATATGAATGTGGTGCATTTTCAATTATCTCTCTTAATTTCTAGATTATTCTCTTCTATATTGTAATTTATATAAGTATGAATCTCTTTCCTTTGGGTAGGCATCTTTTATCAAACATTAAAACCCCCTTATTTCAGATTTGAATTTATGTTCATATCCTCCTTGTAATTATTCCTTGGAATATAGAAACTAGTTTCAGTGGTGAAATATCCACTCTAGATGGTGTTGGCCATTCCATATAGGGATTGCACATGGAGATCAACAGAGGTTGATAGGTTTGATGGTGAGAGATCCACCCTAGCTGGACTAGTTTTAGGATCAGAGATTGTTTATGTAGCATTGTAAGTGTGGTATTTTATGTTGTGATTTAAGAGAGAATTTATATTGTGTGATTTGGTATTTATATTTATGTTAGAGTATTTTTTATGGTTTTGTCTCAATCCATAATATTTTAATATGTTGTTTACATTAAGGGATTTATGGAATTATGTGTAAAATTGTAAGTGCATGAGAGCAATTGTGAGGAAAGTTGTGTAATAATTATATTTTAAGTGTGTAAGATTTGTGAGAGTAAAGATACAATAGAAGTGTGATTCCTCTTGTTTTCAGTATCTTTCATTTACGTGTTTGTAATCTCTTATTTGGAAAAACAAAAAAAAATATAGTTGTAAATATCCTGAAAGTATATTACAATGTTATTAGAGTTGGTGATCTTGCCATCATGTTGGAAACTAATCCTTTGCAGATTGTTTGTATAAAATTTTCTCTTACTCATGTAGCCTGGAGAAGTCAATCGTAGATATAATTTGAGGAGTAGAAATGGAGATCCTATAGGAGATCCCGACCCTGAGGTTAAGACTGAGAGGGTAGAAGAGAACATGGGAAATAGACACCAAGAGAATTCTCACCTTGAGAATGTCCTTAAAGATTTGGCTAGAGGACAATGAGAGATGTACCAATTGTTATTGCAGTGTCCAACCAACAACAATGCCAATCATAGTGGTGGATCCAATGGTGAGATGAGCAACCATGCCCAGGTACCTAATCATACTAGAATCACTCATGCATCTATAGTTAGGCCCTTTGTACCTACATTTTTAGATCAACAACAGCCACAAGGTGATAGGAATCAGGGTACATAAGAAAGTGTTGATTGTATCTGTAAATGGAAATCTCTTAACGAAGAAGTATGAATGGCCCTATTATTAAATGAGTTTTGCTAGTTGAAATTAAGAAATACACCTAGAGGAGACAAAGGACATAATAACCAGGAATTGTATTGAAAGATAGGAAAGGTATCTCTTTTACCTTCTGAAGATTCAAAAAAATGCAATGCTTGTGCATGGATACAAAAGTTGGACAACTATTTCAGGTTGCACCCCATGTTCCAGATGGAGGCCATCCAATTTGCTTCTCTATACTTAGAAGATGATTCCCATGATTGGTGGCACTATGGGATGGTTACATAGGGTCATAGCCTCGTCACTTCATAGGCAAATTTTGCTTAGAGGTTGATAGACCGATTTGATAAAACAAATCCTAAACATTACTTTAGGGAGCTAGCCTGACATATTTGATTTTCATAGGCTTATAATTATGGTCCCTAACATTTCAGAGGATAGATTATCTTATCTCTTTATTGAGGGTTTAGAGGAACCACTCCATAGTTGGGTGAAAGCATTAAACCCACCAACTCTGCAAGATGTAGACATCTAAAATTCTCCACCAATGGCTTCCTACCCAACTATAAGAATAATTCTTACCAACCATTGAATATCTAACTTAAGAATTTCTAAGAGTCTAAAATTTGGCTTTGTAACCATGAAAATAAATCAATTTGACCCATAAATCAATTAAATGGACCAAATGCACACATCAATTAATTCAAAATCATTCAAAAATGTCAAAATCCTTAAAAAAATTAATTACCATGTTAAATCAAATCAAATCCTAATCAAGTCCTAATTGAATTCACCCATGAGAAATTAAATGAATTATCAAAAAATAAAATTCAAAAACCAAAAGAATATCCTAGGAAGTAATCATTGCCTTTTTGCAAGTTGTCCAAAATCCAAAATATCCCACCCATGCCTATTTATTAAAAATCATGAGTGTTTGACAACTCATAACTCTACTGGAGTTACTTTTGACTCACTTAGGTCAAGCTTGAACCCGTTTCAAGCCATAACTACCTTCTAACTCACCTTGGGTTGGGTTTAGTTTCCAAATCTATAAATACAAGCCTAGAGCTCTTCATTTGGAGAGCTTAAACATAATATAGTTATAATGTTGTATTTGATCCATGAAGCAAATGCCTAATATTATAATGCAAAAATCAAATCCAAGTCAAACCAAAGCCAACCATGGTGCTAAGATAAGATGGATATAGTCAAGCCCTATTGATGAAGACATTTTTAACACAATCTGAGCAAGCCAACGAAGATATCTCTTGGAGCAATCAAGGAAGGTAAGGAAACTTCTTTTTTCTTTGCATTTTAGTTGGGTTTTCATTATATTTGTTCACTAAGATCCCCCACATGATCTAGGCCTAGAGATGTTAGCTTATTTATTATTTATATTTCATTGATTTTGGAACTAACACTATTCTAACCTTCTCTTTTTGTCAAATTCTTTGATCACAAATGGCACCCTCAATGGGACACAATTATGCACCCCACATATTAGAACAAAAATAGATGTTAAAATAGCTCTTATTTTAAATCCATTTATTGGGTTTTTATGAATTTTTGACATGTTTTTACTACTTTCATCCTAATTCTTTCAAAATTTTATTAAAATTTGATTTGTAGTTTAGAAGTTATGATTCTTTTAGTGACTGTCACTTTTTATTTTATTTTATTTGGTAAAAATGGCTAGTATAGAGCTAATAACTTTTTTTGTTATTAATTTTTGTGACCTAAATTTTTTCAGAGAGGTGCACCTTGGACCTATAAACAACCTACAAAACGTTTTGTGATAAACATAGATATATTTTAAAATTTATGATCAAAATACTAACTATAGACTTTTATGTTTTGTGTGTTTGGTTTTATTTTTTTTAGCCTTCTAATTTGTTTCCATGTTTTCATTAGTTTAATATTATTTTTTGTGTTTTATTGAGCTAACAAGTATTTATGAGCATAAAATTTGTCTTTAAGTTCACAGGTGAAACACAAACCTGAGACCTTTTTCAAAGTTCATTCGCTCACAACTAAAAGTGCTCTAAAGAGGGGGTTATAATCTAACATTTGCAAGTTGAAGGGTTGATTTGAAGACAAAATTGCATGTTTTAACTAATCACACATTTCGATTTGGGTTTAAAATAAATATCTTTAATCTCACACATTTTAATGTTGCTACTTAAAACAAATCTAGGATTTTTTAAGTCTTAGAAACATTTCATTTTAGTGCTTAAAACCAATCTTGCATCTTGAACATTTTCAAATTGGTGTTTAATCATCAATCTGGGATAAATCTTGAATACTTCAATCTTTGGGTTTAAAAAAAACTTAGATGATTTGGATTAACTTGGTTGTGTGCAATTTTTTCCATTTTTCACACTTAATCCAAGGGGCATAGTAATGAGCAAACGATCACATTCAAATTTGGTGCTTAAAATCAAACATCACTCGTAAATTGTTTTCAAAATTGTTTGTTATTTTTTTTATTTTCTCAAAAAGGAATTTGTACGTGTATGCTCTCCCCCCATCCCTTATAGGGAACTTGTGGGATCAAAAGTACCATTTTTATTACAAATTGTGCCTTAGTCCAAAAACGTAAAAAAGAAGTTGTCTAGGCTCTCTCCAAAATCTGCATGGTTTGGGTGATCTAAAAACAACCTATAAAACCTTTTTATTTAGATTTTATTTCATGTATTTTTGGCTTGTGAGAGGGATTTCATTACATTCCATGGATTCCATAGGTAAGTTTTGACCTAGGGCTTCATCTCCTGACATCAGCTTCAACCCCTCTCCATAAGGAGTTTATAAATTAGGATCACCCCACTGGGATGGTGGTTTGAGCAGTTAAACCATCTCCATTAGTAAGAGGCTAAGCTCAAGATGTATGATCAATATATATCATACTACATTGAGCAAGTGACGAATGTAGTGGTTGTGAAAAAGACAAGACATTTTTCATAAGTTGATTGACGCAGACTTAATTGACATGATACTTCTCTTGTGTGCACAACGTGAAAGTTGGTACACATGAGATCAATCTAGACGTACGAAACTTAATGTTTTTAGTCAACCCCACTTTGCCACACCTTGATAAGATTTAGGATGATATACTTTTGTCATTTAGTCTTGTATTTTTTGGTGTTTTAGAAATGAAACTTGTTGTTTAAACCATGTCATGAATGAGTCTTGTGTTCAACATCACTCTATTTTTTGAGAAGGTGTTATGTACCCATTTGACAACTTGATTTAACTTTAAAAACTTTTATGTCAAAAAATTGAGTGTGGTACTTGATTGAAATGGGTAACGTTATGATACCCAAATTATTTCAAGCTTTATGCCTTAGAAGTCTTTGAAACATAAACATTGTTACATCTTTTGGGAGTGTTAACGCCGTTACACTGACCAAATTATTTTAAAAACACTTGTCTTGTCTTGTATTTCAATTATCATTATTGTAGCCAATCATTTGAGCCTTGTTGGATCTTTGTTTAACACAGTCATACTATTCAAATTTATCTATATTTTGGTCGTCAAAACCCTAATTTACCTTAGTTGAGTCTTTGATTAACTTTTCCAAAGTTTGGATTCAAACATTTTTGATTTCTGTGTTTAGGCCTCCACACATAGGGATTGATACATAGATATTTCTCATTTGGATTGCATAACATAGGTTAATCAATTACTCAAATTTGGAAACTTTATTATTTGTGTTTTTGTTTGATATAATCAATCAACTTTCAAACTGCCTTTTGTTTAGTATTTTATATCAATTAGATCATGTTTATGTCTAGAATCAAGTACCTGGTCTTTTCCAAATTGTTTCAAGTTTGTTAGATTAATCATCATTATCCTTTATTTTCAAGCCTAGTTTTTTATGTTGTTTGGCCAAAAGTCCTAACACGGCCTGTTTGATCCTAGATTTTGACTTCGCATTTGGATAAAAGACCTAGTGACTCTTTCCCCTTTCCCAGTTTAAACCTATTTGGAACACGTTTGGACATTAGAGTTTGGCTTCTTGTTTTTAGGTCATTTCGCTTGACCTTGTTTTTGTAAAACATTTAATGTTAGACATTTGGCGTTATATTGTTTTTACCAAATTCTTAACATAAACCTTTTGGATATACAACTCCACCCTTGAACAAGTTAGATAGAGTTTAACCCCTTTTGTCTTTATAGACATAGCTTTTCAAACTTTGTAGAACTCTATTCTCTTTTTGGTAGCAAAGCATTTATTATTGATCCCAACATGTGTCCTTACACTCATAGTTGCATCATGCACAATCCAAGGCTTAGTAATGTGGTTACACAAGAAGAAATGGTTTAGGACCCCTATGCAGATGATGTTGTTTATGAGACGGATCCTTATCCACCTTATGACGCTCAAATAGAGGAACAAAATCAAGATCATTTAGCCAATTATTTGATTATCATGCCCCCATACAAGGATCAAGATCGAGAACTGACAACCCAATATTTGGCTAGTGTACCTATAGTTGCATAAAACATTCAACAACAATCTTATTACGTGACCATGCCATCATTTTATGATCCTAATAGATATGCAAAGATAGCGCATGATAATTTACCACATCTACCAAGAATACTTTATAACATGTTTTACAATTCGAACAATGATCAGGCCTCTTCTAGCAACCCTAATGCCATACTACCAATGTTATACCAAGATCCACGAATGCTTGTCACACAAAGAGGTCTCATGAAGGACCAATTCATGAAAATACAGACAACATACCAGGCTTATCGAAACCTAGCACATAAATTTAAAAAAATGGCCATGTCAAATACAACTCTTATTCAGTCACTCCCTTCAACGGGGGTTTTATTTGAGTTGTCAAGTCAAAAAAATAGGGTTTTTACCCACTTACACAAAATACTTCTATCGACAACATGTTCAATATCCCAACCATCGAAGAAGTGTCTTTTGCTTCTACATAGAACAGTGGGCAAAATGTAGTGGACAATATGCAAGTAACGTCCAATCTAAACCAAATTGGTGTTAGCGCACAAACACATTTAATAACAAAATGTGCCTTTAACTAACACCATTATTGGTTCACAAACTCAAGGAGTAGGAGTTTTTACTTCCCAACCTCAGCCAACTACCTATAATCTTCAACCAACTACTTCTTCTAGCACACACCAACAAGGATTAAGTAGTCAACCAACCAGTGTTGTGCCATAATAGAATGTCATGAATCCCACTCCCCAACAAGGGATAAGTAATATTCCACAACAATAAGCACCATCCAATCAACCCATGTAGCAGAGGCAAAACATATTGCCACCTCAATAGGGGGTAACCAATGTTCCACCTCACCAAGTAATAATGAATATACCTCTTTCCTCATAGACTAACATGCCGATCCAAACCAAATGACATCTAACCAACAACATATAAATATTGGTCAACAATAGATACCAAATCTCCAACATGCATCTACTTCTTAATTGAGATTCATGCAACAAAGAAGTTTCAATGTTCCTCAAGTAACTATTAGGCAATAGTTGCCTTTCGCACAGAATATGCCACAATTATAGCATCAAGGTCTTGGTTCACAAGTCCCTCTTAATTAGCCAAGTATGGCTAGTCTGTAGCATGTCCCTATTCAACCTCATTAGGCATAGTACACCTGTATACCACCATCCCAACATCAAGCCTACATACCCAACCCCAACCAAAATATCGCATAACTGTAAGTGTAATTTCAATAATTGCACCCTAATCCACGTATGTGTATTCCTGGTCCATTCCCTATCCAATCCAACATACCCCAAAAAACACCTTCATCATACCTTAGTCAAATTAATTTACTTGTGCTCGCTCAACCATCACCTTAGGCCAATGTTCCCACAAGTTTCTTTGAACAAGAACTACAACAAATGAAGGATGCAAGTGCTGCCATCCAAATAGGGAAATATGTTAAGAAGTTCAAATTGGATGATGTGTTTTCTTACCCTTTCAATATGGAGTACTTACAAATACCATTTCCTCCAAGGTATAAGCCACCAAAGTTCGACAAATACAAGGGGAAAGGTGACCCCAAAGCCCATCTAACAGAATTCTTTGTCGCATGCCAACCAGTGGCCTACGTCAACATCTATTTATTTTTGTTTCCAAGAAGTCTAGTTGGACAAGCCTTGGAATGGTTCCCAAAGTTACCAAAGAATTTAGTTTCTAATTTCGATGATCTCTCAAACGAATTTGTGTAGTATTTCTCTTACAATCTCGAACACAAGATTTCATTAGTAGGCTTGACACAAGCAAAATAGAAAAAGGTGAAAGATTTACAAGCTACCTACAGTGATGGAGAGCCCTTATAAGTCATTTTACCCATAGTCTACTAGACAAACAACTAGCGTTGTGTTTACCAAAAATCTACACAATGAGATATCTTACTATTTGGAGTTGCAATGTGCACATACGTTCAAGGAAATCATTGAAAAAGGTTTAGTGATCAAAAGAGCCCTTATTAACAAGGGTATCATTAAATTAACCTCGTCAAATTAGAATAATATCCAAAATCAAAACTAGAATAGTGGCTAAAATATGCATTCAATCCAAGCACAAACATCACAACTAGCAAAAGCTAATAATAATGATAGATCCAAGCAATTCAATCACAACAATAATGTTGTGGGGAATAGAGTAATAGAATCATGGCATTTACAAATGGTGAAATCACCATCTGCTCAACCTATGCCACCTTTCTAGCTTACGCCTAACTAAAAACCTTTTCAATAGCCGTAGCACATATAGCAAGTCCAACAACCTAGACTAGCATCACAAATACAATAAATGTAGAAAATATTAATGCCTTTTCAAAACCCTCCTCCTTTAAGGATAATCATACCTACTCATTGTGCTTTTATTGACATTGGAGAGCCCATAGAATTAGTCTTTCGTAAGCTCACAGCAGTTAATTTGATTAGATGGCATGTTCCAAAAGAGCAATTTCATGACGGTGCTGACATGCCAGATTGGTATAGGCTAGAAAAATTCTATGATTTTCATAGGATCAATGGCCATAATTTGAAACATTATGTACAAATTAGACATGTAATTCAAAATATGTTGGAAAATAGAGAGATCACATTGGATCATGGAGCTTCCACCTCCAATCAGAACCTTGGCATCTATCAAAATCCATGTCCCCAACATAACAATCAACAACTATAGTAGTAACGTCCAATGTAACATCAACAACAATAGTATCAACAACCAACGCTGAACCAACAGTAGAACTAGCAGAACCAATAGTGTCAAAACAATGGACAAAACCAAGGTCAGAACAATAACAACCAATAGACCTACCATGCAATTTCACATGACTACAATGCAATTATAGGCCATATTGTAGGTCATGTTATCACCATTTCCATTAATCCTAGACCAAGTACCAATCAGACAAGACCGTTGGTACTCATACCCAATCAAACAAATTATTATGGTAATCCTTCCTTGACCTGGGATCGTACATAGGCAAACCAACAAGTAGGGATTCCCGTGTTAGGACCTTATACTGATAACTCATCATTAGCCCATGACCACATGTAATTGCATCGACAACTGAGAATTATCCTATTCACCCCACCCTCCACCATCATTTATTAGCAATAGTGGTCTTATGCCTAATCTTGATTGTGCAATCACAACTCGGTGGTCAAAGATTACCATACTAGGCCCACAACCATCTGCCACTTCACCCATCATCCAACCAGTCATTCTACCTCAGAACAAACCATTTACCACTGTCTAAGAAAATACTTTTGACATTGTGGAACAATTACAAAAAATGCCAGCATTAATCTCCATTTAAGATTTTTTACATACATCTACAATCCATAAAAGCATCTTGACATCGTTCCTTGTTTAATCCATAGTTCCCAATGACATATATCTTGACAAATTTCAAGCTTTGGTTGGACATCTAGCTCGGTCCCAACAAGTAACATTCAATAAAAGCAATATGTCATCCCTTAGCCCACTTCACAATAATCCATTATACATCAAAGTCTACATAAAAATACACAAAGTGACATGTGTCCTCATAGACAATGGATCAGGTCTGAATATAGTGTCTTTAAAGCTTGTCAAGATTCTCAGGTACAACTCAACAGCTATCCATAAAGAAACAATCACCATCAAATCATATGACAATGAAGAATGAGAATCATAAGGCACCATTAGCTTGCCAATTATCATTGGGCCCTTGACCCATGATACACTTTGCCATGTGCTAGATCTTGATTTTTCATACGATATGCTTTTGAGTAGACCTTGGTTACACATTATTTGTGTAATCCAATTGACACTGCACTAGTGTATCGAGTTTTCCCACTCAAGGATGGAGGTTAGTATTCTAAGAGATTTAGATTCAAATGATCATTGCAAACATCTTGAGGTCGAGTTCAAGAGACATAATTACCATTTCGGCATGAATCCACTCACCAAGCAGGATAAAGGGAAAGCCATACTTCTTGATTTATCTAAGGTCAACTGCATTAACCCTGATACCCTTGGTTCGCTTTCCCACATACCACCTCCTGAAATATCTAATCACTATACCATCTCAGCTAATGGCTCAAGAGAGTATTTGACACATAACACTTTTCACATTTCCAAACTCCTGCAGCACGCAAAGTCCTTTGGAAGACCAACACCCAAACCATGCATGCAATGGCAAAGAAAAAGAAAGGGCCATTAGCATAGTCTAGCACTTGTCACTTTCATACCAGCCTCTAGCCAAGCATAAGACCCTCTCGAAGGTGATAAATCATGGTTATACAATGACAAGGCAGTTGATTGTTACAAGAACTCTAAGTATCCCATTCCTAATTAGATCATGGAGAACCAAGACTATAAAGGAGGAGGCCTCGAGATAAATCAATAGGGAATGCTCGAGACAATTTCTATGACTAAGTATAAAGGAACCTATGGAATTGTATATAAACCATCTGGGGGTGACCCCATATATCTTATTCGAGTTCCATCACCAATGGCTAGTGACGATGATACTGACAACAAAGCAGAGTCTGATCATGACCAATTCAATGACTTTTCCCAAACCAACCTATTTGACAATAACACCATTTGTACCCTTCGACCAATCATTCATCATAATCCACTACCATTATATTATCCCCAACTAATAAACTGGGACCAATAAGAATCCAACATACCAATTGATGAGTTCCAAAATGATGAGGCCTTTTGTGATATTCTAGGCCTTAGGTATAATGTTCCGTTGGGAGATCATAAATCAAGATTCTCAATCAAGTTGGATCCTAAAGCCTGTTTTAGAGATCAGGTGAACACCCTTAGCCAAAAATAAATAATCAAAACATTGAGGTCGTAAAGTGAAAACCTCTTTGAGGCACTTTTTGACTAGGGAAAAAGTAAAGATAAAGGCCAATCTAGTGGTGAAAACCTATTGCAGGCATCACTAGATGGGGGTGTTCAACCTTATTCAAATTTAGACTAGAAGACCACTAACGATGAACTTGTCTATGGGTTTGAGTTTAATCTTAAAGAGCATTAGGATTTTGATCATGTCATCCAAGATCACAACAATGAAGAACCTGTCTATGGATCTGAATTCAATCTTGAAAAACAACAAGCCTTTGATCGAATCATACAAGAGTTCTCAACTATTTTTGTGTCATAAAGTGAAAACCTCTTTGAGGCACTTTCTGAATAGGGAAAAAGTAAAGATAAAGGCCAATCTATTGGTGAAAATCTATTTTAGGTGTCACTAGACAGGGGTGTTCAACCTTCTTCAAATTTAGACTAGAAGACCACTAATGACGAACTTGTCTATGGGTTTTAGTTTAATCTTAAAGAGCATCAGGATTTTGATCATGTCATCTAAGATCACAACAATGAAGAACCTGTCTATGGATCTGAATTCAGTCTTGAAAAATAAGCCTTCGGTTGAATCATACAAGAGTTCTCAACTATTTTTGTTACATAGCCATATCTCCCCTTAGCAGATTTTGATTCATCATGCCTAGGAGAATTTGAAGAACAAGTCCTAACAAAAGATGCTACCATTGCAGGCCAATTCCAATCTTTGCCCACTATTCTTGAAGATGGTTTGACCCTTCTAGTGGAACACACAATAGAGGTAAACATAGGGTCCCTAAATGACCCAAAGTGGATTAAATTAGGTGCATCTCTCATTGAGGAGGAGCATTAAGTCTTAACAACGCTATTGAGGGAATTTCTAGATATATTTGCATGGGCATATTCTGACATGCCTGGTTTGGACCCTGCCTTGGTTGTCCATCACCTTGTGGTACATCCCGATGCCAAACTAGTGAAGCAAAAATTATGCAAAATGCATCCTCGCATTGTTGTATTGGTAAAGAAAGAGTTGGAGAAGCTCTTAGAAGCGAGATGTATCAGGCCAATTGACTATTCTGAATGGATTTCCAATGCAGTACTAGTCAATAAAAAGCCAGCAGGAATCAAAATTTTCATTAATTTTAAGGATATTAACAAAGCTTACCCTAAGGATGACTTTCCATTGCCAAATATTGACATGATAGTTGACTCCAGTATGGGTTATGAGATGCTTTCAATGATGGGTGGTTTCTCGGGGTACAACTAGATCAAAATCATACCAAAAGACCAACATAAAATAGTGTTCACCCTCTATAGGGAACATTATGTTATCAAGTAATGCCATTTGGCCTTAAGAATGCAGGGGCCACCTATCAAAGAGCCATGATAGTCATATTTCACGATATGATGCATGACATTGTTAAAGATTACGTCGATGACATACTAGGAAAATCAAAGACCATGGTTGATTATCCAACAATATTGAGGATGATATTTGAGTGGCTGTGTGAATACAAAGTTAGGTTCAACCTAAAGAAATGTGTTTTTGGCATTACTTCCAACAAATTGCTTGGCTTCATTATGTCTTGCAGGGGCATTGAAGTCAATCTAGTGAAAGTATGATCCATAATAGACATGCTACCACTGACCAATCTGAAGCAGCTCTGTAGTTTACAAGGCAAGATCTAATCCATTAGACATTTCATTTTTTAATTGGTCGATAAGTGTCACCCATTTACACACTTATTAAAAAAAGGTGTAACATTTGTTTAGGACAATGACTATCAAAAAGATTTTCAACAGCTACAAGACTATCTAGAAAACCCACCAGTATTATTACATCCTACACCAGGGAAACCATTCCTGTTATACTTATCAGCAACATATCAAGCCCTTGGGGCACTTCTATCTCAACATGATGATAATGTAAAACAACATGCAATGTACTATCTAAGTCTTACACTCGTAGCATATGAACACAATTATAAGCCCATCAAAAAATCTTATTTAGCCATGGTCTTCGTAGCTCAAAAATTGTGACATTGCATGTTGAACAATATGACCATGGTCATTTCAAAGGTATATCTGCTCAAGTATCTACTAGATAAAAACTTTACAAGGCCACATGGCCAAATGGATCATGCTTCTTTGTGAGTTTGAGATATAATATGTGAACTAAAAATCCATCAAGGGGCAAGTTCTTGTAGATCATCTTGTTAAAGTACCCCTTGCAGATATAAAGCCATTGACATTCCAATTTCCTGATGAATCCATTATGACCATCATTGAAACACCTCTTGAGGATTAGCACTGGAAGCTGTAATTTGATGGATCATTCATAACACATGGATTGGGGGCAGGCCTATTTTTTATCACTCCATAGGGGGATCTAATCCCTAAGTCATTTAGAATCAACTTTATTTTTACAAATAACATGGTTGAATATGAAGCAGTCATGGTAAGGCTTTGATAGGTGTCCAATGGAACACACATCATCTAAAGGTTTATAGTGATTCACATTTAATCATCAATCAGGTTACATACCATTTCAGACCAAAGATGATAAGCTGGTTCAATATAAGGCCATGGTCAACATTCTCAAGTAACAGATTATTGACATCTAATTTCAACATATACCAAGGGCTAGTAATAGAACTATAGATGTTATGGCTACCTTTGGATCTCTAATTTGACAAACAAACATGGCAAAGGACTACCAATTTCTTGTTGAAAATCTAAACGCACCAGTTCATGCACCTTCAACTGTTGCAATGATATGTGATATTGTTGGTCCTAGCTCTACTTGGTATTCTGAGTTATACACCTACCTCCATGGCCAAATTATACCCCCAGACTTATTCTGCAAACAAACCAAAGCCTTCATCCATAATGCACAATGTTATACATTACTCGGACCAACCCTATACCACCGCAATTTTGATGGAACTTTGTTTTGTTGTTTACCTTCAATAAAATTTATACTAGCATTACGAGAAGTTTAGGAAGGGGTATATGGAGCCCACACCATTGGAGAAGTCATATCCAAAACGATCATGCATACTTATTATTATTGGCCAATGATGGACGCAAATATAGTTGCATATGTAAAAATATGCAATAAGTGTCAATGGCATGCTAATATGATTGTTGACACCATAGCCATTTACTACATGGGGCCTCAATCTCATTGGGAAGATAAACCCCACCTCATCAAACAACCATAAACACATGCTCACCACCACAGAATATTTTACTAAGTGGGTCAAAGCTATACCCATCACTTACGTGACTGGAAAGCAAATTTTCAAATTCATTTTCAACCACCTCATTTGCCACTATGATATCCCTTTCGACATTATATCTGATAATAGTGGATCATTCAAGAACAAAGATGTCAAAAAGCTATGTGTTGAATACAAGATCACACAGCACTTTTCCATGGCATATTACCCTCAAGATAATGGCCAGGTTGAAGTATTTAAACAAAACCATTGTCAACATTTTGAAAAAGATTGTCAATGATGTTGATCGCGATTAGTACCTTCAGATATTTTGTGCCCTCTTGGCATAACGTACCAATCACCGCACCCCAACATGAGCCACTCCATACTCACTTGTTTATGGTACTGAAGCCATTGTTTCCATTGAGATTGAGTTACCTTCTTTATGCATTTCTCTGAAACATGTTATAGATGATGAAGAATATCGAGTAGCTCACCTGCAAGAGTTGGAGTTGTTTGATGAGAAATGCATGGACATAATGAACTATCTTCAATCATATCAGAATCAACTTCATGGCTATTACAATTGGTGCATGAAACATAGACAATTTGAACTTGGTGATCTTGCCCTCAAAGAAAACTAAAAGAATACCATGGCCGAAAATAAGCATAAAGTCAAGTTCAAACCCAACTAGGTAGGTCCTTTCATAATTATTGTATACTATGGCATAGGAGCATACAAGCTCACCACACCATATGGGGATGAACTTAATGATCCTATGAACATTATACACCTCAAATGGTACTACGCTTGAGTGATACGATGTATTGTCTATAAAGATAATTTCAAGTTGTATCATATTATCCATATTCTTCCTTGTACCATACCATTTTACCATCTTATCATCATATTAATCTACCAGCCTATCATTATCCTATCACTTATCCACTTTACCATCCGATTATATCGACTTAACATGTTTTAATCACTTCCTATCCTAGCTTGTTTGACCTTGGTTCATCTATTGGTTTCACATTTGGTGCGAAGAATCAGATTAGTGTCAGTATTTGTTTCAATAATTCCAGACAGAGGTAGCATTTTCGAGTAGTAAGATAGAAGTTTTGGCAGTTGCATCTTTCATTTATTGCTCCTTTCTTATCATGTTTGTTTTGTAAGCCTAATTATATCCACCTACAAGGGCAAATCAGTGTTTGTCGGTCTTGCTACTAATCATAACCGCCTATGGGTAAATTAGTATCATTGATATGATCATTTGTATCCTAGTTATAATTGTCTATGGGGAAACTAGGGGCAACATTTTTTTTTATGCCTTGACTTACCAACTAGCCATACATATGCCGTATTGTGCCATCATACCAATTATGTCAGTTTTGTTTGAATTGGCTGCTACACTAGTCAGATTCCTCCATTGTAAGGTGGAACTACTATGACCTTAGGCCATTTTTGGATTAGGTGGGTCATAATTGATTCACGTTGAAGTCATCTCAGTCCCCCTTTGCCATAATTCCTTTGTCATTTTGCGAGCATCCTTTCAATTTTTCCATGCTCTCACCATTTTGTGAGCTTAGACTGTTTCATATCTCATAATTCTCCATCAAGATACATATAAAATTCCAAAAATATTTGAACATCATTTAGAAAAACTGAAAGCATTGACCACTTCATTGCCTTAAGGATTTTGGGAACCCTTACTAAATTACAAGCAAATCACTTTTCACTTAGTTTTCCCATCCTTTTTGGCCTTTTTATCCCACACACTTGCCATTTTTCAAGACCATTCATATTCTTCTATCACATCCATCATGTTGGTTTTTTATCAGTTATCATTTTCTTTCCATTTCATGGGAGAACTACATTCATCCTGAAGTTTTTATTAGATATATCATCCACGGAACTATGTAGGCAACACCCACCTACCTAGTTCATATGGGGATAGCTCGGCCACCCCCTTTCTTTTTTTCTATTCCCCCATCTTGTTGTTTGTTAAATTATCACCTATTTTCTAGGAGCAATGTTCGTCATCATGTTTGGGTCGTTTTATTTGTACTAACATTGTGACTAATCATTGTTTATTTGTTTGCTTGTTTATTTCTTGTTTATTTTGTTTGTATGCCTATTTGTTTTCTTTTAGTACTATTGCCTCGATTTAGTCTATGTGTGTTGATTGGGTGATTCCTTGCACATGTTAGTCTTGAATCCATCCATATTCATACATTTACAATTGTCATCATGGTTTTTATCATTGATGCATTGTTTTACCTTGAGTATCAGATCATGGGAGTCAGTCCTTGTGCATATTTAGGCCAAGTCCTTATGATGTTCAATCATGTTGCCTACCATCATGTGCTATAGCAAATATCTGCTTCAATAAGTCTACACAACAATGGCATTCTCAACATCTCCTTGACAATTGCACTAGCAACAATCCCAATCATAAAGTAATTAAAAAATAAAAGAGTTTCCACTGTCTATTAGTTTGGATGAGCATCTCCCTACAAGCAGGTTGTCCTAATTCATCTTTATCATCTTATCAAGTTATCATCTTCATATTTTCACTCATCAACTATCAATCATGTTTGCCATAATCAACATCCAATGATTATAACTGCCTATGAGCAAATCATTGCACACCGTCCTACATGCATTCTCAATGATTCTACCTGCGTTTGGGCACATCATTGTGTTATCACAAATTCTAATCATTGATTTTCTTATGCCCACCTGGGGCATGTTTTTATCTAGCTTTTCTGTTCTAACTAGGGTAGCTCTATCTTCTCAGTGATTATAACCGCCTCTGGGCAAATCATTGTGTTATCATACCATGTTACCACTATCAAGGTACAATGATTTTAACCACCTTTGGACAACCCATTGTACATCGTCCAACTTGAATTCTCAATGATTTTGACCAGTTTTAGACAAATCATTGTGTTATCACCCCATCATTTCCTTTTGTTTGGATCGCTCATTTCCTTCTTTCGATGGACCGTTTACCGACCTCTTTGCCAACCACTCCCTCGAGGGGGAAACTACAATTCAGTCATCACCATTGAAGTTGTAAGTAAAAAAGAATATTTTTATTCTTTGAGAAGATGTTAATGTGCTTGCAGCTTGCAACACCTTCCCAAATAGGGGAAAATTGTAGACATCTAAAATTGGCCACCAATGGCTTCATATCTGATAATTCTTACCAATCATTGAACATATAACCTAAGAATTTCTAAGAGTCTCAAATTTGGCTTCGTAAGCATGCAATTAAATCAATTTCACCCATAAATCAATTAAATGGACCAAATGCACACATCAATTAATTCAAAATCATTCAAAAATGTCAAAGAATCTAAAAAAGATTAATTACCATGTTAAAGAAAATCAAATCCTAATCAAGTCCTAATTGAATTCACCCATGAGTAATTAAATGAATTATCAAAAAATAAAATTCAAAAACCAAAAGAATATCCTAGGAAGTAATCATTACATTTTTGCAAGTTGTCCACAATCCAAAATATTCCACCCATGCCTATTTATAGAAAATAATGAGTGTTTGACAACTCATAACTCTATTGAAGTTACTTTTGACTCACCTAGGTCAAGTTTAAACCCGTTCCAAGCCCTAACTACCCTCTAACTCACCTTGGGTTGGGTTTAGTTGCTAAATCTATAAATACAAGCCTAGATCTCTTCATTTGGAGAGCTTGAACATAGTAGAGTTATAATGTTGGATTTCCATGAAGAAAATGCCTAATATTATAATGCCAAAATCAAGCCAAGCCAAACCAAATCCAATGGTGCTAAGAGGAGATCGAGATAGCCAAGCCCTATTGATGAAGACCTTTTCAACACAATTTGAGTACGCCAATGAAGAGATATCTTGTAGCAATCAAGGAAGGTAAATAAAGTTCTTTTTTCTTTGCATTTTAGTTGGGTTTTCATTAGATTTATTCACTAAGATCCCCCCATGATCTAAGCCTAGATATGTTAGCTTGTTTATTGTGTTTATTTCATTGATTTTGGAACTAACACTATACTAACCTCCTCTCTTTGTCAAATTCCTTGATCACACAAGATACCATAAGAAGAGACAAAAAGTTGGAATTCTCTACACCCAAGTCAAATATTTCTTGGAATAATTCAAAGGGGAACATTCAAAAGAAGTCTACATCCACCCTGCCACTGAAGGAGGCAATCAAGAAAATGGATGAGACCAAGGAGGAGCTCAGAAGGAATAAACTATGTTATGCCTGCAAGGGTCCATGGACACTAGGATATAGGTGCCTTAGGAAGGGTAAAGTGTATTGTATTGAGGTCTTTTCTGAGGTGAAGAGGAGGAAGATTTTAGCTCAAAAAGTGATCAAGAGGAGGTTGTTAAGGACAAGACTCCAAAATAAACTGAGGAAGGAACCATTGATTCTCTTTCAGGGACTCTGAGGTATCACCCTTTTAAGGTGAAAGGAGTCTTGCAAGGACAACATGTAGTAGTTTTGATTAACAATGGGGCTACCCACAACTTCATAGATGAAGATCAAGTTATGAAGAGAGGCCTTGAGATGAAAGACTTTCTAGGATTAAATGTTATGGTTGCTAATGCATTCATGATGAGTTGCAAGAAGAAGATTCAACAATTAAGCATCATATTGGGCAACCATCAAGTAACTGTTGATTTTTATGTTGTCAAACTTGGGGAGATTGACATGATCTTTGGCATTCAGTGGCTGCACTCCCTTGGGAAATATTCACAAAATTTACAAAGTATGAATCTCAATTTTAGATAGGGAGGAAAAAGGGTTGTTCTTATATAAATAGCTAAAAGAGAACCTAATTTGGCCACTGCAAGTAGGATGGAGGCACTCTTTCATCATGGGAAGGTGGCTTGGGCAGCTCAATCCCTGATCTCCCCTCATAATCCTTCAGATAAAGATGGTCATCACCCAGTAGATATCCAATCTATATTGGATAATCATAGTATGGTTTTCAATGAGATTCCTCTCGATAAGCCACCTAAAAGAGGTTTCGATCACATGATAGAGCTTGAATAAGGCTCTAAGCCTGTCATCACAACTCCTTACCGAGACACCAAAAAGTTCAAAGAATAAATTGAGAAGGTAACCAAGGAGTTGCTAGATATGGGACATATCAGGATGAGCTTGAGGCCCTGTGCTTATTTAGTTATTTTGGTGAAGAAGAAAGATGACACAATGAGGATGTGTATTGACTATCGTGCACTCAACAAGAAGACCATCAAGAATAGATATCCAATTCCTATGATCAACGAGTTATTGGATGAGCTACATAGAGTGGTATATTCTTGAAGATTGATCTTTAATCAGGATACCATCATATCAAGGTTCAGGAGTATGACATACACAAAATATCCTTCAGGTGTCGTTATGGACACTATGAGTTTCTAGTCATGCCTTTTGGTTTGACTAATGCACTTGCTACTTTTCAATCATGTATGGAGCATATCTTTAGAAAGCAATTGAGGAAATTTTTACTAGTGTTCTTTGATGATATCCTATTATATAGAAAGACATGGGAAGACCACCTCAGGCATATTGATGTGGTGTTGGGTATCATGGAGAGACAATCCTTGGTCATGAAAGCTTCCAAGTGTGAGTTTGGTATGATAGAGATTCATTACTTGGGTCACATGATTAGTGTGGATGGAGTGAAGGTTCATCAAGAAAAGATTTAGGCAATCTTGGATTGGCCACCACCCAAGATATTGATAGATTTGAGGGGATTCTTTGACCTCTACAATTACTACAAGAGGTTTGTCAAAGGATTTTCCCAATTAGGAGCACCTCTTATAGACCTCATGAAGAAAGGAGATTTCAAATGGACGGATGAGACTCAACTTACATTAGATAAGTTGAAAGAGGTAATGAGCACTTGTCCTATTTTGGCATTACTTGATTTCTCCCAACCCTTTGTGTTAGAGTGTGCTGCGTTAGGAGAAGGACTAGGTGTCATGCTTATGCAGAATAAGCACCCCATTGCTTATGAGAGCAGGAATCTCCAAGATGTGGAGAGATTGTACTCCACTTATGATAAGGAGATGCTCATCATCATGCATGATTTGGAAAAATTTAGACAATACTTGGTTGGCAGAAAATTTGTAGTCAGGACATATCATAATAGCCTACGACATTTCCTAGAGTAGGACCTGAATGAGAGGCAACAAAAGTGGGTAAATAAAATTCAGGCCTATGATTTTGACATATAATATGTGAAAGGGGAGAATAATGTTGTAGCAGATGCCCTTTCTAGGAAACCCACTTTGTGCTCAATAACTAAGATTTTAGTTAATTGGAAGGCTCACCTCTTGGCAGAGTATTCAAAGAATAATTTTGCATGTGAGCTTATGGATGGTAGGATTTAGGATGAGAGGTACAAAGTGGTAGATGATATCATCTACTACAAGGACAAGATTTATTTGGTACCTAAATCAAAGTTGAAGGAGAGAATTTTGAGGGCCATTCATGACACCCCTCTTGCAGGACATCAAGGTTACTTCAAAACCTATAGGTAGATCAGAGAGAGAGATTCTCGTGAAAGGGTCTCAAGGATGATGTCGTGTGCCATGTTTGAGAGTGTATGACTTGTCAGTAGAATAAGTCAGAACATACTTTTCCAATAGGTTTATTGCAAACATTACCTATTCCAAAGCAAAAGTGGGAAAGTATATCTATGTACTTTATTACTGGTCTACCTAAGGTGGAGGGCAAGGACTGCATCTTTGTGGTGGTTGATAGGTTGACCAAGTATGCACATTTTTTGCCATATATTTTGATTATAAGTCACTCCATGTGGTAGAGTTATTATTTAGGGAGGTGTTTAGACTCCATGGGTTACCGAAGAACATTGTCAGTGATCAGGATATCAGATTTCTCAGGATATTTTGGTAGGAGCTATTCAGATTAACAAGCATAGATTTGATCCCGAGCATGAACTACCACCCTTAGAGGGATGGCCAGATAGAGGTTGTGTACAAGTGGGTAGAAGGTTATTTATGCAACTATGTTGTAGGGCAGTAAGGGGGTTGGATCAGATGGTTATATATGGGTGAACATTCTTATAATACCACCTATCACATGTCCATTGGCATGACTCCTTTATGAGAACTATATGGGTATGATGCCATGTCTTTGGTACATTTGGAATTTGATGATAGTAGGGCCCCTAAGGCCAAATATTAGATTAGGACAGCTAGGACATCCTTAAGTCACTTAAGGATAATATTCATCATGTCCAAGATCAGCAGAAGATGTATGCAAATAGGCACAGGGTTGAGAGGAGCTTTGAGGTTGGTGACTTAATCTTCTTGTGCCTATAGCCATATAGGCAATCCACATTGAAAAGGAGTGGTGTAGAAAAGATTGAGCCTCACTTATACGGACCTTACAAGATTGTGCAAAGGATTGGTGAGGTGGAATATGAGTTGAAGTTACCAGAGAGTAGCTAGATTCACAATGTATTTTATGTGTCTTGCCTCAAAAGGGCAATCGAGCAACACATCGTTACATCTCATGAGCTACCACCATTGGATGAGGAGGGAAGAATGATCTTGGTTCCTGATTCTATCCTAAATACTAGAGACAAGAGGTTGAGGAGCCACATAATCACATAGTACCTGATTAGATGGAAGGACTTACCCTTAGAGGATGCCACTTGGGAGGGTGAGTAGATTCTTCAGCACTCGAATTTGTAATTGCTTGTGGGCAAGCAATTTCGAGAAGGACTGTAATGTCCCCTTATTAGTTGCTCGCAGGACACCCTTAGCCTATATTATTCTCGTAAACCAATTTGGGGTTGAAAGGAAATAGTAGGATAGGATCATTATTCATCAGTTACATTCACTAGTACTATTCATGGATCACTATTCATGAGCGACTCAACATGGTGACATGGCATAGTAATGAGGTGTCATAGTGTGAGGTGTCCTTGGGGATGTGGCATTGGCCCACAAAGTTTTTTTTAATGTGTAAAGTAGGTAGAAAAGGAATATGGTGCATTTTCTACTTGACCACATGGGAGGAATAAGGAGAGCATGTGGGGAACAATTTGATTGAGAATCCAATCATTCCTTTCATGCATGTGATGTGGGGACGTCTTTGTTTGAAGTCAAAAGATAGGGGAATGTTTTGATTTATGTGTTGCACATGGGTAGGTGGGAAACATGGTCCGCTATTCATGATTAAAGTGGGGGACAAATTGAAAAGGAGATTCCCACTCATTTTGGAGGCACATGGAGAAGTCAAAAAAAGATTTTGAAAAAAGGACTTGGCACATCTGAGAGATTTTGTCACATGTGGGGGACAAATTATACCATTGATGAATAGTGTAACCACTATGAGTGTGGCACATTTTTCTTTCTCTCTTAATTTTCAAATTATTATCTTCTCCACTGTAATTTATATAATTATGAAGCTCCTTCCTTTGGGTAGGCATCTTTTATTAAACAATAAAATCCCCTTATTTCAGATTTGAATTTATGTTCATATCCCCTTCCTTGGAATTTTTCCTTGGAATATAAAAACTAGTTTTGGTGGTGAAATATCCACCCTTGCTGGTGTTGTCCATTCCATACAGGTATTGCACTTGAAGATCAAAAGAGATTTTCAGGTTCGGTGGTGAGAGATCCACCCTAGCTGGACTAGTTGCAGGATCAGAGATTGTTTGTGTAGCATTGTAAGTATGGTATTTTATGTTGTGATATGAGAGGATTTATAGTGTGTGATTCATTATTTTTATTTATGTTAGAGTATTGTTTATGGTCTTGTCTCAAGTCATAATATTGTAATTTATTGTTTACATTAAGGGAGTTATGGAATTATGTGTAAAAATGGAAGTGCATGAGAGCATTTGTGAGGAAAGTTATGTAATAGTTGTATTTTAAGTGTGTAAGATTTGTGAGAGTTAAGATAAAATAGAAGTGTGATTCCTCTTATTTTCAATAGCTTTCCTTTACGTGTTTGTAATCTCTTATTTGGCAAAACAAAAAATATATATAGTTAGTAAATATCCCAAAAAGGATATTATACTTTTGCAAAGAGTGGATTTTTTTGCTTGCATTGTTGGACCTTTAAAATTGACAAAGAAGTTTGATAAATCTTGTTTCGACTCATCTGGAAGCCTAAGGAGGTGATTTTTTTTCACTGTCTATTTTTCTGAAAGATACACATTGGTGGAGTTTGTTTTTCAAATTAGGTATCCAATTTCTTATAATTTTCAATTTCTTCCATAATTTGCTTCACAATTGTTTTTTTTTTAACTTTTGACAAGGAACTGCAATTGAAGTGCATTTTTTTTTAAATGCACAATTTTACATGTTCTTTGTAGTTGTGCCATTATATTGGATACACTATATCTCCAAATTGTACTTGTAAGCAAATTTTGCATAATTGTAACTATAAAATCTGTTGTAAATACAATAGTCATAAAGTGTCATCTATTTATGTTGGGGGATCACTTTTTTCATTATTTGATGCATATTATAGATTCTAAGGGGTCTACTTTATTTTATTTTGGTTCCAACCATTGTATTGTGCCAAAACATTGCAAAAACAAAATTGCGCCATTATAAGTATTTTGAGAGTTTTTTCCATCTTGTTAAGTGTATTTTTTGTTTGAGGTTCATTCCAAGGCATTTGTTTTACCTTATTGTAATGGAATTATGTCGACCTCCACAACTTCATGTAAGCCAATAATAACCCACAGTCAGAAAAAAGATATACTTTTATCTAAAGTTCACAATACTTTTATTTGAAGTATGTGAACTTTAGGAGAATATGGTCACTTTATGTCATGTCTCCTTTTCAAAATTATTAATAATGAAATAATATAATATTAATATTTTAAGTTATCCTAAAGTCAATTTAATTGATAGCATGGAAAAAAAACACTTAATCATTATTATTACAGTGAAGTATAAAGTATTGATTATTAATTAGGTGAAAAGTAATGATAAATATGGACTTATTAAAATAAAACTTGTCAACGTCTAAATAGAATATAAAGCATGTTTTTAGGGTTTGGTGAAACATGTAATTATTAAAAGGGGTTGGATGGAAAGAAATAGAGATTCATAATCATTCGATGAATTTCAAAACCCTTTTCAAGCTTGAACAACATTTGTTTAACTTTTCATCACAGAGGACGAAAACCCACCAGGGGAACAGAATCTGAGGATGAAAACACTCCCATCGTTCATGGTGGTTCCACCTAGGGATTATATTTGTGCTTGTAAATCAAGATTTATTCCATTGTCAGCGTGTTGTACTACTGATATAGTGATTTGTACCACTGTTATAGTGATATGTATCACTGATATAGTATCTCGTACTTCTAGATAAACTATTGTATCTTGTTCTAATAGATAATAATTGGTATTTATTGCTATTTTTTTTTACTTTTACAATTAGGGATTGATGTAAAAAAATTGTAATCAGCTTATTGAATCAATATTCAGTTATGCATATTTTAGTTGTATGTTATTATCTAGGGTTTGTTTTAGCTTGTTTATTTAAAATTTTATCGGAAAGGGTTTACGGAAAAATATGAATTTATTATTTTTTATCCAAAAAGGAACATTATAGTGGTACCATAGCTATGATTTTGCCAAATTGTGAATCATGGCATTATTTCTAAAAGAGAGACCTATGGGGGATGATGTTATTGTTAGTGATGGTATATATAGAGCTCTTGTAGCAAAGAGTCAAAAAGAAATATATTTTCTAGACTTCATGAAATTGATGAAGATAAGAAGTGGACAAGTGCACTATGAGGGCGTGTTGTCGGATGAAGACTCAAAAGAGCTAGAAAAGAATACCATAAAACCAGGGAAAGTGTTGGATACATCAGAACCTCAAGATTAAAAATTGAGAGAAAACAACCCATGGAAGTTATGAAATCTAATGAAGAAAAGGATATCTTATTGGCTTCTAAGATTGAACCCTGTAAAATATTACTTCAATGAAGTCAAGGAAAAGAGACTAGTACTTGTTCCATCCCAAGAAGCACCTATCACTCTTCCAAATATATGAGATGGATTTTCAGGGTAGTTATGGAATGGTAATTGAAAATAATAGTGGTGGTGATGTGATGCTATCAAAATCTTCTACTTCAGCCAAAGGAGGTAAGCATCTTGATTACTGCCCAAGGTATGATGGTCTATCCCATATTCATTGTTCCATATTATGCCATTATAAAATTTATGTCAAGAGGGCAAGCACCCTTATAATTTCAGCTCAAGATGTGGTAATAACAACAATGACCTATTCCAGCTTTTCCATCATTCTAGGAAGGGTAAAGGTGTGAAGATAGATCCTTTGACTCAAAATTGTTTGTGCATAATAGTGTTGGATCCCAGTAATAGATTGAGATCTATAAAGGGTAGAATTTCTAGTTTTAATAGAATTATCACTGATGATTTTGTCATCCCATACAAATTAATAAGATAAAAATAGGAATTGGCCTTAGTTGAGCATAAGGAAGATATTGTGAATAAAAATTGGGTTCAGTGGTTGGAGCACATGGATCAAATGCAAGGAATCAAAGCAAGCAACAATGGAACAATTCAAAATTCAGATAGGGTAGTAGCGTTTTCTTCTTACATTCGTAATATTATAGTTACTAGTTTACCATTCAACATTGGTATGATATCCTTCATATGTAATGAGTTGTATTTGTGTGGAAGTAATAGCAAATTAAAGAAAGGAATGTCGTTATCAATCACATTCAGCCCCTAGTTTGTAAATTTTTTAAAAAAAATCTTGTATCATGTTGTTTGTGAAGGGTTTCAACTATTAGAGTTGTTGAAATCAATTACACCATTTGTCATACTATTTTTTTGGGTGTGGTTTTAAATGAACTATGATTGTTGCAACTTCATTTCAACTTGCATGCAAGCTGAGTGGTACAAATTCATGAGGGTTTTAGCCTGCACTACAATGGTAAGATCAATCAAAACTTGAATGAGTTATTGTCATGCTCATTTTGGTACTATGGGTCAAATTTGCATGGTGTTTGATTTTGTACTTCCCAGATTGCCATTGAGTATGGAGTAACCTCAAGAGGTCAAGGTATAAACTGTGAAGAAGAAAGCATCATTCACTAATTGCACAAAGATTTCAGTAGAAAAAGAGTGCATAAAACACTTATAAGAGGCAGATTTTAATGATCCATCATCAGCAACAAAAGTGGATCCTAGTGTTGTAAGGAAACCAATTACATTCTAGACAAGCGTAGAGGATGTGATGAGGAACCAGAAGAGGTGTTGTTGTTCCCAAAATCTGTCACTCATTTTTGGGACAACATATGAACTATTTTGGTCCTGCGGGCCAAAATTCCCTCTTCCCTTCTCAAAAATTGTTATAGGCATTCAAATTCTCCATTTTTCAAGCTTTTTCAGCTAACGTACTCTACAAATTCATTTCTACGGACTCTGTAGGTTCATTTCTACAGACTCTGCAGGCTTAAATCTATGGACTCTGTAGGCTTAAATCTATGAACTCAGTTCTACAGACTTCACAAGAAGGAATCTACAAACTCATTTCTATAGACTCCGCCATTTCTACGTACTCGTTTCTACGGACTCTACAAGTTCGTTTCTACGGACTCTGCAGGTTCATTTCTACAGACTCTGTAGGAAATAAACAAGCTCTTAACACTTAAGCATTTTCCAAGGTTGATTCAACGCTTCGGTTCAACTAAAAAGGTTCATTGACAAGCTTCAAACAAAAAATTGAACCATTGAACCATTGAACAGTTGAACCTTGAACCAAAAAGTTCAAAGGTTCAATGACGTTGGCAAGCTTAAAGAGTTAAGCACTTCAGCAAAAGTTCAAAGTTTGACCGCTTCAACAAGTTCAACGGCTTCAAAAGACTTAACAAAAAGAAGAAAGTGATTGAACCGTTGAACTATTGAACTTTGAACCAAAATGGTTCAAAGGTTCAACAAAGTTGGTTCAATGCAACTGGTTCAACCAGTCAAGTCAATGAGTGGAATACAAGAAGAAAGTGATTGAACCATTGAGCCTTTGAACCATTGAACCAAAGTTGGTTCAATTGGTCGGTTCAAAGGAGTGTCCCAAAGCCCATAAGATGAGTGCCCTTGTGGAGGGCAGGTGATGAGCAAAATCAACCTTTCTCGAACCCTGAAGGGACACCTTCCCTTCGGGGTGTTCCAAAGACATATAGCCAAAAGAATTTTAAGGCTTCAAAGGGACTTAGAAAAATAATGGATTCATGGAATAAAGGATGAACCAATGAACCGATTGAACCTTGAACCAAAAGAGTTCAAAATTTCAAAGGTTCACGGATTCAATGATTCAAAGGAAGCTCCAGACAAAGAGCAAGAAAGCGATTGAACTATTGAACCGTTGAACCTTGAACCAAAAGAGTTCAAAGGTTCAATGGTTCAACATGGATGGTTGAAAGGAGTGCCCCAAAGCCGAAAGAACAAGTGCCCTTGTGGAGGGCAGTGAACTAAAGACAGGTGCCCTTGCAGAGGGCAGAGAACATTGGTTCAAAGATCAAAGGGATGGTTCAATCAAAGACTAAGAAAGCGATTGAACCAAGAAAGAAATTGAACAAGGGAAGCGATTGAACCAAGAAAGCAATTGAACCAGGGAAGTGATTGAACTAAGAAAGCGATTGAACCAGGGAAGCGATTGAACCAAGAAAGTGATTGAACCAGGAAAGCGATTGAATCAAGAAAGTGATTGAACCAGGGAAGCGATTAAACCAAGAAAGCGATTGAACTAAGAAAGTGATTGAACCAGGGAAGTGATTGAACCAAGAAAGCAACTAAACCAGGGAAGCGATTGAACTGGGGAAGTGATTGAACAAGCGATTGAACCAAAGAAGCGATTGAACCAAGGAGGTGATTGAACCAAGGAACTGATAAAGACTGCTTGAACCATTGAATTATTAAACTGATGAACTTTGAAAAGTTCAAAGGTTCAAGGTTCAATATAGTTCAAACAATTAGCAACCACTGACATCCCTGCTAACGTCAAATTTAAGATAAGAAAATATTCATCGATTTTCAAATATGGTGCAGACCCTGTGAACAAATTCAGCGACTAGCCAAAGAAATAGCCTGAGAGCTCAGATCGCATAAATAAGGACAAAATACAGCAAAAAAAGGGGAAATGATGGAGAAATATCATAAATATCCACGCATGGGATATGTTTCTAGAAGGTGAAATAGCTCACCAAGTGGACATCAAAGAGCGTGAACATTCAATGGCACAGCCTATTTTTTTGCATTGAATAAAGTGAATGAATAGCTGCACACACATCAAGAAACACATTAGGTGGCCCATATTTAAGATCGACGCTCGATTCTAGCATAGCCCATGGACAGAATTTAAAATGCATTGAAGGCATTGAATGCATCATAGGCCATTTTTGTGAAATAAAGCGCTCAAGTCTTTCTTGGAGCACTATATATTGGACTCTCTCTTATTGTTTTAAAAAGATCTTTCAGTTATCAGAAACAAAACTCTGCCCAAATTGAAAGGCATTACTGAGACTTTGAGTTCAGATTGTTGATCATATTTTATTATTTGAATAAGAAAACAAGTGACTTTTCAGACTTTGTGCTGAAATAGCTTGGTTGCTGAGAAAATTGTTCTTATGTCTGTTTTCTTAATACATTTTTTGTTTATTTAATTAAATAAGCAAAATTAGTGAAAGTAATCAGGAAGGTGTCTTGAAGCCCGCTGTGGAGAGACTTTGTGTTGCTACAATTGTCTTTAGTTTGTTTGTTTTATGTTTCTATGTAAAGGATCTTGGGATGACTTTGTACCCTCAATATCCTTCATATTTCACTCTTTGGAAATTGAGGTGGAGACTTTGTACTACATTTCATCCTGTTGTGTTACTGTGCCCTGTTACAGTTACTTGTCACTACCTGAAAATTTTCTATTGTCTGCTGAATAGCACTTCTGAAAGAAGAGGAGTGCCTTCTGTCATTTAATCAAGATTTCCTTTTTGATTTGTGAACATCATCTCTGAAAAAAGAGATATGGATGGTGTTATCCTACCCTTGAGTGTTATTTTCAGCTTATATATATATATAGTACCTTATAGTTATAGGGAACCTCCCCTTGATGAGAGGAGAGATTTATCCACCTCTGATGTGGTAAACCTGCACAGTTGTCCAACCAATTTCCTTATGTTGTTGTTGAAGAGACCTATTTTACTCATTAGTTAGTTGATTGACAAAATATTCGCCCAACAATTTTTGGTGACTCTGCTGGGAATTCAAAGAAGCAGTTCCTATCCTTATCCATTATATACTCTGGCAACTCTCATATGGTCTTACCCATTATCATTATAGCCTTATCCATTTATCCCGCTGTGAAATAACGAGTTGCTCCAGTGCTTTTCCATTGTTAATTTTTCCTTCCAACTTCACGCCAATAATTTTTAGTAACACCGCTAGAGATCAAATGTGCATTTTGAAGCCTCAAGCTTCAAGCTAAAGCAGTGTCAGTTCTTTTCCATTTTTATTTTTACACTCTGGTAGATCCACAGTATACGTGAAGCCAAAGGGTTAAAGGTATTGTTGACCCTGTATTCGAGTTGGTACAGAAAAATAATTTTGATCTGTTTCTTTCACCATCTCGCCTCCAACGAACCAGGAGCTTTCCTCCTAAAATCAAGTCTCTATTACCGGGCAAAGCGTCCATTTCTACTATTAATAAAGCTTTGTCAATACTTACCCCTCTGAGATTTGTTAGTCCACATTTCCATAGTCATACAATGGCAATTCAAGGCCCTTGGGGTAACTCTTTTGGCCCACTCAATTTAACTCCACCTCTATATGAGCTACCATGCAATTCAAAGAAAAAATTTCTCAAATTCTATGGTGATGGAAAGGTCCATCCTAATGAACATATTACAGCCTTCAACATAGCTTGTGGCATAATAGGTGTGGAGTATGAGGATGTAGTAGTCAAGCTATTCGTGAAAACTTTATAAAGTGTTGTTGCAGACTGATTCTATCATCTATAGGCCCAGACTGTGACTGATTGGAACACTCTCAAAGCCAAATTTGAACCCAGATTCAAGCCTGCAGAAGATGTTCATGCCCTTCTGGCTCAACTCACACAAATGAAGAAGGAGCCTCATGAACCAATGAGGAATTTCATAGACAAGTTTGACAAGCTAAAGAACATGATTCTTACAATTGCTTAGCCTACACCTGAGAATCTCAAATATTTCTTCATCAACTCTCAGCTACTTGAAGTGAGTTTTTTACTGAGACGTGTTTGCCAAATAGACCTTATTTTAGCTCAAGATTTAGCCACTAAGGTGGAAGATGACCTTATCTTGGCAAAAAAGATAAAGAGAGATCCTAACAGAGGTAAATCTTCTTCTTCTTAATATCCATCTACAAGTATCATTGATCCAATGGTGTAGAAGCTGGCAAATGAGTTGCTAGCTCTCAAGAAGCAGATAACACAAGGGATATCTTTAGCTCCTTTGTACAAAGATATGCTAAGGAGGACATTATTCAATCAGTCATACCAAAGAAATGCTGCCAAAAATCAAGGATAGCCAAATTATCTTCCTCCTCCACAGGAAAAACTTGCCATTGAAGCACCCCCAACCAATTCAGCAGTTGGATATCTCGAAATAGAATCTGATTTCTCTTTTTAGCCTGAATTGAACCAAGAAAATGATGCTAATCTCCTTGCAGAAGGCCAAAAAGAATTAACTAACGACTCCAACATTGATTTCTTGAATTAGCAAGATGAACTCAAAGATAAAGGTGAAGCAATTGATGGATCATATGTTGTATTCACCCGGTCCCAGAATCAGTCAACCTAGCAAGCTGATAAAGTAAAAATAGGGAAAAGTTTTCAACCTGCAATTTCAATTTTCAAACGAAGAACTTCTCTGCCTTTCCAATCAAAGGACCCAGTGAGTAATAAAAAAGTAAGTACATCAAGCATTTCTCCATCTTCATATTCAGTTCCACAGGCCAGTACCACCTCTCCTAAAAATCAAAAAGATGAACTGCTTTCCTCTGTTCCTAGTCCATTTCAATCATTTGACATAATCGACCATGTCAAGAAGATTAAAATTCAAATGTCTGAATTTGAATTCTTGCAATCTAATCCTGAGCAGTTGGATAAGTTAGTTCAGTGTGCAAAGAATAAAGTCATCCCTGTAGGACAAGATGTTAAAAAAGTAACTCATGATCTCTCAAGGAACATGGCCATCCCAAATAATCATGTCATTACTCCTCTAGCTGCCCCTGAAAAAATAGAGCCTTTCTATGTTTTTCTGTTGATAAATGGTCACAAACTAAGTAATTACATCATAGACTCAGGGGCATCTGACAACGTCATGCCTCTCAAGGTGGTAGAATCTCTTGGACTCACGCTGACCAAAACCTTTGGGAGATGTTTCTCTATGGAGAACAAATAAGTACTTTTGCTGGGACAAATCAAGGACGCCCAATTTGCATTTTCAGCATTTTCAGACAAAAGAATCAAGAAGACAGTCTTGGTGGCTGATGTTCCAGCCTCATACGGCGTTCTTCTGGAGCAAAATTTTTGTAAGAATGTTGGTGGAGAATTGAGCATAGACCTATCTAAAGTGAGGATCCCTATCAAAGGCATCATGTAGACGTTGCTTCCTGAAAAGGAATCAAAATATGTTCACTCAGACATCAGCGTTTGAAGCCTAAATTTTATTTGAGTCTTCAAGAATGGGTAATTATTTTTTGACCACAGAAGATACTCATGTTTCAGCTGATGAAATTCTCAAAAATGACAGTTTGAAAATTAGTTCAGATGAAACAGCAGAAGACATGATAAAGCACAACGCAAATGCAAAATAATTCCCCCTTTTAAGTAAAGAGAAATCTGAGAAAGGATCAGTTTCAAATAAGGTATGGATGCTAGAATTTGATGGCAGTTGTTCCTCTACTGGTTCAAGAACCAGAATTGTGTTGATATCTCCTCAAAGAGATATTTTTTCTTCATCATACAAGTTGCAGTTCAGCAATAGTAACAATACTGTTGAATACGAATCTCTTCTGCTTGGATTGAAAGTCGCTAAAGACAAGGGCGTCAAACTCTTTCATGCCAAAAGAGATACCGAGTTGGTGGTTTATCAGATGAGAAATTTGTACCAAACCAAAAATAAGAGATTGCGCCACTACCGCAATCTAGTCTGAGATTAAATTAAAAGTTTTGATGCTTTCAGCATTTTTGCCATACCCAGAGAATTCAATGACAAAGCTGATACACTAGCGGTTTGAGCAACTCTCTTAGTCCCTCAACCAGACTTCACAAGAGACAAGTACACCATTGAGCTAGTCTTTCGACCAAGCATACCTAATAATACCAGTCATTGACAGGTATTTAACAATGACAACCAAATCATTGCCTTCTTAGAGTAAAAAGACAACTTCGAATAGCTTCACTTCGAAGGTAGTAAGCTCTAAAAACTTGAATCAGCTCCTGAAATAAACTCAGATGTAGGTGAAAAATTTCTGTAGCTAAAAGGGAATAAAATTCTCAAAAGACTGATTTCTCTTAAGAAATTGTTTGACAAGCATGACAGATTCATCAAAAAGTAACAAATAGATTCAAGCTCCTCCCAAGGGTTTGATCAGATAAATTTGGGTACCAAAGAAAATTTCAAGATGGTGAACATTGAAAAGTGTTGTACTCTGGGGAAAAAACTCAAATTTATTGACCTGCTTCGCCATTACATGGATGTTTTGGCGTACTCTTATGATGCTCTGAAGTCACTTAGGCCTTAAAAAAATCACCATGAAATTCCTCTCAAAGATGATTCAGTACCTTACAAGAAAAAATCTAGGCAGTACAATCTAAAGATATCAGGTACTATTCTATCAGAAATACAAAAAATGTTGAATGCAAGGATAATCTTCTCAATCTATCATTCCACATGGATTGCCACCATAGTACCTATGAGAAAAAAGAATGACAAAATTCACCTCTGTGTAAATTTCAGGAATCTAAATCAGTCATCTTTAAAGGATAACTATCATTTGCCCATCATGGACCAAGTACTTCAGATAGTGACCGATTTCGAGATGTTATCAATGCTAGACGGCTTCTCAGAATACAATTAAGTAGAAGTTGGTGAAACAGACCAGCACAAGACTACCTTCACCACGCCTTGGGGTACCTTTGCATATCGAAGGATGCCATTTGGCCCATGAAATGTTGGTGCTAATTTCTAGAGAGCAATGGACATTACTTTCAAAAATGAAATGGGTAAGTTCATTGCGGTATACTTTGATGACTTGACCATTTTTTCCAAGCATCGCCCTGACCATGTGCGTCATTTGTAACAAGCGCTGGAATGTTGCTGCCAAAATGGCATTTCTCTAAACCCCAAGAAGTTTATTTTTGGAGTAACAAAAGGGAAGCTTCTCAGACACATTATATCCAGAGAAGGCATAAAGATTGACTCAGAAAGAGTCAAGTCCATCCAGAAGCTTATTCTGCCCACGAATAAGACTGCGGTTCACTCTTTCTTCGAAAAAATAAATTTTTTACGAAGGATCATTCTTGAGTTTGCTGAGAAGACTCGCCACATTTGGACATGATGAAGAGAAAGGCCACTTTCAGCTGGACTGACGAAGGCAAGTCAACATTTCAAGACATCAAGACATCTGTGACCCATGTCCTAACTCTGGTTTGTCCAGATTACACTAAAGGTTTCATAATGTAAAGTTATGCTTCTGAGCACACCCTTTCAACAATTCTAGTTCAACAGAACAAAGAAGGTGTGGAATCTTCCATATCTTTCATGAGTTGTCCTCTCAAAGCTCATGAGCTGAAGTATTTAAACATTGAAAAGCATGCTTATACGGTGATCAAAGCAGTGAAGCATTTCCATTTTTATATCATGAACTCACGTGTTACTGCCTTGGTTCCTAATACCACAGTGAAATCCATACTAACTCAGCAAGAGTTTGGAACTAAAAGGGCAATTAGATTGCTAAAATCTAGGAGTTTGATCTAGTTATCAAACCGACAAAGCTGGTGCAGGGAAAGGGCATTTGTCAATTGATTGCTGACAATAGACTCGAAGAAGCAAGGCATGAAGAAAAAGAAGTAGAAGACACACCAACAGTCCTCTTTGTCTCCACCACGAATGACTGGTATTCAAGTATTGCTTATTTCCTTACTTATGGTGAGTGTCATGCTCACTTATCTCGTAAATAAAAGAGGATTGTTAAACTAAAAGCTGCCAATTTTGTCTTCTAGAACAACAGCCTGTACAAGAGGAGCCTTGATGGAGTGTTCTTTCGCTGCATGGATAAAGAGAAACAGAACCAACTTTTGAGGTCTTTCCACAATCTGGCCTGTGAAGGATATTTTTCTACTCCTGTAATTACCCATAAAATTCTTAGAGCCAGGTATTACTGGCCTACTTTGTTTCAGGATGCATACAAATGGATACAAAAGTGTGAACTATGCCAACAGTTTGTTGGAAGACCCAAGTTAGTTGCCCTGCCTCTCAAGCCAGTAGTGATAGAAGAGCCATTTCAGCAATGGAGAATCAATTTTATTGGTGCTGTAAACCCATCTTCAAGTACTGAACATAATTACGTCCTCACAGCCATAGATTATTTCACCAAATGAGTAGAAGCAATTCCAACCAAACATGCTACTTCATAAGTAGTATGCGATTTCTTCAAAGAGAACATTTCTAGGTTTGGAATCCCAGCCAAGATTGTGACCGACAATGCAGCCTGTTTCTCTTCACATGAGATTACTCAGTTCTGCTTTTATTATGGGATTACTCTCTCTCACTCTTTTGATTATTTTTTACAAGAAAATGGCCAAGCAGAATCGAGCAACAAGAATCTGGGGACCATCATCAAGAAGCTGGTAGATGACAACCAACGAACCTGGTACAAAGCACTGTTTGATGCTTTATGGGTAGATAGAATTACGTCTAAAAGGGCGATAAGTATGTCACCTTTCTAACTTCAGTATGGTCTCAATGCAGAAATACCAATCACCTTGGAATTACTAGCATTAAAATTGGTAAAGGCAATTGAAGATTAAACATATAAAAGCTCCATCGACAAGAGGATCATGTGCTTAACTGAGCTGAATGCACAGTGAACTATGGTGGTGGACCGAATTGCGTAACATCAAAGTCTGGTGAAGAAGCTCTTCGACCAGAAAGCCAAAAATTGTAATTTTTAGATTGGCGATCAAGTTTTGTTATGGAATAAGAGAAGAGAACCAAAGGGAATGCATGGGAAATTTGATTCCCTATGGAGAGGCCCGTTCACTATCCATGATTTCAACGGTGAGAACAGTTTCCTGTTGAAGTACTAAGATGGCACACCCTTTTCTCTACCTCATAATGGGCAGCATTTGAAGCACTTCAACTCTTGAAGTATCAGATAAGATTACCTGTACATATGTATATTTGTATAGTCTTTAGTTCTATTTTGTGCTTTTCTTTTTCTTTTTTTGTGCATTTTTTTTGGATAGCATGACTCTATAGCCCAATTGCACACTTCAAGGCACTAGAGATTCTAGTTTCTACTTCCTTCAGTTGTTCCAAGTCTTCAACTGAAAGAAGTTCTCCAACTAGAGCCAGCTGTTGTTTCCAAAATCTGTCACTCATTTTTGGGACAACATATGAACTATTTTGGTCCTGCAGGCCAAAATTCCCTCTTCCCTTCTCAAAAATTGTTTTGGGCATTCAAATTCTCCATTTTTCAAGCTTTTTCAGCTAATGGACTCTGCAAGTTCATTTCTACGGACTCTACAGGCTTAAATCTACGAACTCAATTTTACGGACTTCACAGGTAGGAATCTACGGATTCATTTATATGGACTCCGCCAGTTCTACAAACTTGTTTTTATAAACTCTGTAGGTTCGTTTCTACGGACTCTATAGGTTCATTTCTATGGACTCTGCAGGAAAGAAACAAGCTCTCAACACTTAAGCATTTTTCAAGGTTGATTCAATGCTTCGGTTCAACTAAAAAGGTTCATTGGCAAGCTTCAAACAAAGGATTGAACCATTGAACCTTTGAACCTTGAACCAAAAATTTCAAAGGTTCAACGACGTCGGCAAGCTTAAAGAGTTAAGCGCTTTAGCAAAAGTTTAAAGTTCGACCGCTTTAGCAAGTTCAACGGCTTAAAAAGACTCAGCAAAAAGAAGAAAGCGATTGAACTATTGAACCATTGAACCGTTGAACTGTTGAATCTTGAACCAAAATGGTTCAAAGGTTCAACAAAGTTAGTTTAATGTGATTGGTTCAACTGATCAAGTAAATGAGTGGAACACAAGAAGAAAGCAATTGAACCGTTGAACCTTTGAACAGTTGAACCAAAGTTGGTTCAATCGGTTGGTTCAAAAGAGTGCCCCAAAGCCCACAGGATGAGTGCCCTTGCAGAGGGCAGGTGATGAGCAAAATCGACCTTTCTCAAAGCCCGAAGGGACTTCCCTTTGAGATGTTCCAAAGACATAAAGCCGAAGGAATTTTAAGGCTTCAAAGGGACTTAGAAAAATAATGGATTCGTGGAATAAAGGATGAACCAATAAACCAATTGAACCTTAAACCAAAAGAGTTCAAAAGTTTAATGGTTCACGATTTCAATGGTTCAAAGGAAGCTCCAGACAAAGAGCAAGAAAGCGATTGAACCGTTGAACCATTGAACCTTGAACCAAAAGAGTTCAAAGGTTCAACAGTTCAACGTGGATGGTTCAAAGGAGTGCCCCAAAGCCGAAAGAACAAGTGCCCTTGTGGAGGGCAGTGAACTAAGGATAGGTGCCCTTGCGGAGGGCAAAGAACATTGGTTCAAACATCAAAAGGATGGTTCAATAAAAGACTAAGAAAGTGATTGAACCAAGAAAGCAATTGAACAAGGAAAATGATTGAACTAAAAAAGAAACTAAACTAGGGAAGCGATTGAACTAAGAAAGCGATTGAACCAGGGCAGCGATTGAACCAAAAAAGCGATTGAATTAGGGAAGTGATTGAACCAGGGAAGTGATTGAACCAAGAAAGCGATTGAATCAAGGACGTGATTGAACTAGAGAAGCAATTGAACCAGGGAAGCGATTGAACCAAGAAAGCGATTGAAACAAGGAGGTAATTGAACCAAGGAACCGATAAAGACCGCTTGAACCGTTGAATTATTAAACTGATAAACTTTCAAAAGTTCAAAGGTTATGGTTCAATATAGTTCAAACAATCAGCAACCACTGACGTCCCCACATACGTCAAATTTAAGATTAAAAAAAATCTATCGATTTTTAAATATGGCACAGACCTTGTGAACAAATTCAACGACCGGCCAAAGAGATAGCCCGAGAGCTAAGATCGCACAGATAAGGACAAAATACAACAAAGAAAGGGGAAACAATGGAGAAAGATCAAAAATATCCACGCATGGACTATGTTTCTAGAAGGTGAAACAGCCCACCAGATGGACATCGGAGAGCACGAACATTCAATGGTGCGGCCTATTTTTTTGCATTGAGTAAAGCGAATGAACAACTGTGCACACATCAGGAAACACATCAGGTGGCCCATATTTAAAACTGACGCTCGATTCCAGCATAGCCCATGGACATAATTTAAAATGCATTGAATGCATTGTAGGCCATTTTTGTGAAACAAAGCGCCTAAGCCTTTCTTGGAGCACTATATATTGGACTCTCTCTTATTGTTTTAAGGAGATATTTCAGTTATTAAAAACAAAACTCCACCCAAATTGAAAAGCATTACTGAGACTTTGAGTTCAGATTGTTGATCATATTTTATTATTTGAATAAGAAAACAAGTGACTTTTCAGACTTTGTGCTGAAATAGCTTGGTTGTTGAGAAAATTGTTCTTATGTATGTTTCTTTAATACGTTTTTTGTCCATTTAATTAAATAAGTAGAATTAGTGAAAGTAATCAGGAAGGTGTCCTGAAGCCAGCTGTGGAGAGACTTTGTGCTGCCACAATTGTCTTTAGTTTGTCTATTTTCTATTTATATGTAAAGGATCTTAGGACGACTTTGTACCCTCATTATCATTCATATTTCACTCTTTGGCAGTTGAAGTGGAGACTTTGTGCTACATTTCACCCTGTTATGTTATTGCGCCCTGTTACAGTTACTTGTCACTACCTGAAAGGTTCCTGTTGTCTACTGAACAGCACTTCTGAAAGAAGAAGAGTGCCTTCTGTCATTTAATCAAGATTTTTCCTTTGATTTGTGAACATCATCTCTGAAAAAAAAAATATGGCTGGTGTTATCCTACCCTTGAGTGTTATTTTCAGCTTATTTATAGCATATATATATATATATAGTACTTTATAGTTATAGGGAACCTCCCTTTGATGAGAGGAGAGATTTGTCCACCTCTAATGTGGTAAACCTGCACATTTATCCGATCAATCTCCTTATGTTGTGGTTAAAGAGACATATTTTACTCATCAGTTAGCTGATTGACAAAATATTCACCCAACAGATGTGATGAATGGCTAAAAAGAGAAAGAAGTTCAATGGATAGCCACACAAGCAAAACAACACCTACAAAAAATTAGATAATAAGGTAAGCTATTGAATCATCATTATGACAAATTTGAAGATAATAAAAATATTTCAAATCAAGAGGTGTATGATATTGATTTCTACAGTAACTATGTTGAGAGGCATGCACATTAGGAAAATGCCTCACAGATACTAAAGGGGGATTCTAGTTTGCTAAAGTTTTCAGGTCAACAACTAAAAAATTTCCCATCTTTTTGTGGTTTTTATTGGATGGAACCTTTGTTTTAAGGGTGACATCAACTCATAAAACTCAAAAATGTGCTTGTGGGTTCATACAACCAATGGCGATTGGTTATGAGAATTTATTGCACTCATTGAAGAGTGAGGGCACTTTTGTCACTTTAAAAAAAAAGAAAGATGTCCTCACCACTGTCTTGGGGCAACCAATATCATCAATAATATAGAGTTGCAATGATTCTATGTTTGATATTCCAAAAGAATGGAAAGAATGGCACGCATTGGCAGGAAGTCACATGTGGGTTTTTGTATAGAAGAATCAAACATGAATTGTTCCAAAGTCTTTCAACATAGTTCATTGGGTTTTTGAACAACCACTGGTGACTTAGATGCATGTTGTTTTGATTGCACGTAGCCAAAGTCAAGAATTTGAGGACTCTGAGACACTTGATCCAACAAAGGCACAACTTTATCTTGCTCCTACTGTTGATTTTGAACAACGGCATTATGAAATTGTATGTGATCACTTTTGGGACTTTACTAAAGTTTACCCACTGTTTGAAAATTTGGATAGTTGGTCACACCAATTCCCAAGGATGATATGGGATCCAAGTTATGGTAGCTTCAAGTTTGTAGCTCATGGAGGCTTTTTAGCTTCCAATTGTATCAGAATGGTGTAGTAAAAACATGATGAAGAGTTCTTGAGATTGATTTGGGACCCTAGCATTGACATAAAGGTTCAGGTTGGAGGAATTGTCCCATTTCACAGGTACAAGCTCTAGATTAGATGGACATTATAGCTTGATTTATAACATTGGCATGGTGATACTAGAGCATATGGGTTTCCATATTGCTTGAGGGCAAGCGATTTTGGAAAGGGCAGACTGTCATATATCCTTTTTGAAATAATTTAATATTAATATTTTAAGTTGTCATGAAGTCATTTTAATTAATAACATGAAAAAATGACAATTATTATTATTAAAGTGGGTCATAAAGTATTGATTATTAAATAGGCCAAAAGCAATGATAAAGATAGATTTATAAAAATAAAAGCATGTCAACATCAAAATAGAAGATAGCATATTTTTTAGGGTTTTGGTGGAAAGGTAATTATTAAAAGGGGTTGGATGGAAAGAAACATGGATTCATAATCATTTGATCAATTTCAAAACCTTTTTCAAGCTTGAGCATCCTTTGTTCAACTTTTCATCTTAAAGGACAAAAACCCTCTAGGTGAATAGGGTCTGAGGATGAAAACCCTCCCATGCTCCATGGTGGTTCCACCCATGGATCATATTTGTGTTGTTTGCAAATCAGGGTTTATTTTATTTTCAACATGTTGTATTGCTGCTATAGTGATTTGTACCACTGCTATAGTATCCCGTACTCCCAAATAAATTGTTGTACCTTATTTTATTGAATAATAATTGGTATTTATTGTTGAATTCAATTTTTGTGGACTTTTACAATTAGGGTTTACTGTAATAAATTTTTAATTAGCTTATTCAGCCAATATTCTAGTTGGGTATTATTAATTTTTCATATTTCAGTTGCATGTTATTATATAGGTTTTGTTTAGCTTGTTTATTCAAAAATTTACCAAAAAGGGTTTACGAAAAAATCTAAAATTGTTGTTTTTTGTCCAAAAAGGGACATTACACTTTAGTTGAATAGAATAAGAATATTAATAATCAAATTTCTCTTCTACTCTCTCATTTTTGAAAAGGATACCCTCATACTCTCATTGCAAAACAAAGTTGCAAGTCTGCAACATCATATTTACATGTTGTACATATCCTCCAATGTGTCGAGTCCACTTATTGTCACAAATCTTGCACGTACAGAGTCTTGTTCATCATTCCTTGAGTCACCTACTGTATTTGATGCTCTTGATGTTGTACTTTCTACACACCCCACTTTGGATCCACCTATATATGTGCTTGGATCTTTTGAGAAGCATATAATTATCTTTGGTTCATGCATACTTTGTTCCATGGGTCATATTGATAGAGGTATTGGTAAACACTCACAAGGCATTATTTGTCTTATCCAACCTATTCATTTTGATCACCACCATATTGACCATCAAGTAGTTGTTTCATCTTCATTGGGAACAATTTATGCAAGCTTAACTCCATTTTTTTTTCCTCCACTCTTCATGAAGACATTGAACAACATGAGTTTTATTGCACCTTCACTTAGGCATGCGAGTCTTGAGATTGCTTCAATCAAGCACGATCCTCCTGACACACTTGAAAATGTTTTCTTGCATGCATCATTTATAGACTTTACACCTAATCACATGCAGAGATATTATACCATCCATATATATCTAGGATGGATTTTTGATCAATTGTGGTAGCATTGTCAACGTTATTTGTGAGGATTTTACCGCCATAGTTCTGCTACCATTTAGTTGCATCATCTGCACATTTTTCATACTACATAGCATTGCTCCCTTGTTTGGAGCACATATGATGGTCTTTCTAGACAAAGAGATTGTCTCCTTAAATGGAACTATTCTTGTGTATACAATGTATTTCTATGTATTTTGGTTTTTTTTGGGTGCATCCCATTCTCGCACTAAATTATAAAGTGCCAGGGGGGGTTTGTTGTTCCAAACTCATCTACACACATGCATGGGTGTTTTATTATATGTCCCATTTTCACTTTTTCATTTGCTAGACTCTCCCATCGCCATCAAGGCCATCCCTCTTTTAGGGATCTTATTTCTATATTTTTACACCTCTTCAACACATTGGCAGTATCCTTGTATGGAGCTATACTAGTGCACACATTGTCAACTTGTCTTCTTCAGTGTTCAAGTAATGGATTTGATCACTTGTACATATTTGCACTCCACCATTTCAACATTATGAGTGGGGGGTGTGTACAAATACTACTTCGTGTGTTGAGTGTCCCTTGCATCTTCTTCCACAATTTCTTCAGTTGATGGCATTGCAGTTTGATGAAATCTTTTGTACTTTCGACACTTCATTCGATAGAGTGAAAATTTCCTTGTATGGAGTTATTCTAGTACATACAGTGTCATCATGTCTTCTTCAGTGATCGAGTAATGGATTCAGACAACTTGTGCAATTTTGAGTTTTGCACTAGTAGGCCATCTACTTGCACTTCTTGCACCTTCAGTGATGGTTTTCATCCCATTAAAGTGCATCTTTAGTGGCTTTCAGTCCACCCAATGCATTTTGTGTGATGGCCTTGATTCTATCCAATGCACCTTATTTAAGGTTGTGTTATACTATTGCGTTGTATTACTTCTTGGGAAGCCTTGCAACATATTTCAACCCCTCAAGACACTCATGTTAATTTACTAGTTTTTTTAAAAACCTTGTGGTGACTCATTTGTTCCAATTACATTGCATTCTACATGAGTGCCTAATCAGGGCTAATTGTCGGGACCCATATTTGAGGATTTGTCTCTTTGATTTTATTTTTTATTTGTCCCTAATTTTATACTTTAAGGGAGGGTGTTAAAGTGTTCACACTAAGATAGAAGGGGTCTTTAGCTATCTAGCTCAATTTTGTCTAGGTTCACACTAGAATAGGGTTAAGCTTAAATTTAGTGAAGTTGTTTAGTTATTTTGAATGACAACTCATTATGTGCACAAACAATTTGTGTGTGTGCATATTTGGTCACTTGTAGTTTGTTCGCAACAACTAATTGGTTACTGTGAAACAAATTTACCTAATTATTTACACCTTTGACTCTCTGTTGTAAAAAATATCAATTGTGTAATATATGAGAGACATATACTCAAAATTTCGTGTTACTATTGACTTAATCTTGTTTTGGGTATAATGGCTTAGTTCCATTGTAGTTTTGATATCTAGAAGTGATCAGGAAGATGATTATTCTCAGTTCCAATAAATAGAAATGTTAATAAAAAATAACATACACAGTTTTATCTAGAAATTGTTCTTCTTCATTAAGATATTGTCTGAGCAATGTGAGCTTAAAAACCAAGAAATAGTGGTTTTGGAATAGATAACACACGTATGAGATTTCAATAAATTGGTAAACAAGACAAGAAATGCCCGAAGCCTTGCAAATACTCCCCAAAAATGCCATTTATTTCCTTGATTCAAGTGTATATTTCAATAAATTGGTAACCAGGGCAGGGAACATCGGGACTTATTCATGGTGATGTATTATTAATGTATTATTGTTTTGGTGTTCTATCAGAACATTGTCTTGAACTACTAGAAAACACCATTTACTTCCTTGATTCAAGGGTTGATTCAAGTGTAGATATGTCTAGGAAATGTTGAGAGCCCTGCAAATACTCCTAGATACATCCTGGAGTATCCCAAGGCTCTTGACATTTTGTGACCATATCTAGACAAGATCCACACTCAGAGCTTTTCTTTTTTTGCACTTGACAAAAATTCAAATATGGAATTAAAAAAAACAATTAGAAATAAAATAAATTATAGGGGAAACCCTAAAAGCAACTTTGAAATTCATTTTTTCAAAAGAAGACAACAACACATTTACCTTTCATTGCATTTTTACTTCTCATTGTGCATTTGCTCTCTCACCTTCATTTTTTCAATTTCTTAGGATTGAAACTCCTTCCTTTTGTTAATCCTATGCCATTACAACTACTTATTTGGTGCCAACAAGTTAAAATGAATATAATGAATACACTGATTTATCTTGATTTTTGTATATACATGTAACATTTGCACTATGTACTTGTTCTAACTTCATCCACTAAATATCATGACATTTGGCATTGAATTATCAATATATTTTGTGGTTGATTAACTTAATTTGTTTACTCTATGTATATTATGTGATTAATTTGCTTATTTGGCTATATATATATATATATATATATATATATATATATATATATATATATATATATATATACACACACACGACAATATCTAGGTCCCCAAAAAATTGTCTTATTTGTGTACCTAAATCTCGTATTTGTACCAATACTAGGATTGGCTAGTTAGCCTTTAATTAAACCTCTAGAAGTGTAATCAACTATAAAATAGTTGAAACCTTTAGTTGCAAGGACATAGAGGGAGGAAGCTAAAGGACAACCTTGTCGAATGGACCTAAAAAACCAAACTGGTCTCACTGAGCCTCGTTAATGATGATACCAACACAAGCATCATGGAAGATCATATCGATCGTTTGAACAACCTTGGTCCCAAACCCAAGCCCCTGTAACATAGAAATAATAAATGGCCACTCAAATTTTGTGATAGCCTTTCTCAAAACCAATTTTGATGAAAAGAGCTTTTTGTTGTGAGGAGCAAGTCCATTCCATTCCTTCCTAGACTACATTGACATTATCTAAATTGTATCTATTGTGAATGATATTGGTTTTCTCTAGGTTGATGATAAGAAATAACAAGTGCCTCATATGCAGAACAAGAGCTTTGGCAATAATCTTGTAATACATTTAGAAGTGTGATAGGGTGCCAATTAACAATGAGCTCTTGATCCCTAGCCTTGTTGATGATCTTGAGATTGCCTTGGTTGATAAATGCCAAGAGAATTGGTCTAAATTGTCTCTAGGTAAAGCTTATGCAAATTTGGACCCACAAATCCCAAATAATTTGGTAAAATTTGCAAGGGAAACAATCAATCCCAAGGGCCTTGTCAGTAGCCATTTGGGATTTTGCCTTGTAAATGGTCACGAGCACTTGATGAAAAAGTTTACTATTTTAATTATTAAAGCCAAAACATAATAACAAATAAAGTCAATCGATGAAGATCGAATGACATTGACTAGCACAATGAAAAAAATATAAACAACATGACATGATGTAAATGGAAGAGGCTAATTCTCTGGTAAAAATGCATGCCCATGACTTTCAACCATTGACCACATATGCATATGCCCATGCATAAACGAATTGGTAATATTTTTGGCTAGCATAAATGGGGTCATGGGTTCAAGTTATCTTCCAATGTAAATTGTGATCAATGCAAAGAGAACTCATAGAAAAATAGGTCAGAAACCAGATAAGGGAAGAGAAGGATAGAAATGACAAGGTTGTCAATATCATTATAAAAGGACTAAAAGACTATGGTGAGAAGGAAATCACGAAGGAGTTGGCAAGAGACGTTCTTAACGATCAAATTCAATGGACAGGAGTCATACAACAAGCAAATAGGGTAGGAAGATGGATAGGAGGAGACAAAAATAGACATGTGAGAGTCACCTTGAAGAACATAGAGGACAAAAACAAGATACTAAGGAATAAAAGATTCCTTAAAGGCACGCAAATTTACATTGATGAGGACCTTACTATAATACAACAGGAAGAAAGAAGGAAAGAGTGGGAGAAAGTAAAGGTGGCAAGGGATGTAAGAAGATGGGCTTGGCTACAAAACAACAAAGCTCAAATAGGTGACAGAGCATCACATAAGAAATAGGAATTCGGTGGCCCCCAGAAATATCTAACAGTGGTAAGTTGGAACTGCAGAGGATATCCATGGAGAAGAGGACCTGGATTGGGGCCCATAGCAGAGGGAAAGGATGTCATCATCCTTATTGAGACTCATGAACATGATGGGTGTAGGATTCCAAACTTTGAAGGGTATAAAAAGACGTCAGTGTGGAATGAAAGAACTGATAGTGGCAAGGGACACGGTGGAGTGGCAGTCTTAATTAAAGAGGAATGAGACAATTTCGTAAAAGTGGAGAAAGAATATCCAAACAAGCAGTTCATATGACTTTAAATTATAGAAAATCAAGTCACAACAAGGATGACAGCATGCTACTTTGCTCCAAAGGGATCAAAATTTTATAAGAAAAGGAATCAAGACCATGAAAATCCATTTGCAGCTCTAAAAAAAAACATTTCTATTTTTAGTAACATGAGAGAAATAGTAATAATAGGAGACTTCAATGCAAGGACTGCAAACAATCAATCTCTCAATCTGAAAAACAACATAGAGAAAGATAACCCCCTATGGTTAGAGGAAGAGAACAACCAACGTTGGGACAGGGTCTCACAAGATAGCAAATGTGCGGTCTCACACTTCGGGGCTGAACTCTTAGGGCTTTATAGCTCTTACAACATGGTCATCTGCAACGGTATTAGAGCATGGCCTAAATCAGGAAAAATCACATGCAAAATGTACAATGGCCAAAGTGTAGTAAATTATGTCATTTGTTCGCAGAGTTACACCTCAAAGTTGATGGAGGTTATGATTGGGGACAATGTATTAGAGCTGAAATTAGACCATAATCCAATTCATATTAAAGTTCACATTCTCATAAGGAAACAATAGGGAGAACAAGTCCACTTTGCCCAAAAAAATGATACTCCCCAAGGTAAAATCCTTCTAAATCATGAGAATCAGGAAATCTTTAGAGCCAGAATCAAACAATTGTTCAGAGATCATGAAGAAAAAATAGCTAACATAAAGAATCAATTTCTCAGAGAGAACATGCTGATTCCCCTAATTCACAAGGCCTTAAATGGTTGTAAGAGAGCTACACCCAAGAGAGGAACAAGAAATACTTTCTCGACAAACCCATGGTTTGATGAGGAATGCAAGATAGCAAAAAGAAATCTGCGAAAGAGAGATATGGACAAAGAGCATAAGGAGTAAGTAAAGATGCTATGGAATAAGAAAGAGAATTATGTAAACAACAAAAGAATGGAGTTGATTGCCCTTGAAAAAATAGCCCTAAAAGCTTTTGGAAAGAGCTACGTCAAAAGAAGAAACAAAAAGAAAACAATATCGCCAGAAACCAATGGCTTGAGTATGCGAAGTTGCTATATAAGAGGGACCAAGATAAATATAGAGCCCCAATAATCTATGCAAATACAAAACTTTTCAACACCAAAGACGTCATTCAAGGCATAAAACAATTAGCAAGTGGAAAAGCTCAAGATATTGATGGGCTGCAAGCGGAGTACTTAAAGTGGGGTGCTGAAGTACTGGCACCTCGTATCAAACACATCTTCAATAGGGTCATCCAAGAGGGCTTCTCGAAAGAGTGGACGACTAATGTGGTTATCCCTATCTTCAAAAGCGGGGATACCAATAACCTATCAAATTATCGTACTATCATGGTTAATCCCCTTCTTGGTAAACTCTTCAGAAGCATGATAGAGCACAGAATCAACAGGTGGTCAGAAAAATAAGGGAAAAGAGCTAAGGGCCAAGCTAGATTTAGACCGAAGCACTCTACTATTTGTTATTTCCAAAATCTGTCACTCATTTTTGGGACAACATATGAACTATTTTGTTCTTGCAAGCCAAAATTATCTCTTCCCTTCTCAAAAAATTGTTCAGAGCATTCAAATTATTCATTATTCAAGCTTTTTCAGTTAAAGGACTAACAAGTTCAACAGGTTCAATGGCTTTAACTGGTGAGCTCTCTCAAAGGAGTAAGTTTCCAACACTTAGGCAATTTCAAAGCTGGTTCAACGCCTCGGTTCAACCAAAAATGTTCATCGGCAAGCTTCAAACAAAAGATTGAACCATTGAACCCCACTTCCAAAAGGTTCGCAGGTTCAACGGGTTCAAAGGTCCAACGACGTTGGCAAGCTTAAAGAGTTGAGTGCTTCAACAAAAGTTCAACAAGTTCAACCGCTTCAACAAAGCTCAACGACTTCAAAAGACTTAACGAAAAGAAGAAGGCTTGAACCATTGAACCTTGAACCAAAAAGGTTCAACGGGTTCAATGGTTCAAAGGTTCAACGAGCGGTTGGTTCAAGCGGTCAATTGAATGAGCGGAACACAAGATTGAACCGTTGAACCAAAGTTGGTTCAATCGATCGGTTCAAACAGTTGGTTCAAAGGAGTGCCCCAAAGCCCAAAGACCAAAGTACCCTTGCCAAGGGCAAGTGCCCTTGCGGAGGGCAGGGAACATTTGCTCAAAGATCAAAGAGAAGACCGAAAGGGTAAGATTTTCTTCAAAAAAGTGAACAAGGCAGAAAAGTTGGAATTCCTTCGGATTTGTTCAAGGCAAAAGACAAGGTGAATTCTTTCGGACAAAAAGTTTGAAGGAATTCCTTCGGACTTTTGTCCGAAGGAATTTGCCTGAAAGAAAAAGCCCTGAAGTAAAATGGCTAAGACAAGGGAAAGGTTTCCTTTGGACATTTTGTTCGAATGAATTAACATGAAGACCACTCGAAGGACCCCAAAGGGCAGGTACCCTTGCGGGGGGTTCTCGGCACTCAGAAAAAAGACCTTTCTCAAAGCCCAAAGGGACACCTTCCCTTCAGGGTGTTCCAAAAACATAAAGCCGAAGGAATTTCAAGGCTTCAAAGGGACTTAGGAAAATAAAGGAAGCAATGGAACAAAGGATGAACCAACGAATCGATTGAAACTTGAACCAAAAGAGATCAAAGTTCAATGGTTCACAGGTTCAACGGTTCAAAGAAAGCTCGAAGCAGAGCAAGGAAGCGACTGAACCAAGGAAGTGATTGAGCCTCAACAACAATTGAAGGAACTAATAAAGGCTGCCTGAACCGTTGAACTATTGAATCAATGAACTTTCATAGGTTCATGGTTCAATATGGTTCAAACAACTAGTGGTAAGGTAATGGAATATCCGTTAATTTTCAAATATAGCGCGAAACTTGAAGGATGAACCAAGCGACCAGCAGAAGAAGATAGCCCGAGAGCTCCAATTGCAATAGGAAAGAAGAGAAGACTACATAAAATATTGAAATATCTACGAGAGAGTTATTTTCGGTAGGTGAAACAGTTCACCAAGTAGTCATCTGAGCACACCAAATCAAGGAGGCGGCATGTTTTTCTTCCTTGAAGTAAAGGCAAAGTGGACAGCTGTGCAAATAAGAAGGAAAGGACTAGACGGCCTACACTTTGGAGGAGACATATGAGATGAATTGGCACGCCACAGTTAAGGCTGATGCACTGTTCCAAGCATGGCCCCTTGACAAAGTTGTAAATGCATTCAAGGCGTTGAATGCAGCATGGGCCGTTCCATGGAACAAAACGCCAAGCCTTTCTTGGCTGCTATATATTGCAATCTCTTGTTTTATGCAAAAGGGATCTTTTCATTATAGAAGCGAAACTCTGCCAAAATTGAGAGGCGATTACTGAGACTTTGAGCTCAGATTGTTCATCATATTTCTTTGTTTGAATGAGAAAGCAAGTTACTTTCAGACTTTATGCTGTTATAGCTTGTGTCATTTTAGGAGATTGTTCTTATGTCTATTTCCTGAATACGTTCTTATCTATTTTATTGAAATAAGCAGAACTAGTGGAAATAATCAGGCAGGGCCCTGAAGCCAACTGTGGAGAGACTTTGTGTTGTCTACAATTGCCTTTAGTGTGTTTGTCTGTTTTCTGTTTCTGTGTAAAGGACTTTGGGATGACTTTGTGCCCTCATTGTCCTTCGTATTTCACTCTTGGGCAGTCGAGGTGGAGACTTTGTGTTACATCTCAGTCTGTTGGTTACTACGCCTTTTGTTACCAGTTACTTGTCACTCCCTGAAAGAACTCCTGTTGTTTTCTACAAGATCACTTCTGAAAGAAGAGAAGTGCTTTCAGTGTTTTCACCAGGATTTTTTTCTTTGTTTGTGAACATCATCTCTGAAAAAAGAGAGATGAATGGTGTTATCTTACCCCTGAGTGTTATTTTATGCTTATATATATATATATATATATATATATATATATATATATATATATATATATATATAGCTCCACATATTTATAAGGAACCTCCCCTTGATGAGAGGAAAGATTTGTCCACCTCTGATGTGGTAACCCTGCACATTTGGCTGACCAATCTCCCTATGCTTTGGTTGAAGAGACCTATTTTGCTCATCAGTAAGCTAGTGACAAAATATTCACCCAACACTATTGATCATGGAGCTACACCTAGGTTCTTGATTGAAAAAATATGGAACACTCAGGGAGATGAGGCCTTTTTCTGCTTTGTCGACTTCAAAAAAACATTTGACACGGTCCCCCATGACAAACTTTGGAGCTTAGAGCTTAGAGATGGGGGTTCTGAATGAGCTTAGAGTTGTTGTCCATAGATTATATGAGCAAGTAAAGGCTAAAATCAAAACTAGTGATGGAATGTCAAAGTGTTTTGACAGCAATATAGGCGTCAAGTAGGGCTACCCACTTTCACCAACTTTACTTAGACTGTACATTGATAAATTAGAAGAATGGTTAAATAAAGATAGTGGGGAGGCGATTCAACTAGCTAAGTATGTTATAAAACTGTTTCTTTATGTGGATGACCTCATTTTAATTGCCAGAACAGCCAGCAGCTTGAGGTAACATTTGAGAGCACTTGAAACTTTTTGTCAAGAGGTTGGAATGCAGGTGAACACAAGCGAAACCAAAGTAATGATCTTCTCTCTGAAAAAAAAAAGAAATAATATACCTTTACCTTTGAAGGCAGCCCATTAGAGATAGTCGAGGAGTACAAGTACCTCAGGCTTGATTTTCACCACAAGCTCAGCTGGAAAATTGTCAGGAACTGGAGCAGTCAGGATCTAGAACACAAAGCTCTGATACCACTTGTTAGGATTAAGAGCACAATTGATTACCTTGTATAAGCAACTAAACACAGAAATAAACTAGAAGTAATATGTAACTAAAATTCAGAAACAACACAGAATATGAGAGACTACAATATTGTATTAACACTCTTTCAGAAGGAAATACAATGAAGAAATCACACTCTTCCCACACCTCTTGGGCGTACCAGTAATTCTTCCTCAAGAGTTTTTTCTTTCACACAATCAATTACAAACAACAATCAACTCAACACCGAGTTGTTGTTCCCTCCACCAGTCAGTAACAATACTACCAATCCACCAAGTACTCAAAGTACTCCAAGTAGATCTCCCTGATCTTGCTCTTTGTTGTGTTGCAGATCTCTTTGATCTTGCTACCCCGCAGATCTCCTTTGACCTTGCACACACACACCTGTAGATCAATTGACCTTACTTACCATGTAGATCTTCTCTGATCTTGCACAACCTGCAGATCAACTAATCTTACAATTGGAAGGATCTCTTGCCTTGTCCTTGATTATAATACAGCCCCATGGGTCTCTTAAATAGATCCCATGCAAACAATAATTAGACTTCCCAATTACAATAATTAAAAACGCAAACTCAAGACTAAAATTAGTCTTTTACATGTAAACTAACTGTCCGTCTAAAATTAGACCAGTTCTAGAAGTGCATGCAAACGCACACACACAAGTTGCCGACGTCGATTCCTGTCTGACCGATGCTAGCTGACCCATAACCAATGTCAGTTACTGCGTAGCTGAATATGACCGACGTCGGTTGATCAGACCGACGTCGGTTGCTCTGACACTCAACAACCTCCTCCATTTGCATTAGTGAAGCTTTTAGCTCCACAACTTAACAATCTCCCACTTAGAGATAAACAATTGCATCTGTACATGTACCTGTACATTGTCTAATTTTATTTTCTGGCTTGTATCCCTCTTCAAGTTCAATCTTGAAGACCAACCACCACATATCCTGTGGTGCTTCTCCTGTCATCCAAGTCACCTGGCATATCCGAATCTACATACCCATGTAGAGAAGTGCTTGACCCTGCATAGCATGTATACTTGCTGTTGGTCCCTCTCAGATACCTGAGAATTCACTGAATTGCTTTCTAGTGCTTCTTTCCCAAATTGGCCACAAACTTGCTGACAACTCCTACTGCTTGGATAATCTCAGGTCTAGTACACATGTACTCAACCTCATCATGTGATTTGAGACACTGTTCTGTGAATTGTCCATCCATAGGTGTGCTAACCGGTTCTGCATCCTGCATATTGAACCTCTCCACTACCTTATTCACATAATCATCTGGAGACAAAATCAACATGTGACTTTTCCTGTCTCTAGAAATACTCATGCCAAAAAAATTTGTTGCTCCCAAATCCTTCATGGCAAACCTCTGAACTAACTTTACCTTTAGCTCAGCAATCTCCTGCATGTGTGACCTTGCAACAAGCATATACACTACATACAGTAACAGGATAATGTAGCTAATATTATCCAACCTGGTAAAATAAACACAATGGTCACATCGACATTGACTAAAGCCATGCTTTGTCATACACCTGTCAAACCTTAAACACCATTGTCCTGTAGCCTGCTCAAGACCATATAACCTGGCCTTCTGTCTCACGTGTCTATTCTCTCCTTTCTTTAACCTAAAAATTCATTCATCTTTCAGTGCTTTCATCCCGGCTGGCAACTCTACTAAATCTCTTGTTTGGTTCTTTTCCAAAGAATCAATTTTCTCATTCATGCCATGCTCCCACTGTTTCCTAGATTCTACTTGCATTGCCTCTTTAAAACTTCTTGGTTCTTGAGCAACAAGTAGTATAAAGAAGGAGAATAATGAATTTGAGGCTTACTTACCCTTTCAGTCCTCCACATGGGCGTTTGAGACTCATTGACAGCTTGCTGTCCATCCAAAATCCGTTTTGACAGTGACCGATCTCGGTCACCTCTGGCTGACCCTGGTCTGCACCCGACCGATATCGATTTTACCTGATCGTCGACGCCAGTTTTTTGACTGACGTCGATGTCCACCTGGTCGCCGACGTCGGTTCTCTGACCGACGTTGGTATCCACCTGCCCAACACCACCGACTCAGGTCTGCACATGACCGACGTCGGTACCTGTCTGTTCAACATCGGTTCTCACCTGACCGACGTCGGTAACTGTGTTTTCCATTAAGTGATGATTTTTACCCACGAGCTCACTTTGGATCATAACCTTATCCAAACTGCTCAGCTCAGAATTATTTAGCCCCTTGAGTTGATCTCTGTCCATCATCTTCTCCTTGAAAACCAAGACTTTCATGTTCTTGTCAAAAACATCAAATTTCTTCTTTATGCAATAAACTCGATCCTTTCTTGTAGCATCAGTTTCAAGAAACTTCACTTTCTTCTGTTGCTTACAGAAATCTTGATTTATGCTCTCCGAATTTGAACTCTTACTATTTGACTTAAGAACATCCATTTTCTTCTCACTCATGTGACCAAGCCTAGAGAGCCACATCTTTGCATCTACATCTGAAGTAGATAAAATAAAAAGAGAATCAGTAATACAAGTAGATAGATAAAGAGTACCTACTTTCTTATCACATGCTAATTCAAGTGCATCCTTAGAAACTTTCCAAGATTCTACTGTGAGAGTTACTGTGCATCTATCATCACCCAACTTTTTTACAGAAATCAAATTCTGCTTCAGGACTATGACATGCATGACCTCCTTCAACACCCATGTGTTGCCCGTCTACAATTTCAGCTGCACTTTCCCTTTGCCAACCATTTGACAAGGCTTACCATCCCCTAAATAAATCTTTCCAAAGCCTCCATAGACATAATCATGGAAAAATTCTCTATTTGGGGTTGCATAGAAAGAGGCACCAGAATCTAAAACATAAGATTCCACTTTATCCAAGGAACATACAAGAGCATTCTGTGCAACAATATCTGCAACATCTACTTTTTCATTTCCTTCATGCTGATCTTCTTTCAACCAACAATCTTTCTTTACATGCCCTTTCTTTCCACAATGCCAGTAGATTATACTGCCATGCCTGGATCTAGATCTTCTGCCTATCTTTGACCTTGATTTCCCTTGCTCGATCTTCTTTCTTTGTTTTCCCCTACTTTCAACACTTAAAGCATTACCTGATGATTCTCCTGTGCTTTTCTTGTGAATTTTTTCATTCAATATTACACTAACAACATCATCAACTTTCAAGATATTTGAAGCAGACGCAGTATTACTAACTGCCATTACCAAACTATCCCAACTTTCAGGTAAAGAGCATAAAATTAAGAGAGCATTAATTTCATCATCAAAATCTATATTGACTAAAACTAACTGATTTACTAATCTATGAAAATCATTAAGATGACTATATGCCGATCCACCTTCCTACATTTGTAAATTAAATAATTGCTTCATAAAAAATACCTTATTCGACGCTGAGAGTTTTTCATATAAATTTGTCAAAGATTCTATTAACTCTATCGTTGTTTTTGCCTGTGATAAGTTAGAAATCACAGATGAAGCCAGGCTCAACCTTATTGATCCCAGAGCCTTTCGATCAAGAACATTCCATTCTTCATCTTTCATATCTGTGGACTTACATGCAACTCCACCCAACGGTAAGTACAGATCTTTCTGATACAGATAATATTCTATCTGCATTCTCTATAATTGATAATTCTTGCCATTGAATTTTTCTATTCTTAGCTTATTTTTTCTGCCATTGCTTTTCTCCCACTCGAACAGGAACCCCTATGAGTGACATGTAATCAACAAACACTAACCTGCTCCGAACCAGGGTCTGAAGAACCTTCAACCAAGGTCTGATAAACCTTCACCCTGGCTCTGATACCACTTTGTCAAGAATTGGAGTAGTCAGGATCTAGAACACAAAGCTCTAATACCACTTGTTAGGATTAAGAGCACAATTGATTACCTTGTATAAGCAACTAAACACGGAAATAAATCAAAAGTAATGTGTAACTAGAATTCAGAAACAACACAGAATATGAGAGACAATGCAATCTTGTATTAACACTCTTCCAGAAGGAAATACAATGAAGAAATCACACTCTTCCCACACTTCTTGGGTGTACCAGTAATTCTCCTTCAAGAGTTCTTTCTCTCACACAATCAATTACAAACAACAATCACCTCAACACCGAGTTGTTGTTCCCTCCACCAGTCAGTAACAATATTGTCAACCCACCAAGTTGTTGTTCCCTCCACCAGTCAGTAACAATATTGTCAACCCACCAAGTACTCAAAGTACTCCAAGTAGATCTCCCTAATCTTACTCTTTGTTATGTTGCAGATCTCTTTGATCTTGCTATCCCGCAGATCTCTTTGATCTTGCTACCCCGCAGATCTCTTTTGACCTTGCACACACACACCTGCAGATCAACTGACCTTGCTTACCATGTAGATCTCCCCTGATCTTGCACAACCTACAGATCAATTGATCTTACAATTGGAAGGATCTCTTCCTTGTCCTTGATTACAATACAGCCCCATGGGTCTCTTAAATAGATTCCATGCAAACAATAATTAGACTTCCTAATTACAATAATTAGAAATGCAGACTCAAGACTAAAATTAGTCTTTTACATGCAAATTAATTGTCTGTCTAAAATTAGACCAGTTCTGGAAGCGCATGCAAACGCACACACACACAGGTTGCCGACGTCGGTTCCTGTCTGACCGATGCCGGCCAACCCATAACCGATGTCGGTTACTGCGTAACTGAATATGACCGACGTCGGTTGATCAGACCGACGTCGGTTGCTCTGATACTCAGCAACCTCCTCCATTTGCATTAGTGAAGCTTTTAGCTCCACAACTTAACAAAAATGTGTAGAGCAAAAAGAATCCAAGGAGGATGGAAAGCGTTGTACTCTCTTCAAAATAGGTGCAAGATTGTGGAGTTATGGGATTGGAAGACCAAGAGAACACTCTTCGGTTTGTTGGTTATCCCGGTGATTCTCTACAAGTGTAAAATTTGGGGCAGCAGTATGTCGGATCAGAAATAGAAACAAATAGAGAGAATTTGAAACACTTCATCATAAGCAGTCTCAAATTCAAGAATTTGGTGCCGTATGAGATCCTTCTTGTTGAAACGGGGCCCTTCCCTCTAGAGGCATCGACGATGATACAGTTACTAAGCTACCTCAAGAAGATTCAAAACATGAAGAAGCACAGGTGGCCTAGACTAATTATGGAGGAAGAGCTAACTAGAAAAAAGAACACTTGGAGGAAGCAAAATGACAAATGGGTAAAGAGGTGAGATATTAGCATGCAAGAGTGCCCAAATACTAATGAATAAATAAAAAAATATGTGAGAAGAAAATTCAAGTGCATCATGTGGACAAAACAAATGGGCCATAAAAAGGAATACTACCTCAAAGAATTCAACCCCACAGGGGATTTTGAAGAAAAAGCCTATATAGGAGTAGACATTAAGTGGAAAGCGAAAATGTTGATTGCCCAACTTAGGATGAGCTCTCATCATCTTAGGTGTGAAACGAGTAGATGACTAACTCCTAAAGAGGATTGGGAGGAGAGAATATGCCTCTTTTGCAACAAAGGCGTGGTGGAGACGGAACGACACTTCTTTTTGGAGTGCGAGGCATACAAAGACATCTGATACAGTTATGGTGAAACTTTGCAAATCGCCAACCTAGACACCATGTTTGAAGCGACAAGGCTGGGTAATACGGTGAACCTCTTGATCAAACTTCACAGCAGAAGGGAAGATCTCAAGAAGGAAGTTCAAGCAACTTAGGGAGCATTTTGTGGCTGAGGTCCCGTTTTGAAGGGGATGTGCACGACTGATGGGTTCCATAGGCTGTTGCGGTCTTGTGGACGTTATTAAAATCCTTCATTCATTCATTCAATCAATGTCTAACACTTCAATTAGCCGAGAACTCATGCCACAACTAAGCGATGATAATAGTAAAAAAAGAAAGGAAAGGTCTTTTAAAGGTCCATGATGCTTGGGACCGTACACACTTCACTGTGCTTAGATTGTAGGGTAGTTTGTCGCATAAAAGAGCACCCCGTGCACTTGACTCTACTCAAACTACAAAACATGCATACATGCCACCCCTCTCATGCTGAGGTGAATTAATTGGGAAGAATGGTATATATTTGAGGGGGAGAAGAATGAGTTTAGAAAGATATTTGAAGAACAAGTGCAAAGACCGATCTTGTTAGCCTCCCAACTTTACTTTATCCCAAATTACAGCAAGAAGCAAACAAACATGCGACCTCGATGTTATTACATAAACCATTTGAAAGGAAATTAAGAGCAAAGGAGTTTCGATGCCTTACTAGCATAGCAAGGTTTGGGTAACATTTGTTGAAAAGCGAAATATTTCATTAAGTTCTATGTAGCTAAAATTTGGGAAAAGACTTAAGGCTCTCAATGGAGGAAGGTGTGATCTAAAAATACTAAGAAGTTTGGCTTCAAACTCTTTCTCGGATTATAATTTTTATATGAAACTGAATTGTGTTGAGATGTTAGATATATACTTTTATTGATGATATTTTGGAAGGAAAGATCTAATGGTAAAATGTTAGATATATACTTCCATTGATGATAGTTGGAATGAAAAATTTAATTGTCTAGTCAAGGTGAACACCAAATAGCAGTGTACGAGGGCAAGAAGAAAGAATAAGTGACGAGAAAACAATGAAAATGACAAGTACGCAGCAACTCTTTTGTTGTTAGTTGGAACTGCACAAATATATTCATGTAAGATACAAGCAGATTGGGACTTCAATGACAAAAAGGTGATTTCGAGTTGCAGAATAATGAAGCTAACATGTCAGAGATAATTAGGAATGCAGTAGCCTGTGAGAAGCCCATGCATAGACAGAACCATGAAAGAGGGTTCGGAATGTGAATGGTTGTGTGACTCTAAAGGAAGGTACATGTCATTTCAATCAGATTTATTGTGTTTTGAGAAAAGAGCTAGCACGTTGTAATATCTAGAGTAGGGATGGGATTATCCATATTTCATATATTGTGTATGCTTGTTGAGGAGGATTGTTAAATGGGACACTTTTGTATTTACAATTAATAAATGATTTGTAACTGTAATTATATACAGTTATGAGGATTATAATCATATACAGTTATGAGGATTGCAAATATATAATCATTGCATATCCCCTGCTAATTGGGTACCTTTAAATAGCATTTCTAGAGCAAATGTCATGTTCATTCCCCTTCAAGGGTTATGTTAAATTGGACTTTAATGGGGCATCTAAGAATGGCATTAGCCTATTGAGAGATCATGATGGAAACGTTTTGGGTATCTACCCCTGCTTCTCTCGTGTTACACCGAACAATTCCTGTTCAAATGCCTCTAGATACATGCCTTACCACCCCATGTCGGATATGCCTCTTCAGTGCATCTTGGAATTGCTTCTACAATTCTAAAATCCTCATTCATTCATTCATACCAACTATGATGCCAAAGCTATGGCCCATGTCCATGGACTTAAAATAGCCTTAAAAAGGAACTACTGTGTGTTTTCTCCTGTTGGATTGAGGAAGCTCTTCTCGTTGCTCAGCACTTTGTTCATATCAGTATTAAACAATGCCATCAGGAAGCTAACACAGCTACGAACTGTCTGTCCAACACTTGTATGTCTTTGCTTACCAATTGTCTAGACCTGATTACTTGTGATGCCATAGACATGGGAGGAATAAGCCCTTTACCTGCAAATGTTTTTCACCCCGAAGTTAACTACTACTCCTAGTCCTAAACAGGAACTTGATTGAATGGTTTTCTATCAAAGGTGGTGGGGAATTTAACTCTCCCAATTGTTTTACATCCTCACTATGATATGATTAAGCACAATAGCAGTCTTTTCAAATTTAAGGCATTGGTATGATTCATTTGATGGAACTTAGACAAGACTTATGGTATGTACAGGGCAATCAGTACCTGATGCAGTCCTCTATGATTACCATTGTTGTTAGATTACCCTCTCCAATTATTCTTTGGGTAAGTTGTACTCTTGCCCTGCTGCTTTCTCTGCATCTCTGGTTTTCAAGGCTCCACTATAATGAACCGTTACACCAAAACCTTGAGGCGTTAGTGAAATCCGCACCCCAGGGTCATAACATCCCACCATGCTTCTGAAGCCCAGACTCTGGGTTGGATTTGCACTCATACATCAGGATCCCCCACATGTATGAGCCCTAAACGAACACTGCAATGTCAGCATAGCCACCCACTTTGCGACTCAAACCCGGTTGGAGACTCTAATACCAAATGTAATGAACTGTTGCACCAAAACCTCGAGGCATTGGTGAAATCCGCACACCAGGGTCATAAAATCCACCCGCTGGACATGGATGTAGGGGAGACTATGGGACTTTTACTATTTTCTGGGATAGGATAAGTCCTCCTGCCATTAGGTGCAATCCCTGGCTAACGGGGGTGGCTCGGGAGGGATACTAGTGTGTATCACCTGTTGGAGATCTTCTCCAGTTACTGAGTTTTGAACTTGGGCAGCTTGCATTTGAGCCTTGAGCATCACTTGCTCCAAAACAAATTGTAGGGAAGGGGGCAGGGAAGAGGTGGTGGCTCTAGTAGAGTAAACTCTCACAAATTTTATAGTGCGATGATGTGTTCAATAACACCTCTGCAAATGAAATCAAGTTGGTAAGAGAACTCTTAATTCCTGGCAGTCTGTTTCCTCTTCGTGTAGTTAAAATGACTGGTAGTTTCTGCACAATGAATTTGACTGGGTATTCCTAATGAAAATGTTAGTAAGCTTGCCTTTGAACAGTCTGCATTTTGTTTTTAGGCTCTATTCCTGGTTGTGGTTTCTTGCCTTTCTTTCTCCAGTTTGACAAGAGTCTTCCTAAGGACCGCTTTCTGTTAAATTTCTCAAAGCTTATCTAAGGAGCAAGAAGATATTAAGTCGGTATGAAATTACTGTTTTAATTTTTTGCTCTTTAGGAGGTATAGGAGGCCTAATGGCCTCCCTTGTGTTGCTTTTGCCCATGGTTTTTGCTGCCAAGATCTTGTACTTTCTTAGATGCTTGGCAGGATCTCTGCACTGTAAATGTTAAATCTTTTTCTTTTGACAGGAGATGGCCCCAAATTTGAACCCTGGTTTATCAATCAAAACAGATATAAGCATTCTACAAGATGAATATAATGCAATATCTTTTTGTTTCTTGTCTTCCTCTTCTTACTGCAGTTCAATATCCTTAACAATTTTATCTCCTCCATCTCATCTTATGAAACAACAATGAAGTTTAAATGAAATTTCTGATTGAAATAAAATTTCGAGGGTGTAGATGTCTGCACAATATATAGAAAGAAACATATTCAGGCAAACTATTAAGGCTTTGTTATATTCCAAATTTTACCTTAAAACTAATGCCATGTATGATAATGACTGCACAGCATGATATAACTGCACAGATAGAAGGCAATTGTGTTCCTAAGGCGAGCATTATTTTTTATTGCAATTTTTTGCTAATAATTCTTAAAAGAGTTGCATTCCATTAGTATTAGCAACGTGAAGTTGTCTTCAAGTGACCAAAATTGCAAATGACAATATTATCGCATGGACCATTAATCTGTCAGATCACAAGGCAACCTTTATATAGGCAACTGATGAATTATATTCTGAAAAATAATACTTAATCAGTTACTATTCCATTTAAAAAAATAATACAGCTACAATCTTTACCTGGGCCATTAGCCTCTCACATCACAAGTCATCTGATCCTATTATCTACAGAGCTTTACTTTGCAACAAGCCCATTATGGCCTCAGGTTGAGCACTGCACGCAAGTGGAAAACATTGTCAATAATATATGGACTATAGTCAGATATAACAAACGACCAGGGCTCGCCAAATAGATTGTAAAAACGAGCTATATTTTTATCACCAAATCGAAGTGGGCCACCGAGCTTCACAACAAAGTTATTTGATGGCTTTGTTCGAACAGCAAATTCAGATTCCAATGCAAAGGTTACCTTATTCTTGCTTACCACTGCCACACCAAACCAGGGTGGATGATGATTGTCAATAGGAGATTGAAACAAAAGATGGAATTGTTGGTTCCCCAAATAGAAAGCTTCAGAACATAGTTTGAGTGTTAACTCGTCTTTCTTGATATCCCAAAACACCATGCACTCTGCATGAGGTTTATCAAACTCCATCACCCTAACAGATCTATAAATATAAGACCTTTCACAGAACCTCTTGTGATGAATTTCTTCTAAGGTGTAGCTCTCCTTTTTACAGGGAGGTTCTGCTTTGAAAAAAAGTGCCTCTGAAACTAGTTTCAATGCACTTAAACAATCAAGGTCTGTCTGAGAGAGAATTTCTTTGAGCTTTTTGTTAGTCATGTGTGGAAAGCGCAGCAAGTGGCTAAGCTTATAGGTCAAGATGCATCTTCTCTCTTCATCATTAGGATAATGTCTTTTACTCCACCTTATAATAAAATCATAGAGCGCATCTTCTGATCTTACTTTTAGTTCATCACTTGACAGAACTTCCTCAATGACTGCTAAAGGTAGGTCCATATGCTCTTCTGTAATCCTGAAAATCGTAAATAATGATTCGTTAATGAATAACAAAATCACAATAGTATTTGGAACATATGACATTTATCATCCCATCTTCATGCACTATAAGTGCTAATTCAAGTTAAGACAGTGAAAAAGTACAAACAAGAACAACAGCAGGGATTGAGAAAATCATCAGAAAACTTACAGTTTACTATTACTAAAATATTTAGTAAGAAATGCTTTTGCAGCGTTTATCAATGGCTGCACCGCATCAACCATAAGCACACTGGGAGGAAGACTCATGAAAAGTGATGCAGAATCTACTGTCATTGGTAGACTCTGCAAAGCACCAATGCAGTGATGCAAACAAGAAGGGACCTCAAACTTGTCTGCAACCATTAGCACATCCAACAATGCAGTTGTTGTCTGTGCATTTAGTGCTCCGCAATAAATGAAGTTCAATAAATCCATAAATGCCTCTTCTTCTGCAATAAACTAGAAAAAGTTTACATTTCACCAAGAACTAAAATGTGCACCAAAATTTCAAAAAAAACAGCAGCAGCAACTGAGGAAACATACCTGAACACCTTATATGAAGAGTGACATCTCTTTGATTAGATTCTCGCATACCATTTGAGAAAAGCTTCATTCGTCCAGCAAGATTTAAGGAATAAAAAGTTAACATGATGAAAGGAGATCTTATGGTCAAGAATGTTTTAGGAATAAAAAGGATATGTAAAAAGGGTAAGCTCAGAAAAGAAATGGTGAATTCAAGGAAATGGTGAGTTCTTACTTTGTAGAAAAAGAGACTTTTTGCTGCCAATACGGCTGATATAACCTGTATAGTTCTGACTCTCAGTACCGTAGGGCTATCAAAGTTCAACGAAAATAAAATTTTACTATCCGCATTCCAATCATCTGCAAAACAGAGAAACGGAATATTATATTACTGAATAATTAATACAATGAGCATTCTTATCTGACAACCGATGTGTTGAAGCAACAAAACCTAAATAGAATGAAGCAAAGCTAGGAGTGACCAAAGTTTTATAACTTTAATAGATATAAGCTAGGACTTACAAAATGTTCTAGAATTTTGTTGTCTTTAGGTGAACCGGAGGAGAAATACCATGATCCACATAAAGAGGGGGTAGAAGAGAACATACCAGCTGCATTTGAAGTTGTTCTAATTGGTGAAGGACATTCTTCGACCATTTCCATTGCTTTCTCATTGGATTTTTTCAATGCTGAAGGATGTTCTTCAGCCATTTCCATTGCTTCGTCATTAGATTGTTGCAATGCTGCACCATTACTAATTGTTAGTATTTGTTTGCTAGCTGGTACCAATAAACAACAGTTGGAGAAATTACTTGATCAAATAGAATTATAGAACTTTGTCAATCATATCTAATATCTAGACTAGATGGTGACCCAATTTTCATGTACATGAATCATTCGATATCCTTTTGATGACCAAGCTATGCATTAGAGATACTGATCTTAACATTGCAATAGATTCATGGGATGTAGAGACATTGCAGGCTGTTATTTTTATTACATCGACCCACAAACTATAAAATTAAAATTATAAAGATAAGATGTAGAGAAACCACAATGGCTGCAACCCAAAGTGCATTACTAACTCAATTCCCTACCACATAAAGAGCATTAGCAGGCCTGTAGGGTATGTTTAGATGGACTATATGGAGAAGTTTTAGCATACTTTGCAGAAGAGAATATGCCAGTTGCACTAGAAATCGTTATAACAGGTGAAGTAGATTCTTTGGCCTTTTAAATTGCTTTCTCATCGGATTTTTGCAATGTTGAAGGAGATTCTTTGACCATTTCTGTCTTTACATTAATTTTTATTTTTTGCTATCTTCTAGTAGTGTTCCTTTCACCCTATTGCTGTCTACTGTAACATGTTGTACTTTCCAGTCCTATTGACCTACTTCTGGTCCTTAGTGAACATTGATATAATTTATTTTTTTTCCTTCTTTTCTGATTGGAATTTAGCAGTTCTGCCCCAATATTTTTGGTTACCATTTATTTCCTAGCTGATACTAATCTGGAGAATAACTTGATCATAAAATATATATTCTTGCAGTGGAATATACTTAGGTAGTTTTAAGCCTTATTTTTGTTTAAATATTTGGGTAATTTAATAAGTCCAAATCGTTGTATTTATAATGATAGTAGTAGGTTTTGTAAGAGAAGTATTTAGTTAGTGGATAGGAGTTACATTTGGAAGAAGTAATTCTCTAGATTGAGTAATTAAGCTGTAGTCTTTTGATGGAGTTTCAATAGAAAGTCTGCATGGAGTGAATTTATCTTTCCACTTGCTTTTGGTTTCTCTGCCATACATCAATTTCTGTCTTCCTGTATATTTTGAGTGTAGAACTTCAGGACAAATTGGCTGCAATTAGTTGGGACTGTGGGGCTGCATCATATTGGCATCAGAGCCCGTGAATCCTACACGGTGATCTTTTCTGGAAAAAAAAGGATTGTGATAGATTGTGTAAGAGAATCAAAGTTATGAGGAGAACCACAAGAGAAATGGAAAGGAGGGAGAGCTTTACGCAGAACAAATTTGATGAAAAGGCCGTAGAAAAGGCCATTTGGGCAGAAAGGGATTGTTTATTGCAAGGAATGAAGCAGCCGAAAGAGGGAGAAAGAAGATGATTGCAATAGTAAATGAGGAAAAGGAAGCATTAAGCCATGAGGAGATGCTTGAATGGTGGATACCACAAAATGGAGGGGATATAGATGAACGTTTAGAGCTGGTATTGCAGAAGAGATTATGGCTGAGTTAAGGGTGTACATAATGAGAGAGGAGAGAACAACAGCGGGGGAATAGTTGGCTAATGAGAAGAGCATGAAGGAAACAAATTTACTCCCTAGTATTGGTGCAGCAGTGGAATAGGATTTATTTGCAGTAGATTCTCCATTGGAAGTGGACATGAGGAAGGAAGATGTGTAGAATATGGAGGAAAGTGATGCTACTAATAACAAGGATGCACACATTGTTTGTTACCCAGAAGAGGGTGAACAGTGTGAAGATGATGTCAAGCATGCAAATGAATGCATATATGCAAATTGATAGTGAAGATGAAGATATAGAACTCGGAGAAGAAAATGTCTCCATGGAGATTGAGGAGAGAGAATATGCATGCAGGGAGCATGCTTGAAGATGAATTTGAGGAACAAAATGCACATAGAACAGATAACTTGCATAAGGATGGAATTGTGCAGAAATCTGTACTAGAAGCATACAGAAAATAGCATGCATGGCTATGAGATTCAAGTTGAGGAAGAACGTACCATTAGAGGCTTGCAGAAAACTGCAGAATTTGATAAGAAGAATGAAATGGGAGAAAGAAAGATATAAATTTCCCACAAATGACCAAAATTAGGTCAATGGGACTCAAGAATATACCCAATTACAATATAAAGTGCTAGGGTAATAGGACCCTAGGATTAAAAAATAGCTAAACATAAAGAACTGAAGCCCTGAAATTAAACGAGTGGGGGAGTAAACCCAAGCAGTAAATCCCCAACCCATGTGGTTAAGTTACCAATACAGATAGCCATGTGGGGGAGCAAGACCCTACATGGGCTGATGAAAGATGGAAAGACTGGATGCTATTCCCATTATACATCTCTGTCAAAAGAGTGCTCCCATGATAATAGAAATTGAAATTATTGAGAAGAAGCATGCAAAGAGTTGCAATCAAAAGCATGGTGAAGATGTTTAAGATGACGATAAGGAGGCTGATTTACACAATGCATTAGTTGCTCCTATGGAGCATGAGTTTAGTGATGAAGGAAATATTACGGGAAATATGTTTTACTCCATGAAAATACAAGCATGTGTGTTACCCTTGGGTGACCTTGATGACCAAGAGTAGTTGATAACAATCACTATGATCATTGAGGCAGATTACATCAGAAGACAGCGGTAACAGGGTATGGATATCTTCCCATGTGTATGACAGTTGTGGATTTGAGCCACAAGCAGCAGAAAGAAAAAATTTATATTAATCTCCATGATGACCAAAAGTAGGTCAATGGGACTTGAGGATACAACCGCTAACAATAGAAAGTTCAATGAAAGAGAATCCAAGAAACTAAAGTACATAAGACGAAGTAAAGCATTGTGCCACTAACAAATATGGCAATGGAACCAATACAAATAGCAATGAGGGGTGAACAAGAGCCTCCAAAAGCATGCATCGATGAAGCCTAGGAGACCTCATCGGAAATCTTTGTTTGTCCCTGAAATGGAGGGGCTGTCTGACCCATCATCAATCACTATGAGAAGATATGATAGTATTTGTTAGGGAGCACCCAATGTTGAAGGCGCCCAATTGGGAGATCCTAGGGGGAAGCGAAGCACTTCCTCTAGAATATCCCCTAGCATCCAAGGCCGAAATATTTCCCATAGTAAAAAATAAATTGGTAATGTGAGTTTGTCCCTGTGTTTTGGGGGGTGGCTGGTAAGTAGTAGGTCCATGTCATCAAGATGGGGCGGAGCCATGCCAGTGGAAAGAAGTAGAGCCACAATGCCGAGGGAGAGCAAGATGGGGGATCTAAGTACTCTAAGTAGTAATTATATGTTGAGAGAAGCGCCACCTAACTGATCTATTAGCTTTGATGTGTGATGTATGGGTGTCCAAGGGGCGCTTAGTGTTGTGAATCATTAGGATGGGCTAGAAGAAAGAGATGATCAACATGGGGACTCTAGAGCCTTTGGGCTCCACCTATAGGGATCTATGTCAGAGGGTGATGGCCTTGTGAAGATAAAGAACCAGGCACCACTGGTTTGGATATCTAAATAAAGTAGATAGAGAGTTGGCTGTCCCTGTAGTGGCAATGATATCGTCCCTGGATCTCATAGTAAATGGGGCATCTAAAAATGAAGTGTTCCTCGGTCTCCACCTCTTGGAGGAAGCAAAGATGGTAGATCCAATCCGGAAGGAGAATGTGGTGATTTGTTTCAACCTGTAGCTGGCGAGAGCACACTCTCATCTGGCCAAGGGGAAACCTCAAGCCATGGGACCAATGGCTCTGGAGATAGTGAGGGAGAAAAATAATGAGTGAGGAATAAATAAGCACATAAGGAGATGCATCCATGAAGAAGATGTTGAAGCATAAATTGCTCATTTAGAGCAAGGAGAAGGATACCAACATGAAAAGAAAGAGTGAAAAATGATGTCTAATGAATGAAATTGACAAGGAACATGACGAACTAGAACAAAATGAGGAATTAGAACAACAAGAAGCTCAAAATCATCTTCAAACTATGCAGCAAGTAGAATGGATTTGTGGAATCCGCTAAAAAATGCTGAGGAGAATGTGAAGTTGGGAACAGAGGCTATTCCACAATACTGGCAGCAATGAGACTGCCACATATATTCTATTGTGTACCAGGATAATTTTGTACTATTATTCTTGGACTTGATTGTGGTTGCTCAAGGAAATGCCTACCTTGGCATGACAGAGCATGGTAAGTTTAGAGCAGGAGGAAGTGTCATTTAAGGCTGAGAATGAAAGAAGCATTCAAAGGAGAACTGTTGTTGAGAATAGTGCTGGAGTAGAAACTGTGATAAAGTAGAAACAGCCTTGTGCTTGCCTATAATCAGGAGAAAACACAGAACTGATAGAACGAATGTACAGTGCAAAACTAAATGGACGAACCAAATATGTAAATTTGAAGATATAAAGCAATGGTTTGAACCGTTTGATTGATGGAGAAAAAGAAATAATTGAGATAAACTGATGGCAGATGTGAATGAAGAGCTTCACAATGTTTTTTGCATGGGGAGAATGATGCAAGATGATAGGGCCACATGGCATCCCTAAGTCCTCAATGCTGAGGAATGCACTGAGGCAGTTTTTAGTCCTTTTTTTCTTAAATATCTGGGGTATTTAACAAGTCCATCACTCTTGCATTTCTAATAATAGTAGTAGTCTTGGTATCAAATAATGGAGAAGCTGTGATCTGATCCATGAGTAATGTCGACGTTTTGAGCCACCTCTTAGGCTTATCATCATTAGGGCATTGTACTTGTCCTGATGATGAGCCTAAGAGGTGGTTCAAAACATCAACATTACTCATGGATCAGATCACAGCTTCTCCATTATTTGATGCCAATTCAATACACTGAGAATCCTCAGCTAGAAGTAGTCTTTTTAGGAGAGTCTATGTTTAGTTAGTGGATAGGAGTTGTAGTTTATCTAGATTTTTCCATCTTAGAGGGGTCTCTCCCTCTCACCAATGCACGCAATTAAGCTGTAGTCTTCTGTTGGAGTTTCAATAAAAAGTTTGCATGAAATGAATTTATCTTTCCAATTACTTTTGGTTTCTCTGCCGTACATGAATTTCCTTTCTGCTGCATCATTTAGGATTAAACTTCATAATAGTTTTTAAGTTTCAACCTTCAACATTTTGTGTCACTTCATGACCCATCATCAGGATTGTTTATAGTTTTTACCAATCCTATCGAAAAATCTAGAATAGATGGTACACCCAATTTTCATGTATTTCAATCTTTCTTTTAACCGAAAAAGCTATGCCATAAAGATACTAATCTTAAATTGACATTGCTAGTTGTTGCTAAGTAGAAATATGCTAATAGACCATAAAAATTCAAATTTTCAAATTACAAAGTTAAGAAGATGCGTGGAAGCAACAACGGCTACCACCCAAAGTAACGTACTAATTAAATTCCCTTCTCGATTACAAACGCAAATGTATCTCAAAGAAACCTTAGATTTAGCAATGAAAACATTTAGTATCAGTGACAAAATTTTGTGACAGAATATCTAGAAGGTCCCCATACTAAACATGTTGGATTGTTAAAAGTTGAAAAAATTAATGAAATAATATTATAATAGATTGGGAAAATACACAAAATAAAAGCTCAAGGTTGGGGAAATTTGGATTTTTTGCATACCATTTTCATCCTCATGGTAAATTCTTATGCGCTTCGGATCCTTCTCGCAATCTGCAAAGGTGTGACATTCATCCCTATCAGACATGCTTCCTTGTGAGTCAGGCATGACCTTTATTCGCAATACTCTGTCTGAAAATTGACCATTGTCAAAGGCAAAGGAGAAATTGAAGTGTGAGCCACTACTTGCTCCCCAGTTATTATTTGACCGAGCCTCCATTTTCTGAGTCATACATAAAACTAAAACCAACTTAAAACCCAGTTGATGCCGAGCATGATATAATCAATCAATGCACCCTCCTAAACATTTTAGTAAATTTTCAAACTGTAAGAAGCTGTAGTTAATACATTTTACTTTTGGTAACATTTAGAAGTTGTAACGTCTCTATTTAGCACCGAGTTAAGACTTAAGACTGTTGTTTCTATTTCATTATTGAACTGAAATGAAATGCTATGCTTTTAATAACATGGATGAGACCAAAAACAGTCTATGGGACCTACACATGTTTCCAAAACAGAAGTGAATAAGTTTAGAAAGGAACTTTTAAGATCCTGCTGACTTCATTTTAAGGGTGGTTTTAATGCTACTGATTTTAATCTGAAATTTTCCTCCTGCCTTTTGTATTGATTCCAACACGAGAGTCAACTTTTAAGGTCTCAAGGGTATATTTGAGGGGGATAAAATCCAACATTCCATGACAAAGTGCCTCTCTTTTTCTACCACCCTGCTGTACAAAATACACACATCCTCTCTTCTCAATCCTCCTTAGGTGAGGAGATTAAAAGTGGAAACAAATAGACACAGTATTATAGTGGAACGAAACCCTCAATTTCTGTGGGATGTCACTTTGTAAACAAAAGGTTCACAAAGAATGACTTCGAAACCGCTGGTGATATTTAGTAGAGGTAGTCACGGTGAGTATAACCCACATCTTCGGGTTTTTCACCCCCTAGCCTCTTACCCTATTGGCCGGCTTACAACCAACCTCTTGCTCACAATTGCTCTACATTGATACCATGTAAGAAGAACTGAAATATGTTAATCTCAACCAAAAGAAGAGCAGCTTATGGTTTTTAGTCCACCAGCTAGTATATGCAAAGTACCCTAATTATGTGTAATTGAGGCCAGTGTGGGTCTACTTGTGTCAAATTAGACCCAATTCACCTAAATGGGGTCCAATTAAATCTGATTAGCCGCAAAGGAAAGAAGATGGAAGACTTCCCTCCAAGGAAGAGGAATAAAGGTCCAAGAGACGGGAGAAAAAGAAGTAACAGAGGTACCATTTCTGGTACTTATAAACATAAATATGATTTTGTGATCTTGTGATTTTAGGAATTACCTGCTATGAATCTCTTTTATATATGAATTGTCACAGTTTACCCATATAGCAGCTATATGATTTTCCTCTCTAAATGTTGTTGCAAATTTATATCACAAAGCAACTATATACAAGAAGTGGGCTTAGAAATCAATCGGAAACTATTTTCAGAACCTGAAAGAATCCAGGAAAATCTTCCGTCGGCTGTGTTGCAGTTTGGCCTGCGTTCAGTGTGCCTTTTAGCTTGCCATTAACGCAAAATCAGCAGCATGGAAGATGTAGCTGTCGTCCACCAAGATCCAGAGTTCTGTCGCCCACGAATCGTACGCAAAAAAAATTGTAGCTATGTCACTGTCAGCAGAAAATGAACCAAGAAGTGGACACAGTATTTTTATTTTTTCTCAGTAAAGAATTTGTTTTTGTAACTTTTGTTTTTTTTGGTTGGTTTGGCTGACTTTAAGCCATGCAAATGACCAGCTCTACAATTACTGTAGATTTTGATGGATGAGGAATTTTTTATGAAATAAAGTTGAGGATATGCTTAGTTAGAATTTGTTTTTAGCATCGGACTAGGATAAATGTTTACGTTCCAGTTTAATAATGTGATGGTTAAACTCTGGATTCTGATTGCTACGAATCGAACCTGAAATGAATGATGGGGAGTTTTTGACCAATGGCACTGTATATTTTTTAAAAAATTTAGTTTTTGACCAATGGCACTGTAAATTTTTAAAAAAAATTAAAATTCACTTACAAATTTATTTGAGAGGTTACAATAAGTTAAAATTTTGTTTAAGAGAGATTACAATAAGTTAAAAAATTGTTGAGTGTTTTATGTAGATTTATATTTACAAATTGATTGATTTTCATTTACAAAAATAATTATATAATAATATTTGATTAAAGAAATGAAAAATTATAAATAAATAAAGATATTTTTGTTGGTATTGGAATGTTTTAGTAAAATTTTATTATACAAAATAATAAAAGTACATATGATTACATAGCAACATAATCGGTTGGTATTCATGGTTTAGATTAAAGCACCAAAAAATAGGGAGAACGTTGAACAAGATATGGTTCAAAATTACATTACATCAACAAACAACACTCAAAATCACATTACAGTCTAGAAGAAAATTAAGCACGGGTAGCAGCATCCAAAAGAGGAGGTGGAGGATCGTCCTTGGGTCGCAGAGTAGTCCAAACAGAAGGCTCTACAGAAGGAAAATTTGGCAGCACCCAATCATCTAAGCATCCAAAGTCATATCTATCGCCTATCTCTCAGTGAGTTGAGCCTGAGTAACAGTGTCAATAGGGGAACCCCTCCAAGGGAGAGCTCTATTAGATTTGTCACGTGGTGGCAGTGACCTCCATCCCCCACATGGGAAGCGAGGGGAGAAGTGGTTGTGACTACGAGAATGACTTCTATGCCCCTTGAGAGGTGGCGATGATGGGCCATCAAGTGGGATGTGGCTCGATGGGCATGGAGCACTCCCTCATTGGTCTAACAACATCTATAGATGATGAACCTTCATGGCTACTTTCTTAATTTGGATTTAAATCTGTATGGATGGTGAAGATATAATAGAAACTTTGTCGTTAATAGAAAAGAGACAAGAGCTTCAACATTGTTAAAGAAAACATTATTTTTGCCCTTCATAATTGAAACATAAACACAACTTAAAAAAATTTCAATAAAAAAATAATAGAAGCAAGCCACTTGATTGAATCTCAAAGCAAGGGAAGGTTTCAAGAGAAAAGTTCAAGGTGATAACGCTGACAGGGGTTATGAATCCATTTCTAGGTAGATTGAGTCATAGGGCAAGATCAAAAGAAATGTTTGAAGGACTCTAGGTGCTCGTAGATGGAACACTTGGATTGAACAATTCTAATACGGAAGAGCCGCTCTCCAAACAGAAGACCTTGATAACACAAATACTAAAGGAAATAGGCCAACTTAAACTCAAGATAAGTTGTCCAAATTCACTCAAGCCTAACAAACCATGTAACACCTATTGAACTTGTTAAATGTAAAATAAAAAAGACATATATATATTAAAAATCATCTATCTCTGAAATTCATAATTAATTATCCTAACTATTTTTAGAAAAAAACATAACATCATATTTATAATTAAAAAATCTTAATTTAAAATAAAAGTGAAATAATAAATCGATAATAACTCGTCGTACCCCTATCTATATAACTTTCTTTTTCAAATAAAAGTAAATGTAGAACTCATGAACTTAGGGATGTTTCCTCAAATGGATGAAGAAAAGGGTGAAGTGAATATAATATTGGTGAAAGTCCCAAAAAGTCAATGAAATAAATATACGATAAATTTAGACAACTTATTTAATGAAAGGTCAGCAACAATTGCGGACTCGCATATACTACGTAAGTGATCGGGGAACCCAACATTTCAACGAAGGCTGCTCCCAATCACAATCATACTAATTTCATCCGACATATATTCTTCTTTTTTAAAGGAACAATTATTCTGAATATTGTTTTTTGGAGTACGTATTAATGAAATTTTGTAACAATTTTCAAAGTTTTTGTTGTGTTATTTATTGTTGGAATATTTTATATTATATTAATAGAAAAAATATATAATTATAGAAAGTTACAAAGTAAAGTAGTTGGACACATTACGGTTTAAATTATTTGTCGGAAGAATAATTTGGTTTTAAAATAATAAAATTAGTCAGTCAAGGTACGGCTAAAAAAACTACAAATAATTAGATAACAGATTTTTACGCATAGACTGCCACTCTAGGACGTGGAGGTGGAGGCAGATGATCCTCCTTAAGAGGGATTGACCAAACGGTCGGTTCCACGTCAAGGATCTTCAGAGCATTCCAACCATCCAAGGAGTCATCATAAATAGTGATAGGCCAACCATCAGTCGACTGTGTAGGAACAACAGTGCTCCTCAGAGACCGTTACAAAGGACTAACATCAAACTTGCCTTAAAAACTCTAGCCACCCCCTGAGAGAGGGTGAGGAGAAAAGTGGCCCCCACTTTTGGATCGACTTCTGCTTCAACACCTCCCAGGAGGAGGAGGTGGCAGACTATGGGACGGGCCATTAGGTGGAACCTTGCTCGTGGTGCAAGGGGCACTCCCCTAGGGTCAAAGAGCTCTTACAGGTAGCGAAGGCTAGAGCCATCTTTTCCACTTGGGTTTGAACTTGTAAATAGACCAAAGCAATAACAACAACCTTTTCATTAACAAAAAATGAAATTTCATAGGTCTTATGATTAAAAATAGCATTGTTCATGGCTTTTTTGAAAGAGAATAATAACACGAAATAATTGCCAAAGAAAGGCAATAGAGGTCGACCAATTAGATAATCCCCAAAGAGTGTTTGTCACCAAGAGAAATGCTCAAGATGAAAAGGCTAAAATAACGAATGAATCCAATTCCAAGTAGACTGGAATTTTGAATAAAACCAAAACAAATGTTTAAAGGATTTTGGATGCTTGCAAGTCGGACAGAAGGACTAGGGAATATGGAGGTGGGGTAGCCTCTCACCGAGGGCAAATCCTTGATAAATCAAACACCATAAAAAATGAGCTAGTTTGGGCTCCAGGTCAGGTTGCCACACATGATCCAAACGAGCAAGCCAAGTCCTAAGAGAGGATTGGAGGCGCCAGCACCTATTGAGCTTGTATAAAGCCAGAGAGAACGACTCATCACTTCATAAAGAAGCCTGAGAGAGTTGCTTTTGAATGCGTATTGCAGTTCCACCTCCAGTCTTTCCATAGGCCCAAGGAGGCTACAAACTAAGTCTATGCAACATAACATCAAATAACAACTCCATAATGCAAAGAATAGAAGGTAAGTCTGCATTATTTAATTGAAATTTTATTTTTAGTTCAGGCAAGGGAATCCAATCTCTGAAGGTAACCAAATCTCAGATAGTGTGAATCCCTTTTCGAAATAATTGTAGAGATTTAATACTAGGTAATTCAACTAGGGGAATGGACAAAATAGTAACAATAGGGGACTGCCATAAGCTATGTTCATTAAAAGATAACCCTGTGTGAAAACCATCCCCCACCCACTTCAAGTGGGGTTTGATAGCTTCAAAAGCCTTCCAAATGCTTTTGACCACAAATAACCAACAATCTTGACAGGAACAATAATGATGAGAAAGGATTGAAAGCCAATATTTTGCCAACTGGTTTTGCCATAGGGAGATCCCACAGAGATATAATGTCTTAGTAGAGTTTTCCAAGATTCATCGCCCTCAATAGCCCAAACAACCCACTTAACACACAAGGCCATACTTTACCGATAGGTGTCAATGATGCCAATGCCACCTTTATCACGAGGGAGGCATATCCCATGCCACCTGATGAAAACCCTAGGCACAATTAGAATTGGCCCAAAGAAAATATCTAAGGATTTTGGCCAGAGCATCATAAGAGGCCTTGGAAGAAGCCCAACAAGAGGAATAATAAATGTTAACAACGATCAGGATCTTGGTGCAAATCTTGAACTTGCCTGCTAGAGATCAGGTTTTAATCATCCAATATTCAATATTATTTTTAATCACGTTGAAGACATATTGCCAAAGCTCAGTTGGAGAACTATCAAAATCAAAGGGGATATCGAAGAACTTGAATTGTTCCCCTTGAGTAATCCATTGCCAATTATACTTGCAGATCCACTTAGGCATAGGCATCATGCTTTGATGAAAACACTGAGTTTTCCTCCATTAGAGGCTGGAGTCATAAGCCAGATAGAAAGTGTCAAGGCATTGGATAGCTTCATTAAAGGTGGCCTCTTGTTCTTCAAGCATGAGGAAGGTGTCATCTACGAAGTGCCCATTGATGAGTCGGGAGGTGCGGTTGGGCAAAACAATGCCCTAAATAAGCCCTTGAGAAGCTCTAGAAGCTAGGAGATAACCCAAGGCTTCAGCGCATAAACCATTGAAGCAAGGGGATAAACTTGGAAAATATAAATCTAAAGTTCAATCCCCTTAGTTTTATGCCCATTAATAGTGGGGCAAGTTGAGGCATCATAATGTAATGTCTGCACCACATAAATGAAGTAGGGGCCAAAGTTGAGAGCCTTGAGCATGGAAATAATAAATTGCCACTCAATCTTACCATAAGCTTTTTCAAATTATAGTTTAATAAAAATAGTTCTCTAGAGAGAGGAACGGGTCGAAGCCATGCCTTCCTAGACCGCAATAAAATTATCCAAAATATAACGCAATCTAATTAATCATGTTTGCTCTGGGCTAACAATGGCAGGTAAAATGATCCAAATGTAGTTGGCGAGGGCTTTAGCAAGAATCTTGTAATAAACATTGAGCAAGGTTATCAGCCTCCAGCTAGTAAGCAACTCAAGATCTATAGATTTAGGAATGAATTTGATATTTCCTTGGTTGATCATGGGTTCAAGAGACTGATTTTGCAAGGTTTCTTTGTGGACTTGCAATAAATCAGGTTTGGTAAATTCCCAAGTGGCTTTGTAAAATTCACATGGGAAACCATTGAGTTTGGGGGCTTTATCGTTGCTCATGCAATGCATAGCTCCTGTGAGCTCTTGCAAGGTGAGCGAGGCATCACATAGTCATTGATTGACAGGCTTAAACTTGTGAGGCACCACATCGAGGCATTTCTAAAGCCACTGGGTTTTCTCAAATGTGAAAAGCTAACCTTGAAAAACCATCTTGTAGTGTTCTAAGAAAGTCAAATAGATATCAAACTGAGAGGTTATCCAGAATTGAGCCACTTAAATGGCTTTGATTTTCTTGTGAGCTTGCTTAGTTTTCAGCAATTTAAAGAATTCCTTGGAGGCTTTTTCACCAATTTTTTAGCCAATGCAGTCGAGCACCTCTAGCCGCATGGTTATCCGCACCTTAAAGTGGTGTTTGAGTAAGGGTGCACGTTGAAAGGATCAATTTTGAGAGAGACAGAGACCTATCAGAACTTATTGAGCGTGGACTCTTCTAAACATTATGATTTGAGAAACATGTTTGTCATGGTGGTGGAAGAAGGAGGTGGTGCGTAGAATGGCCTCATTCTACCACTCAATCCATCTGGGGGCATATGGGAGCTGTGAGGTGAGGTTCAAGATCTGCACGATGAGTCAGATCATGCTAACATGATTCAACATGGAAGTATTAAGGATAAATTGATTATCTGGCACATTGTATTGTCTTAAAGTCCATTCTACTTTGCAAGAAATAGGGCAGTGGTTTGATAAAATAATACCAGAATGAACGTTTATAGGATGACCATCAACGTTGGAAAAAGAAAAAAGACTTTACTCTGACAACATAAAGTGGTCAAGCCATTTGAGCACTCAATGATCCCCAGATCAATAGTTGGACCACATAAACCAAGATGTGGGGTTAAATGCTTATCGTCAGAGGAGTGGGTCAGCCAAACCCCATTTATTTTTGAAATAATACGAAGCCTTACGTTCACCAACACACTGACGCATTGGGAGGGCCCCAATCTTATCTTTGGGGTGTTCAATCATATTGAAATCTCTACACACTAGTCACATGGTAGCATGTAGCCCATAGACCAAAGAATGCCAAATCAGGGAGTGGTCAAGGCCATCATTAGGTGCATAGATGTTGAGAATGCCAAATGGATGGCCATCAATGTCAATAATAATCTATACTACCTGAAGTAAAGGGTCCTCCCTCATGGCAATAATGTTGGGAGAAACCTTAGGGGTAACTAAAATATAAGCACTGCCACATCCCTCCTCATATAAGGTGGTGATTTGGGTGGCGTCATAACAAATGCTTTGCAAAGATGTTTGGAGGAAAAATCTAGACACTTTAACTTCCTACAATAGATAATATCTAGAAAACCAATCTATTGATAAGTAGAATGCACAAAGTATTTGCAGGTAGACTCTGTAAGATCCCTAACATTCTATGATAACACATTCATGAGGAAGGGTCATCCATCTAAATCTATCCCTATTCGTCCTCAAAATCAGCCAATGTTGCAATGCAGATATGCTAGTGAGGATGTGAAACTTTTTTGACCACAATGATGCAGCATTTGGCTTCATGTTCCTCTCGAGGAGAGTTTGCACCCCCGTGAGGTGGGATGCGAGACCACTGGAAGAAGGAACCGTTGGTTGTGAGAACCTCAACCACGGGCATCATAGTATTTTGGGAAACTAGAGAAACACTCTGTAGGTTGGAAGGAATTAAGATGGAAAAAGATGTCAGGGAAGTCCCCTGAGAGGGTTTGATAGCTAGAAAAGAATCATCTCGAGGTGGCAGTTGTGGTGGGCTTTGTGGCTTAGGGCTCGGTGACCTTTTAGGGGGCACTGTGGTCCAACCATCACCTTGGTTTATCAATTTGTGCTTCTTGGGTTAAGGAGGCGGCTAAGGGGGCTTGGGATAACCCATGCGAGGACAATCCTTGATGAAGTGGTCTAAACCCTAATAATAGAAATAAGTGTTGGGAAGGTTGAAGTAAATAAGCTTTTGCAACCACTAGGTCTCCCCAACTTGGATTTTTATAAACTCCTTCAATTCCTTGGAGAGGCCAACCTCCTCATAGACCCTCTTGTTAGGGTAGGGGGAAACCACCTATCTAGCTCAATCGTAACAACATGCCCTATGGGGGTGACGATTTGGGGTATGAAAGCCCAAAGGTGAACTGGCAAACCAAGAAGCTCAACCCAGACAAGGACACGAAGGGTGATGCAAGAGCATCATTTCTAGGATAATTTTCATTTCAATTTTGGTTTTATGGTGCAAATTTTGGTTTGATGATGATCTAGGAGCTCTTATGATTCCTAGACCATCCTTAGTTTTCAAATCTAGGAGCTAGTTTTAGTCCTAGCTTAATAAACTTTCAAATTTCTGCTTTCCCACCAAAACTCAGTTTTTGAAAATTTGAATTATTTGGCTTAGAATTAGCATTGCAGAAGTGTGTGAATGAAATTATCAAGGTAAATACATGTTTTAATTGTATCTTAAAGACCCCCTGAGTCCATATCATGGGACCAAAGTCATGAATGTATGAAACACCAACTTTGCATATGTTCATATTTCCTAACTAGCTCTTTAGTGATTGTTGGAAGGTCCCAAAAGGCAATTATAGTGGTTATTAAACATAAAAAAGGTTGGATTTTCATGTGAGATGATTGATGGAAGTTTGGAGAGGCTCTAGTTTCGAGAAATAACAAGAAAGGTTCCCATTATAAAAAAAAAGTGCACGCAAACCCTGCTTTCCTGTGTATGTGAATTGATTGTTGACTGCATAAATATGATAAATAAAGGAAATCACATTAATAGAGAGCTTATGACACTTCAGTGGTATTGGTAAGTTTTTATTTTATTTATTTAAGGTTTCTTATGCCCTTCCTTGTGTTGTTTTCAAACTATTTTGTATAAAACACAATATAGTCCTGTAGAAGTCAAATATTCTTGAATAGTTAGATAGAGTTCTTGATAGAAAAGTGGAACAAGGGGCTTGAGGGGATTTTTTGATGATTGGATAAGGTGTGAGATAGTTTCACAGAGGTTTACCAACAATCACAGTACTTTGAAATTTCCTGTAAAGGTCACAATCTTCAAATAACCCTTCTCGTGTCTGTGTAGGACAAGAAAACCTTTAGTTAGGGTTTTAAGAGGAAAAGTCTATTTCCAGGAGTTTTAACCATACAAAAACTATAAAACTCTATAATCCAATAGTTTTCAATGTAATCTAACATATTCGGATGGTTTTAGGTCTGTACAGACAAGTAGGGTATGGAAATAGTAGATTGTGTTCAATTAGGCCTCGAGGAGACCTAATTTGAAGAGGATAAGGGCTAAAAAGGAGTCTAAAGGTTATTTGAATCAAAGAAAACTTGTGAACAAGTGAAACTCAATAGAGGGTGGTGGAAATGAGCCTCATATTTTGGTAACTCAATCTTGTTTGTCTGTACAATTAGGAAAACCTCAAAAAAAGGCTACAAAGTAGACCTTAAGGTTGAGACAAGTAGGTATACTTTGCAGGGTTGAGACTTTGGAAGAAGTTGCTCTGCATCATTTTGGTATCAGAGCCAAAATAAGACCCCTAAAAGGAAGTGGATAAGGAGATATTCTCTAAGGAAGAGAAGCCAAAAGTTGTTTGACAAATTGCCTAAGAGAAGACAAGATGTCACCAAGGAGGAATGCATCAAGTGAGAGGGCAACAACCATACAGATGGGAGATGCCATATTGCAAGAGTTGAGGAACCTCAGAGTTAAATTTGATTCTAGAATCATAGCAGTTAGGGTTAATCAAAGAAAGGGAGTAGTCATAGGTGATTTGAGTAACCAAGAGGAAGAAGAGCCATAGGAACCAGAATTGTAAGATGAAGGAGAGAGAGAGACTGAGGAGTAGAAGTTTGAGAGATTGTTGAAGGTGGTAAAAGGGCAGGGATCTAAGTCCAAATTATATCTTCTAATATATGTAGGGAACCTTAGTGGAGAATAAATCATTGATTCGATATGAGACTTGAATAAGTACTTTGATTTTGAGGATGTACCAAAAGAGCAACATATGAAGTTTGCTAGGACCAAGCTAAAGGGTCGTGTATCCCTATGGTGGGATTATATACAGGATGAGAGAAAGAAGAAAGGAAAGGCCAAGATCAGGTCTTGGGATAGAATGGTTGCAAAATTGAAGATCAAATTCTTGCCTAGTGACTACATCACCAACTTGTACATGAAACTCTAAAACTTAAAATAGAAAGAGATGGGGGTAAAAGAGTACACTGAAGAGTTCTACAAACTGAGCATTAAATTAGGGCATATGGAAGATGACAATGACAAGGTGGCTAGGTATCTCAATGGCTTGAGATACAACTTGCAGGATGAGGTGAGTCTTGCTAGTCTAAAGACACTAGAAGAATGCTACCAATTGGCATTGAAAGCTGAAGATAAACTCAATAGGAAATAAAACCAACATAATAGAGGTAGAGGTAGGGGTATTCAAGGAGGCAGAGGATATTCAAAAATAAGCCGAGGAGAGTATAATACCTCACATGAGCATCCATCTAGTTTAAGAGGAGGATTTAGATGTAAAAGGCCTTATTTCATGGGTGGATATGCACTAAGGGGTAGAGGATCAGGGGAATTTGCAAGAATATGCTTCAAGTGAAATAAGTTTGCTAGACATAAATCATGGGAGTGCCAAAAGGATTAGCCAGTAAGAAGTCCAATAACTAAAGGAAGAAATCAGATTGCAAAAGGAATTAAGGAGGAGAGTGTTTGTTCTCCATCACTTGTGGAGGAACCTAAGGTAGGAGAATCCTTGCTAATGAGGAGGGTGCTGATCAAGCCATCCAAAGAGAAGGAGCCACCACAAAGGAAAACTCTTTTCAGGACTTCTTGCAAATGCCAAGGTAAATTTTTTAAAATGGTCATAGATTCAAGAAGTACATATAATCTACTTTCTATTGAAATGGTTAGTAGACTTGGATTAAAAAAGTTGCCTTACCCCACACTATACAAGGTCTCATGGTTGAACAAGGTTCAACAAGTTTTGGTAAGTGAGCAAAGTTGGGTGGAATTCCAAGTTGGAAGGTACAAGGACAAGGTCCTTAATGATGTCACCCACATGGATGCTTGTCATGTGCTTCTTGGGAGGCCTTAGCAATACGATAGACAAACCAATCATGATGGTAGGAGAAATGTAAATACCTCGGTCAAAGATGGAGTTAGTCATACCTTGTTACCCATGAAGGATGAAGACAATGAACAACAAGTTGGGTCAAACGTGATGTTGGTAAGTGATAAAGAGTTTCTAAGTGCCATAAATGAAGAGGATTTGGGCCTTGCATTGGTAGTCAAGCTTAGGAATGCTATGATAGCCATAAATATTAATGAGTTGCCTCAAAAAATCCAAGACATGTTAGAGGAGTATGCAAAAATAGTGGTTGATGAGCTGCTAAGTACATTTCCACCTATGAGGAACATCACTCATCATATAGACTTTATTCCTGGAGGAAGATTGCCTAACAAGGTAGCTTACAAGATGACCCCTAAATAAAATACAAAGATCAAGAGAAAATTTGAGATCTTCTAGACAAAGAACTGATAAAAAAAAGTCTTAGTCCTTGTGCAATGTCTACAGTGTTGGTGCCTAAGAAGGAATGTGAGTGGAAAATGTGTACTGACTCCAGAGCTATCAACAAGATCACTATTAGATATAAGTTTCCACTTCCTAGGATGAAAGATTTGATGGATTATTTGAGTGAAACAAGTTATTTAAAAAAAAATTGATCTCAAGAGTGGGTACTATCAAATTAGGATCAGACAAGGGGATGAGTGGAAAACTGCTTTCAAAATAAATGAAGGATTGTATGAGTGGTTGGTTATGCCATTTGGTTTGACCAATGCACCAAGCACTTTCATGATGCTGATTAATGAAGTCCTCAAATATTTTATAGGCAAGTTTTAGTGGTATCTTTGGATGACATACTTATCTACATCCATAGCAAGGAGGAGCATCTTCACCATTTACATCTAGTCATGAAGAGGCTGCAGGAAGAAAGGTTGTTAATCAACCTTAAGAAGTGTGAATTTATGAAATCAAAACTATTTTACCTTGGATTTTTCATCTCTCAAGGCATGTTAAATATGGATAAGAACAAGGTGAAGTCAATCATGGAGTGGCCAACACCTAGGACAATTGAAGAGGTAAGAATCTTTTATGGTGTTACAAGTTTCTATAAGAAGTTTATTAGGAATTTCAGTGAGATATGTGTTCCTATCATAGACACCATTAATTTAGACAAGAAAAGGTCTGTTTGGAGTGAGAAAGTTGAGATAAGTTTCTAATACTTGAAGTAAAGAATAATGAAGCAACCTATACTAGCATTGCCAAACTTCAACAAAGTGTTTCAAATAGAATGTGATGCAAGAGGAGTGGTAATAGGGGTTGTACTAAGCCAAGAGGGCAGACCTATAGCCTATTTCAGTGAAAATTTGTATGATGCCAAGAAGAAGTACTCATCCTATGACTTGGAGTTCTATGCAATGGTACAAACGTTAAAGAAGTGGAGGCATTATCTAATTCCAAAGGAGTTCATTGTCTATACAGATAATCATGCACTTGAGTTCATCACCAATCATCCCAAATTGAACCAAAGACATGCATTAGGTGGAGTACATGCATAATTTCACCTTCACCATCAAGCATAAGCAAAGACAAAGTAACAAGGTTGTAGATGCATTGAGTAGGAGAGTCTTGTTAGTACATGAAATATAAATTAAGAGTGTTGGCATTGAGTCACTCAAGGAAATGTATGAAGATGATGAAGACTTCAAGGAAGCATACAATGCTTGCAAGTATCCAACTACACTCAATAAGGAGCCATGGTTGGACTATGTCTTATAAGATGGACTGTTTATAAAGGAGTTCAACTATGTGTTCCAAAATGTTCAATAAGGGAGAATATGATCCAAGAAAAGCATGGTGGGAGTATGGCAGGCCACTTTGGGCTTGATAAAACTTTGGAGCAGCTCACTAGATACTACTATTTGCCTCAAATGCAAATAGAGGTGAGGAGGTATGTTGAAAGATGTAAGATTTTTCAATTGGCTAAAGATAAGATCACTAATGCAGGTTTGTATCAACCTCTACTAGTTCCAAATAGGCCTTGGGAATCTATAAGCATGGACTTTGTTATGAGACTATCTAGGACATAAAAAGGTTTTGACTCAATATACATAGTTGTGGACAGATTTTCTAAAATGACACATTTCATTCCATGTAGGACTACTAATGATGCCACCCATGTGGCAAATTTATTTCTCAAATAAGTAATAAGGCTTCATGGACTGCCACTAAACATTGTATCTAATAGAGACACTAAGTTCCTTGGCCATTTTTGGAGGACACTATGGATAAAGCTAGGCACAAACTTGAGTTTCAATTCAGCTTACCACCCTTGGACAAATGGTCAAACTGAGGTGGTTAATAGAAACCTAGAGAACCTATTGAGGTGTCTATCTAAGGACAATCCCAAGCAGTGGGATCTTGTGTTGCCTCAAGCAGAGTTTGCCTATAATGACTCCACCAATAAGAACATTGGCATGATTCCTTTCCATGTGCTATATGATATGCAGCCTAGAGGAGTGTTTGAACTCATAAATATCAGTCATATGGACAAGAGGAGTGTTAAAGGTGAATAATTTGTAGTGGCTATGAAGGAGGTACATGAACATGTAAGGAAGCATCTCGAGGCTAGTGTGGAAGTACAAGAAGCAAGTAGATGTCAGTAGAAAAGATGTGAGTTTTCAAATTGGAGACTTGGTTTTGGCTCATCTCAAGAAGGAGAGGTTTTCAAGAGATGAGTACAATAAACTGAAGATGAAGAAAAGTGGTCCTTATAAGGTACTCAAAAAGTTTGCTAATAATGCTTATGAGTTAGAATTGCCTAGTGGTGTATGCATATCATCAATATTTAATGTTGCATACTTGTACCCTTACAAAGGAGTAAAAGGTGAAAACACGACAGAAGGCGAAGCTACAACAAATCCAAATTGGGAAACATAGTTGCCTCAATCCAAATTAAAGGAATTATAATGCATACTAGAAAAGCAGGTAATCAAACAGACTAGAGACAAGCAATATTTTAGGTATCTGGTCAAATGAAAACACCAATCAGTTAAATATTCTACATGTATGACTGAACATGACATCAAAATACATGGGAGTACTCTAAAAACACTCATGGACAACAATCCCTGAGTTCCTTTCTCTTTCCCTATGAGTATGATGCATGATCATCACTTCTAGGATAATTTTCATTTCAATTTTAGTTTTGTGGTGAAAATTTTGGTTTGATGATGATCTAGGAGCTCTTAGGATTCCTATACCATTCTTAGTTTTCAAATATAGGAGTTAGTTTTAGTCCTAACTTAATAAACTTTTAAATTTTTGCTTTCCCACCAAAACTCAGTTTTTGAAAATTTGAATTATTTGGCTTAGAATTAGCATTGCAGAAGTGTGTGAATGAAATTATCAAAGTAAACACATGTTTTAATTATATCTTAAAGACCCCCTAAGTCCATATCATGGGACCAAAGTCATGAATGTACAAAACACCAACTTTGCATATGTTCATATTTCCTAACTAGCTCTTTTGTGACTGTTGGAAGGTCCCAAAAGGCAGGTGGAGTGGTTATTGAATGCAAAAAAGGTTGGATTTTCATGTGGGGTGATTTATGGAAGTTTGGATAGGCTCTAGTTTTTATAAATAACAAGGAAGGCTCCTGGTATTGAAAAAAATTGCACACAGAACCTGTTTTCCTATGTATGTGGATTGATTGTTGACTGTGTAAATTTGATCAATGAAGGAGATCACATTAATGGCAAGATTATAACACTTTAGTGGTATTGGTAAGTTTTTATTTTATTTATTTAAGGTTTATTACTCCCTTCCTTGCATTGTTTTCAAATCATTTTATATAAAACACAATACAATCTTTTCGAAGTTAAATATTCTTGCACAGTTAGACAAAGTTCTTGATAGAAAAGTGGAGTAGAGGGGTTGAGGGGATTTTTTTATGATGGATAAGGTGTGAGATAGTTTCATATAGGTTTAAAAATAATCACATTACTTTGAAATTCCCTATAGAGGTCACAACCTTCAAATAACCCTTCTCGAGTCTGTGTAAGACAAGAAAACCTTGACTAAGGGTTTTGAGAGGAAAAGTCTATTTCCAAGAGTTTTAACCATACAAAAATTATAAATCTTTATAATTAAATAGTTTTAAATGTGATCTGATATATTTGGATGGTTTTAGGTCTGTATGGACAAGTAGGGTACGTAAACAGTGGATTGTGTTCAATTAGGCCTAGAGGAGGCCTAATTTGAAGAGGACACGGGCTAGAAAGGAGGTCTAAATGTTGTTTGAATCCAAGAAAAATTTTGAACATGTGAAAATAAATAGAAGGTGTTTTAAATGAGCCTCAGATTATAGTAACTCAATCTCATTTATCCATACAATCAAGAAAACCTCAAATAAAGGTTACAAAGTAGACCTTAAGGTTGAGACAAGTAGGTATACTTTGCAGGGTTGAGACTTTGGAAGAAGTTGCTCTACATCAAAGAGTGGCATGTTTAGAAAATTTAAAGTTATGAGACTAGGTAGACATAATCATAAGTTGGTTGCGAAGGAACCAAACATTAGACTTCACAAGGATAAGTTGCGTCTCGGAGGGCTCCTTGAAGGTAAACAAGAAAAACCATTGGTAACGTTCAAGATTCAAGAGATATGGATTACCGAAGGCTCCTAATGGTTACAGAGCTAATTATAGAGGTAATCCTCTAAGGGGATATGGCCAACAAAGTAATCAATAACAAAATAATTTTCATATCAATTACAACATTATTCAACAACTGCAATATGAATGCTTACCTTCAGAGTGGAGGGGGGATGAGGGATTACCTTATCATAGACTTTCAAAATAAACTTTTGAGATCATTTGGGTGAGATTAGCCCTGAGTCCTACATCAACAGATGTAGTAGAGCATAGAGAAGGCATAAATAAAGGGCCTACCCACCCGAAGGGTAGTGTGCCAAACATAATTAATGTGTTGTAACCCTAGAAAGTCCCACAATATAAGCAGTTTTAGAAAGGCGAGTTAATAAAGCAAGTAAGAAAATGAAAACCATGAATCCCTAGTAGAGAAATTCTCGTATTGTTTTCGTGCTACTTCAAATCGAATGGTTTTTAAAAATATTCTCTCTCAAATGGGTAAAATAGGTAGGTAGGGTAGAACGCACCAGTATGGGGTAGAATATAGGGTAGAATAGTTAGAATATAGGGTAGAATGGGAAACACACATAACAAAATTTAGGATAGAATGAGTAGTAGGTAGAAAAGCACATACAAGGAAGAAGAGAGCAAACAAGGCAGAACGGGCAGGGAGGCAGACAAGAGAGTAAGGATAGAGTTTATCTCAAATAAGACAAAAGACATTATGTAGGGCCTAGGTGAGTCCCACATAAAAACAAACATATTTTTGTCATGCACCTTTTTTTATTTTGCCTTGCATCTTTTATATTCCAAGCACATTTAATAATTTAATAACTATAATATACTAAGCCGGACTGAGGCCCTACAAACCTAAGGAATGATGGAAAAATAATAAAAAGGTAATAAGATTATGACAAAGATTGGTAGTAATGAACACATCATTTTAGGAAATGATAATACAAAATCAAGTAAAAATGAAGAAACGTCAGTGGAAGAGAAACATATGGCCACTAATAAGGAGGAAATAGGTGGGTCTCAAATAGGGACACAAAGATAAGGGCCAATGATGGGAACGATGCTTCAAAGAAGCTTGGTAATCTCATTGGACCTCAGTCAACATCCCCTATATTAGTACAAAGGTGCAATGACAGAGGCATGAGAATCATACAATCAATCACACATGCTAGGATATCAATAGGCTAGTGTATTAGAGATTGGAGGAAAATTGCTCTATGATAATTCAAAATAATATAAAGGTATTTTAAAGCAGATATAGGGTCAAAAGTTGAGACAAATTAGGAACAAAAAAATGATAGTTATCATTCTAAGGGCAGTCAACAACACTTCAATAATCACTTCCACAAGACAACAAACACAGACAGCTCACGGAACATAAGGACAAAAAAAGGGTAAAGAAACACTAAATACATTGCTCAAAATCAAAGTTGAACTGAAATAGGTTGTGAAACAATACACTCAACTCACTCACCATGGGTAACAAGAGAACAATAAAACACATCAAAATCGTAGATGGGTTTTGGAAGACAAGGAGAATGAAAAAAAATCATATGTGGGTAACACACAAAGGGAAATTGAAACTTATTCAACAAATAAAGGGGAAAGAGATGAACAAAACCAAGAAAATAAGAAAATATATAGCCCAACATCAACGCCACTGATATGGTCATACGAGCTATATGTTATGAATTAATGAACATGAAAAGGAAGCGCGAAGACTTAGAAACAGAGAAATAATATGAGGATAACAAGATGAAAGAGGTTATAGATTCTAATTGGAAACTTGTAAGAGAAAATAAAACACTTAAGGAACAAGTAAACAACCTATAAAACATTATGGAAAAGGGGCAGAAAGAGTTTACTATGATAAAACAAACATTAAATCATTTAAAAATAGTAGAGGAGAATAAGCCAAAAGGGAACGAAGGAAGGAATGCACCACAAACAAAAGAGTCCCAATCCATAATTGTAAATACACAAGTAAAATAAAGTCATCTAGGTGTCCAACATAAGGAGATCAAGTCTTGGGCTCAAATAGTAGGATGACTTTCAGACGAACAGAGGGAGATAATAGAAAAACAAGTTAGAATGCAAATAAGATAAGAACATGATAGACATGAGAGGGATACAAACATCATTATTAAAGGATTGAAAGACTATGATGAGAATGATAATACTAAAAAATTGGTAAGAGACTTCTTGGCAGACCAATTGCATTGGACAGGCCCTATTCTTGAAGAAAATAAATTAAAAAATGGATAGGAGGAAGAAATGACAAACATGTAAGAGTTATCATGAAAAACATGGAAGACAAAAACAAGATATTAAGGAACAAAAGGTTTCTTAGAGGGACACACATCTACCTAAATGAATATCTAACCCCCATTCAACAAGAATAAATAAGGTAAGAATGGGAGAAAGTGAAAGCAACAAGAGATGCAAGAAAATGGGCATGGTTATAAAATGGAAGAGGCCAAATCAACCACCAAATGACACACAAGAAATAGGGACTAGGGCCCCCCCAAGGAGTAATTGACCTTGGTAAGTTGGAATTGTATAGGTTACCCTTGGAGAAGAGGTCCTAGGTTGGGGCCCATAGTAGAGGGAAAATAAATTATCATTCTTATGGAAAATCATGAACATGAAGGCTGCAAAGTTCTAGATTTTAAAGGATATAAGAAAATATCAGTTTGAAATGGAAGGACAGAAAGTGTTAAAGGACATGGAGGGGTTATGGTGCTAATCAGATAAACATGGTGCAGAATTATAAAATTGGAGAAAGAGGACCCAAATAAATAATACATATGGCTAAAAATAATAGAAAATGAGTTAATAATTAGGCTCTTTACTTGTTATTTTTTATAGAGAGGTTCAAAAACATATAAAAATAGACGTTAGATTGTGAAGTCCCTTATGTGTCACTAAAAATTACATTTGATTTTTTAGCACCTTAGTAGAATTATTGGTCATAGGGGATTTCAATAGGTGGACAACAAACAACCAAGCTCTTAATTTGAGAAATGAAGGGGGAGTGAGAAATAATCTATTATGGTTAGAAGAAGAAGACCAACATTGGGAAAGGAAATCACAAGATGGAAAGGGGCAATTACATATTATGGAGCATAACTATTAGGATTATGTCATTTGTATGACATGGTTATATGCAACGGTATGAGAGCATGGATGAATCAGGGAACGTCACTTGTAAAATTTACAATGGTCAAAGTATGGTAGACTATGTTATTTGTTAACCGAGCTCTATCTTGAGATTGATGAAGCTTGAAGTTGGGAATTGCCTTATCAAGATGAAATTAGACCATAATCTAATATATGCAAAACTCAATATTCATAGAAATTGTCAACATGGAGGGAAGGACCACCACCAACAAGGGAACATACATCTTCAAGGTAGAATCCTCATGACTCAAGAGAATTGAAAACTATTCAAATCTGCCATGTCCCTTTTTCTAAATATTTTTAATTAAATAAATAATTTAAATTTTCCAAGTTACTCTATTTTATAACATAGAAAAAAGACACTTATGTATTATTATTATAAAAGGGGCCAAAAAGTAATATTCATTAAGTGGACCAAAAAGTAATATTTATCTAAAAGTGTTTTAAATACTTTTAGGCTTGGGGCAACTAGAAAAAGGGAAATTATAAAAGAAGAGCTAGTCTCAAAAGGATTCATTATTCATTAGTCATCTTTGAAATGAAAACCCTATTCCAAGTTGGAGTTTATGTGTTTAACTTTTCCATATGAGGACAAAAACCCTCTGGCGTATAGGTTTAGAAGATGAAAACCCTCTTAGCCATTGAAGTGATTTCATCTAGGGCTCATAATTGTGTTGACAGATTGAGTTTAATTTCATCTTTTAATTCATTAGAGGTTGTTATTAGTTTCTAAAATTTTATGACGGATTCTCAGAGACATATATCAGGGTCTATTATTGTTCATAGTTTTTTATACCTTAGAGACTTGTTATACAATTGAGGGACACAAATTATTATCCTTAGGATAGTTGAACAAGGATTTGTGAGGGTTTCAGGGGGTTTTGGGAAATCGCCAACCTGGGAGAGTGAGGCCTTACCTAGTTAGCCATCATTCATCTAAAATCATTGCCTTGTTCAACTCCTTTGTTATTGTAAAACAATTATGTTGTTGTAAATCTGTTGTAAAGTTTTTCTATTATCATTAATTATTGATTCAACATCATTAGGTTTGGTTGTGATACATGCATTATTCAATAAATAGTTTCAAAATTATTATATGTGTATTCAAGTATTGCAATAAGAATTACAATTTATCTTCAATATCATTGTTAAGTATTATTATCTTAATATATAATTGGTGTATAATAGGATTACGAAGCAAGTTAGTTCATGTGTTAGTAGAGAAAACCTAAAATAAGCATAAAGAACTAACATGCCAAGCCTATTCCCTTGAGGGCAGTGTCAATGAACTCAAAGAACTAATTACGAAAATAAGACAAGCAATACCTTCCAAGTAGTGATTTTCCTTAAAAAATAATCAATAAGCATGTTTATGCCTAGATTTGGTGCTCCAAGTCTTTGTCAATACGATGGGGCATGCATTGTCCATCATCTCTTAGTTCATCAATGGCTTTGGTTCCTAGATTTGTCAATTTAGGGGATGAATGAAGCTTCTCTAATAGTATTTCTGCATAATAACTTTGCACAATTGAATCTTATGTGAAGCTATTCATGCAGGATAACATTACATAATTCAATCTTAAAAGTTTTGATCTTGGCTCACTTATTTATAGGTTTTTAAAAATATTCAGAATCAACCATGACTGTCCATCTTGAGATCAAGATGTGTGACTATAAATCGATTCAATTTTGGAGGGACAAGTAATAAATATGATCATTAATGTTTGGAAGAATAGAACATTAATAAGGCATGTGTAGTCTTAATTCATATATTTTCTTCCATTAATGCCTTGTGGATAACACCTTTGTGATGATGTCATGGGTGATGTCAATTTGAATAATGAATTTTTAGTAAATAGATATTCAATAACTTTCATGGATTTTCCACTTAAGATCCTAATTTGGTTTTGATTTGCTTAAATGGTTTTAATTATTTTTCTACAATTCTCTAGAAATTGGTCGCATGTTTAATCAACCTGGTAAAAAATGCATTTTACTAAGTTGTAATTTGATTGAAGTATAATCAGAAGAAGATGTCAGTTATGTACAAGGTAATACCTCAATTAGTGTATTGTAGATGTGAATTGACACATAAACATGATGTATGTGGGTGAATTAGAAGATTTCAATGGTCCAGGATGTCATTTTGCTTGGTCACAATTTGACTCGAAGTGAATTAATAAAATATAATGATTATGTAAAATGCATTACCTCAATTAGGGATCAATGGACAAGAATTGGCACTTGCACATGACATGTGTAGATGATTTAAAGTCTTTTAATGATTTTGGTCTAGATTGTGAATTATTATAAAATATCATTTAGATTTGCAATTTTAGCACAACAATGATAAGAATTGGATGTCTATATTTTATCCCTATTTGAGAAGGCATGGAGATATATTTAGTCAGAGCAATGACTTTTCAAAGAACAAAAAAGTTACTATAATTATAAGAAATAAAATTATTTTTATTTTTTGCTAAATTTTGCAGGAGTCACAGAGAAATTAGGTTACAAAAATGGCCCAGATAATGTTTAGGTGGCCCATGATGCCCGATCGAGGGGAGGATGGAAAAAAATTAATTTGATGACTTGGCCCTCAATCAAAAGAAAATAATTACATAATTCAACAAATGAGGTTGAAAATAGAGAAATTAAAAGAAAATGGTTTGAAAAATGGATAAATGGGGTGAAAATAATAGCCCAAAGAAGATACATGGGGTAATTATAGGCCAAAAGAAGATAAATTTGAGCTCTTATATTTCTGTATGATAAAGCTAAGCATAATGGTCAACATCCCACACTATCGACACCTTGGAGAGCACATACAAGAGTACCAATGACCATTGGAGAACGAAGCATTGGTAGGTAGATTTTTTGGTATTTAATTTCTGCATTTAATTCTAGGTAGAAGTAGGCAAATTGACAATCCTACCATTTGTAAAAAATTGCAAACAATGAGGTTGCCCTTGATGATGGTGAGATCGCCATCCAGAATGGTGATATCGCCAACTCTTTGGTAGGGTTGTGAGTCAAAATGGTGAAATTGCCACCTAATCAATAAGATCATCAATTTTAGTGGAAATAGTTGATTAAATGGAAGTAACCCTTGGTGAAATGGTGATATCACTGAAAATAGTGATTTCACCTTATCAATTAGTGAGAACACCTTGAAGATTGATAGTTTTGCAAACTTGTAAATGAAAATGGAAAGTGCAATTTGTAGAATGGCTAGATCGTTGAGAAAATGGTGAGGTCACGAGAAGGACCAAAATTAAATAGAAGAAGAGAGAATGGGTCAAATAAATTTTTCGTCTAGGCCCAAAATTTAAAAAAATTAGGTAAATTGGAATAATTAAAGGAAAAAATGATTGACTTGGGTTCCTTGTGTTTTGACTTGTAGGGGCAAGTTGGCATAATTACAATGTGAGAGTGATGATCCCAAGTTCTATATTGATAGGGGATTTGGACCAATGAACCCGTGGGCATTCTAGAGGCAGTTAAGTTGTACACCTGGCTGAACTACTAGTCATTCGTGCAGATAGGGCTTATTTGTAAGCACTTGCAGAGAGGTGGCACTCTCAGACCTCTACATTTCATTTATGAACCAGGGAGGCCATGATGACTTTGAAGGATGTTCACTATATATTATGTGTGATGATGCAAGGCTGTAGGATCACTTGGATGTTGATAAGCTGACTAGCAGTACTGGAGGACTTGATTGGAGTGATAGACATGGATGTCCTTGATGGAATTATCAACATAGATGAATTGGAGGACTTGGCTTGGCCTTTGGATGGTGGATCAAAAGCAATAATAATAGGGACTCCAGTAGTGGTACCAACACCATTATAGGGGACAGTTCCCCCAGAGGTAGTCATATTGATGGCTCTTGTCAACAACCTTTTATTGATGGACAAGAGTGGATGATTCTTCCCTCTTGGTCTGATTGGAGTGGTCTAAGATATGTTTGACCACTTTACATGATTTGCGTGGGGACCCATCATTCTAGCTAAGCTATATGAAGACCTTCACATGATAACATACTGTAGAGGGTGGAACATTGGGCACAACAAATTTCTCCAAGTTTAGGCGTAGGAGCATATATCCATTGAGTGTTTAGTGGGGTTGAGGTATCAGAGAGGACCAAAGGATCTAGTGGATTTTGGGTGGTATTTGATAGGTCCAAGTTTACACAGCCATCTCAGAGACTTGCCTTTTTATATATAATTTATAGATGCGACGGTCGATGGTAATTTTATCTAGTGATCCTATTCGGTGACACAGTGGATTTTGATTGAGGACCTAATTTTTATTGGATTCATGATCACTTCTTGTTATATCATAGGTGGAAAGGCTCACTGAGGAGTAGTATGAGGCTTGATGAGCTGGGACAGGTAGTGGTTCAAGGAGAGCCTTGGTTGATGTGATTACAACTAAGGATGATGCCTTATACATGAAGGATGATGTCCTATGTTTGAAGGATGAGATCGTATACTTGCACAAGTTATATGAGACTATAATCCCTACGAAGAGGAGAGTTATATTCTATAGATATTATTCAAGATCCCAACAGACTAGTCAGACCTATAGGTCTAGACATGCTACAGAGTCAGAGCGATTAGTGGCATAGCCATCATCACAGTGAGTAGCCATGGGGCCTCCACCACCATGTTCACCACCATCACCAACTTCAGGCATGGGCCAAAGCTTTTGGCAAAGTTCCTCGAGGGATGGCCATGATTATAGATGATTTTGTAGCTCCATTTTGTATTACAATATATATAGATATTCTCTTGATGTATAAAACATTATTTTGAGATATATGTATGACATTCATTTTTTGGCTCAGTGCTACTTGTACATAGACTTTTATAATTGTTTGTGTCTCATGATGTGTACATTAATTTTTCTCTTGTTATAATATAATGATATATGCTAGTGTTAGGAGATGCACTTCCTTAGTTAACATATGGATGTTGATGTATTTGTTGTTCTGTTTGACGTATAGCTAGATGCTAGAGGATAATTTAAGAGACACATGTCCCAAACTAATCATATAAATAGTCAGTATGACTTAATGTGTGTTCTAGGAGATGCACATCCTGCATAGAGAGTCTTCATTTATTTCCAATGTTTGGCTTAGGATATCCCATTTAGGTGGCGAATATGTATTATAGTGATTTTAGAGATGTTCTTTGGTGCCATATTGACTGTTTGAATTTGGAGCACTTGGTGTTTAATTTAACAAAATGAAATTATGTATCATAAGTATGAATAACTTATAATAACATTGTATTTCATTTGTGATTGACCGGTTCAAATGTGAATATTTACAACTAAAGATAATGATAAAAACTACCAAAACCAAAGTTGCAACTATTAGCATTTAAAAAAAACAAAGGAATAAAAAGATAAAGATAAAAAAGAAAAATCAAATACAAAACTGTAACTAATTCAAAATCAAAATATGAATTATCAAGACCTAAGTAGGAACAAGAATGTACTAAAACACAAACAAATGATAAAACAAAGCAAGGGCAAATTGTTAAGTAATGTGGAATCAAGATATGAATAATCACGACCCACACATTAACAAGGTGTACTTAAAAACAAATAAGTCAAATACAAATGTAAACAAGTCAAACCCAAGGTAAGGCTTGACTCAAAATGTTTACAAATTATATTCAAACACAACAGTAAAAATAAATAAATAACCGCAATAAATAGATAAAATAAAATACAACACGCAAAAACACAAAATAGTAAGATTAAAGATAACAAGAAATTCACAACAAAACACCAATAAATAAATATAAACAAAAAAATCACAACAAAACACCAATAAAAATAAAAGCACAACAAAAGAATTAAAAACAACTAAACAATCCAAAGCAAAGAAAAGTGCACTAAGCAAACTATTTTAAGCACACAAAAATAAACAAACACAAACAATTGTTAATTACAATGTTAATGCAAAAAAAAACAAATTGTTCGTGCATGTGTAGTAGAGGCATTATGCTCTGTGATAGGGTCACCCCTAAACTAAGGGACAATGACATCGGCAAAATAACATACGAACAATGGGTACAAAGTTGCCCTCAGGTTTAGAGGGAAATAATGACACATAAACAAGACAACTAAAGTTACCCCTAGGTTATAGGGGACAACAAAACAAAATAAATAGAATAGAGGGGATATAATAAAAAGAAGGGGTAGTCAAATTGATTCTAGTGTAGACACCAAAATCGTGTCTACCCCTTGGTCCTTTATCCCCCCTTGGTCCCCTTCGTCCACTTCGCCACTCCTAACCCATGTCTTATTAATTTGAAATAATTATCTTATTTTAAGTTAATAATTCCCTCTCCTTGCCACCTCACCACCCTAGGATACCCTTCTTTGGATTCCCTTCATTCCCCACATGGCCAATATTAATGCCTAGACCCCCATTTCATCCTCTCGCATCCATTTATCCACCTTCGACCGTTTCTTCCCTTGACCCGCTGACTCGACAGTTGGGAAAATGGACAAAAGGCTATTTTTAGCCTTTTTCCTGCCTTCCAGCGGCCGACGTCGGTCAACTATCGACCGACATTGATGATATTGCCGGCGTCGGTGGCCTTCATAATGGTTTTCTGCATCCGTTATTCGGCCTTCACCCCGGCTCTTCATCCAACTCTTGAATCTTGCAATTTGATTAATCAATCAGCCAATCTTTCCGCCAGGCTTCTACACTAGCAAGCACAACAGGTACTCCACCAATAATAGGGCCTTCACACCAGCAACACCAACAATAGGTACAAGCAGTTTGCAACATTCCTTCTCCAGCAGATATGAGGTAAGTATTTGCTACTGTTTTCATTTCAATATTTCTTTTAATTCATCTATCATTCAGCCTTTTGCCCATTTGCAACCTCTGTTAGCCCAGACTCAAATCTTTATTTCTCTGTCTCCCTATTGCCTCTATCTTCTGTCTAACCATACACTCTGTCCATTGTCCCTGCAACTCTGCCCAAACCTCTGCACAGACCATTAACCAAAACCAGACTCTCTCAGACCATCCAAACAGCACGAAAACCTGTCCAGACCCCTTTTCAGCCCTGTCTACAGACCACAGACCCGTCCATAGACTACTGCCCCAACCGACGTCGGCAGACTAATCGACGTTGGCAGACCTTGACTAATCGACGCTGGTAGGACCACCGACGCTAGCGACTGTGACCAGGCCGACAACATCATTCAGGTAAGCATTTGCTTCCATTTCCTTTTCAGTCTTTAATCATTTCAGTCTTTTATCATTCTGTCCTTTATCAGACTTTATTTTTATCAATCAGTGGGTTGACATCCCTTAAGGAAGTCTCTATACTTCTGGGATCAAGCTTTCGCTTGGCAACCCACCATCTCCTCATCTAACGCCTTCTTTGTCTTAGTCTCTTTCTTTTGTAGGTGTCATCCTCCACAACCAAAGAGGAGTTCTCACGACGTTTGGATAATGGTGCACACGTCTTCATCCAGGTACATACAAGCCTTGACCATTTCTCTAGTTTCTCATTTCTCTCTTTGAATGTAGAAAGCGAAAAATAGCATAGAAACATTCTGGCATGCCCGGTGGGACCTTAAGGTCTTCCTTGGGTTCCTTTTATTTCTGTTCATATAGGTGCATTAGGTTTCTCCCTTTTCACCTCTTTCTTCTCTTCTAAACGACATCATAAGCAGGATTAAAAAGAACCTTTCTTTTCTTTCTTGCATCATTAGACTAGTCAAAAGTCATATTCTTTCAACCCTTTTTCAACTTGTTTTCATTCAAACTCACATTTTGACTTGGGCTTAAAACACATTGCATTGCATTTCTGCTTGCTTGCATTTCTTAGTCCACACCTAGTAATTAATAATTGCATATTGAATTAATCATAGTCCACTTTATGTTACATGACCAAACTACTTGCACCAAATCAAACATCAAACTCACCTGAGACAAGGCCCGATTGGGATTTCATCCCCCAACGGATACCTTACCCGTCCCGACAATCCTACTTGGATTTCATCACCAAGGGGAAAGCCCACTCTGTTCTCTGGCAGAGTCTAATCTCTAGAAAAAGTATATTTTGGCTAAGCGAGACCAGCTCATCACTAGGCTCGTGAAGTGAGGGGAGCTTGCTCCTTAGCACTAGGCCATGTACAGAACCTAACCCAGACTCTTGAGCGCCTAAACAAACCTGAAACCATCCATAGACTACCTCTTCTAGGACCCTTCTAACAGCCAACCTCCCCAAACATCACTTTAAGGCATAAGCCAATAGGATTCTAAAAGTTGATTCTTCGGATTTAACGCTTAGGGCCTGTCTGTCTCCATCACTATTTTTCTATTCTTATCTACTTGTTTGAGTTAGTGAGGACGCTCTTCTTCCTTTTTTCCAAGAATCTTCAAATTGACTAAGTTTCTGGAAACCACAATCACCGGCATCAATTTTTACCACCGACGTCGGCAACCTTACATCATCGGCATCGGTTATCTGACCGACGTCGGCCATCTTTTATCACCGACATCAGTTTTTCAACCGACGTCAGTCACTGTCACAGTCCTTTTTTTCAAAACAACAGCCTAAAACCCGACCCCTTTTTCTTCCAAAACCACATTCTGAGTTTTTGAAACTGAAAGAACACAGTTTCTAAAACCTGACCCCTCTTGCCTTGAATGGTTTTGACACGCAGTCAAACCAAGGCTCTTCTTGACCACGTGAGGCGTCAACCGCTTCCATCTTCCCCGTCCATAACCAGTCGTATAATGGAGTTCCACTTGGAGACAGAAAGAACTCCTACTTGACCGACCCCAACTCAGACCCCTATCGTCCCTGAAGGGGACCAAGATTTCGAGAGATTCTTGGACCTCAATATCAAATCCCTCCAAAACTATCTCACGAGAAACCCAATGCAGGACCTTTCAGGTGAAGCGGCGATGACATCAACACCATCCGATATTCAGCCTATTGCCTCAACCATTAACCTGACCATGGCCAATACACATATTTTGGCCTCCCCATCTATTTTTAGACCGACCTCCATCGGGGTTCTGTTACCCCCTCAACCACCCATAATTCAACCAAGTTCTACATCATATCAGAACTTGATTGTCTCGACTTCACACACTCTTGCGCCCATAAATGCAAGAGTGTCTACCTCCCCTTTTACTAATGCCATCATGCAACCATCTTTGGCGGTATCTAGTCAACTTATGCCTTCTACCTTCATAGCGCAACCACCCTTGGCCTCCACTTTTGTCCCTATGACTAGTTACACATATGTTGCGCGTCTACAAGTGCAACCGACTACGTCGTATGCCCCTCTCAATACCTTTCAGGTGCCCTATAACCTAGGGGCCGCCCCATCCACCAATTCGTCAGCAGATCTCATCAAAATGCTGATGGACAAAATATCCAGTCTTGAGACCTCTATTTCTGGTTCACGCAATGCTCTCTCGTATGAGCAAATTTGTAATGAACCCATTCATCCTTCCGTTCTGATTAGACCATACCCCAACCAGTGGGAGCTTCCTAGATTTACTCGCTTGCAGAGTAAGGAAGACCCGCAACAACATCTACAGGCATTCAGACATGTCTGCTACCTCATAACGCATGACGATGCATTACTTTTATGCACGTTCTCCATGTCACTTTCTGGCCCTGCCCTTGACTGGTATAGCTCTCTTACCATACATTCTATCTTTTCATTCATTCAACTTGCCCAATTATTTCTCGACCATTTTTCTATCAACATCACCAAACAAGTCTCAATCACAGACCTTTACTCCATCAGGCAATTTGACGACGAATCAATAGTCGATTTTATCGCCTATTGGAGAGGCTTGATTAACCAGCTCTCCTTCTCCTTGCCTCACCTTGAGCTCATTGAGCTCTTTTCTCGAGCATGTGCCAGGCACATCTCTTCTACCTTGTGGATTCAGACATTTCGCACTTTCAATGAAGCTTTCATCATGGCCCGAAAGCTCAAACTCTGCGCCATTGAAGAAGATAAGGTCAAATTGCGTAATACTAACACAAGAGCCAATGACCCTTCTTCTTCCAGACCTCCTTCTTCTACCAACCTTAAGTCCAAAGGAGTGGCCAACACTGTGGTCAGTAGATCACCATCTTCGACAACAACTAGTCAACCCCAACCTTCAACATCTCATAGCATCACCAAATAATTCCAACAACGGTACATCCAACATTCTTACACTCCACTTGGAGAATCATACGCTTCCATTTTGGAAAAAACTTGTCAAGCAGGGGGTCCTTAATCTCCCTCTAATCTGACCACCTCAATTCGACCCTTCAAAAGCCCTCCCTACATGGTACAGGGAGGCCGACTTCTATCACTTTCACTGCATCCACGACCATGACATCGACAATTGCCGAACCTTCATAAACATAGTCCAAGACATGATCGACAAGGGTGATCTCGTCTTGGACAACCCGAATGCCCCACCCAACTAAAATATCGACATTTTCAGACAACCTTTCCCAAATCATTCTCTTAAGCAAAATAATGTCCAGACCATGACCAATGACCCTCAAGACCATAATATACACATGGTCAACACGGTCTTGCCTCTTGTCACTGACGAATCTCCTCCACAGGTAAAAGAATCCTCTTCTCCTGTTAGTCCTCCATCGACCTCTCTTATACTAGAGGATGCCTTGACCATGCCAATGCCATTAGCCCTACCTTCATTCGAAGACCCTACCTTGCCTACTCCTCAACCGCAAATAGAAGGCACGATCACCCCTGCCCTCTGCCCTCTTGAGGAGCCACACTCTCCTATTTCTTCTCCACCAAGAGAAGAACCAGTCTCTTCACCTATTTTGATCGAGGAAGACCCAGTCACAGTTTTCGCTTGCATTTTGCCTGAGATTGCTACATTTCACGCACCTCCATCCACATCCGAACCCAAACCCGTGTCTAACCTCGCCTCACATAATAGTGGCTCTCAGCCCAAACCAAAGAAGGCCACTAAAACACATCGGAGGACTCCTCCCCCACCTTCGTCATTACCTTCAATCTTGGGCCCGTATCCATCCACTTTAATAGGAGTACTTCCTACTCCCATACTTCACAGAGGCAAGTCACCTCCATTACTATCTCAGCCCATCAGACATATATCTCCTCCAAACCATTGACCAATGCCTCCTAAACCAAATTCATCAACCCCCACTGTAACAAAACATCCAGACCCATTAGCAGGTTCTTATGCCTTGCTGTTACAGCAATTATTACAATCTTCTCGCATTAGTCTTCCGCCTCTTAAACCATATCAATCTCTCAGACCAAAACCGCCCTGGTTCGATGACACTCGCATTTGTGCGTATCATCACACACCTGGGCATGACATTGAGCATTATTTTGCCCTCAAGGTTGTCATTCACCAATGCTTGGAGAGAGACACCCTTCTTCTTGACCACATTGTCAACAAACCTTCGACCTCCTCAACGCCCCACTCATCAACTCTCGGATCAAGACCATCTTGGTTCGACAACTCTAAATTTTGCCACTATCATCACACTCCGGGACATGACACTGAGCGTTGTTGCGCTCTTAAAGCTGTCACTCATCAACATCAGAGAAAGGATACCCTTCTCATCAAGGATCCTCTTGACCACCCCTTCGACAAATCATCAACACCGACCCATGCTTCTCAAACCTCATCACCTAAATCGGGATCTCCACGCCAGACTATGGTCCCTTTACCGCCTTTAATCCCCCTATTCGACATCAACATAGTCAATCTGACCACTAAACCTCAATCGACCTTAACCAATCTGTCAAACATTCTCCCTAGCTGTTGGGGGAATTCAACCTTCATCCAAGCCTCGATCAACCTTTCAACCCAGTCTCGACCAAATATCAATCACTCTTTTAATCCTAAACCTCGACCAAGCCTCCATCAACCATCGACCAAATATCAACAAACATCAACCTTGACATCGACCAATCATCAATCCACCTCAACCAAATCTCAACCAAGACATTCACCCAGACATTGACCATGACCAGACATTGACCAGACTATCGACCAAACACTAACCAATTATCAATCATGACCTCAACCAATCATCGACCAAATAATTCAACAATATATCAACCAACTTCACATCCAACATCAATCAACACCTGGCCAATCCAAAAAGAGGCAAATGGGGCAAGTTCGCTCCTAATTGACTCGGACCTTATTATAATGCACAAGCATGGCCCAGGGACTTATCAGAACCTAAGCCCTTTTTATGCCTTGCATCTATGACCATTCTATTGTTAGTCGAGTACTCGACCACTTGACATTTTACTTGAGCTCGTCCCTTAAGCGATCCCTGTCATTTTCAATCCTCATTCCTTTCAACCCTGTTTCCCCAACACTTCTTCAACCCTTTTTGTCAAGCAGTAATGCTTTGTCCTAATAAAAGGGAACCCTTAAACTTCTAGAGGCTCGTCCGTGGCTAAAAACTTCAGTCAACAAAATATATCAAAATGGGATACCTATCATATCAAAGGTCATAAAACTCTAAATGTAGACTGCTCCCTCGAAGGACAGCTACATAATTGTTGTATTACTAGACTGCTCCCTTGAAGGACAGCTAGGCCAAGTCATATCAAAAAGCATATAAATAAAAAATATAGACCACTCCCTCGAAGGATGGCTATGACTAAATATTGCTACAGACAACACCTTTTCTGAAGCTTCTTGCATCGATCAGCTTCACATATATGACCACCAAGCAAAACAACATCCCTATGTGGACTTCCCGCATCGATCAGTCCACCGTCAAAAAAAAAAAAAAAGACTGACAAGTTATGGACATGCCTATAGTCGTTATTGGGTCACCTATAAAAGGGGCAAGGTTATTCCTGCCACCAAAAGGGTTACCCCATCCTCTCATATCACATTTTCAACCTATCACCCCAACATATTCAAGGGACTTCGAGCTCACTTAACGTCAAGTGATTCGATTACTTCTCTAGCACAACCACATGGTCAATGACGCAATGCATGAACGGGGCTTTTGTTCTAACAACCCCTATCCATGCTGTCATTCTGGTCCTTGTCAATGAAAGAGCGATTCATCTTTCACTTATCTTTCACACTTTGGTCGCATTCAACCAAAGCTTTTCCAAACCAAACCAACCCCAGCATTTTCAGACCAACAACATGACATCAAACATCATCATAGTCCATTTCACATAGTTTCTATGGACACCAATACACATGAAAACTATCGACCAGACACAATTTATGTTAAGCATAAACCAATACTTGCTGAAGCATAAATAGACCTCAATTCATTTTTAGCATACGTCCATCACGACTATGGATAATTGCTAGGGATGAAAGACCCTCGACCAATGTTACAGAATACACCATTTGGAAAAGGCGGTAACATCTTCTTCTCCTCATCATTTCAACACATGACCAAACCAACCTATCGACCTCTTTGACCCCTCTGTTTGAACTACATTGGTCTGAGGCCCTATGATCAGGGCTATGTAGGCAGCACTTAGTTGACACAATGTTTTCTGGGGTTAGCTCAACCATCCCGTTTGTTCGTCTCTCAGATGGACAAACCCTTTTTTTTTCCTTCATCACTCAACCTTGACCTTGACCAAGACCAGTCTATCGACCACTTTGACCACCTGTCTACCACTCGGACCCTTCATCTGAACTACATTGGTCTGAGGCCCCTTCCAATTTGGGATATGTAGGCAGCACTCAGATGACACGATGTCTTCTTGGGTTAGCTCGACCACCTTCATTTGTTCGTCTCTTTGATGGACAAACCCTATCCTCCTTTTGACCATGACCTTGACCAAGACCAAGACCAATCCATGACCTTGACCTCGACTAGACCAATTCCATCGACCACTTCGACCCTTTTCCTCCCTTTTAGGGAGAACTACATTGGCCTGAGGCCCTTCACCAGGGGCTATGTAGGCAACACTCAGTCTTCTGGGGTTAGCTCGGCCACATTCTTTCATCCGCCCATTCATTCGACCAGTCATCTATCTCAGCCTCGTCTTGACCAATGACCATGGAGATCATGACTATCTCCTCAGACTCCGACCTTGACCACTTCCAAGACAAACATTGCCTTGGTTGTTTTTGCATGTATGCTACCTCACGAATAGTTAGCAAAATTGTGCGCAGACTATTTATGATTTTCACAAGTATAGGATCGCAAGCCGGTTGATCCCCACTAATTGTGACATTTTCGTGTTTTTGGGAGCACTTCCTGAGCCCAGGATACCTGGAACATGATGACCATTGGAGCTTCAGCTTAGATTGAATAACCCGATCAGCTACGACCAAATGCTGGGGCCCAGTTATTTTAATTTTGGCACTCTTCGACCCTCGACCTGCGATAATTTGAACTGACCATTTCGTGAAGTGGTATGCGTGCAATCATGACTATTACAATGTTCTCACTCCATCTTCACCCTTTTTCATCCACTCTTTATCAAATTAGCACCCGATTCTAGGTTCCCTTCCCTCGACTCCTACTTTGAGGGGGAATACCTCATCCATAATCAGGGCAATCAACCTCTTCCTATTTTTGTCTTGCAGTTCACTTGAACAACCAATAAGATGAAATCAATCCTATCCCATACCTGGGGCAACCACCTCCTGTTTTTGTCTTGCAGTTCGTCCAGAACAACCAACAAAACAAAAAGGGGCAAATGTAGACACCAAAATCGTGTTTACCCCTTGGTCCTTTCTCCCCCCTTGGTCCCCTTCGTCCACTTCACCACTCCTAACCCATGTCTTATTAATTTGAAATAATTATTTTATTTTAAGTTAATAATTCCCTCTCCTTGCCACCTCACCACCCTAGGATACCCTTCTTTGGATTCCCTTCATTCCCTACATGGCCAATATTAATGCCTACACCCCCATTTCATCCTCTCGCGTCCATTTAGCCACCTTCGACCGTTTCTTCCCCTAACCCGCTGACCCGGCAGTTGGGAAAATAGACAAAAGGCTATTTTTAACCTTTTTCCTGCCTTTCAGTCGCCGACGTTGGTCAACTATCGACTGACATCGACGATATTGTCAGCATCAGTGGCCTTCATAACGGTTTTCTACATCCGTTATCTGGCCTTTGCCCTGGCTCTTCATCTGACTCTTGAATCTTGCAATCTGATTAATCAATCAGCCAATGTTTCCACCAGGCTTCTAACCAGTAAGCACAATAGGTACTCTGCCTCAGCCACTCCACCAGCAACAGGGTCTTCACACCAGCAACACCAACAATAGGTACAAGCAGTCTACAACATTCCTTCTCCAGTAGATATGAGGTAAGTATTTGCTACTATTTTCATTTCAGTATTTCTTTTAATTCATCTATCATTCAACCTTCTACCCATTTGCAACCTCTGTTAGCCCAAACCCGAATCTTTATTTCTCTGTCTCCCTATTGCCTCTGTCTTCTGTCTGACCATACACTCTGTCCATTGTCCCTGCAACTCTGCCCAAACCTCTGCACAGACCATTAACCAAAACTAGACTCTCTCAGACCATCCAAACAACACGAAAACCTGTCCAGACCCCTTTTCAGCCCTGTCTACAGACCACAGACCCATCCATAGACTACTGCACCAACCAACGTCGGTAGACTAACTGACGTCGGTAGACCTTGACTAATCGACGTCGGTAGGACCACCAACGCCGACGACTGTGACCAGGTCGACAGCATCATTCAGGTAAGCATTTGCTTCCATTTCCTTTTCAATCTTTAATCATTTCAGTCTTTTATCATTCTGTCCATTATCAGACTTTATTTTTATCAATCAATGGGTTGACATCCCTTAAGGAAGTCTCTATACTTCTGGGATCAAGCTTTCGCTTGTCAACCCACCATCTCCTCATCTAACGCCTTCTTTGTCTTAGTCTCTTTCTTTTGCAGGTGTCATCCTCCATAACCAAAGAGGAGTTCTCACGACGTCTGGATAATAGTGCGCACGTCTTCATCCAGGTACATACAAGCCTTGACCATTTCTCTAGTTTCTCATTTCTCTCTTTGAATGTAGAAAGCGAAAAATAGCATAGAAACATCTAGATGCACTATGAAAGTGGATGCAACCTACATAGTTCCATGGACAGAATATCTAACATGAATTTCAAGCCCAATGTAGTTCTCCCAGGATATGGAATAGAAAAAAATTCATGATAAGAAAACATGATTTACATGTAGAGGAATATGGGAATGGTCTCGCAAGGTATCGAGTATGTGAGAAAAGAGGGGTGACATTCATAATCATGAAAGTGTCAACACAAACAAATCACACAAGCACGAGAGTATAATTTTAGGTTAAAACCATACTAAAAGACAAGAGACAAATATCCACAAATGAATTGAATTGGGCATTCAAAGTGTCTACTCAATCTAAGGCTGAGAAAGAGAAAGAGCTTCTAAAATGGCAATAACGTATGAAAATCCAAGGGTGCAATGATGAGTCTTATTCAAATGAGCAATGCACACAATGGTGACTCATAAAATGGCAAAAGCATGGCTTGGGTTAATTGTAAAATGGTGAGAGCACTCATGATTAGAATAAACAAAGGTACACGGTAATGTTTTTAGTCTTTTATCGTATCAATTTCTAATGTTTTTTTGTATTTTTTAGGATAAACAATAGAAACACAATATAAAAAAATCTATAGGAAATTACTTAATTGAGGAGATGTAATTCCATAGATAAGATTTCAAATAACAGATAAACTGAGTACAATAGGGAATGATCCATATGAAGGCAATAGTAAATACCAAGCAATAACAAAATAAGAATAAAACAATACATAGTGTTAAATAAATCCCAAGGATTTATCCTGTTCATACCATGGTACACTTGTCTACAAAAGAAGCTATGGATACTAATCAAGATAAAATACCTCATAGAATGATCTTTGAATGTATCTAGAATGCCTGTGAATCATAAGTAGGATCATAATTGATATTGCATATAATGTTCCAGGTTATAACGATTCAGGTGAAAGTAGAATTGGTCTAGTGGAATATAAACGGTCTAGGTTATAATGGTCTATAATTACAAGGGCCTTGAGTTACAATGATCCAGAGGTACAATAGTCTATAGTTGCAATGGTTCAGAGTTACAATGATCTAGAATTATAACGGTCCAAATTTATAACAATCAAGAGGTACAGGGTGAAATGGTACAAGATATGAGTATAATGGAATAATAAGTGACTTCAGCACAAGTTTCCCCCAAATAAGGGCTCTTGTAGATAATTGTTCAAAAAGGTTATCAAGCATAGAAATGCTTGAAATTTACAATGTTCATGGGTTCTAGGAGCTCTTTGGCTACTGGAGTAGCCCATATATATGCCCCTTATCCATAGTTTTCTATAACTACGTATGGGCCCAACCAATTAGGTTTAAACTTACCCTTATTCTTATGCTCAACATTAGTGTTCTTTTGATTATATTTTAAGATCAAGTCACCAACTTCAAACTCTTAAGGGAGAATGTGTTTTTTATAGCTACAACACAACTTGTTCTAATATGCTCTCAAGTTGTCTAGGCAACCAAAAGCTTGCCATCAAGAAGATACAACTCTTGCAACTTGGAAACTCTATAATATTTATCATCCACAATATTATTAAAAGATACTCTTGATGAAGGTAGCTCAACTTTGACCAGGATAATAGCCTCTATGCCAAACTCTAGGGAATATGGAGTGACTCCTATAGGGGTACAATGACTAGTGCGATAGGTCTAGAGAGCGAGAAAAATTTGTAAATGCCAATTATGACCAATGTCATTGACAATCTTCTTAAGGATTATGATATTGGTTTTGTTAGACACATCAGCTTGACCATTACTTTATATGTTATATGGTGTGGACTTCTTATATTTGATTTTGAACATGGTACATAAGGATTTTACATCTTTATGCACAAACAAGTCACCATTATCTGATATAATTTACGCTGGGATACCATATCAATAAATGATATGGTAATGGATAAACTTGGAAATTTGATTCCTAGTTATGTAAGTGAGAGGAGTTGCCTCGATCCACTTAATAAAATACTCCATAGCAGTAAGAATGTGTTTGTGGCCATCAAAATATGTTGGGTTTATTTTACCAATGAGATCGAGACCCCATGTAGAAAATGGCCATGGTGTAGTGATCAGTTGTAATATCAAGGAAGGTATGTGTATCAAATTACCACGTTGTTGGTAGGAAACACATGTCTTGACATGATTACAAGAATATGTTTCCATCTTGGGCCAATAATACCCAATTATGAGGAGTTTCTTGGCTAAGACTACACTGTTGGTGTGGGCCCCACACATTTATTTGTGGACCTCTTTAAGCACTAACGTTGATTCTCCTGAAGATAAATAACAAAGAAGCATTCCATCATAGCCCTTATGATAAAGTGTGTTTATAAATTGGGTCTAATGCGCTAGGCAATGAAGGAATATTTTTTGGCATATGTGTGGAAGGGCAGGAGGAAAAACTTGGTCATGAACATAATTATAAATGTTCTGGTACCAAGGGGGCTTAAGTGGGAGATTGGGACCAATAATTGTACAAACCCTCTCTAAATATTATAATATATGAGCAAGATGTAGAAGGTTCTCGATGAAAAATTGATACTCATTGACATCACTGGTAACTTGTACCATGGACCCAATTGTTTTCATTGCATTAGCTGATTTGTTATTGGCTCATGGTACTTGCTCAAATTATAGACTTAAAATGTGACTTGAGATTATCCATAATTTGTTTATAGGGTACAAAATTTTTATCTCAAGTTTGTGGTTTGATTAATGATTAATTGAGAATCTCCATAAACCATTAACTATTATATATCCCACTATATTACAAGATGAAGTCTTGCAATAAGAGCTTCATACTCAACCATATTGTTGGTGCAGTTGAAGCTTATATGAAACACCTTGGGTATAAGGTCCCCTTGTGGTGTAACCAGTAAAATGTTGGCCCCAGATCCATGTGAAGTAAATGAGCCATCAAATTATAATTTCCATTGTTCAGTTTCATGATCCACTTTTTCTAACATCATGATAGAATCATCTAGGAAATCAAATGTGAGTGGTTGAGTATCTATAATAGGAGCTTTATCAAGTTGATTTGTAATGACCTGCCCCTTAATGATCTTTTGATTTTGGTACTCAACATCAAATTCACTCAAGAGCATGACCCATTTAGCAATGCGGTATGTAAGATTTGCTTTGGACAATAAATATTTGAGAGGGTCCACTTTAACAATAATAATAGTTTTGTTATTCAACATGTAGTGTTACAACTTTTGGGAAGCAAACACCATTGCCAAACAAGCCTTCTCAGTAGGTGTATAATTATGATCGTATGCTATGAGTGTTCAGATCATATAATAGATTCAATGTTCTTTTTCTTGCTCATCATGCTAGGCCAAGAATGCCCCCGATGCATGTTCTATGGCTAAGATATAAAGAAGTAATGCATGTCTAGGTATTGATAGTCTCAATACTCATGGTTCGCCAAGTATGTCTTGAGTTTCACAAATGTATGTTGATATTTATTATCCCACTAAAATGTGACACCTTTATTCAATAGGTGTGTAAAGGGATGACACTTTTTTTCTAACTATGATATAAACCAATGAATAAACTGAATTTTGCCCTACAAGCTATGAAGATGTTTCAGATTGAAAGGTGGAGGCATTTCCATGATGGCCTTGACCTTAGAAAGATCCAATTCAATGCCCCTTTATGATACCATGAATAATATAAATTTTTTGAAAGTAATGCCAAAGATGCACTTCTTAGGTTTAAGATGAACCTTGTATTTGTGAAGTCTCTCAAAGATTCTCTACAAAATGTTAGGATATCGAGCATGGGTTCAATATTTTGTTAGAATATCATCAACATAATCCTTAACTATATCATACATCATGTCATGGAAGATGATAGTAATGACACATTAATAGGTGGCACTAATGTTCTTCGAGCCAAAAGGCATGACTTGTTAACAGAATGTTCCCAATGGTGTGTTGAACTCAATTTTGTGCTAGTCCTCTAGGGCTATCTTAATTTGGTTGTATTTAGAGAAGATGTCCATGAAGGAAAACATATCATACTCCATTATTGAGTAGACAATCATGTCTATGTTTAGAAGAGGGAAATCATCTTTACGACACACTTTTTTGATATCTCAAAAATGAGTACAAATGCATATGCCCTATGGTTTTTTGCTTACTGGAACTATAATTGATATCCATTAAAAATATTCCAATGGTCTTATGAAGTCAGCTCCCAATAATTTTTCTAGCTCCTTTACTAAAATAACAGTTTGGGTGCATCTTTCTCAATTTATGTTTTATCAACTTAGCATTTGGGTGTACCACAAGGTGATACATGACCAAGGTAAGGTCCAAGACTGGCATGTCTGAGTAAGCCCATGTCAAGATATCAATAAAAAACATCAAAATAGTGACAATAAAGTCACACTCTTTGTCAGTGAGGGATTCTCCTAGATAAACAATTTTGGGATATTCATAGGTTCCCAAGTTCACTTCAGTTATATCATCTACAAGGTATATAGAAGCATCCTCTAAAATATTGGGCAATGTTTGATCCTTTTCTTCAGCTGCTGGTTGTGAATCCCAAAGCTCATCATAATGAGAAGAATATGAGCCTATCAGTTCTAGTAATGGCCAATTGACAAATTTATCTTGAAAGTCTAAAGCAAGATGCTTAAAGGATTTATGCTATTTAGAATTGATACTAGCACTAGTTATAGAGCTTGGAATTGGTGGACATTTTGCTTCTTGTGGAGATGATCAAACTTCACCACCCATGAGTACCCAAAACAAATTTTCACTTGAAGGATTATCTTTTTCTTTACTTTTTACCTGATCAATGAGTGCCTCAAAGAGGTTTTACCTGAATATTTCGATGTTTTATCTTTTGTATGACCAAGAAATTTTACCTGCTCTCCAAAGTAAGTGGCAAGGTCCAATGAGAAGTCGAAGCCTTATTTTTTATCACCAAATGGCAATCCATATCTAAGGCCTATATACTTGGCAATAGACTCCTCATTTTGAAACTCATCAAGGGGTATAACAAAATTTTGTTGGTCCTATTATATAAGGTCAGGATGGTAAATGATAAGTGGATAATGGGCTATGATAGTCATAATAGAATTGGAGTCAAATAAATTAGTGTTAGCTAGCTCATCGTAAGTACTATAATGAGACTGTGTCATAATCGAGAGTTTCTTCATAAATTGATAAAGATGAATCACATTAAAATACATGAGGTCACCCCTAGGTGGTATAAATCTAAGACCTTGATTCATAATAGGATTACCAGCTGATAAAGGTTATAGAATACCTTGCTCTTGTGGCCCTAAGCCTTTTCTTGCATAATCCAAACTATCCATAATTTGATTAGGGATATGGTACTTAAGATTCTGAAAACAATTGGAGAGGTTATCAACATACAACCAATCTCCATTAGTAAAGGCTTCCTGATCTTGATTTGGTGAAGTTTCTAGAACAAATACCACTAGATATTTATGTGTTTTTTTTCGGCCACATCATGTTGGGTCTACAAGGGCTTTCAAAAAGTTTGAGTCTGCCATAGGAATTAGGAGATTTAGGAAATTTTCCAATATGAAAGGCATATTTTAGATGGTACATGAAAATGCCTGTGTCTTCAATACTGAGCTAGTTTGTAAATGTTATGTAAAATGGATTAGTCAGAGTGAAAGTAAGATCACCAGGGTCAATATAATTAGATTTAGGTAGTTCAAAAACTATTGCTTTGTTCTTTTTTGCTACAAATTTAGATCCATATAAATAATTATAATTATGGTATTCAACCTCTAGGTGTTTTTAATATTGGTATGGCTATAGATCAACATAAATGGTGACCTCAATTCTTGAATGCAAGAATTTGAGGCACTGATGCAAGGTGGAAGGGATAGATCATACTTAATGGATCCAAGGATGACCAAGAAGTACATTATAAAGTAATTCAATGTCCATAACATGGCATAGAATATCATGACAAGCAAATAGTCTCTAAAGACTCACTTTCGGTGTTGTCATATGCTTTAATTGTAATTATTTTAGGTTGCATGTCCTTGGTGGTATATCCCAACCACTATATCAACTTTAAAGATAGTATATTCATCCATGAATCATTGTCTATAAGACCCTGCTTGATATTATGGTGAGTGATAATGACCTCAATATACAAAGGGTTATTATGGCTAGGACCAAGGGAAGACATGTCTCATTGATCAAATGTAAGTTGTTGTCTCAGAGATAAATGTTCCACAAGTTTTTGAAGTTGGATAGGGTTAATGTCTTTGGGAATAATGGACTATTGAAATAAGTCATTTAATATAGTCCTATGAACTTTTGACATACGTAAGAGATCTAAGATATAAATTTGCATATAATTCTTTGCTTAGTTGGTCCTGAATACTATATGGCTTCTCAATGGCAGGATGAGAGGGTTTGGCCTTGGCCAATACAATGTTCAATTTAGGATTAGAAGACATAGGGTTCACACTTGGATCAATGTTAAAATAAGGTAAAGGGATTTTAAGGGTGACTCATGAGCATCCAGTTACGATTGCACAATTGTGAGTTAGCAAGGAGTCATTATAATTAGAAGTAGAAATCACAGGGTTCAAATTTGGATTAGTAGTGGAATAAGGCGAAGGGCCTTGAAGGGTAACTCACAAGCATTTAGTTATGATTGCATAATTTTGAGTCGACAAGGAGTCATTACAATTAGAAGAATGGGGTGGTGGTTCAGAAATAGTAACCCATGGAAATCGAGGCACAATGGAATTGATTGAACCTTGTGTGACATTATTTCAAAAAGAGGGTGTCGACCCTAAAATAGAGGGACCAACACTTTGAGAAGTGTTGGATGATTCATGGGTTTTTATTATAATGGTGGTAACGTGATTACCATAAATATGCCCCATGGTATTATTATAATCATAAGACATGGTGTTGTAACCCAGGTTATTAGCTTGGGTATTATGATCCTGATTATGATTATGTTGATTTGGCTTCTGACCCTATCCTTGTTGACATTGGCCTTAACCTTGATTCTGGTTATTCCTCTACTATTGTTGTTTGTGTTTAGGAAATGGGTCTTTGTAAATGGTCATATCTTGATTAGTGTTTTGCACTATTTGTTTCACTTCAATTTCTCTACTTTCAATTAGGTCCTCAATAAGATGTCTTAATTGTATGCATCAATAAATGACATGGCCAATAACATGATGAAAATTACAAAACTCATCTTCTCGATATCATTCAGGTTTGGGTTGATATTTTATAAATGGTTCTAGTACATGCCATACAATCAAGTTGGTTACCATGAGCTTTTAGAATACTACCTCAACACATTTTCCCAGTTTGTTGAATGGTCTATATTTGTTGAACCCTTTGCGTGGAGGTGTTATTTGTGAAGTGGTTGGTGGATCAGGTTGTACATTTAGATCCAATGGAGCATGCACTATTTTCACATGTTGTGATTCAATTACTCCATTACCCACCATGTTCTTATTCTTGTCAAAAATGTTAGATTGTTATGTAGTAGTAGCTTGAATAGATGGTTGAGTTTGAGTAGATGTTTGACCCTGTGAGTAGAGTTTCACAAGGCTTTGGTTATAAGTGCCTTTTCAATCTACACACCCTTATAAATAATTTCTTTGAATGTATTGGCACAAGGGAGTCTTATATTATGAGCTAATTTGGGGTGTAGATTATGTGCAAAGATGTTAACTAACTACTTGTTTGGTAAATTATGTTAAAAATGACCAACCAATGCTCTCCACTATTGTAGGTATGCTGTGAAGATTTATCCATCTCTTTGTCTTGCCTTGCATAAGTCAACCAGTGTTAACTCATGCTCAATGCTATAAGAGAAGTGGTTGATAAATTATTTTGATGGATTATTCCAATCTGTCACTGATCCCTTAAGTAATTTGAGGAGCCAATCTAAATATTATCCATCCAAACTACATGAAAATAAGTGGAAAAAATAAACACTGTTGTAAGCTACCTCTTGGCATAATACAAAAAAGGCTTAAATGTGTTCTTGGGGGTCACCCTTCCCTTTATATATGTCAAACTTGGGTTCCTAAAATTGAGGTGTCAAGGGGACTTGAAGAATGCTTAAGTCAAATGGATAATGACATATCTTGTTAAACTTGTATTTCTTAATTCGGTTACTTGTCTCAAGCCTCAAGACTATTTCCTTAATCAAATTCCACTCTTGCATGTTTGGTACATTTGTTGGTGGAATATAATTTTGTTGGATAGGAATATAACCCATGCATGGTACTATTAGGGATATGAACCCTTTGGATATAATTTTGGTTTTGGTTTACCCTTAGATTTGAGTAGGTCTGACATTGATAGTTCAATGGATTTTTCTACATATTCCTAGATGCTTGATTCTGATTCTTAAGAATCTATTACTGTGAGCTATAGGAAATTTGCTCATTTTGGGATACTTGTTGTCAATTTACTAATCGACATTGTCATTTCTAGTTTACAATGGGAATTTGTTACGTTTAAGAATAACTCACTTAAAGTGTTTTTCAAAACACCCCCAATCTATGATGATTCTTTATCAACTTGTTATTGCAAATGGGCAAGAGTCTTGTGATGGTTGAATAAAGTATGCTCTGTATCATGTGAAACTTGCTACAAAGTATCTATAGCTTTATTTTATTCAAGATAAGCCACAAGGTCCACATCAGATGTTGGATCGAATAAGGATTGTTACATTTGGTCTACCATTTGTTCTTGCTCCCTAAAAATGGTATAATCAATTGAAGTCATATCTAAAGAAGTTTTTAGGTACACAATAAGTTGGTTAGCATACCATTAATTAATTTTTTGGATATTAGTATCAAGATCTTGATCGATTGGAGAGGATTCTAGAAATGGTTCTTTCTCATTACTAGCAAACGCAACGTTTGATTTTTTAACATGAATAAGAGGTTGATCTATCTATTTTTCCTCTATTTGAACAAGTGTGTGCAATTGTTCCATTGGCAAATCAGGAGGAAGTCTAGTTCCTGATTCTATTTAACCTAATGAGAGATTCATATTTGTCCTCTATACGTTATTGTTCAAAATAACCATGATCAGATCCTACCATCGTTGGGATATCATCAAACATGATGGAGTGTTCTTATCCATCATAATAATGTTTTTCTTTGTAAATAGGGCCCTAAAAGACCCCACTACGAGTATACCTTTGCATGTTTGAAGATGGTTTTCTATGTTTTCAAAGTGTTTTTGGGTTTTGGTTTTATAAACATTTAAAAGGTGATTGGGCTCTTCAATCAAACAAACACAAGGTGAAATTGGGTCAATAATTTAGAAAGGAATGGCATGATGCCACACAATTGGAAGAAAGAAGTTGTGAGAATACTTGACCTTGGTTGGTTGAAATTGGTAAATTAGAAGAGGGTAGAATAATCTTGGAGCTTAGGGTGTAGGCTAGCACAAGAATACTTAATTTTGAAGTATGTTAATACCATAAAAAGCTATGTGCAACTATATTGGGTTGTGATTATAAAAATTAGAAGAAGACTTTATAGATCAAGAAGTTTAGGATGAGAAAAAACAAACTTAGGATGTTAATTAACATAAGAAATCCTAAGTATAAAACCCAAAATAAATGGGTAGCATAATGACGCACCAGGGAAAAGAAAGTTGAATGTTCTAGGAACTTAGAGTGTGAGTAAACACAAGATGACCTAAGTTCAAAATAAAAATAGAATAGGTAAGTGTGTAGACAATTACCTTCAAACCAAATGGAAAATTTTACCCAAGTGTAGACACCTAAAAAGTGTCTAACCCTTGGTCCTTTCTCCCTCCTTGTCCTCCTTGGTCCCTAACCTACCTAAGTCTTATTAATTGGAAATAAACACCTATTTTTAATTAAATAAGACCCCTTTTTCCCTCTCCTTGCCACCTCGCCACCCTAGGATACCCTCCTTGGATCCCCTTCATTCCCCACATGGCCATTTAATGCCTTAGACTCCCATTCCAACCTCTTCTCTCGCCCATTTAACCCCCCCGTCGACCGTTTCATCGTGGCATTCATTCGACCCGGCCGTTGGGAAACGGATGAAAGGCTATTTTTAGCCTTTCTCCGGCCTTTCAGCCGCCGACGTCGGTCAGCCTTCGGCCGACATCGGTGATATTGCCGGCGTCGGCACCCTTCATAACGGTTTCTTCACTGTTTTCTCTGTCCTCTGGTCCCGTTTGGCTTTTCTTCACTTCTCTGTTTCTCTAGCTCTCGCATCCTGACTCTTGAATCTTTGGCATCAAATCCTTGTATCAGCAATCTCTCTACCAATCAATCTGACTCTCTCTCCCTCAGGTACACAGCAAGCTTCTGCAGGTGAACAACAGAGAATCTTCATCAGCAACAGGGCTTCAACAAGCGGCAACAACAACACTTTCTTCAGCAGGGCACAGGTATGTTCTCTGTTTCTATTCTTTATGCTTTCTACTTATCATGTTTTAAGCTATATTCAGCTCTTCTACCCCCTCAGACCTGACTGTCACCCAGACCCGGATTCCTATCTCCCAGATTGGCTTCCTCTATCTCCCTGTCCCTCTCCGTCCTTCTGACAAAAACCCATCCTCAAACCAGGCCCAGAGCAGACTCAGACCTTCGTCCACAAACCCGTCCACTGACCATCTTTAAACAGAGCACAAATCAAGACCCGGACCATCCACAGACCAGACCCTGCCTATTGCCCCGACCGACGCCGGTCATTACCCCCACCGACGTCGGCAGACTAACCGACATCGGCAGACCAGACAACCGACGCCGGTAGGACCACCGACGCCGGCGACCGTGACCAGGTCGACAGCTTCTTCCAGGTAAGCCTTTGCTTCCTTGTCTCTTTCAGTTTGCTATCATTTCAGTTTATTTTAGCATTCTGTCTTTTTATCAGTCATTTATCTCTTTATCAAATAGTGGGTTGACCTCCCTCAAGGAAGTTCTCATGCTTCTGGGAACAAGCTCTTGCTTGGCAACCCACTGCCTATCTATCTAACATCCTCTTGTCCAAGTTTTCTTCTTTTGCAGGTGTCATTCCTCCACAGCCAAAGAGGAGTGCTCACAAACGTCTGGATTTACGGTGCGCAATCTTTAGTCCAGGTACTTCCAAGCCTTGTCCATTACTTTCTTTTAGTTTCTTTCTTTTTAGTCTGAAAAGCAAACTTTGAGGTAGAAACATCTCTGGCACGCCCGGTGGGACCCTAGGTTCCTCCTGGGTTCCTTTTTCTTTTTTTCATTCATTTAGGTGCATTTAGGCTCCTTCTCTCTTGTCTCTTTCTTCTATTCCAAATGACACTATAAGCAGGACTAAAACGAATCCTTCTTTCCTTTCTTCCTTGCATTCTAGACTAGTCTAAATATCATACTCTTGTCCCTTTCTCCATCTTGTCTTCATAACAACATCACATTTCGACTTGGGCATTAAAACATATTGCACTTTCATTTCTGCTTGTGCTTGCATTAGTCCACATCTAGTAACTTAGGCGCATATTGAATAAACCGTAGACACTTGATGTTACACTACCGAATCACATGCACTAAAACACACATAAAACATACCTGAGACAAGGCCCGACTGGGATTTCATCCCCCAGCGGATACCTTACCCGTCCCGGTGACCCTACTTGGATTTCATCACCAAGGGGGAAGCCCACTCCGTTCTCTGGCGGAGGATAAACTCTAGGCGAGGTATATCTTGGCTAAGCGAGACCGGCTAACCACTGGAATCGTGAAGTGAGGGGAGCTTGCTCCTTAGCACCAGGCCACGTACCAGACCCTAACACAGATCTTTGAGCACCTAAAACAACACCCGAAACCATCTTTAGACTGCCTTCTTCTAGGACCCATTTTTCAGCCAAACTCCCCAAACATTCATCTAAGGCATAAGCCACAAGTTTCTAAGGTTAATTCCTAGGATTCATCGCTTAGGCTTGTCTGTCTTTCTCTGTTTTCCACTTCTCATCTGTTTGTTTGAGTGTGTGAGGACGCTTTCTTCTTTGTTTTTCCAAGAACCTTTTGGCTCTCTGGAAAACAAAGTGATCGACATTGGTTCTGCCACCGACGTCGGCCTTCCCCTGTCACCGGCATCGGTTCTTCTACCGACGTCGGCTTCATCTATTACCGGCATCGGTTATCTGACCGACGTCGGCCACATTTATTACCGGCATTGGTTTTTAAACCGACGTCGGTCTCTGTCACTGTCATTTTTCTTCAAACCCAGCAACCTGAAACCTGTCTTTTCTCTGTCAAAACTCCATTCTGGTTTTCTGAGACTGTAAAAACACAGTTTCTGGAACCAGGACTCTCTTCTTAACCACTTTAGCCAACAGCCGCTTCCGTCCATTCTATCTCTAACCAGTCCTATTATGGAGTTCCACTCTGAAAGAACTCCTACAGGACCGACCCCGACCCCGACCCCGACTCAAATTCCCATCATTCCTGAAGGGGACCAAGATTTCGAGAGATTCTTGGACCTCAATACCGCAGCCCTCCAAAACTATCTCGCGAGACCTTTCGGGTGACGTGGCGACGACATCCACACCATTCGCCACCCAACCCTTTTTGACTCAGCCTTTCGCCTCGACTATTAACCCAATCATGGCCAATATGCAAAGTTTGGCCTCCCCGTCTATTTTTAGACCGACCTCCATCGGGGTTCCATTATCCCCTCAACTACCTGCAATTCAACCAAGTTCTACCTCATATCAGAACTTGATTGCCTCGACCCCTCACACTCTTGCGCCCACAAATGTAGGAGTGCCAACCTGTCTTGCTACCAGTGCCGCCATTCAACCACCTTTGGCGGTGCCCAATCAACTTATGCCTTCGACCTTCGTGACGCAACCACCTCTAGCCTCCACTTCCGCCCCTGCGACTAGTCATCCGTACATTGTACAACCGACTATATCGCACGCCTCCTCTAACCTCTTCCAAGTGCCTTACAGCTTAGGGGGCGCTCAACCCGCCAATCCGTCAGCAGATCTTATCAAGATGCTGATGGATAAAATGTCCAGTCTCGAAGCCTCCATTTCCGGTTCAAGCAATACTTTGTCATATGAACAAATTTGCAACGAGCCCATCCATCCTTCCGTCCCTATTCGACCATATCCTAACCATTGGGAGCTTCCTAAATTCACTCGCTTTCAGAGTAAGGAAGACCCACAACAACATCTACGGGCATTTAGACATGCCTGTTATCTTATTTCCCATGACGATGCGTTACTTCTATGCACGTTCCCTATGTCCCTTTCTGGCCCTGCCCTTGACTGGTATAGTTCTCTTGCCAGACACTCTATCTTTTCATTCATCCAACTCGCCCAACTATTTCTTGACCATTTCTCAATCAACATCACCAAACAAGTCTCAATCACAGACCTTTACTCCATCAGGCAATTTGACGATGAACCAATTGTCGATTTTGTCGCTCGTTGGAGAGGCCTTATTAACCAGCTCCCCTTCTCTTTACCTCAACCTGAGCTCATCGAGCTCTTCTCTCGAGCATGTGCCAACCACATCTCTTCTACCTTGCGGATTCAGACATTTCGCACTTTTGACGAAGCTTTCATCATGGCTCGAAAACTTGAACTCCGTGCCCTTGAAGAAGATAAGGTCAAATTGCGTAATACCAACGCAAAATCTACTGACCATTCTTCTTCCAGACCTTCTTCTTCTGCCAATTCCAAGTCTACAGGAGTGGCCAACACTGTGGTCGTTAGATCACCATCTTCAACAACAACGAATTACTCTCAACCTTCGACATCTTCCAGCATCACCAAACAATTCCAAAAACGGTATATCCAGCGTTCTTACACTCCACTTGGAGAACCATACGCTTCCATTTTGGAAAAACTTCTCAAGCAGGGGGTCCTCAATCTCCCTCCAATCCGACCACCTCAATTTGACCCCTCTAAAGCCCTCCCTACATGGTATAGGGAGGCTGACTTCTGTCCCTTTCATCGCGTCCAAGGCCATGACATCGACAACTGCCGAACTTTCAAAAACATCGTCCAAGACATGATCGACAAGGGGGATCTTATTTTAGATAACCCGAACGCCCCGCCTAATCAACATATTGACATCTTCAAACAACCATTTTCGAATCATCCGCCTACTCAAAACAACGTCCAGACTTCGACCAATGACCCTCAAGACCATGACATTCACACGATTAGCACTATCTTGCCTCTTGTCCTTGACCAACCTCTTCCATTAAAGGATGAGGAACCTCCTTCTCCTATTAGTTCTTCATCTACCTCTCTTGTATCGGAGGACGCTTTGACCACATCAACGCCATTAAGCCCACCTTCATCCGAAGACCCTACCTTACCTACTCCTCGAGCACAAGCGGAAGGCACGATCATCCATGCCCTCTGCCCACTTGAGGAGCCAGACTCTCTTATTTCTTCTCCACCAAGAGAAGAACCAGTCTCTCCACTCGTTTCAATCGAGGAAGACCCAGTCGCGGTTTCCTCTTGTCCTTTGCCTGAGATTTCTACATCTCACTCACCTTCGTCCACATCCAAACCCAAGCCCACATCTAACCTCGCCTCGCACAACGGTGGCCCTCGACCCAAACACACGAAAGCTACTAGACCACATTGGAGAACTCCTCCCCCACCTTCGTCATTACCTTCAATCTTGGGCCCGCATCCGTCCACTTTAATAGGAGTGCTTCCCACTCCCATCCTTCACAGAGGCACATCGCCTCCATTACTTCCTCATCCCATCAGACATACATCTCATCTGAACCCTCGACCAACGCCTCTTATGCCTCTTAAACCAAAGTCATCGACTCCTACTGCAATAAGACATCTAGACCCATTAACAGGGTCTTATACCTTGCTTTTGCGGCAATTGTTGCAGTCTTCTCGCCTCGACCTCCCACCTCTTAGACAATATCAATCTCTCGGACCTAAACCGCCATGGTTCGACGACACTCGCATTTGTGCGTATCATCGCACGCCTGGGCACGACACGGAGCATTGTCATGCCCTCAAGGTCGCCATTCGCCAATGTCTTGGGAATGACACCCTTCTTCTCGACCACGTTATCTACAAACCTTCAACACCACCCCACTCATCAACTCTCGGATTAAGACCATCTTGGTTCGACAACTCTGCATTCTGCCATTATCATCACACTCCGGGACATGACACTGAGCATTGTTGTGCTCTTAAAGCTGTCATTCGTCAGCAACGGAGAAAGAATTCCCTTCTCATCAAGGGTCCTCTTGACCACCTTTTCGACAAAACATCAACCTCGACTCATGCCTCTCCAACCTCATCACCTAAATCGGGATCTCCACGCCAGACTGTGGTCCCTTTGCCGCCTTTGACCCCCTTATTCGACATTAACACCGTCCATCTGACCACTAAACCTCAACCAACCTTAACCAACCTTTCAAACATTCTCCCTACCCGCTGGGGGAATTCATCCTTTATTCAAATCTCGACCAACTGTTCAACCCAGTCTCTATCACATATCAATCACTCATTTTATCTTAAAACCCGACCAAGTATCCATCGACCCAACCCCCGACCAATTATTCGACCAGTCTCAACCAAACTTCAACCAAATATCAATCACCCTGACCTCTCGATCAAACATTCAACCAAATCTCGACCAAATTTCAACCAACCCTCGACCATGACATCGACCAAACCTTCAACAAACTTTGCCCAAACATTTTACCACACTTCAACCAACTCTCGACCAATCAACAATCAAATATCATTCAACCAATCCTCTTTATCTAAAACATTCAACCTTTCTCAACCAACCAACGACAATGTCAACCAACTTCACATCCATCAATCAACATCTGACCAATCTGGAAAGAGCCAAATGGGGCAGGTTTGCTCCCAATTGACTCGGACCTTAACGCACTAGCATGACCCAGGGTCTTATTAGACCTTAAACCCCTTTTTTGTGTCTTGCGTCTTCGACCTTTCTTCTGTTAGTCGAGTACTCGTCTACTTGACACGTAACTTGAGCTCGTCCCTTGAGCAATCCTTGTCCTCTTAATCCTCATCCCTTTCAACCCTATTCCCCTTTAACAAGTCCTCTACAACCCTTTCAGGATGCAGTGATGCTTTGTCCTAATAAAAAGGGGCGTCTTTGAGCTTCTACAGTCTTGTCCGTGACTCTCATTCCTATCAATAAATCCAAATCAAGATGTCAAAACATATCCATGGTCACTAAATCAAGTCAAATCAAAAAGACAGACTGCTCCCTCGAAGGACAGCTGTATTATCATTTCTGTATTACTAGACTGATCCCTTGAAGGACAGCTAGGCCAACTTTTCAAACATTATTAAGCAAAAATATAGACCACTCCCTCGAAAGATGGCTATGACTACTCTGGCAATAAACAGCACTTTTCTTAGAAGCTTCCCGCATCGATCAGCTTCGCAACATGACCATTACATCAAGTGACATCTCTATGCAGGCTTCTCGCATCAATCAGTCTGCGCAAAAAAAAAAAAAAAAAAAAAAAAAAAAAAAAAAAAAAAAAAAAAAAAAACGAGTCACGGACATTGGCTTTTAGTTGTCTCAGGGTCTCCTACAAAAGGGGCAAGGTTATTCCTGCTCTTAAACTGGGTTACCCTATCCTCCTTCTATCACCGGCTCAAGGGACTTCGAGCTCACTTTAATGTCAAAGTGGTTCGATTACCGTTCTAACTCAACACTGGTCAACGACGCAATGCATGAACGGGGCTTTTGTTCTAATAACCCCTATCTATGCTTCCTTTCTGGTCCTTGTCAATGAAAGAGCAATTTGCCTTTCACCTTTTCTCTACACTTTGGTCACACTTTGGCCACGTCAATTGTTGACTCATCCTTAAACCCAGCCAACTTCAATATTTTTTCAAACCAGCCTCGACATTTCCAACATGACATCAGGCATCATCCTTGTCCTTTTCGCATAGTTTCTATGGACACCAATACACATGGAAATTACCGACCAGACCCAATTTATGTTAAGCATAAACCAATACTTGCTGAAGCATAAATAGACCTTCTATTCATTTCTAGCATACATCCATCACGACTATGGAAACTTACTAGGAATGAAAGACTCTCGACCACTTCTACAGAAGACACCATCTGTAGCATCCTTTTATCCTCATCTTTTTATCTTCATCATTTCGACGCTTGACCACATCCAATCATCAACCATTTTGACCCTCGCAGTCCGAACTACATTGGTCTGAGGCCCTACGACCAGGGCTATGTAGGCAGCACTCAGATAACACATCTTCTGAGGTTAGCTCGACCACCCCCGTTTGTTCGTCTCTATGATGGACAAACCTTCTCTTCTTTGACTCTTATCACACCCAACCTTGTCAACTTTGACCAAGACCAATCATTTCCCTTGACCAAGACCAATCATCGACTTTGACCAAGACCAATCAATCCCTCCGACCCTCCCTCCCTTTTAGGGAGAACTACATCGGCCTGAGGCCCTGTCACAAGGGCTATGTAGGCAGCACTCAGATCACATGACGTCTTCTGAGGTTAGCTCGGCCGCATCCTTTCGTCTATCCATCCTCTTGACCAATGACCACTGGCGATCATGCCCATCTCCTTCGACCTCGACCACTTCCAAGCCAATGTTGCCTTGGTTGTTTTTGCGTGTATGCTATTCCACGGCTGGTTAGCAAAATTGTCCGCAGACTATTTTTGACCCTTCACAAGTATAGGATCGCGAGCCAGTTGATCCCTACTACTTGTGACTTTTTCGTGTTTCTGGGAGCACTTCCTGAGCCCTGGATACCTGGGACACGACGACCATTTGGAGCTTCAGCTTAGATTGAGTGACCCGATCAGCAGACGACTAAATGCTGGGGCCCAGTTACTTCAATTTTGGCACTCCTTGACCCTTGACCATGCGACAATTTGACCTGACCATCTTGTGCAGTGGTATGCGCGCAATCATGACTTTTGCAGCGCTCTCATTCACCTCTCTCTTTCTCATCCACCTTTTGTCAAATCAGCACCCGACATCAGGTTCCTTCCCTCGACTCCTGCTTTGAGGGGGAATACCTCATCCTTACTTCGGGGCAATCCACATCATCCCTCACCTGGGGCAACCACTCCCTGTTTTTGTCTTGCAGTTCGTTTAGAACAATCAACAAGACAAAAAGGGGCAAATGTAGACACCTAAAAAGTGTCTAACCCTTGGTCCTTTCTCCCTCCTTGTCCTCCTTGGTCCCTAACCTACCTAAGTCTTATTAATTGGAAATAAACACCTATTTTTAATTAAATAAGACCCCTTTTTCCCTCTCCTTGCCACCTCGCCACCCTAGGATACCCTCCTTGGATCCCCTTCATTCCCCACATGGCCATTTAATGCCTTAGACTCCCATTCCAACCTCTTCTCTCGCCCATTTAACCCCCCCGTCGATCGTTTCATCGTGGCATTCATTCGACCCGGCCGTTGGGAAACGGATGAAAGGCTATTTTTAGCCTTTCTCCGGCCTTTCAGCCGCTGACGTCGGTCAGCCTTTGGCCGACGTCGGCGATATTGCCAGCGTCGGCACCCTTCATAATGGTTTCTTCACCGTTTTCTCTGTCCTCTGGTCCCGTTTGGCTTTTCTTCACTTCTTTGTTTCTCTAGCTCTCGCATCCTGACTCTTGAATCTTTGGCATCAAATCTTTGTATCAACAATCTCTCTACCAATCAATCTGACTCTCTCTCCCTCAGGTACACAGCAAGCTTCTGCAGGTGAACAACAGAGAATCTTCATCAGCAACAGGGCTTCAACAAGCGGCAACAACAACACTTTCTTCAGCAGGGCACAGGTATGTTCTCTGTTTCTATTCTTTATGCTTTCTACTTATCATGTTTTAAGCTATATTCAGCTCTTCTACCCCCTCAGACCTGACTGTCACCTAGACCCGGATTCCTATCTCCCAGATTGGCTTCCTCTATCTCCCTGTCCCTCTCCGTCCTTCTGACTAAAACCCATCCTCAAACCAGGCCCAGAGCAGACTCAGACCTTCGTCCACAAACCCGTCCACTGACCATCTTTAAACAGAGCACAAATCAAGACCCGGACCATCCACAGACCAGACCCTGCCTATTGCCCCGACCGACGCCGGTCATTACCCCCACCGACGTCGGCAGACTAACCGACATCGGCAGACCAGACAACCGACGCCGGTAGGACCACCGACACCGGCGACCGTGACCAGGTCGACAGCTTCTTCCAAGTAAGCCTTTGCTTCCTTGTCTCTTTCAGTTTGCTATCATTTCAGTTTATTTTAGCATTCTGTCTTTTTATCAGTCATTTATCTCTTTATCAAATAGTGGGTTGACCTCCCTCAAGGAAGTTCTCATGCTTCTGGGAACAAGCTCTTGCTTGGCAACCCACTACCTATCTATCTAACATCCTCTTGTCCAAGTTTTTTTCTTTTGCAGGTGTCATTCCTCCACAGCCAAAGAGGAGTGCTCACAAACGTCTGGATTTACGGTGCGCAATCTTTAGTCCAGGTACTTCCAAGCCTTGTCCATTACTTTCTTTTAGTTTCTTTCTTTTTAGTCTGAAAAGCAAACTTTGAGGTAGAAACATCTCTGGCACGCCCGGTGGGACCCTAGGTTCCTCCTGGGTTCCTTTTTCTTTTTTTCATTCATTTAGGTGCATTTAGGCTCCTTCTCTCTTGTCTCTTTCTTCTATTCCAAATGACACTATAAGCAGGACTAAAACGAATCCTTCTTTCCTTTCTTCCTTGCATTCTAGACTAGTCTAAATATCATACTCTTGTCCCTTTCTCCATCTTGTCTTCATAACAACATCACATTTCGACTTGGGCATTAAAACATATTGCACTTTCATTTCTGCTTGTGCTTGCATTAGTCCACATCTAGTAACTTAGGTGCATATTGAATAAACCGTAGACACTTGATGTTACACTACCGAATCACATGCACTAAAACACACATAAAACATACCTGAGACAAGGCTCGACTGGGATTTCATCCCCCAGCGGATACCTTACCCGTCCCGGTGACCCTACTTGGATTTCATCACCAAGGGGGAAGCCCACTCCGTTCTCTGGCGGAGGATAAACTCTAGGCGAGGTATATCTTGGCTAAGCGAGACCGGCTAACCACTGGAATCGTGAAGTGAGGGGAGCTTGCTCCTTAGCACCAGGCCACGTACCAGACCCTAACACAGATCTTTGAGCACCTAAAACAACACCCGAAACCATCTTTAGACTGCCTTCTTCTAGGACCCATTTTTCAGCCAAACTCCCCAAACATTCATCTAAGGCATAAGCCACAAGTTTCTAAGGTTAATTCCTAAGATTCATCGCTTAGGCTTGTCTGTCTTTCTCTGTTTTCCACTTCTCATCTGTTTGTTTGAGTGTGTGAGGACGCTTTCTTCTTTGTTTTTCCAAGAACCTTTTGGCTCTCTGGAAAACAAAGTGACCGACATTGGTTCTGCCACCGACGTCGGCCTTCCCCTGTCACCGGCATCGATTCTTCTACCGACGTCGGCTTCATCTGTTACCGGCATCGGTTATCTGACCGACGTCGGCCACATTTATTATCGGCATCGGTTTTTAAACCGACGTCGGTCTCTGTCACTGTCCTTTTTCTTCAAAATCAGCATCCTGAAACCTGTCTTTTCTCTGTCAAAACTCCATTCTGGTTTTCTGAGACTACAAAAACACAGTTTCTGGAACCAGGACTCTCTTCTTAACCACTTTAGCCAACAGCCGCTTCCGTCCATTCTATCTCTAACCAGTCCTATTATGGAGTTCCACTCTGAAAGAACTCCTACAGGACCGACCCCGACCCCGACCCCGACTCAAATTCCCATCATTCCTGAAGGGGACCAAGATTTCGAGAGATTCTTGGACCTCAATACCGCAGCCCTCCAAAACTATCTCGCGAGAAACCCAACGCGAGACCTTTCGGGTGACGTGGCGACGACATCCACACCATTCGCCACCCAACCCTTTTTGACTCAGCCTTTCGCCTCGACTATTAACCCAATCATGGCCAATACGCAAAGTTTGGCCTCCCCGTCTATTTTTAGACTGACCTCCATCAGGGTTCCATTATCCCCTCACCTACGTGCAATTCAACCAAGTTCTACCTCATATCAGAACTTGATTGCCTCGACCCCTCACACTCTTGCGCCCACAAATGTAGGAGTGCCAACCTGTCTTGCTACCAGTGCCGCCATTCAACCACCTTTGGCGGTGCCCAATCAACTTATGCCTTCGACCTTCGTGATGCAACCACCTCTAGCCTCCACTTCCGCCCCTGCGACTAGTCATCCGTACATTGTACAACCGACTATATCGCACGCCTCCTCTAACCTCTTCCAAGTGCCTTACAGCTTAGGGGGCGCTCAACCCGCCAATCCGTCAGCAGATCTTATCAAGATGCTGATGGATAAAATGTCCAGTCTCGAAGCCTCCATTTCCGGTTCAAGCAATACTTTGTCATATGAACAAATTTGCAACGAGCCCATCCATCCTTCCGTCCTTATTCGACCATATCCTAACCATTGGGAGCTTCCTAAATTCACTCGCTTTCAGAGTAAGGAAGACCCACAACAACATCTACGGGCATTTAGACATGCCTGTTATCTTATTTCCCATGACGATGCGTTACTTCTATGCACGTTCCCTATGTCCCTTTCTGGCCCTGCCCTTGACTGGTATAGTTCTCTTGCCAGACACTCTATCTTTTCATTCATCCAACTCGCCCAACTATTTCTTGACCATTTCTCAATCAACATCACCAAACAAGTCTCAATCACAGACCTTTACTCCATCAGGCAATTTGACGACGAACCAATTGTCGATTTTGTCGCTCGTTGGAGAGGCCTTATTAACCAGCTCCCCTTCTCTTTACCTCAACCTGAGCTCATCGAGCTCTTCTCTCGAGCATGTGCCAACCACATCTCTTCTATCTTGCGGATTCAGACATTTCGCACTTTTGACGAAGCTTTCATCATGGCTCGAAAACTTGAACTCCGTGCCCTTGAAGAAGATAAGGTCAAATTGCGTAATACCAACGCAAAATCTACTGACCATTCTTCTTCCAGACCTTCTTCTTCTGCCAATTCCAAGTCTACAGGAGTGGCCAACACTGTGGTCGTTAGATCACCATCTTCAACAACAACGAATTACTCTCAACCTTCGACATCTTCCAGCATCACCAAACAATTCCAACAACGGTATATCCAGCGTTCTTACACTCCACTTGGAGAACCATACGCTTCCATTTTGGAAAAACTTCTCAAGCAGGGGGTCCTCAATCTCCCTCCAATCCGACCACCTCAATTTGACCCCTCTAAAGCCCTCCCTACATGGTATAGGGAGGCCGACTTCTGTCCCTTTCATCGCGTCCAAGGCCATGACATCGACAACTGCCAAACTTTCAAAAACATCGTCCAAGACATGATCGACAAGGGGGATCTTATTTTAGATAACCCGAACGCCCCGCCTAATCAACATATTGACATCTTTAAACAACCATTTTCGAATCATCCGCCTACTCAAAACAACGTCCAGACTTCGACCAATGACCCTCAAGACCATGACATTCACACGATTAGCACTATCTTGCCTCTTGTCCTTGACCAACCTCTTCCATTAAAGGATGAGGAACCTCCTTCTCCTATTAGTTCTCCATCTACCTCTCTTGTATCGGAGGACGCTTTGACCACATCAACGCCATTAAGCCCACCTTCATCCGAAGACCCTACCTTACCTACTCCTCGAGCACAAGCGGAAGGCACGATCATCCATGCCCTCTGCCCACTTGAGGAGCTAGACTCTCTTATTTCTTCTCCACCAAGAGAAGAACCAGTCTCTCCACTCGTTTCAATCGAGGAAGACCCAGTCGCGGTTTCCTCTTGTCCTTTGCCTGAGATTTCTACATCTCACTCACCTTCGTCCACATCCAAACCCAAGCCCACATCTAACCTCGCCTCGCACAACGGTGGCCCTCGACCCAAACACACGAAAGCTACTAGACCACATTGGAGAACTCCTCCCCCACCTTCGTCATTACCTTCAATCTTGAGCCCGCATCCGTCCTCTTTAATAGGAGTGCTTCCCACTCCCATCCTTCACAGAGGCACATCGCCTCCATTACTTCCTCATCCCATCAGACATACATCTCATCTGAACCCTCGACCAACGCCTCTTATGCCTCTTAAACCAAAGTCATCGACTCATACTGCAATAAGACATCTAGACCCATTAGCAGGTTCTTATACCTTGCTTTTGCGGCAATTGTTGCAGTCTTCTCGCCTCGACCTCCCGCCTCTTAGACAATATCAATCTCTCGGACCTAAACCGCCATGGTTCGACGACACTCGCATTTGTGCGTATCATCGCACGCCTGGGCACGACACGGAGCATTGTCATGCCCTCAAGGTCGCCATTCGCCAATGTCTTGGGAATGACACCCTTCTTCTCGACCACGTTATCAACAAACCTTCAACACCACCCCACTCATCAACTCTCGGATTAAGACCATCTTGGTTCGACAACTCCGCATTCTGCCATTATCATCACACTCCGAGACATGACACTGAGCATTGTTGCGCTCTTAAAGCTGTCATTCGTCAGCAACGGAGAAAGAATTCCCTTCTCATCAAGGGTCCTCTTGACCACCTTTTCGACAAAACATCAACCTCGACTCATGCCTCTCCAACCTCATCACCTAAATCGGGATCTCCACGCCAGACTGTGGTCCCTTTGCCGCCTTTGACCCCCTTATTCGACATTAACACCGTCCATCTGACCACTAAACCTCAACCAACCTTAACCAACCTTTCAAACATTCTCCCTACCCGCTGGGGGAATTCATCCTTTATTCAAATCTCGACCAACTGTTCAACCCAGTCTCTACCACATATCAATCACTCATTTTATCTTAAAACCCGACCAAGTATCCATCGACCCAACCCCCGACCAATTATTCGACCAGTCTCAACCAAACTTCAACCAAATATCAATCACCCTGACCTCTCGATCAAACATTCAACCAAATCTCGACCAAATCTCAACCAACCCTCGACCATGACATCGACCAAACCTTCAACAAACTTTGCCCAAACATTTTACCACACTTCAACCAACTCTCGACCAATCAACAATCAAATATCATTCAACCAATCCTCTTTATCTAAAACATTCAACCTTTCTCAACCAACCAACGACAATGTCAACCAACTTCACATCCATCAATCAACATCTGACCAATCTGGAAAGAGCCAAATGGGGCAGGTTTGCTCCCAATTGACTCGGACCTGAACGCACTAGCATGACCCAGGGTCTTATTAGACCTTAAACCCCTTTTTTGTGTCTTGCATCTTCGACCTTTCTTCTGTTAGTCGAGTACTCGTCTACTTGACACGTAACTTGAGCTCGTCCCTTGAGCAATCCTCGTCCTCTTAATCCTCATCCCTTTCAACCCTATTCCCCTTTAACAAGTCCTCTACAACCCTTTCAGGATGCAGTGATGCTTTGTCCTAATAAAAAGGGGCGTCTTTGAGCTTCTACAGTCTTGTCCGTGACTCTCATTCCTATCAATAAATCCAAATCAAGATGTCAAAACATATCCATGGTCACTAAATCAAGTCAAATCAAAAAGACAGACTGCTCCCTCGAAGGACAGCTGTACTATCATTTCTGTATTACTAGACTGATCCCTTGAAGGACAGCTAGGCCAACTTTTCAAACATTATTAAGCAAAAATATAGACCACTCCCTCGAAGGATGGCTATGACTACTCTGGCAATAAACAGCACTTTTCTTAGAAGCTTCCCGCATCGATCAGCTTCGCAACATGACCATTACATCAAGTGACATCTCTATGCAGGCTTCTCGCATCAATCAGTCTGCGCAAAAAAAAAAAAAAAAAAAAAAAAAAAAAAAAAAAAAAAAAAAAAACGAGTCACGAACATTGGCTTTTAGTTGTCTCAGGGTCTCCTACAAAAGGGGCAAGGTTATTCCTGCTCTTAAACTGGGTTACCCTATCCTCCTTCTATCACCGGCTCAAGGGACTTCGAGCTCACTTTAATGTCAAAGTGGTTCGATTACCGTTCTAACTCAACACTGGTCAACGACGCAATGCATGAACGGGGCTTTTATTCTAATAACCCCTATCTATGCTTCCTTTCTGGTCTTTGTCAATGAAAGAGCAATTTGCCTTTCACCTTTTCTCTACACTTTGGTCACACTTTGGCCACGTCAATTGTCGACTCATCCTTAAACCCAGCCAACTTCAATATTTTTTCAAACCAGCCTCGACATTTCCAACATGACATCAGGCATCATCCTTGTCCTTTTCGCATAGTTTCTATGGACACCAATACACATGGAAACTACCGACCAGACCCAATTTATGTTAAGCATAAACCAATACTTGCTGAAGCATAAATAGACCTTCTATTCATTTCTAGCATACATCCATCACGACTATGGAAACTTACTAGGAATGAAAGACTCTCGACCACTTCTACAGAAGACACCATCTGTAGCATCCTTTTATCCTCATCTTTTTATCTTCATCATTTCGACGCTTGACCACATCCAATCATCGACCATTTTGACCCTCGCAGTCCGAACTACATTGGTCTGAGGCCCTACGACCAGGGCTATGTAGGCAACACTCAGATAACACATCTTCTGAGGTTAGCTCGACCACCCCCGTTTGTTCGTCTCTATGATGGACAAACCTTCTCTTCTTTGACTCTTATCACACCCAACCTTGTCAACTTTGACCAAGACCAATCATTTCCCTTGACCAAGACCCATCCACTGACCATCTTTAAACAGAGCACAAATCAAGACCCGGACCATCCACAGACCAGACCCTGCCTATTGCCCCGACCGACGCCGGTCATTACCCCCACCGACGTCGGCAGACTAATCGACATCGGCAGACCAGACAACCGACGCCGGCGACCGTGACCAAGTCGACAGCTTCTTCCAGGTAAGCCTTTGCTTCCTTGTCTCTTTCAGTTTGCTATCATTTCAGTTTATTTTAGCATTCTGTCTTTTTATCAGTCATTTATCTCTTTATCAAATAGTGGGTTGACCTCCCTCAAGGAAGTTCTCATGCTTCTGGGAACAAGCTCTTGCTTGGCAACCCACTGCCTATCTATCTAACATCCTCTTGTCCAAGTTTTCTTCTTTTGCAGGTGTCATTCCTCCACAGCCAAAGAGGAGTGCTCACAAACGTCTGGATTTACGGTGCGCAATCTTTAGTCCAGGTACTTCCAAGCCTTGTCCATTACTTTCTTTTAGTTTCTTTCTTTTTAGTCTGAAAAGCAAACTTTGAGGTAGAAACACCAAGTTACATAAACAAAGTGCAAAACATGAACCACCAAAGCCCAAGTTGTAGGCAAGACTCCATCATAGACCAATCATGTTTTGAATTAGAACCTAGAAGGGTGAAAAATTCAATTTTGGGGTAAAAGGACTTAAGATTTTGCAAGTGATGAATAGTCTAGACTCAAACAAACAGTGGAATGACGCCTTTTGGAAATACCAACATAAATGATTTGATTCATTTTTGAATAAGGCTAAAATGTTTGAATTGATTTGACCAACATAACACCTTTTTGTTTAGAAGATATTGTATAACAAGTGTTTGGTTTTTGGAGGTGTTTTGGTACACACACAAATAGTTTTTAAAATAAAAAACAATGTAAGTAAACAAGAACAAGAAAAACATTGAAATGTATGTCCTAGCCTATAAAATGACAAGGTTGCTCTGTACTCTTGGATTTCATTGATATACTCCTTATTGAGAGGAAATAAATTGTTAATCTAATAAATTTAGATGCACATGAAAACTAGGGGTTTTAAGCTCCCTCTTCTCTCAAGATATTATATGGTGATTTGAAACTTTAGGACACTCTCCCTGCACCAATAATACTCCATGGATAATGAGGTTTATCTAAAAACTATAATTTTCACATGTTCTAAATGGTCCCATAAATGTGATTATCACTAGGGTGCAACACATCATTTAGATCCAAGATAATCAACTTGTTATAAAAAGGTCTTATCCTTTTTACAATCACTAAATCTGTCAATTGATCAGTTTAATGCAATGTCTGAATTAGGCATTATTCTAAGGGAAGTAGTCACTAACGGAGGTAGTTTAACCACTCAAACTACCATCTCAATGATTCACTAGCTCAATTTGTATACCCCATTGTGGAGTGGGGTTGAAGCAATACTAGAAGATGAAATCTTGCGTCAACGTTTCCCTAAAGAAATTATGGGGAGGTGATGAAATCCCACCCACAAACTAAGATGCAAAAAATAAAAATATAAAAGGACCTTAAAGGTCAGTTTAGGATCACCCAAATCACTCAGATCTTGGGGAGCACCTTTGTGACATTCCTTTTATGCTTGGACCAAGCGACAAAATTAAAAAGTGAAGCATTTTTGGTTACCCAAGTTCCCTAAAGGGGATGGAGGAGAGCATACATGCTAAGCTTAGTTTGCATAATTAATCAGTCAAGTCAAAGAACTTTGAAACTAGTTTTACCAACAAACAAATGATAAAATTTAAAGACTCTTAAGAGTCCTAAGCTATGACGACTATTTGTTTTAAGCCCAAATTCAAATGTGATTGAAATTTGCCTTTGTTGTTGTAAAAAGTAAACTAGTTACGTGTCTTAAACCTAAAATATAGATTATTAGTAGTCCAACGAGGGTGTATGATACCAAAATAAATTTTGAACTTGTTGTTTTAACTCTCTATATTTTTGACATGGGGCAATCTCATCATTTTACAGAGCATTCTCACCATTCTATAGGGTGACTTCATTATTTGCAATGCAATTCTACCATTCCATAGGGCAATCCCACTAATCCTCAGGGCAATCCCACTGATATACAGGGAAGAAAATAGACTGTAAAGTTGGTCTAAGATGATCTCACTGATCTTTAGATGACCCTGCCATTCCATAGGTCAATATCATTAATATTTAGGTTGACTTCATTGATTTGTAAAAACACATACAAAACATAAAAATCACAATAAACAATCTTGTTATTGTCTGAGCGATCTTGTTATTACTTAGGGTGATCTCATTGATGTTTAGAATGAATTCACCATTTACAGGACGATCTCGTTGTTTGGTTTAGAAGACATAAAATGTGAAAATTAAAAGAAAGGAAGAGAAAAAAAACCTTAGAAGAGGGTCTGAGTGTACAATTAAAAGGATAAAATGGTACGTGAGATGTGCAGTCCCATCAGGTATGCCAAAATGTAGAATAGGATTAAAAGGTAAGTTAGTTCATGCATTGGTAGAGAAAACCCAAATAAGCATAAATATCTAACATGCTAAGCCTACTCCCTTAAGGGGTGGTTTTAATGAACTCAAGGAACTAATTACGAAAGTAAGACAAGCAATACCTTCCAATTAGTGACTCTCCTTAAAAAATGATCAATAAGCATGTTTATGCCTAGATTTGGTGCTCCAAGTCTTTGTTAATGCGGTGTAGCATGCACCATCCATCATCTTCTAGTTTACCAATGGATTTGGTTCCTAGATTTGTCAATTTGGGGGATGAATGAAGCTTCTCTAATAGTATTTCTGCATAATAACTTTGCATAATTAAATCTTGTTTGAAGTTATTTCTACATGATAGCATTACATAATTCAAGCTTAAAAGTTATGGTCTTGGCTCACTTAGTTATGACTTTTCTAAAATGTTTAGAATCAACCATGACTATCCATATTGAGATCAAGATGTGTGGCCATGAATTGAATCAATTTTGGAGGGACAAGTAATAAAAATGATCATCAATGTTTGGAGGAATGGAGCATTAATAAAGCATGGGTAGCCTTAATCCATATATTTTCCTCCATTAATGCCTTGTGGATGACACCTCCATAATGATGTCATAGGTGATGCCAATTTGAATAATGAATTTTTAGTAAATAGATATTCAACAACTTTCATGGATTTTCCACTTAAGCTCCTAATTTGGTTTTGATTTGCTTAAATGATTTTAATTAGTTTTATGTAATTATTTGGAAATTGGTTGCACATTTAATCAACTTGGTCAAAAATATCATTTTATTGAGTCATAATTTGATTGGATTATAATCCAAAAAAGATGTCAGTTGTGTACAAGGTAATACCCCAGTTGGGGTATTATAGACATGAATTGACACATGCATGTGACATGTGCCATCGAATTAGAAGATTTCAGTGGTCCAAGACATCATTTTGCTTGGTTACAATTTGAATTGAAGTGAATTAAGAAAATATAATGATTTTTTAAAATGCATTGCCCCAATCAGGGATCAATGAACAAGAATTGGCACTTACATGTGATGTGTGCAGACGATTTAAAGCATTTTAGTGATTTTGGTCCAGATTGTTCATTGTTGTATAATATCATTTAGATTTGAAATTTTAGCACAATAGTGATAATAATTGGAGCTATATAATTGGTGCTCCAGTTTTAGGGAAAACTACAAAAAAAAATCAGAATTACCCAAAAGGGACATTTCAGTGGTATCAAAGTTGTGATCTTGTCAGCCTGTGAATGAGATAAGAAATCATGGGAGACATAAAAAAGAAAACACCTAAAAAATAGATTAATTCCTTGCATGAATCCATCAATAAAAATTAGATATATTTGATAAGGACCATCTAGAAGATAGGGAAAGAATCCATGACAAAGATGAAACAAGCCTTGCAGAATATAAATCAGAATAAGGCTACCCAAAGGAGTCCTTCAACAAATAATCGACCATGTTTATTCAATAAAAGTTATTACAAAAGGAACAAAATATAGATCACATTCAAGAGATGTTGATTAAAATACAAAAGGACAAGGAAAAGTACAAACTTGAGGCCACCAGAATCCTTGACCAATATCAAGGGATGCATAGTTTTAGATCTCAAGTTTCCTTGATGATTACTTAGAGTTACTCGAAGTGAGGTATCCAAATAAAAGAGGTATGTATGAATACATGATAAGGTTGAGAAATAAAGAGGAAAAGTCAAAACCAAAAGAAGTTAAGGAGAAAGAGCAAAATAATATGATCCTAGAAAAAAAAGAGAGAATAGAACCAGAGGTCCAACATGTTATACAGTAATCTGCCATACAAGTTGAAGGTAAGGATGTTTTATCAAAAAAAAATTTTATTTCATTGACTTATAATATTGAATAATAACAAAAAAATTGTCTTAAATAAGTCAAGGAGGAAAAAACATTACTTGTTAAATGCAAAATTGTAAAAGATGTTCAATAATTTCTAAGGGTGTCCACAAAACACGACTTTAGCTTTGTAAAACCCCATTATGCTCCCAAGTAGAGAGGCATAGACTATTTGGCAAAAATTTAGAGCTCATAACAGTTAAAAAGTCACAAAGGGGTCAAATGTCTTATTTTTTAACCACAAATTAGTAGATGTAATAATAAATCATTAATTATCAGCAAGGTATGGTTCATGCATGGGAACCGCAGAAAGGTATGTCAAAATAATCAAATTGTTGTTTTTCAAGTTTGACTAATTAATCCTTTATTCCATCCTTATCCCAAAGGACTAGATAAAATTGTGGTAGTAGGATTAACTAAAAATCATATTTCTAATTGGACCATAAATCCATGTATGCACCTTTTGGAGGAACCAAAGGAAGCATTCAATTTATCTACTTGTAAAGAGGAAGTATCATGAAGTACATGGATTTCAAAATATTCTCAAAATAATTATAATGAAAATACCATGAGACAAGTGACAATAATGCAACTCACATCTGATAGTGCTTTCAAGACAAGTGACAATAGAGCAACTCGATTACAAGGTAAGCAGATTCATACATATGCCATCTTGGTTGGATTCAAATTTGATGTTAGGATAGAGATTGTAATTTATTGAGCAGTGGTCATATTTGTAAATGCATGTATCATAATATTTGTCATTATGGTTATTGATAAGTGGGTAAAAGAATATTATCCATACAGAGTCAATGGCATGCTTGGTGAGTAGCAACAATTTCTTTTTCTCATAGCGGTTTTTATTTGGTTGCTAGTATTTCAAATTTAACACTCAACATTAGCATAACATTTACTATGTCTAATAGACTATATTATGTGGAAGTAATGGAATATAAGGAATATTTTGTTTAATTGTACTAAGGATAAAGAAGGTATTGGTAATCCTTATTAACCATCATTTTTGGTAAATAGTCAAGAAGGTAATTCCCTAAATACTTCCTGGTGTAAATTAACATATGATAATGCACATGATTATGAACCTAAGTGTCAAAACTCTTGTTATCATGAAAAGCATTCTAATAATGGTGAAACCATGAAATGTCACATAGATCATTTTGCTCAAGGTAGCTTATGCATTCGGATATGGGATCCAGATGATATTTTGAGACACGTGAAGGGTAAACTCTGTGATGAGTTCAATATCATTATTAATGATAAGATATATATTATGAATACTAACCTGGTCATGGAAGTGTAGTGGTTTTAGTTCATAGGACAATACTCACATAATCCTCAATCCAAGGAGATAAACTTTACTTTAGAAGGAAAGTTATGATGTTTAGAAAAATGGAAGTAGCAAGGATAGCAAGATGCTCGATTTTGGAAGGCATTCATACCTTCTCATTTTATGGTAAGTTAGATAAACACCATTTTAATATTCAAAGTTTTTTGAATAAGTCTAGTTTGGTGTTTAGTTATATGCCCCCAAGATTGCAGCCAAATAAAAGAATTGAACACATCATAAGTTTGGATTCAAGCTCTAAACATGTTAGCCACCCCAAGATGCACAAATGAGAAATTTTAGAAGATGAAACACTACAAAATTACATTGAGGTGAATATTGTGATTTCATTGGTTACAAAATTGGAAGTCACTCTTTGCAACATTGCACATACTTGGGAGAGGACCAAATATGCAAATTTAAACATATGTTGGAAAAGGTTTGGTTTCTCATGTTAATTCACAATAAATCTTTTTACAATGAATCAAATTGATTTTATTATTGCTAGCACATATCAAAATATTTTTGGAATTATAGTTACTATTGGGCAATGTGAAAGTTATGCAGATTTTACACTTCTTAGAGAATACAATAGAGTTTGTAGGGTTTATATCATGGATAAAATTAGAAATAAGAATGTTTCTATAGTTGATCAAATCCAACAAAATATGAAGGTGAATAAAGGACAAGAAGAATATGTTGTAAAAATAAAAGGTGCAATCCTATTAAAGAGGTGGAAATTTGTGCAAATGTAATCTATGTTGCTCAAGTAAGGAGGACAACAAGAAAAGGACAACAAGAAAGATTGGAGCATTCCAATAAATTTTAGAATGAGGTAAATAATAAACTTGATGAACAAATAAGTAAATAATTGTTCCAGCTCAGAGAAAATGAAAGGCTAAAGAATAAGCCCAAGAAATTTTCAAAAAAGTGTGTAGTTTGCAAACAAAATTTTACACATAATATAAAAACATTGGATTCATAACTTGCAGAAGTCAAATTTCATCAACAAAAATACGTTTTCATCAAAGAACAAGCCAAGGTATAATTACATATTGATCAAATTTCATGATTACATTTTCAACTGATTGCTAAATAAACAAGATTTTGGCAATTTCATAATAAGTTGATATAAAATAATGAAGTTCTCAAGGCAAAGAATAAATTAGATGACTATAAAGACATCGTTGTCCAAGAAGGTGTTGTATAATTTCAGGATGTTCCCATAATTATCCATCAACAATGGCCACATCTTTACATTTCAAAATTATTGATATTAATATATCAAGCTATGAAAATGACTAAACTTAATGATTAAAATTATAATAAATCTCTACCTATTGTAAGGGGAATCCAAAAAGGTTATGGTAATGCTTTCCCTACTATTCATTGGGAGGTTTCAGGTGAAATATTTTTACTTTGAATAAAAACAAATAAGTATAAAAATTTACAACTTATGTTAAGCGATGCATCAAAATTTATTATGGCCATAATACATAACATTCTAAAAGATGGGGTGGAATTTTTTTCCCATTACTCTTTATTTAATGTCAAAGCCACAACCTACAGGTAATTTTGAGTATTATGAAAGGACAATATTGACAAAAAAATTATAGTTGTAGATGTTAAGCACGGGATATACTAAGAGGGGGGGTGAATCAGTATAACATATATCTTATAAAAATTTCCTTTAACCAAATTCAACTTAATCAAACATTCAATATATGCAATAAAACTCAAACAATAAACATCACACAAGATAGAGAGAGACACCAGATATATTGTGGAAACCCAATGTGTGAAAAACCATGGAGAACAATCTCAAGTATATTCGTGAGAACAAACCCACAAGAGCACCATACCCCTTTGCCGAGTACCAACCCAGCTACAATTCATGAGCACCAACCCATAGGAGATTTAAACCCATTTGCCGAGCACCAACCCAGCAACTATTCGTGAGCACCAACCCACAGGAGCACCAACCCCTTTGCCGAGCACCAACCCAGCAACAATTCGTGAGCACCAACCCACAGGAGCACCAACCGCTTTGTGTATACCACACACCTATCTCTCAATGTTGCTATCTCAACAAATGATAGATCAATACAACATCTCTTTCCTCTCTCTCCTAGATATAACAAATACAAATCATATTCATCTCTCATAATTGCTCTTCTAAGCTAGATATTACAATATCAAATCAACCTCTATCTCTCATATTACAAATGGCTTCTCAAGCCTTTATTTATAGCTTTTCAAATGACCTTTGGCCTTCCCCCTTTGTGACCCTTCAATCCTCATGGAAAATGGCACCAATCTTGGATGACCCTTCATATTCAAGCCTTTGAAAAGTCATGTGGTGACCCTTCATGATCAAAAACGTCCTTCCCACTTTTGTCCTTATCTTTGGTGACTTTTTGTATTCCTCAAAGTGTCCCTTCATGAAAAATTGCGCCCTTACTCTTTTGTCTTCACTTGGTGACTCTTGGTATTCTCCAAGATGACTCTTCATGGGAAAATGCATCCCATCCTTCTTTTGTCTTTACCCCGTGGCTCTTCGACTTCTCCATGGGCCCTTATATTGTCTCATATGCAACCAAAAATATATTCGTTAATATTAAATAAATATTAACTCATATTAGCCAAGATATATTTATTACAAACAACATTAAATGCAATGGGGCCTTTATCACCAATAATACTAGACCTTTGACATCAATGACAATATTTCCAACAATCTCCCCCTTTGTCATTGATGGCAACCTCAATCCTAAAATTGTCACATCCTGTCACCTACACATACTGTCATCTAAAAACATACAGTAACTCCCCCTTACTGTAGCAACCTGTACCTATTCCCTGTACCTATTTTTTGCACCTATACCTGTACCTATTATTCTCTCCCTTTGACATCAATGGCAAAGGGCCTACCTAGAGCTAACACTTAGCTCCCCCTCAACTGATGCTGAACATAAATGGCAGAAAGTAATAGAAATTACTCCCAACTCCTCTCGCTGATCTTTGAATGTATCCTTTGATCGTGCCTTTGAGAAGATATCTGACAATACATACACATTGTTCCCTGTACTTTGAGCATCTGCAATCAACTCATTAGAATTTTTTATTCTAATCTCACAACCTTCTTTATGAAATTTTAATGTATATCCTTGATCACATATTTGACTAACACTCAACAGATTATGCTTAAGACCTTTTACATACAAGACATTTTTAGTCTTAGTTCTACCATAATCCAAACTCAAAGTACCTTTTTCGGCTATCCTGGCAGTGGTTTTATCTCCGAATCCCACTGTATCACCATTGATCTTCTTTAGAGATATGAATTTACTTTTATCACATGTCATATGCCTCGAACATCCACTATCAATTAACCATGGCTGATCTTTACCTCTTACATGCAGGGCTGTCTGAACCATCATAGAATCTTCATGTTGTTTATTCTGCCATGAACATGTCTGAACTTCTTCTTGATGAATGGTGCTTTGAAACTCTGATCCTTTTTGACTGACTCGAACATGCTTCTATAATATCGAGCTATGTGTCCGAAGTTGTTGCATTTGTAGCATACTATGGTCTCTTCATCGAAGCTTGATAGAGGAGAAAAAGAGTTGTGGCTTCTGCTTGACTCTACTTGACTTTTCTTCTCCTTATTTTTGAAATTGTTAGCTCTTTTTCTACATTCTAATTTCTTGTGACCATATCCATTACAATAAAAACAATAGCCATAAAAATAAGACCTATCTGTATATCTCTGACCTGATTGCCTTTTGTAGCTTTGTTCCTTCCAGCCTTCTCTATTTGGAATGTCCTCTGTATTCTTCACTTCTCCCCTTTTTGTTTCCTCTTGTGTAAGAGCTTCAACATAGCTCTTTTTCTTTTCAAAACTGATCCCTGTCTTATCTGAATATACTTTTTGACTTTCCAGTATCTTATTCAGCATGTTATTGCTATCTTCAAATTTTGAATCACTGACTACTTTATCACTGATTACTTTCTTAATATCTTCTTTTAAAGAGGCAATTTCAATAACATACCTTTCACAATATTTTCTTTCTATTTCCAACTATGCTGTGAGATCTTCTTCATTCTTCTTGGCTTTTTCAAAGTGTGCTTGTAGATCTTCAATCATTTCCTTTGACTCTTGTTCATTTTTCTCGATTTGGCACTTTAATATTTGATTCTTCTTCTAAACAACATCTAACTCTTCTAAGGCACAAATGATCTCTCCTTCCATATTCACTTCAGCTTCCTCCTCTTCTTCTTCTTGATCATCTTCATGTATGGCCATGAATAGAATCTCTTCTTCTTCTGAATCGCTGACTCCACTATCTTCGCCTGAACTAGGATCCTTAGAATACAGGCTCTTCTTCTCGAAACCCTACTTAGATTTGCCTTTGAAATTCTTCTTATATGTAGGCTTTTCTTCTTCATCATCATTAACCTTATCTGGGCATCTAGCTAAAAAATTTCCAATCTTTCCACAAGTAAAACATTTAAAAGGTAATTTTCCTTGATATTTACCTGTTCCTCTTTTCGGATTGCGAATGAAAAGTGCTCCATTGTCATCTTCATCATCACTAGAACTATCACTTGATTCTTGAATCTTAGCTTTCTCCTTCTTTGATGTCTTGAAAGCCGCTTCTCTCTTTGAGGGTTTATCTTGTTCTGTTCGCATTTTATATGCCATGAGAATACCATGAAGCTCATCCATCTTTAGCTTGGCTAAATTCTTCATCTCCTCAATTGCCGAAACCTTTGCATCATATCTCATTGGTAGAGATCTCAAAACCTTTTGCACCACCTTTGACTCATCTAACGTTTCTCCAAGACCTTGAATCTGATTTACGACTTGATCAACTCACAAAAGATAACTTGTTATATCTTCTTCTTCCATCTTCAAACTTTTAAACTGCCTTTTAAAAGTCTGCAACTTAGCTTGTTGAACCTTTCCATCACCTTTGTAAATATTCTCAAGTTTTACCCAAGTTTCATGAGCAGATTTACATTGCATAACTTTAACAAATTTAGATTCACATAAACCAAATAAAATAGCATTTAAAGCTTTAGCATTACATTCACTTGCCTTCTTTTCTACTAGAGTAATTGTAGATGTTTGTGGCTCTTCATATTCCTCCACCACTACTTTCCATATGTCGAATCCAAGGGCCATCAAATAAACTTTCATTCTCATGCTCCAAAAAGCATAATTTGTTCCATCAAACAAAGGTGCCTTATTTGTAGAAAATCCTTCCTGTGACCCAGCCATCGTGCTTTCTTGATCTACCTTCAAGATATAAAACTTTTCAAAAAGGAACCGGCTCTGATACCAATTATTAAGCACGGGATATACTGAGAGGGGGGTGGAATCAATATATCATATATCTTATAAAACTTTCCTTTAACCAAATTCCACTTAATCAAACATTTAAGATATGCAATAAAATTCAAACAATAAATATCACACAAGATAGAGAGAGACACCAGATATAACGTGGAAACCCAATGTGGGAAAAACCATGAAGTACAATCTCAAGTATATTCATGAGAATAAACCCATAGGAGCACCATACCCCTTTGTTGAGTACCAACCCAGCTACAATTCATGAGCACCAACCCACAGGAGCTTCAAACCTCTTTGTCGAGCACCAATCCACAGGAGCACCAACCCCTTTGTGTATACCACACACCTATCTCTTAATGTTGCTATCTCAACAAATGATAGATCAATACAACATCTCTTTCCTCTCTCTCTCACCTTTGCTCTTCTAATCTAGATATAACAAATACAAATCATATTCATGATGCAGGAGCATCTACAAAAGTTTCAAATTCTAGTGTAAAAAAATTCAAATTTTGGTTTTCCCTCCAAATTGTGAGATTTCAAAATTTCACCTTGAAAGTAAAATGTAATTATCAAAAAAAGTGAAAGTAAAAAGGTAAAAAGTAATGGTTAGGCTATTGAGTAAATTAGGGGGAAATGGTTGAAACTATTTTCAACCTTAGAATATTGTTAAAACTTAAAAACAACATTTGTTTGCCTTAAGCCCAATTTGGGCGTAGAAGTTGGAAGAAAATCCTTGAAAAAAAAAACAAAGAAGAATTCATTAAATAGAGAGGATGAGAAAATAAGGAGGATGAGAGGGCTGTAGAAGAGAAGAAGAACAGAGAGGAAAATCCCTCTCATTCAAGGGAAAGAAGATAGAATGTAGAGAAAAGAAGAGAAACAGTGAGGGAGGACCTCATTCAAGAGATGTTAAAGGGAAGAGAAGGAGAAAATAATGTGTGAAGGAGAAAGAAAGGCTTTGAAAGCCATGGGATACTGAAACTGAATATTATATTGAGCTGTAAGTCTTCTATTTGATCTAAGAAGAATGAATGTATTTGTTTCATATATGGTTTCTTTGTGAATTTTGGAGACAGGCCTATATATATGTGTGTGTATGTGAGTATGTATGATGATTATTCAAAGAAAATTGTGAAAGCTACATGTAGACTGGTTATTTTGCATGTTGAGAGTAAGTTAAAACTGGTATTTATGTGAACAAAAGGTCGTAAGAGCTTTGAAAGCTAAAAGAAGCCTAAACAGGCCTAAACAAGATATTCAGGAAATTAAAAATACAACCCACTGTCTTAAGTAAAATCCATGTGAAAATCTTTGCATAAAGTTCATAATGGTATGGAGAGAAGTATAAATGCAAGTATAAACCTAAATGAAGAAGAAACAGGCTTTAAAAATCTCTTTTGGTATCTTAAAACTCCACATTTGGAATTCAGGCCTGTAGGTGACAGTGTATAGGAAAAGACAAGAAAGTTGCATGTTTTGCATAGTAAATGGTTTGATCAAGTAATATTTGATAGAGCATATGAATGGGGAGGTCTTTTAGATGTTGACATGTTTGTATATCATCTTGGAACCCTGTTGACCATTGTATTTGAAAAGAAACTAAGAACCTTGTTGACTGTTATGAAAATACAGTCAAAGACACTAAAATGTTAAGCATTGGAAGGTACATAGGGTTGATATGACTTGGATGATTATTGAAGAAGGTGTATGGGGTTAAAAAAGACCCTATACAAGTGATTAGAGCCCTTGAAACAACCTATAACACTCCCATCAAAAATAATTAGCTCGCAGCCTGTGACTGTCATGGGAAAATTCTGAATTAGGTTCAAACCCTTAAAATGAGTTTTAATGCTTGAAAACTCTTGAAACTTTGTAATTTGACCCTTGATGATGTTATAAAACTGTTGGAAGTGGTTTCAAGGTGCCAAAGTACGGATAAGTATGGAAAAAGTCAACTGTCAAGTGAGACCTAGGTGCATGTGAAGGGAAGAGTGTAGGCCAATAGAGGAAAAGTCGATTTATCCAAAGAAGTTCCCAAAAAAATGATTGATTCACCTGTAAGAAGATAATGGGTATCTGGAATGGTGCTTTGTTTGATTATAAAGTCCGTACATCACTCTGAACAAGACGTTTTGCACAAAAGGAGGGCTAATTGGAACAGGGTCTAAAGAAGAAAGTACAAATCCGTACAAAGTAACCCCAGGAGATTTTTCAGTATGTTATATAAGAGCTTAATGGGTATCCAAAAATAGTTTTAATTTCATGATTTAGTTAACTAACAAGGAGTTATGGCCAATAAACAGGGAAAATAGGGCTACAAGGAATGAATGATCTAGATAGGTCTATATCAGTTTGTTTATGGTTTCAGAGAAGTGTAAGGTCACATTGCATCATTTGGTATCAGAGCTTGAAGCTCTTGGGAATTGAAAATTTGTTGATGGCTATGATTGCTAATAAGTTGTTACAGGATTTGGCAAGAGGATCAACAGGACAAGTGCTAGAAGACCCTGGGGAGAAAAGGTATGAATAATTGTGCTATTTGATTTGAGTTATTGTGTTAAGAAGCAATCAAGTGAAGAAGTTTCAAGTGAAGAGAAAGGCAGCCAAGCCATTGAGGCTTAAGAAGAGAAGAAGCCAAAGAAGGCTTAGTGAAGATCCAAGAAGAAGCTTGGATAGTTTGCCAAAAGACTAAGGTGAAATAGACTTAGGTGAGGTAAAGGATGAAGTTTGCAGAATTGAGAAGCTCTAGAAGAAGATCAAGTGAATGCTCAAGAAGAAGATCCAAAGCAAGGTAAGCTTGGATTTATGATTTGTATTTGATGAAGTGTTGTATAAGAGTTGCTGCAGGATTGAGAGAAGGATCAAAAGACTAGGATGCAAAAGGCCTAGGTGAGATCAAGGAGATTGTCAAAAGACCAGTCAAGGAAAAGGCTTGGGTGAGACAAGGGATCAAGAGACCAAAGTGGAAAAGACTTGGGTGAAGATCTCAGAGATGGAAGTGTTGTTGAAGGCACTACAGAACAACAAGGTACAAGAGGGCACCAAGAAGAAAGCAAGCATCAAAGGTATGGACAGTTTTGTACTTGATAAAGAAATTACTAATTTGAAGAGAGAGTTAGCTAAGATTAAAGATGAATATGAGTCTTGGATGCAGATGGATAAGCAAGCATGGGTATGGCCAATGAAGAAGAGGTTGAAGTGGCCTATAGATCTCCTAGTGAAGAGGAGAAGAAGGCAAAATAAGATTGCCATGAAGAGAGAAGCCCATAGAGGCTTGAAGAAGATAAGAAGGTTGCCAAGTGAGCAGCAAGAAGAAGAAGTTGAGAAGAAGGTTCTCATTGAGGAGAACAAGAGAGAAGAAAGAAAAGATGAAGTGCCAGGAAGAACACTTGAGAAGATGAGAGTGTTGATGAAGAGGACACTCATGGAGACATTATGGTCTCTTGTTTTTATATCTAATGCTGTTTTTGCATGGGTAAGTGCAGGTATGAGCAGCCTTGTGAAGGTCAAGAGAAGGGCCTTGGAAAGTGAAGAGATTGGTGCAAGAGAAGACACCAAGTGCACAAGTGAATGTGCAGGAAAGAGAAGAGAGTTTGCTGCTGTTGATAAAGAAGAAGAGATGCATTGGTTAATGCATAAGAAAGGTGTTGAGGATTCCATACAAGCAAGGGGAGAGATGGAAGATGAAAATGACTTCCATGATGCCATTGAAGGCCAAGAAGAAGAAAGAGAACAGCAAAGAATGAAGGAAGAAGAAAGGACAGATAATCAAGAAGCTATGCAAGTCAAGGAACTAATGGAGCAGCCCATTAAGGAGGTAAAGGTGAATTCAAAACTTGATTTTTCTTATAAGCATGAAACTGTTGATATGCATGTTAGAGAAGCAAAAGGAAAGGTGAAGTTTCCAATTAACCATGGATATGTGATGCCTAAATGGTGGAAGAAGCAAACTCCCAAGCAAAAGGAAGTGCTGGTACAAAAGCATGGATGCATGATGCCTAAATGGCTTGTGAAGTCAAATGATAAGAAGAAGAATCAGATGTGGGTGCCTAAGAAGGCAAAGAGAAAAGAGAGGATTGAAGGTGATTCCGGCAGCCAAGAGAATGAAGGTGAGAAAGAAAACTTCTCAAAGAATAATGAATAAGAGCATAAAGATACAAAGATGAAAGGTAAGTCAATTGCTTGCAATGAATGGGATAATAATGTTTTTGTATCATTCAATGATCTTTTTATGGAAAATGAAGAATGTAAAATGTCTATGAAGACTAATATGCAGCAAGGAGAGAGTTCCAAATGGATGGATGATGAGGAAAGGGGAGAGTATGCAGCAAAGCAAACAAGATGGCTTCAAGAAAAGATTGAAGAAAGCAAGGAGAGACAAGGTAAGGGTGTTTCAATTGTATTTGATGAGTATATTGATGAAGAAGTTGATTTATTTGAAGACAAGCTAAGAAAAGATGAGATAAGAGATAAAGGGCAAGTAATCCTTGTGAGTGATCAGCCCAAGTTTGATGAAGATGGTGAGATAGATGAGATCTCACTAAAGGAAGAGTTGAAGATGTTGGAGCAGCTGTTTGGTCACTCAAGAGAGATAAAAGAAGGTACAAGCCATGGTGAAGACACCATTGGGAAGAGTGAAACAAGACAAGAGCAGAGCAAAGAGGCAAAGGCAGTTTTGGTCAAAGAGCAAGCATGTGAAGACAGCCAAGAGGCTTCATGGCCTAAATATTTTTATTCTAAGGTGGCTTTGGATGTTTTGTATGCAGGTATGAAGGTTGCTGAAGTGAATGACATACATGAGCCATTGGAGAAGCTCATGAACCAAGAAGAACAACAAGAAGATCTAGAAGACATGAATGAAGATGAAGAAGCATGGAAGTGGGAGATGGCAGCTGAGAAAGAGATGAGGAGAAGAACATACCAGAAGAGGAAGAACAGCAAGATGAAAGACAAAGACTATTCCAAACAAACACAAGCATTGGTATTGACAACAAGACCCTGGGATCCAGGTATACAAGTGAAGACTAAAGTGAGGAGGAAGCATGACATTTGAACTAAGGTTCAAATCTTTTCTAGAGGGAGAGTATGATGCAGGAGCATCTACAAAAGTTTCAAATTCTAGTGTAAAAAAATTCAAATTTTGGTTTTCCCTCCAAATTGTGAGATTTCAAAATTTCACCTTGAAAGTAAAATGTAATTATCAAAAAAAGTGAAAGTAAAAAGGTAAAAAGTAATGGTTAGGCTGTTGAGTAAATTAGGGGGAAATGGTTGAAACTATTTTCAACCTTAGAATATTGTTAAAACTTAAAAACAACATTTGTTTGCCTTAAGCCCAATTTGGGCATAGAAGTTGGAAGAAAATCCTTGAAAAAAAAAAACAAAGAAGAATTCATTAAATAGAGAGGATGAGAAAATAAGGAGGATGAGAGGGCTATAGAAGAGAAGAAGAACAGAGAGGAAAATCTCTCTCATTCAAGGGAAAGAAGATAGAATGTAGAGAAAAGAAGAGAAACAGTGAGGGAGGACCTCATTCAAGAGATGTTAAAGGGAAGAGAAGGAGAAAATAATGTGTGAAGGAGAAAGCAAGGCTTTGAAAGCCATGGGATACTAAAACTGAATCTTATATTGAGCTGTAAGTCTTCTATTTGATCTAAGAAGAATGAATGTATTTGTTTCATATATGGTTTCTTTGTGAATTTTGGAGACAGGCCTATATATATGTGTGTGTATGTGAGTATGTATGATGATTATTCAAAGAAAATTGTGAAAGCTACATGTAGACTGGTTATTTTGCATGTTGGGAGTAAGTTAAAACTGGTATTTATGTGAACAAAAGGTCGTAAGAGCTTTGAAAGCTAAAAGAAGCCTAAACAGGCCTAAACAAGATATTCAGGAAATTAAAAATACAGCCCACTGTCTTAAGTAAAATCCATGTGAAAATCTTTGCATAAAGTTCATAATGGTATGGAGAGAAGTCTAAATGCAAGTATAAACCTAAATGAAGAAGAAACAGGCTTTAAAAATCTCTTTTGGTATCTTAAAACTCCACATTTGGAATTCAGGCCTGTAGGTGACAGTGTATAGGAAAAGACAAGAAAGTTGCATGTTTTGCATAGTAAATGGTTTGATCAAGTCATATTTGATAGAGCATATGAATGGGGAGGTCTTTTAGATGTTTACATGTTTGTATATCATCTTGGAACCCTGTTGACCATTGTATTTGAAAAGAAACTAAGAACCTTGTTGACTGTTATGAAAATACAGTCAAAGACACTAAAATGTTAAGCATTGGAAGGTACATAGGGTTGATATGACTTGGATGATTATTGAAGAAGGTGTATGGGGTTAAAAAAGACCCTATACAAGTGATTAGAGCCCTTGAAACAACCTATAACACTCCCATCAAAAATAATTAGCTCGCAGCCTGTGACTGTCATGGGAAAATTCTGAATTAGGTTCAAACCCTTAAAATGAGTTTTAATGCTTGAAAACTCTTGAAACTTTGTAATTTGACCCTTGATGATGTTATAAAACTGTTGGAAGTGGTTTCAAGGTGCCAAAGTACGGATAAGTATGGAAAAAGTCAACTGTCAAGTGAGACCTAGGTGCATGTGAAGGGAAGAGTGTAGGCCAATAGAGGAAAAGTCGATTTATCCAAAGAAGTTCCCAAAAAAATGATTGATTCACCTGTAAGAAGATAATGGGTATCTGGAATGGTGCTTTGTTTGATTATAAAGTCCGTACATCACTCTGAACAAGACGTTTTGCACAAAAGGAGGGCTAATTGGAACAGGGTCTAAAGAAGAAAGTACAAATCCGTACAAAGTAACCCCAAGAGATTTTTCAGTATGTTATAGAAGAGCTTAATGGGTATCCAAAAATAGTTTTAATTTCATGATTTAGTTAACTAACAAGGAGTTATGGCCAATAAACAGGTAAAATAGGGCTACAAGGAATGAATGATCTAGATAGGTCTATATCAGTTTGTTTATGGTTTCAGAGAAGTGTAAGGTCACATTGCATCAATTCATCTCTCACAATTGCTCTTCTAAGCTAGATATTACAATATCAAATCAATATCTATCTCTCATATTACAAATGGCTTCTCAAGCCTTTATTTATAGCTTTCCAAATGATCTTTGGACTTCCCCCTTTGTGACCCTTCAATCCTCATGGAAAATGGTGCCAATCCTGGATGACCCTTCATATTCAAGCCTTTGAAAAGTCATGTGGTGACCCTTCATGACCAAAAATGTCCTTCCCAATTTTGTCCTTATCTTTGGTGACTTTTCATATTCCTCAAAGTGTCCCTTCATGAGAAATTGTGACCTTACTCTTTTGTCTTCACTTGGTGACTCTTGGTATTCCCCAAGATGACTCTTCATGGAAAAATGTGTCCCATCCTTCTTTTGTCATTACCCCGTGGCTCTTCGACTTCTCCATAGGCCCTTATATTGTCTCATATGCAACCAAAAATATATTCATCAATATTAAATAAATATTAACTCATATTAGCCAAGATATATATATTACAAACAACATTAAATGCAATGGGGCCTTTATCACCAATAATACTAGACCTTTGACATCAATGACAATATTTCCAACAATAGAAGTGTCTTTGGTGCATAATTTTTAGTTCCCAGTTGTATCATAGTAGTGTAGCGAAAGCATGGTGATGAGCTCATTTTTCACATAAGGCATCCCATAGGAAAGTTATAAGTCATGGAAATAAAACAAATAACCAAGTTGGATATATATATATATATATATATATATATATATATATATATATATATATATATATATATATATATATATATATAGAGCTTTGTGCATAATTGTGGATTGGCAAGCAAAGCAATTTGAGAATGCGAAAGACAAAATATATGCATCACACATAGAGATGGAGAACGATTCAAGGGAACTACATAAATAGGCCTCAACTAAAGTTTGTAGCTAAAGGAACATACTACACCACATAAGGAAGTTATAACATGGAATTATAAATTCCCAAGGATGAATTGGGGATCCAAGTATTATAGAGATGGTCATTTGGGGAGAGTCAAAGCAGTTGAACTTGCATTGCTTGAAGACAAGCAATTTTGAAAAGGGCAAACTGTCATGTCTTTTTTTTTAAATATTTTTAATTAAGTAAATAATTTAATAATAATAATAATTTAAATTGTCCAAGTTTTATTTTATAACATGGAAAAATGGCACTTATGTATTATTCTTATAAAGGGGGCTAAAAAGTAATATTCATTAAGTGGGCTAAAAAGTAGTATTTATCTAAAAGTATTTTAAATGTTTTTAGGCTTAGGACAATTGGGAAAGAAATTTATAAAATAAGAGCTGAGCTCAAAAGGATTTATTATTCATTATCCATCTTCGACATCAAAACTCTATTCCAGGTTGGAGCATCTATGTTCAATTTTTTAATCTGGGGACAAAAACCCTCAAGTGTACATTTTTAGAGATAAAAACCCTCTTATTTATTGAGGTGATTCAATCTAGGGATAATAATTCAGCTAATAGATCGAGTTCAATTTTAATTTTCAGTTAGCTAGAGGTTGTTATCAGTTTTTAGAATTTTATGAGGGATTATCAGAGACATATATCAAGGCTTATTTTTGTTTAGGGGTTGTCGTACCTTAGAGAAATTGTTATACAATTGAGAGACACAAATGATTGTCCTTAGGATAATTATGTAGGCAGTTTTTAGGGTTTTAGGGGGATTTAGGGAAATCATCAATATGGGAGAGTGATGCCCTACCTTGTTGGCCACCATTCATCTACAACAACTACCTTGTTGCACTCCTCTAATGTTGTAAAATAATTTGTTTATTGCAACTTGGCTACAAATTTTCTATTATCATTAATTATTTATTCAACATCATTAGGTTTGGTTGTGATACATTTATTATTCAATAAATAGTTTCATCAGTATTATGTGTGTATTCAGGCAATTATAATAAGAAGTGCATTTCAATATTTAATATCATTGTTGAGTATTGTTTTTCTAATATTTAATTGATGCTCCAGTTTTAGGAAAAAATACAAAAAAATAGAATTCAAAAAATTACCCAAAAGGGACATTTCAAAAGCACCCTTGAACAAAATTTTCAACAACATTTTTCAGGAAATAAAGAATAATACTTCATCTATGAATAATTGTCCAACAAATAGTAATATGTTGATTTCTGTAATTCAAAAGGCTCTAAATGCATGCAAAATAAGTACACCTAAAATTGGAAGTACAAATAGTTTTCCATCGAATTCATAGTATGATGAAGAGTGCAAGGCAACAAAGGGAACTTTGAGGAGACTTGAATGACTATACAAAATAAAAAGGCTTATGAAAGAATCATTCAGTCCAAAAAATAAATCTACATGAATACAAGTAGAAAATAACTAATTTCCCTTGGAAAACATAATCCCAAAAGTTTTTGGAGGAAACTAAAAAAAAAAGAAAACAAATAGAGAATAATATTAAAAATACCCAATGGTTAAAGTATGCAAAGCTATTCTATGAAAGAGTTCAAGATAAAGATAACTCTCTAATAATCAACACAACAACTAAGCTTTTTTCAATGAAGGATAGCACTCAAGGTATAAAGAGACTAGAAAGGGGTAAGGCACAAATCATAGATGGGTTTCAAGCTAAATATATAAAGTGAGGCTTAGAAACCCTCACGCTACACATCAATAACATATTCAATGGCATCATTCAGGAAGGCTTATCAATAGATTAGATGACTAGTGTCAATATCCCTCTCTATAAAAGTGGGGATATCAATAATCCGTCTAATTACCTAACTAACATGGTGAATACCCTCCTTGTAAATCTATTTGGTAGCATGATAGAGCATAAAATTAGTAACTCGATAGAAAAAAGAGGGTAAAATAAAAAAAGGAAAGCAAGGTTTAGGCTGAAACATTCCACTATTAATCATTGCATCACTCTTCAACATTTGATTGAAAAATTATGGGATACTTAGGGAGAATAAATTTTTTATTACTTTGTTGACTTCAAAAATTTGTTTGACATGGGCCTTAGAAGTAAACTTTGGAATATAATTAAGCAGCTTGGAGTTCTAGATGAATATAGAGTGGCAGTGCATAGACTCTATGAGCAAGTCAGGGCCAAAAATAGAACATGTAAAGGTATGTCAAAATACTTCGGAAGCAACATTGGATTCAAACAAGGATGCCCTATATCTCCACCCTTGTTTGGGATATACATCATTAAACTGGAAGACTAGATAGTTGGAGTTCTAGATGAATATAGAATGGCAGTGCATAGACTCTATGAGCAAGTCAGGGCCTAAAACAAAACATGTGAAGGTATGTCAAAATGCTTTGGAAGCAACATTGGATTCAAACAAGGATGTCATATATCTCCACCCTTGTTTGGGCTATACATTGATAAATTGGAAGATTGGATAGATAATGTTGGTGGAGGTGGTATCTAGCTAGTTAATTATGTTATGAAGTTACTTTTATATGCAGATGATATTGTTCTAATTGTAAAAATGACCCATAGTTTGAGAGAACATTTGAAATCTCTAGAGCTCTTTTGCTAAGGGGTGGGAATTCAAGTGAACACTAACAAGAAAAAAGTCATGATATTTTCTCTATGGAGAAAAAGAAGCAAATTGAGTTTCTTTTTAAAGGAAATCCACTGGAAGTAGTGGAAAGCACAAATATCACGGGCTTGGCTTTCACAACAAGCTTAGTTGGAATACTAATAAGGAAAAAAGAATTCAATGGGGATGGAAGGCCTTATACTCACTATAAAATAAATGTAGGAATTCAGAATTATGGGATTAGAAAACTAAGAGAACCTTGTTCAGCCTACTTGTCATGTTGGTGGTCCTATATGGATGTGAAGTCTAGGATAACAATGTGTCTAACCTAAATTAGAGACATATAGAGAGAATATAAAAACATTCAATCACAAGTAGACTCAAAGTCAAATCCTCAGTTCCATATGAGATTCTATTAGCCAAAACAGGTACGTTTCCATTGGAAGCATCAACAATGACTTGGACATTAAGTTATTTAAAAAAGAAGCAAAGTATGGAGAATCATTGATGGCCCAAAATAGTAATGGAAGTAGGGTAAGCAGAAGAAAGAACATGTGGGTGAAACAAAACAATAAATCGATGAGTAAATGGGACATCAACATGCAAGAATACCCAAACACCAATGATGAAATAAAAAAGTATGTGAGAGAAAAATTCAGGACAAGCATGTGGATAAAGTAGTTGGAAAATAAGAAAGCATACTACATCAATAAGTTTAACCCCACTTGGGAGCACAAAGAAAATACATACTTGGGATGGAAATCGAATGAAAAGAAAAGATGTTGATTGCATAGTTGAAGACTAGCTCACATCATCTTAGGTGTGAAACCCGCAGGTGGATAATATCCAAGGAATAATGGAAAACAAGAATAGGTTTATTTTGAGACAAGGGAGTAGTAGAGATAAAATGATATTTCATTATAGAGTGTGTAACCTATAATGACATATATATCAAGTAAAAAGACAACGTGATGGTTGACAACTTAACCGATTTGTTTGAAGAGGAAAGGCTAAAATAATAATAAGTTTTCTAATCAACATCCTTAGTAGAAGAGTAAGTATCAATAAGGGATTAGAAATTTTATAATATTAGTAGGACAACCCTTGTGTCAAGAAGTTGTGTTATCACGGAATAACTTTATTGTAGCTCTTGGTCTCATAGTTTGTTTGGTCTTGAGGACATTATTAAAATCATTCATTCATTCAATCTTAAGCATATGTGTAATGTTAAACATAAATTATTTTAAAATTAAGTATTTATAATATATAAAATAAAATACTCAGTGAGATGTAGGGAAGTTGTTTGAATATTTTAGTTGTGTCCAATTTCATTTAAGTTTATATCTCATAATCGAGAGGGGATCCAAGTCCCGATATGCATCCCAGATTGAATATAATTATATAGTAAAGAGTGAATAATTAAATATATAAAGAAATAAGGTCCTTATCTTATTTATGTTTCATTGTAAATTTGTTTTATGGTCTAAACAAGATGTTAGGGCCATTTAAACACACTTGATAATTAGTCAAAACCAGACAAAATCTCCTCGTAAAAAATTGCTCACCAAATTTTAACTTTTAAAGGCTTGTTCAACTTTTTCTACTCTTCTACATCCTTACCCTAATATCGTAAATTGTGACTCTTGACCTCTTTATTGAATTGATTTTGCTTGATCCAAAATATTAAAGAAAAATATGAGCCAAATATCCCTTTTATGTTAGAACGAAAAATCGATAAATTTTTTATAAAAAAGAAATAGCTTCAATATATCTATTAAAAATATTCCATAATAAAATATTAATTAAGAAAATTATTTAATAATTATTTACCTGATCAAATAAATTATAATATTTATTTATTTATAGATAATTTTAAACTTAAATTTAGTTGTATTAATATTCGTATCAACTTCTTACATTTACAATTAAATAATAGAGCACCTAACTTCAATTTTTTTTAAAATAAAAAAACAATTTAAAAAAAACTTAAAAAGAGAAAAATAACAGAAGAGATGAAAATTTTATAATTTTAAAAATCAACAAGAAGATTAATATTATATGATTTAAAACAAATTACCCATAAACTATAAATTCTAAACAACTATTTTTTTAAGTTGTTTACAGTATTTTTAAGTGTTTACAATATCCTTTGGGTGTTTAATGGAGCCTCTTTATTCACGTTGTGCAAAATGAGGGGAGGGGAGGGTTATATCATACATATAATATACATGCCTTTCCCTATTAATATAAATTTAATTAGTAGAGAAGTCTAACAATCTAGCCACGTTTTATTTTTAGAGTATAGTTTCTTTATGTTAGCAGTTAAACTAGGTCACACTTGAAGGTTGTAATATATTTAATTTTTGTTTAAGAAATGTAATTGAATTGGTGAAGATAATATATGTTATAATTATATTATATATATATATATATATATATATATATATAATTTTAAAATAAATAATATGAAATTAGGTTTTTGTCTTAAATAAATTTGATAGAATTAATATTTGGAAAAAGTCAATTATTTATATATTCAAATAAAAAAAATATTGATCAAATTATTCTAAAGTATTATTAATAAGGTATTTGTTAATTCAAAAAAATATAAAACATAGAGATTAAGAAGTGGCCTAGTGTCAAAAAGAAAAGAAAAAAGTATACAAAATAAAGAATACAAATGAAATAAGTCCATAAATAGATAAGTATATGAGATATCAAGGTAAATGAATACCCATCTTAACAAAAAAATAAAAAAATATACAAATACAAAGTTTAAAATTGTCATGTATTTTTTTAAATTTAGAATAAAAAGATCTTAAATCACAAACTATTATGTAAAATCAAAGGGAATAATATAGAAATGTTAAGCATTCATTGATTTGAAACTACATAATTATTAAAATAGAAAATTATAATAAATAATAAAGACTTAGTTGTAAAATAGTGCTATGAGAGAAATCAGGTGTTAAAACTTGTTGTGCAGGGAGGGTTGTTGACTAGAATTAGGGATCAGGGACTAGATATGGGCCTGGACAACAGTGCCCTAGACTCGACACTAGATGGGTGGCACTCATGTCCACTTTGATAGTGCTCTTGTTCACTTACATTATGGAAATTAGGGTTTTTAGATTCTTTGTGTCTTTATCTATGAAACTTGTATCTGGTGCGAGAGATTGCAGTCACTTGCGAAGACCACTATTGATTGAATTTTCCTTCAAAACCCTAGTTCTTTGACATGTGAATACCAATGTGAATCAATGGGGAAAAAGGGTTCATCGATTGAATTTAGGCAAGACCCCAACACCAAAAGTGTTGAGTTTCATGTACATACCAATACTTTGAAGAGGGACAAACTTCATATAATTCTTCCATGGTACAGTGGTGTGTGAATAATTGGTGAAATATTTTAGATGATGGTGCAATATTGATATTATTAAGTGCCTTAATGTGACTTTGATATGAAATATGTATTCAGACTTGAGCTCTGGGCTACTAAGGTTGTATGTAATCAAAATTGGGAGAAATAGGTGATTTACTCTCAATGTGCGATTATGATTCTAGTGCTCTTCGATGTGGAAGCCTCTTATGTGTAAAATGGTTTTAAACATGTTTATATAGTTAAATATTTTAAATTCCTTCGAATGGGGCTTACTAGAGATATAGGCTGACCTTTCCATAACTTTTGATTTTGTAAATTAGTCGTTATTTGATAGGAGGAAAAGAAAGTGAGCACAGGGACTAGATTGATGCATTATAGTCTCCTATGGTGATGTAGACTAATGGGTGATTTGATCATGTTGAATATTAGGCAGGGCCTAAAATATGCCTATAGCTTATAATAACAGACAATAGTACATTCAAAGGTCATTTATCAGCTTAGAAGAGTGTGCAAGGTGGTTGAAAGTGATCAAAATGGGCCTTAAGATAGGTTTAGAGCTATATGTGTAAAAAAGTGGTTACAAGTGCATAATTTTAACTTAAATGTTACTTTATGTGTTATCCCCATTTTATTATAGTACTGCAACAAAAGTGAAAGTACTAGAGTAAAATAAAAAGAGTGCATACTTGAACTTACCTATGAAGAGGAGTCTTGGATGCAGGCCACAATGTTGAATTATATTTCACGCAAAATCTATATTAGAACATATGTAAAATCAGTCTTTACTTAAGATGAATATCAAAGTGAAATATAAGAAACTAGAGAGTGCTAAGGAATGAATACACCTGATTGGGTACACAAATCATTGTGTTTTTCCTAGTGCAAAAATTGGTGACTATAACGGGTTGTACCGTTAGAGTTTTCATTGACATTGAATAACCTGGATTAGACTATGCATGCCCCAATCCTCATAAATGGGTGAGTGGGATTAATAACTCAATGCGTTCTTGAATCCATCATTACCTACCCAAAGTAGTGAAGTAACTTGGAATCCCTATATGATCCCAATTGATAGTTTTGGTGCAAAAACTAGTGCAAAGACTGGTACAAATAGTGAACCAACCACTGTAGATGGAATAAGGTTCAATTCTAGTACAAAATAGGTATAAATACTGAGTATATATTGGGTATGGTGTATACAGTGCAAATAATGACATGAATTTGCCATTACATTTATAAAACTAGTGCTAAATTGAGTAATGAGAAAACAATATATCGTAGACATGCCCCCAATTGATATCTAGTGCATATAGATTCTAAGACCGAGCAAAGCAACCATGGATCTGAGCAAACTTGCGTGCTAACTTGGAATAACATGTCGTACATGATTGCCCCCAAACTAAGCAAATATGAGATAAAACTAAGTAACTCTAGAAATCGAGTTTGTGAAACTGTTGATTACTATTTTAAGTAAACTAAGGTTTTGAGAAATTATGGAAATCTTTATTTTGTAGGCATTTGGAAAACAATGTTGGGAAGGACACTAGAGCAATGCTCTCTTGTCCAATGTGGCACTCCTGTCCAAAGTTCCTTTTGTTGTACTTTCTGAGATTGAAATTATGTAAACTAAGTAATGATTATTAAATCATGTATGCATATTGATCTAGGAGGCCTAGTCTTTAAGATAAACCTCTATGAGTGCCCCCTATTTTGAGGTGAATTATTGATCTTGTGCAAGAACTTAACTAAAAATAAAAAGTTGTATGATAGATTTTTATAACATAAAGATTTAAATATAAGTAGTAGTGCTAATATGGATTTACATGGCATGCATATAACACCAAAAGCACTACTTAGGTAAGAATGCATGATATCCATCATGTCATTGGAAGGGATGGGTGGATGCATGATGTCCATCATGGCATCAAAATCTGAGCAAAGAATCAATCAAGGTGTTATGGCCATGGCACAAAAAATCAAAGAGTACACGTAAAACACACAAAACATGCAATAGAAGGCCAAGGGGCCACATACAAGGACATGTTCAAATATCCTCACACACATATAAGCAAGTAATGAAGGCTTAGAACCACATAGAAGGACATGTTCAAATGTCTTCACACATATATAAACAAGCAATGAAGGCTTAGAACCACATATAATGATATGTTATAATGTTTACACACATAGAATACACATATAAAGACATTCAAATGTCCTTACACGCATAAAATTGGAGACATGAAGGCTTAGATCCACTAAAAAAAGACATATTTAAATGTCCTCAAAATAAACAAAAAATGTATACAAGAGATAAATCTAGGAAAGCAATATAAAAAACATGCATGAATATGTAATTTGATCAACAAGAGCAAAGTTTTAACATGAGTATATTCAATAACGAAGATAAACAATAGTATATCACAATGTTAACGAGTGAGCAATATCAAAAGATGTAATTTTATATAAAGATATAAGTTGTGAGTAAGATAATGTGGAAAAAGAAGGATAAACAATATGTATACCATGCCCATAGTTAACTAACTGATGAATGTACATGTTGTAGAAACCCTGTGTAGTCTATAATTGAGTGGTGATAGTCTGAGCTCTTTAGGACAACAACGGGGTGAGGACACGAGAGCAGTGTGATCCTATCTACCATAACACTCCTATCTAAATGTAGTTTTTAAGTATATAAAAATTAAAGTGCCTGCAATTGAATTTAAGACTGATATGCTATGTAATTTATAGTCATGCACATGCACTTGTGAAACATATATGATATAAAACTAGCTAAAACAAGTATCGAATAACTGTGCACAAATGAATTGATGTATGACAAAATACATATAAGCATACATAGGTCCTGACTTTGGTATTTTCTGAAGTATTTTACTATTTTTGTATTTTTTCATATATATGAACTAAGAAATAGAGAGAAGGATACTAATCGATGAGTCCTACAAGGGACTCACAATCAATAGGCCTTGTCTCTAATGAAGGAATGGTAACATTTTACAAAGGTAAAAGGCTATATTGATGTGACTGAATTGAACTAAATTTTAAATCTAAATATTGATTTTTTTAAGAATGATTACAACTATTATACTGACTATTCATGCATATTCGGGATGTAGTGAGTGGTATATTGTACCTCTTATTATCTAGTGATGCTATAATTAATAAATAAATTATTTTGAAATACATTTGATGAAGTTGCCTCATTATATGTCATTGACCTTTCTGATTTTTGCTTTGCAATATGTATTGTGCCATTTGCCTTTATTCTTATGCCATTACTTGTATATATTTGTATACTAGCTGAAGATATGCTTGTTTTTTTGTTGCTCTTGCTCTAAACATGTTCCTTCTTTGGAAAAGGATAAAACCTTACCTTCATGATAAAATGATACGCAACATTTTTTTTTTTTAATCAATCATTGCTCTTATTAATTTTAACCATGCTCCTCCAATCACAACATTGTAGGCAATTGAATTTTAAATAACTTGAAAAGTAGGATAGAATTATTTTGAAGTAAAATAAACTCTTAACTTTATTGATCCCATATATGTTGTAGATGCATTAGTTTAATCCAAGTGTTGATGCTTATTCCAAGAAATGTAAAAAATGACATAGAATAAAAATTGATTTCCTAGTATTTCTTAACCTTGACATCTATAAATTGATTACCATTTTTGTGAGAAATGATAGTGAAAGGGTCTTGATATGAGGAAAGGCTTGGAATTTACCTCTTTGTAACCACATCTGAAAATGTATCTTTTATATGCATTTTTTGCTTTAGAAACTCTTTTTATAGAAACTATGCTTTAAGAATGATTTATTTTATTATTTTTGAGAAAACTAGCATATAGTTATGAAAAAATAAAAGGTCTGGAATAAAGGGATATATCAATCAAATATAGTTAAATACAGATTTTGATCAAAATAAATTACATCAATTGCATAGAGAGAAATAAACTTATCTAGAAAAAATAGGCTGAAACGAATGATTCAGAGGTTGAAATCTATTGTACAAGACTAGGGTAGTGTCACAAATCCAGATTTGAATTTTGTTTTATGAAAAGATAGGAGCACCAAAATAGTAAACCCTGGTATCTAGTGCTATAGTCCTTTTCTACCACTATTATCTTGAAGGTATGATCTTTCTGGGTTTTATTCATTGTCTCAGTGTGAGCTTGTGTATAAAATTTTAGAGTCTTAATGTCAATAGATCTCGTTATAGGTTTATTTAAATATCCAAACGCTAAATTTATCTACACACATGAAACAATAAATGCATCAAAAGTATAAGGGGGAAAAATGGGTTAGGAGAAGTATGATCGCATGATCTAGAACCCCTGTTGTCTTGATCGTTACCTACATTAACCCTCAATGCGAGGGTCTAAGAGCAAATGCAGTTCTCCCTTAAAGAAAATGCATAATCAACATGCATGGTTGATGTAAGAATGAACTTTTGTCTATGCCCTTCCTTGATCAAGCATGCAAGTCTATGTGTGATGCATAATACTAAGCTATACTATTGACTGATTTTTCTTATGTAATGTGCCAAAGTATTAAGTGCCCCATATAAAATGCCTTGCGAAGTCCTTTATATAGGAGACTCTTTGTTTTGAATTTGGGAACTTTATTCACATTTGGTCGACATTGGAAAATGTAAGGATGAAGCTAAAAAAGGGGCTAGGACTCATTAAGTGAGGGAAATTGATCATTGGAGCTCAAAATGACCTTGAATAGGACGTTGGAAATGGACACCCTAAGGTCTAGTGTTGTAGTCCAATCCCAATGCTCCTGTCTTATAAGCTTGGGACCTAGGGGGATGGAATAAGCATGAGAAATCTGACTTGGCTGAGGTGGAATGAGGTTCCAAAAGTCTATGGATAATAGGTAATAAGCAAAAATGTGACTCAAGCATGAAACAAGATCAATATGAGTAAAAACAAAAGATAGCTAATTTGAATAAGGCTCATATTCTATAGTCAAAGTCTCTTGTGAAAGGACTATGAAAAAACATAATATGTGTGGTGGCTTGAAAATTTAGGGTGTATACATTTACCTCGCTTTTATTCTAGTGATGCTATGAAATGAAGCACTAGAGTAAAAAAAATAAAAGAAAATGCATACATGAACCTACCTACATGGAGATGAATGTGTTACAAAGGGTCTAACTCACTTCTTGGCTAATGAAGTGGATGGAGAGCCAGATAGTGCTTGGATAAAGAAGGAATCCCTGAAATGGTGCCCCATGTACTAAATCTGGAAGTGGAATCCATGTATCATAGAAAAGGAGGGCAATGCTTACCCCCTGTGCTGAATATGACTAGAATGAGAAATGCTCGGAGGCCCAAAACTAATGTTTGCTCTCTGTCCCACATAAACTACATGTAATTTGGAATGTGTGTATAGAATCTATATGTTGTGAAGAGCAAAATTTGTCATGCCCCCACTCTGAAATCTAAACTGGAATTGAGAAATGCTTTGAGGCCTAAAACTAATGTCTATCCTCTATCCCGCACAAACTCATGTAGTCTAGGTCTGGGTAATATAATGGACCAACAAATGCAGACAGTTGTGTGGTCCAACCTGGTGACAACTTGGGTATAGTTGGGTATAATCTAAAACTCTAGTAAATGTGCAAGAAAATAATGGCATGTTTTGCCATTCTAATCTATATAATCTTGAATGATGAAGAATATGAACATTTGTGCCATGCCCCCAAATTAGGTATGTGAGTGATGCATATATATAATCTAATAATCCATATAAACACATGTGATATGACCTATTGTGCCATATGTGCAAAATTAGAGATCAAAACACTATGCTCTGCACTATACCTATAATCTATTATCTAGTCCTGCAACTGTGTTATGTTGTATGAAGCTATATGTGTGAGATGTGTAGTAATGTACATGCCCCAAAATCTGGTATCTAACTTTGAATCTATATTGAAGTCACCGTGAATCCATATAATCTAAACCATTGTATTTGAATGGTATGTGTATTTGTAAGCTGAAGTCAATGTGGATACTTATGATCTGAACCACTGTATCTGAATAGTCTATGTATCTGTAAATTGAAGGTGTATCCCTCTAAATGTCTTGAGTAATACTGAGTGACCCATACTCTATATTTCAACCACTCTGAGTTGAATTTTATAATTTGAATATTGGAGGTATAAGAACCATGGCGTATCTACCTATGAGAGTGGATAGGTATGTTGGGTAAGTATAGGAATAAGAATAGTAGAAAAGATTGCCCCTTTTGGTGATAAGGACAACATCATGTGATAGAGGAGTTTGATCCAAAAGTGATGACTAGAGGCATAGTGATAGAAACAAGGATGGTATAGTTTGAATTGATTTAGAAGTTGCTTGATTGATTAGACTGAGTTGTTGAAAGTGGAATAAGTTTTGATTAGTGAGAATTAAGGTGTATATTTGGGTGTAAGAGAATTTTAGAGATGTGCATGTTGTAGTATGAAAATGAAGTAGTAAGAGAGTGAAACTCACATGATGTTGAAGGTGTCATTCTCTCGATTCTGAGGAAGAAAATGGTTTGAAAAATAGAGTTATGGAGTTCAAGTTATAGGCAAAATGGTGTTTTGCTTTGGAAAAGAAAGTTGTTTGATATAGGAAATTGGATTGATTCTTGATTCATTTGCACATTGACTAGTTTGAGATTTGGAGCTCTGGAGTGAGAAATATGCTGAGGAAATGAGCACCTGTCATGACCCAGTTTGAACAGTTGGTGGCTTAGATTAGGGCCGGTGGTGATGTTAGCCTGGTAAGTAACTAAAACACATGATTTTTATCTGTTCAAAAACCTATTTTTAACATTTTTGAGTTGTTTTAAGAGTCCTAGGAAAATTTTGACTAGTTCTAGCATTTTTATCTTGTATCCAACGTTGTTGTCTAGGCTTTAGTGCTATTGTCCAGGTTGTAGCGCTCCTATCTAGCATTGTTTTCCTATACCCAACATTGTTTCCCTAAAGGTTGGATTCTTTGAGATGTTGTTTTGTTTAGTTGATGTGGTTTTTACTTGGCTATTGACTTGGCATTTTGGACTAATATATATGCCATTTTTTGGTGTTTTTTAGGGTGAGGTATATATGAGGGAGTTTCATAAAGGTTAGGTGATAGAGACATTGAGGCTATTGCCATTGTATGTTGATAAGAGAGCTATGATGGATAGGGCAAGGTTGGGTCATGTGTGTGACCTAGGCATTGTGTAGTGGGATATGTATCTGATTACTACCTTATGTGAGAGGTGGAGTGTAGACACATGTACTTTTTGGCTTCCTATAGGGGAGATTACTATGAAACTAGAAGATGTGTATTGCATTTTACATTTACTGGTTAGTGGATGGCATGTGACATTGCAGGATGACATGGGTGCTGATGTTATTTACCGTGCATCCTTGTATTTTGTTGGTGTGCCCTCAGGGATATATCAGAGTGGCAGTGATAGTGATGTGTTGCTATCAGTTATAATACAATCTAGTGTTCTATGTCTATAAAAGTGGTTAGCCATGTTGTTGGCTTCATTTGTTGTTGTGGATGGGAGTGGGGTTTTGATTGCATATAGGATGCATAGGATCATTCTCAGTGTGGAGGTATATGGCACTGTGTTCTCATGGGGTAGGACTATGCTTGCCTACTTATACAGGGATCTTTACAAGTTTACTTAAGAGGCTTTCATTGGTAATGTGAGTGCAACTACTTTATTGCATTGTTGGGCTTACGAGCACATTGCAGATGTGCATTTTGTTGGGTGAAAATTTTATCACCAGCTAACTGATGGGAAAAATAGGTCTCTTCAACCACAGCATAGGGAGATTGGTCGGCCAAATGTGCAGGTTTACTACATCAAAAGGGGACAAATCTCTCCTCTCATCAAGGGGAGGTTCCCTATAAATATGAGGAGCTGTATACTATATATATATGTAGAAAATAACACTCAGGGGTAGGATAACACCATCCATATCTCTTTTTTTAGAGATGATGATCACAGATAAAAGAGAAATCCTAGTGAAAACACTGAAGGCACTTCTCTTCTTTCAGAAGTAGTCTTACAACAAACAACAAGAGTTCTTTCAGGTAGGTAACAAGTAACTGGTAACAGGGGGCGTAGTAACCAGCAGACTGAGATGTAGCACAAAGTCTCCACCTCGACTGCCCAAGAGTGAAATACAAAGGACAATGAGGGCATAAAGTCATCCCAAGGTCCTTTACACAAAAATAGAAAACAGACAAACACACTAAAAATAATTGTGGCAGCACAAAGTCTTTCCACAGTTGGCTTCAGGACACCTTCCTAATTACTTCCACTAGTTCTACTTATTTCATTAAAATGAACAAAAACACATTCAGGAAACAGACATAAGAACAATCACCTAAATTACACAAGCTATAACAACACAAAGTCTGAAAGTAACCTACTTTCTCATTCAAACAAAGAAATATGAACAATAATCTAAGCTCAAAGTCTCAGTAATCACCTTTCAATTTTGGTAGAGTTTTGCTTCTATAACCAAAAAGATCCCCCTTGCATAAAATAGGAGATTACAATATATAGTAGCCAAGAAAGACTTGGCTCTTTTTTCCCTAGAATGACCCATGTTGCATTCAATGCCTTGAATATATTTTTAGTTTTGTCAAAGAGGGTCATGCTGGAACAGGGTGACCACCTTAACTGTGGCATGTTGATTTATCTCAAATGTCTTCTTCTTAGCATGGTTTGTCTGGTCCTTTTCCTGATGTCTGTGCAATTTTCCACTTTGCCTTTACTCCAAGGAAGAAAAATAGGCCACGCCTTTAATGTTTCCAAGCTCAAATATCTACTTGGTGGACTATTCCACCTACTAGAAATAACTCCTATAGATATTTCTGGTCTTTCCCTCTTTCCTGTTGCAATTTGACCTCTCAAGCTATCTTTTCCCTCTTTGTTGGCTCTTTTGGCTCCTTTTTCAGGTGGTCGTTGAGTTCATTTTCAAGTTCTGCATCACATTTGAAAATCAATAGATATTTCATTAGCTTGAAATTGATGTCCACGGGGATGTCAAAGGTTCACTATTTCAACAGTTCGGGTGGCCTCCTTGGTTTCTTGGTTCATTCCCCTAAACCTTCTCCTTGAACTGGTCTCTAAAATCTTTTGCTTCTTTCTTTTGCTCAGAGCTTTTTTTGAACCGTTGAACCCGTTGAACTTGTGATTATACAGTTTTGAAAGAGTCTGTATAATCAAGCCTGTGGAGTCCGTAGAAACGAGTCTGCAGCATCAAGCCTCTGAAGTCCATAGATTTGAGCCTACAAAGTCCATAGAAAAGAGTCTGTAGAAATCATCCTGTGAAGTCTGTAGAAATGGGGCCTGTAGAGTCCGTAGAAATTAGTCATGAGCCTTAATGTCTTTGGAACTTCCTGAAGGGAAGGTGTCCCTTCGGGCCTTGATAAGGTCCATTTTTTGGTCACTAAGAGCCCCCCGCAAGGGTACCTGCCCTTCAGGGTCCTTCAGGTGGTCTTCATCTTCAATTCCTTCAGACAAAATGTTCGAAGGAATTCCTTTAGACATTTTGTTTGAAGGAAATCTTCCCTTGCCTTGGCTGCTTTTCCACCGGGCTTTTGATTATTTCTTTAGGCAAAATATCCAAAGGAATTCCTTCAGACAATTTGTTCAAAGGATTTGCCTTTGCCATTGTGAAATTCTTTCGTGGAAAATATTTTCGAAGGAATTATTTCAGTTCCTTTACTTGGCAATTTCTTCGAGAAAAATTCCAAAGGAAATCTTACCCTTTCAGCCTTCTCTTTGATCTTTGAGCAAATGTTCCCTGCCCTCCACAAGGGCACTTGCCTTTTGTTTACCGCCCTACGTAAAGGCACTTTCCCTTTGGGCTTTGGGGCACTCCCTTGAACCGACTGATTGAACCAACTTTAGTTCAATGGTTTAATATTTCAATCTTGTGTTCTACTCATTCAATTGACTGCTTGAACCAACTGCATTGAACCAACCACTCGTTGAACCTTTGAGCCATTGAACCCATTGAACCTTTGAACCATTTTGGTTCAAGGTTCAATGGTTCAAGTCTTCTTCTTTTCGTTAAGTGTTTTGAAGGCGTTGAACTTGCTGAAGTAGTTGAACTTTGAACTCTTATCGAAGTGCTTAACTCATTAAGCTTGCCGATGCCATTGAGCCTTTGAACCCATTGAACCTTTGAACCCGTTGAACCATTTTGGTTCAAGGTTCAATGGTTCATTCCTTTGTTTGAAGCTTGTTGATGAACATTTTCGGTCAAACCTCACCGTTGAACCAATTTTGAAATTGCCTAAGTGTTGGTAACTTGTTCCTTAGAGAGAGCTCACCTGTTGAAGCCATTGAACCTGCTGAACCTGCTAGTCTTTTAACTAAAAAAGCTTGAATAATGAAGAATTTGAATGCTCAGAACAATTTTTGAGAAGGGAAGAAAGAATTTTGGCCTGCAGGACCAAAATGGTTCATATGTTGTCCCAAAAATGAGCGATAGATTTTGGGAACAACAGCTGGCTCCAGTTGGGGAACTTCCTTCAGTTGAAATTTTGGAACAACTGAGGGGAGTAGAAACTAAAATATCTAGTGCCTTTAAGTATGCCATTGGGCTACAGAGTCATGCTAACTAAAAATAAAGGTGCCAAAAATAAAAATGAAAAGCACAAAATAGAACTAAAGACTATACAAATATATATATGTATAGATGATCTTATCTGATACTTCAAGAATTGAAGTGCTTCAGATGCTACCCATTGTGAGGTAGAGAAAAAGGCATGCCATCTTGATATTTCAATAGGAAAATATTTTCACCATGGAGCTGATGGACAGTAAATGGGCCTCTCCAAAGGGAATCAAATTTCCCATGCATTCATTTTGGTTCTCTTCTCTTGTCCCACAACAAGACTTGATCTCTAATCTGGAAATCACAATTTTTTGCTTTCTGGTCGAAGAGCTTCTTCACCAGACTTTGATGCATGACAATTTGGTCCACCCCCATAGTTCACTACTCATCTAGCTCAGCCAAGCACATGATCCTCTTATCGATGGATCTTTCATATGTCTGATCTTCGATTGCTTTAGCCAATTTCAATGCTAGCAATTCTAGGGTGATTGGTACCTCAGCATTGAGACCACAAAGAAGTGGGAAAGGTGACATACCAATTTCCCTCTTCGGTGTAATTCTATCTGCCCATAAAGCATCAACCAATATTTTATGCCATGTTCATCGGTTGTCATCTACCAACTTCTTGATGATAGTCACCAGGTTGTTATTGCTAGATTCAGCTTAGCCATTCCCTTGTGGGAAATAATCAGAGGAGTGGGAGAGAGTAATCTCATAATGAATATATAAATGAGTGATCTCATGAGAAGAGAAATAGGCTGCATTATCTGTGACAATCTTGGTTGGGACCCTAAACTTGGAAATGATGTTCTCCTTGAGAAAATTGCATACTACCTCTGAAGTAGCATGCTTGGTTAGAATTGATTCCACCCATTTGGTGAAGTAATATGTGGCTGTGAGGACATAATCATGTCCAGCGCTTGAATATGGGTTTACAAAACTAATGAAATTGATTTCCCACTGTTGAAATGGCTCTTCTATCACCACTGGCTTAAGAGGCAGAATAGCTAACTTGGGTCTTCCAATGAACTATTGGCACAATTCACATTTTCTTACCCATTTGTATGCATCCTGAAATAGAGTAGGCCAGTAATACCTGGCTCACAGAATCTTGTGGGTAGTCACAGGCACAAAAAATGTCCTCCATAGGCCATATTATGGAAGGACTTCAAAAGTTGGTTCTATTGTTCTTTATCCATGCAGTGAAGGAACACTCCATCAAGGATCCTCTTATACAGGCTGTTGTCCCATAAGACAAAATTGGCAGCTTTCAATCTAATAGTTCTCCTTTTTTTATGAGGTAGGTGAGTAGGACACTCACCATAGGTAAGGAAATGAATAATATTTGAATACCACTCATTCATGGTGGAGACAAACAGAACTGTTTGCTTGTCTTCAATTTCTACTTCTTCATGTCCTGTTTCTTCTGGTCTATTATCATCAATCAATTGGAAGAGGCCGCTTCCTCGCACAAGCTTCATTGGCTTGATGACCAAATCAAACTCCTATATTTTAGCAATCCAATTTCCTCTTTTGGTTCCAAACTTCTGCTGAGTTAATATGGATTTAACTGTGGTATCAGGAACCAAGGCAATAGTGTGTGAATTGAGGATGTAAAAATGGAAGTGCTTTACTGCCTTTACCACTGCATAAGCATGCTTCTCCATGTTTGAATACTTCAGTTCATGAGCTTTGAGAGGACAACTCATAAAGGATATGGGAGATTTCACACCTTCTTCATTCTATTGAACCAAAATTGTTGAAAATGTGTGCTCAGAAGCATAACTATACACTGTGAAATCTTTGGTGTAGTCTGGACAAACCAGAATAGGAGCATGGGCAATAGTTGTCTTGATATCTTGAAACACTAGTTTGCCCTCTTTAGTCCAACTGAAGGTGGCATTTCCCTTCATCATGTTTACAATATGGTGAGTCTTCTCAGTGAACTCAAGGATGAATCTTCGTAAGAAATTCACTTTTCTAAAGAAAGAGTGAACTGCAGTCTTACTCATGGGCAAGGTAAGCTCCTAGATGGATTTGACTCTTTCTAAGTCAATCTTTATGCCTTCTCATGATACAATGTGTCTGAGAAGCTTCCCTTCTATTAATCCAAAGATAGACTTTTTGGGATTTAAAGAAATGCCATTCTGGCGGTAGCATTCTAGCATTTTTTGTAAATGGTGCACATGGTCAGGGCGATGCTTGGAAAACACTGTTAAATCATCCAGGTACACTATAATGAGCTTACCCATTTCATCTTTGAAAGTAAGGTCCATTGCTTTCTGAAAAGTGGTGCCAACATTTATCAAGCCAAATGGCATTCTTTGATAGGCAAAGGTGCCCCAAGGTGTGGTGAAGGTAGTCTTATGCTAGTCTGCTTTACCAACTTCAACTTGATTGTATCCTGAGAAGCTGTCTAGCATTGATAACATCTCTAAACTAGTCACTGTCTGAAGGACTTGATCCATGATGGGCAGAGGATAATTATCCTTTAAGGATGACTTATTTAAATTTTTGAAGTCCACACAGAGGTGAATTTTGCCATTATTCTTCTTCACAGGTACTATGTTGGCAATCCACATGGAATGATAGAATGAGAAAATTATCCTAGCATTCAACATTTTCTATATTTTAGACAGGATAGTACCTGATATCTTTGGATTGTACTACCTAGATTTTTGCTTGTAAGGCACTGAGTCACTTTTGAGAGGGATTTCATGGCAAATTTCTTCAGGCCTGAGTGACTTTAGATAGTCATAAGAGTATGCTAGAACATCCATGTATTGGCTGAGCTGAGTAGTGAACTTGAACTTTTCTTCTTGAGTGCAGCACTTCCCAATGTTTACCATCTTGGGATTTTCTTTGCTACCTCGATTTATTTGATCAAACTCCTGGGAGGAGCTTGAATCTGGTTACTTCTATTTGATGAACCTATCATGCTTGCCAAATAACTTTTCAAGGGAAACTAGGCCTTTTAGAATTTTATTTACTTTAAGTTGCATGAATTCTTCACTTGCGTCTACACTTGATTTAGGGGCTGGTTCAAGCTTCTGAGGCTCACTGTTTTTGAAATGAAGCTATTCAAAACTGTCTTTTTGCTCTAAGAAGGCAATGATTTGGTTGTCACCATTCAACACTTGCCAATGATTGATGCACACTTGGTCGAAAGACCAGTTCGATAGTGTACTTGTCTCCCTTAAAATTAGGGTGAGAAACCAAGAGAGTTGCTGAAATAGCCAGTGCATCAACTTGGTCATTAAATTTCTTGGGTATGGCAGAGATGTTGAAAGCATCAAAGCTTTCAATTTGATCCCATACTAGATTGCAATAGTGGTGCAATCTCTCATTTTTGGTTTGGTACAGGTTCTTTACCTGATAAACCACTAGTTCAACATCTCCTTTGGCATGAAGGAGTTTGATGCCTTTGTCTCAAGCAGCCTACAATACAAGCAATAGAGATTCGTATTCAACTGTGTTGTTGGTGTTGTTGAACTGTAACTTGTATGAAGAATGAAAAATATATCCTTGAGGAGATACCAACACAATCTCGACTCCTGAACTGGTAGAGGAATAACTTCCATCAAATTCCAAAATCCAAACATCATTAAAAACTAATTTTTCCTTAGATTCCTCTTTGTATGGAGGGGAGAGTTTCTTTGGGCTTACACTGTGCTATCTCACATCTTCTATTGTTCTTTCTAAACCAATTTTTAGACTATCATTTTTAGAAGTTTTATTAGCTAAAACATGAACCTCCTCTGTAGTTAGGAAGTAATTACCCATGCCTGAAGACTCAAATAGAATTTGAGCTTCGGGCGCTATTGTTTGAGAGACCACATATTTTGCTTCCTTTTCAGGGAGTAATCTCTACATGACACCTTTGACCGGGATCTTTGCTTCAAATAAATCCATACTTAACTCGCCCCCAGCATCTTTGCAAAAATTTCACCCAAAAAGGATGCCGTATGATGCTGGGATGTCAGCCACCAGGATAATCATCTTGATTCTCTTGTCTGGGAATGCTGCAAAGGCAAATTGGGCATCTCTGATCTGTCCCAGTAGTGGCACTTGTTTGTTTTTCATGGAAAAACATCTCCCAAATGTCTTGGTCAGTGTGAGACCAAGGGATTCTACCACTTTGGCAGGCATGACATTGTCAGATGCACCAAAATCTATGATGCAATTGTTTAATTGATGTTTATTTATCAGTAGGGAGACATAAAATGGTTCAATCCTTTCGAGAGCAGAAGGAGGAGTAATGACAAGGTTATTCTTGGTGGATGTGTTCTTGGGGGGATCATGAGTTACCTTCAAAATTGCTTGTCCCACAGGGATGGCTTGGTTCTTTACACATTGAACCAGCTTATCTAACTGCTCGGGGTTAGATTGTAGTAATTCAAATTCAGACATTTGAAGTTTGGTTTTTTTTATATGGTCAATTATGTCAAATGTTTGAAATGAACTAGGAACATAGGATGGGAGTTCATCCTTTTGGTTTTTGGGAGGGGGAGGACTGGTTTGTGAATTTGAAGTAGAAGGTGTAGGGATGTTTGATGTACTTACCTTTCTTGCAATCACCAGGTCCTTTGGCTAGAAGGATAGAGTGGTTCCCCGCTTAGCAATTGAAATTACTGGTTGAGGTTGCTCCTTTGTTTTTTCTTTATCAGCTTGCTGGACTGATTGATTCTTGGACCGAGTGAACATAGCATATGATCCCTCAACTGCTTTACCTTCACTTTTGGGTTCATCCTGATAATTTAAGAAACCAATGTTGGAGTCACTAGCTAATTCTTCTTCTTCTTCTATGAAGAGATTAGCATCATCTTTTGGGTTTAACTTAGGATGGAAGGAGAAATCTGATTCTACTTCAAGATATCCAACTGCTAAATTGGTTAGAGGTGATTCGATGGCAAGGTTCCCTCATGGGGGAGGAAGGCGATTTGGCTGCCCTTGATTCCTGGCAACATTGCCTTGGTATGACTAATTAGGGAATGTCCTCCTTGGTATATCTCTGTAAGAAGGGGTAGATGACATCCCTTTCACCATTTGCTTTCTGAGAGCCAGCAACTCATTTGGTAGCTTTTGCACTATTGGATTAGTGGTGCTTGTAGATGGATCTCTCCTTATCTTTCCTGCTAAGATAAGGTCATCTTCCACCTCAATAGCCAAATCCTAAGAAATAGTAAGGTCTATGTGGCTAACACGTCTTAGCAAAAAACTCACTTCAGGCAGCTGAGAATTGATGAAGAAGCATTTGAGGTTCTCCGATGTTGGCTGAGCAATCGTAGGAATCATGTTTCTTAACTTGCCAAATTTGGCTATGAAGTCCCTCATAGGTTCATGAGGTTCTTTCTTCATCTATGTGAGCTGGGCTAGCAGGACATGCACATCTTTTAGAGGCTTGAACTTGGCTTCAAATTTAGCTTTAAGAGTGTCCTAGTCAGTCACTGACCAAGCTTGCAGATGGTAGAACCAATCTGTAGCAGCGCCTTGCAACGTTTCCATAAATAGCTTGACTGTTACGTCTTTATACTCCACACCTATCACACCACAAGCTATGCTGAATGCTACAACATGTTCATCAGGGTGAACTCTCTCATCACCAAAGAATTTGGGGAAATTCTTCTTTGAACTACGTGGAAGCTCATGTAAAGGTGGAGTAAGATTTAGTGGGCTGAAAGAGTTACCCCAAGGGCCTTAAACTGCCATGATTTGATTATGAAAAATGGGGATAACGAATCTAGGTGGAGTATGTATAGGCAAAGCTCTGCTAACAACAAAAAAAGAAGCTCCACCTTGTGTTGGTGACCTGGTATGGGTAGGAGGAACACTCTTGGATCGTTGAACTTGAAGTTGGGGAGGGAACAAATTGAAATTGCCCTGCTACACCAACTCAAAAATAGGATCAACAACACCTTGGGCTCTCTAGCTTCTAGTATAGTGTGGAGTTTCTAGATTGTAGAATAAAAATGAGAAAGAAGTGGCCCTGCTTCAACTTGAAGCTTGAGGCTTCAAACTGCTTGCTCTTCCCTAGTGGAGTCGCCAAAAACTGTTGGCGTGGAACTGGCAGAGAAATGAATTTTGACATGAAACACTCGATCTCTAGCATCTCTAGTTTTGTAGCTCAGAGTATATAATGGAAATAGATAAGGCTATAATGATAATGGATAAGTCACAAGTGATGCTTCAATATAGAGCTTGAGGCTTCAAATTTTGTAAAATTGTTGTGTCTCCAGTGGAGAAAATGGAAATGGATAAGGATAGGAACTGTTTCAATCTAAACTTCAGACTACATGTAATGTCCCCAGTAGAGAAAATGGAAATGGATAAGGATAGGAACTGCTTCAATCTAAAACTTGAGGCTTCAGACTGCACGTAATGTCCCCAGCAGAGTCACCAAAAATTGTTGGTGTGGAGCTGGCAGAGAAATGTCTTTTGACATGAAACACTCTATCTCCAGTGTCTCTAGTTTTGCATCTCAAAGTATATAATGGAAATGGATAAGGATATAATGATAATGGATAAGTCACAAGTGATGCTTCAATCTAGAGCTTGAGGCTTCAAATTATGCAAAATTGTTGTGTCCCCAGCGGAGAAAATGGAAATGGATAAGGATAAGAACTACTTCAATCTGATACTTGAGGCTTCAGACTGCACGTAACATCCCCAACGGAGTCACCAAAAACTGTTGGGTGAATATTTTGTCACCAGCTAACTAATGGGCAAAATAGGTCTCTTCAACCACAACATAGGGAGATTGGTCGGCTAGATGTGCAGGTTTACTACATCAAAAGGGGAAAAATCTCTCCTCTCATCAAGGGGAGGTTCCCTATAAATATGAGGAGCTATATACAATATATATATATATATATATATATATATATATATATATGTAGAAAATAACACTCAGGGGTAGGATAACACCATCCATCTCTCTTTTTTCAGAGATGATCTTCACAAACAAAGGAGAAATCCTAGTGAAAACACTGAAGGCACTTCTCTTCTTTCAGAAGTAGTCTTACATCAAACAACAGGAGCTATTTCAGGTAGGTAACAAGTAACTAGTAACAGGGGGCATAGTAACTAGAAGACTGAGATGTAGCACAAAGTCTCCACCTTGACTGCCCAAGAGTGAAATACAAAGGACAATGAGGGCACAAAGTCATCCCAAGGTCCTTTACACAAAAATAAAAAATAGACAAACACACTAAAGACAATTGTGGCAGCACAAAGTCTCTCCACAGTTGGCTTCAAGATACCTTCCTGATTACTTCCACTAGTTCTGATTATTTCATTAAAATGAACAAAAACACATTCAGGAAATAGACATAAGAACAATCCCCTAAATGACACAAGCTATAACAGCACAAAGTCTGAAAGTAACCTACTTTCTCATTCAAACAAAGAAATATGAACAATAATATGAGCTCAAAGTCTCAATAATCACCTTTCAATTTTGGTAGAGTTTTGCTTCTATAACTAAAAAGATCTCCCTTGCATAAAATAGGAGATTACAATATATAGTAGACAAGAAAGACTTGGCACTTTTTTCCCTGGAATGGCCCATGCTGCATTCAATGCCTTGAATATATTTTTAGTTTTGTCAACGAGGGCCATGCTAGAATAGGGTGGCTGCCTTAACTCTGGCATGTTGATTTATCTCAAATGTATTCTCCTTAGCATGGTTTGTTTAGTCCTTTTCCTGATGTCTGTGCAGTTGTCCACTTCGCCTTTAATCCAAGGAAAAAAATAGGCCGCGCCTTTAATGTTTGCAAGCTCAAATATCTACTTGGTGGACTATTCCACCTACTAGAAATAACTCCTATAGATATTTCTAGTCTTTCCCTCTTTCCTGTTGTAATTTGAGCTCTTAGGCTATCTTTTCCCTCTTTGTTGGCTCTTTCATCTCCTTCAGTGGGTCACTGAGTTCATTTTTAGGTTCCGTGCCACATTTGAAAATCAACAGATATTTCATTAGCTTGAAATTGATGTCCACGAGGATGTCAAAGGTTCACTATTTCAATGGTTTGAGTGGCCTCCTTAGTTTCTTGGTTCATTCCCTGAACCTTCTCCTTGAACTGGTCTCTAAAATCTTCCACTTCTTTCTTTTGCTTGGAGCTTTCTTTGAACCGTTGAACCCATTGGACTTGTGAACCATTTTGGTTCAAGGTTCAACGGTTCATATTCTTCCTTAGAAGCCTCCATTTTCTCTAAGTCTCTCGAGTTTTGAAAGAGTCTGTAGAATCAAGCTTGCAGAGTCCATAGCATCAAACCTGCGGAGTTCGTAGATTTGAGCCTGCATAGTCCGTAGAAATCATCCTGCAAAGTTTGTATAAATTGGGCCTGTAGAGTTTGTAGAAATTAGTCATGGGCCTTAATGTATTTGGAACTTCTTGAAGGGAAGGTATCCCTTTGGGCCTTGAGAAGGTCCATTTTCTGGTTGCTAAGAGCCCCCCGCAAGGGTACCTGCCCTTTGGGGTCATTCGAGCGGTCTTCGTCTTCAATTCCTTCAGACATTTTGTCCAAAGGAAATCTTCACTTGCCTTGGCAACTTTTCCACTGGGCTTTTGATTATTCCTTCAGGTAAAATGTCTGAAGGAATTCCTTCAAAAAATTTGTCCGAAGGATTTGCCTTTGCCATTGTGAAATTATTCAGCAAAAAATCTTTTCGAAGGAATTCTTTCGGTTCCTTTACTTGGCAATTTCTTTAGGAAAAAGTCCGAAGGAAATCCTACCCTTTCAGCCTTCTCTTTGATCTTTGAGCAAATGTTCCCTACCCTCTGCAAGGGCACTTGCCTTTTGTTTACCACCCTCCTCAAGGGCACTTGCCCTTTGTGCTTTGGGGCACTCCCTTGAACCGACCGATTGAACCAACTTTGGTTCAACGGTTCAATATTGTGTTTTGCTCATTTAATTGATCGCTTGAACCAACTGCGTTGAACCAACTGCTCATTGAACCTTTGAGCCATTGAACCCGTTGAACCTTTGAACCATTTTGGTTCAAGGTTCAACAGTTCAATGGTTCAAGCCTTCTTCTTTTCATTAAGTGTTTTGAAGCCGTTGAACTTGCTGAAGCAGTTGAACTTTGAACTCTTGTTGAAGCGCTTAACTCATTAAGCTTGCCAATGCCATTGAACCTTTGAACCTATTGAACTATTTTGGTTCAAGGTTCAATGGTTCAACAGTTCATTCCTTTGTTTGAAACTTGTCAATGAACATTTTTGGTTGAACCTCAGTGTTGAACCAATCTTGAAATTGCCTAAGTGTTGGTAACTTGTTCCTTAGAGAGAGCTCGCCTATTGAAGCTGTTGAACCTGCTAAACCTGCTAGTCCCTTAACTAAAAAAAATGAATAATAAAGAATTTGAATGCTCATAACAATTTTTAAGAAGGGAAGAAAGAATTTTGGCCTGCAATACCAAAATGGTTCATATGTTGTCCCAAAAATGAGTGACAGATTTTGGGAACACATTTGATTCGGTTACCTAGGCTAGAGTGGGCACATCTATATTAATTTAGGGAACAGTGGATGAGTACATTGGCTATCTAGTCTCCTAGGATATATGATCCAAAACTCAGTTCTGGTTGACGAATATTGCAATAGCATAGAAATAACACAATAACAATGAATTCTCTGAGAAGAGATGTCGTATTACTTAAAGATTGCAATACAAATATAGGCTTATCTCTAGGAAGAGATGTCTGCCTTCCCTTTTTGGGTTACAATGCATTTATACATATTTTGAAAACATCAAGAGATTGAGTCGCTCGAGGAATTAACGGTGACCTTTTAAGAATGAGTGGCTCAAGAGAAATAATAGAATTAAAATAGTACATCACTCGAGGACATAATGGCTTGAGGAAATAACTATCACCGACAATGTGACTACCAAGAATGAAAATAATACAAGATTCGAGGAATTAAATATCACCCGACTGGTCACCAAAATAGTTGCTCGAATCATTTCTGTCACCCGAGTGGTCGCCCAAAGTGTTGCTCGGATCATTCCTCCCTCCTTGAAAAGCAATGGTCCCCATTACATCAATATTCCCTATCAGGTGGGGTAGTTGTGTCTTGATTTGATTCACGGTGAGCCACTCACCTTGGTGGCTAAGCTAGCCTCTTCTGACGACTTGATATAGCAGAATAGAGTGTCCTATTGTTGTCTTCATCCAAGTATCCACAATTTGATCCTCTTCTACTGGAGCAAAACTTTGTGGGTCAAGCTCATCAATGTCTAGTTGTTCTACCACAAGTGAAGTGTCTAATAGAGGTGGGTGATATGGTTTGAGGAGCTCCACATTGAATATTGGATGCAGGCCAAGGTAGGCTGGTAGGTTCAACTCAAAAGCATTTTTTGCAACTTTTCTGGTGATGGTGTATGGACCATATTGCAAAGACTGAATCTTTTTGTGTGGGCTTGCAAGCCGTTCCTTTTGAAGCCATAACCAAACCTTGTCACCCACAACAAAATGGTGTGCAATCCTATGTTTGCCATGGCGTAGCTTATACTTCTGATTCATCTTCTCCAGGATGTCATGAACTTGTTGTTGGATATGCTGCATTTGTTTAATAAACTTGGTCACTTTTGCTGCCTCAAATCTTCCATGAGGTGTGTATTCCATGGTGGAGAATGGAACAACTATATCAATTGGTGCCATGGGTTGGAACCCAAAACATACTTGGAATGGACTGTGCTTGGTCAAGCTGTGCATCCCCTGATTGTATCTGTGTTAGATGAATAGAAGTCCCTCATCCCATGTGTGTGGATGTTTAGAGTGATACATCTGAATCATGTGAACAATCAAGTGGTTTACCACCTCAGTCTGACCCTCAGTCTGTGGATGGAAGGCTATGGACTTCATCAGCTTAGTATCCATCATCTTCCATAGAGTGGACTAGAAGATGCTTAGGAACTTGCTATCTCGATATGAGACAATGGACTTGGGGAGACCAAAATGGAGCCATACATGACTAAAATATAGTTGAGCAGTTTCCTCAGCAGACATATTTTTCTTACAAGCAAGCATGATAGCCATTTTTGAAAAATGATCAACTACCACAAAAATACAATCCTTGCCATGTTTGGAAGTGGGCAAACCTGAGAGAAAATCCATTGAGACGGATTCCCAAGGCTTGGTTGGTTCTGGCAATGGTGTGTACAATCCTTGCTTCTTATTTGTTGGCTTGGCTATTGCACATGGGGTGCAATATTTGAGATATCTTTCCACATCTTTCCACATATGGGGCCAATAGAAGTGTTTTTGAAGAACTGCCAATGTTTTTTCGATACCAAAGTGGCTAGCTATCCTACTGAAGTGTGCTTCCCATATCATCTTTTGTTGCTTTACAATAGGAATACAGATGTGCCCCATATGGCAAAGGACATTATCTTGCAAATAGAAGTCAAAAACATGTTCACCTTTTTGGAGCGCTTGATATGTGTCAGCAAAGGTAGAATCTGCTTCATACAGAGCACCCCAAGTGGCGGTCTCATGTCCGCACAGATCAAGCACTATTGTGAGTGCTGTAATTGGTGGGTGGCTTAGGCAATCTAAAGCTATATTTAAACTCCCCCTTTGTGTTTGATTATCAGGTGGAATTGCTGAAGATACATGGACCACTTTTGGTGCCTCTCATTTTGTAGTTTGCTTTGCATCTGGATGAATTCCAATGGTCTGTGGTCAGTGTGGATGACCGTCTCTTTCCCCAGGATGTATTGTTTCTAGTGTTTACAGGCTTGTATAATGGTGTAGAGATCCTTATCATATGTTGGATATTTCTTGACTGTATCACTGAAAGTTTCACTGTGGTATGCAACAGGATGGCCATGTTGCATGATGACAACTCCCATGGCATATTCAGATGCATCTGTCATCAACTCAAACGGTTGATGTAAATCTGGCAAGGCAAGAACAGGGGTTGAGCAGAGTCTGTTCTTCAAATTCTCAAATGCCCTTTGTTGTATTTCACCCCACTGAAATGTAGCTTTAGCTCCTCCTTTAGTCACTTGGGTTAGTGACCAAGCAACATGTGAAAATCCAAGAACAAACCTGCGGTAGAAATTTGCAAGGCCCAAAAAGTTGTGAAGCTCTATGAGGGTCCTTGGTGTGGGCCATTCTCAAATAACCTGAATCTTTTGATTTGATGTGGAGCCCTTCCTCATTCACAACATACCTAAGGTACTGAATTGTTGTCATTCTGAATTTGTATTTGTCAAGATTTGCATACAACTTGTGCTCCTGAAGAGTTTGAAGCACCTTACGAACATGTTGTAAATGTTCTTCCCATGTTTTTCTATATATGAGAATGTCATCTAAGTAGACAACCATGAATGAGTTGGTGAAGGGTCATAGGATGTCATCCATCATCCGCATGAAGGTTGCAGGTGCATTAGTTAGGCCAAAAGGCATAACCAACCATTCAAAGAGCCCCTCCTTAGATTTGAATGCAATTTTCCAGACATTAATGGGATTGATGGGAATTTGGTGATAACCAAATTTGAGATCAATTTTGGTGAAGAACTTCGCACCACATAGCTGGTCCAATAGGTCATCGATTATGGGGAGAGGGTAGCAATTCCTCATAGAGATTTTATTCAGGGCTCGATAGTCAATGCAAAGCCTCCATGTTCCATCTTTCTTTGGTGCCAAGATGATTGGGCTACCACAAGGTGAAGAGCTTGGCCTGATGTGACCCCTTTGGATCAATTCTTGAATCTATCTTTTTATCTCATCATTCTCCAAAACTAATCTGTGATACACAGGACTGTTAGGCAAAGGTGATTTTGGGATTAAATCGATAGAATGTTTTACCTGGCAATGCAGTGGAACTCCTATGGGTGACTTGAATAAGTCATCATATTTGCCTGTGATTCATCTTATCTTCTTTTGTTATTGTGTTGATTGTGTAGTTAGGACCGCAACATCGGCCTCGTTAGACCTCTATGGTTTGACCATCATGAGAGCAAATTGCTTTGTCTTCTCCACCAATCTCTTGCATTGCTTAGCACTGATCAAGGAAACAGATGTGGGAGGTGGTACCTTTGGTACCCTATAGCATTGTGTTCCAAGAGTGAGGGTGACCCTTTGGGTTCAGGATTCATAGATGCCATGTCGTTCATACATGAATGGTTGACCAAGGAGGACATCACAAACATCTAGATTAACCACATCACACAAGACTTAATCTTGGAATGGTTTTATAGCATATGAAAGAAGACGTTGATGGGTGACATGAAGGTCTATCCCTGGGCTCAACCACCCAATACTATATGGCTTTGGATGAGGCTTCATGGATAAACCTAGACTTTTCACAACTTTAGCCGAGATTAAATTCTTTTGACTCCTGCTATCAAGAATGAAATGCAGAGGCTTACCATTTACCCATAATTTGGAGTGAAAAAATCTTTCTTTGTCATCTGGTCTTTCCTCATGGGTCTATGATGAAGTGACGATGGTGTTGGGCTTAGCATCTACAATTTCTTCTTCGTCCTCTTCGATTGTAGGTTGTGTATGAGGCAGAGTAGTAAACGTTGAGTATTGTGACTCAGAGAGTAGTGACTTGATGGCTCAACATTCTTCTTTGGAGTGAGTTCCAATTTTGTGGTAATCGCACCATTTTCCAGCCTTCCCCTTTTGGGATTTCTTATCCTGAAACTCCTAATTCTAATTTTGGCCTCGTGTTTGACCTTCCTTGTCACTTTTCCATTTTGAAGGTTAACTCTTCGTATTATTCCTACCATTCTTCTGTTTAATCTTCACTGCAAATTTATATGCCTCACCGATGGTTTCCAAATTGAAGAGTTCCATTTCCCCTCAGATGTACCATTGTAGTCCACCATGATATTTGAGAGTTTTATGTTTCTCACTTTCTTGAATGCCCAGTCTTGCAGACAAAGAATGAAAAGTGTCTGTGTAATCTTGTACAGATTGGTCCTTGCCTTGGTGAAGTTGTTGTCACTGTATGTACAGATCATCATACGCACCGATGAGATAGTATTCTTCTTTTACTACTTCCGTAAAATCATCCTAGGTGGGTTTCACCCTAAGGCCAATGATATCCGTATTGAACCTCTTTTTGTACACTTCACACCAGTTTTTCATGGGCAATGATGATTTCAAAAGAGCAAAAGTGATCTTTTCTTCATTGGTGAACTTATTTACAGAGAAGTAGGACGACAGTTGATCCAACCAATTTTCCACTGCATCAGCATTGATTTTGCCTTCAAATGTGGGAATATCAAAATTTCCCTGAACCTTGAAGGGTGTTGGGGCACTGAAAGGAAGCTCCCTCGATGAGGAGCTAGGATGTGTAGCTATAGAGCCAAAATTTCCCATCATAAGTGTTTGAAGAATTTGAGCAAATTGTTGGAGCATCTGCGCTTGTTGCTGCTGGAGGGCTTCATTCACCATTTCCTTGAAAGGATCGGATGTCTTGGTGTCATCCACCATTTGAGGTCATTTTGGGTGCACAAGTGGAGTGTTTGGAAACTCTGTTGCTTCCCACCCAAGTTTCCTATATCCTGACCTCGTCCTCGGGAACGTACATTCTCAAGACAAACCGCTCTGATACCACTGATCCAAAACTCAAAAGTTCTGGTTGACAAATATTGCAATAGAATAGAAATAACACAATAACAATGAATTCTCTGAGAAGAGATGATGTATTACTTAGAGATCACAATACAAATATAGGCTTATCTCTAGGAAGATATGTCTGCCTCCCCTTTTCGGGTTACAATGCATTTATCCATATTTTGAAAACATCAAGAGAATTAGTGGCTCGAGGAATTAACAGTGACCTTTTAAGAATGAGTGGCTTGAGAGAAATAATAGAATTAAAATAGTACAGCGCTCGAGGACATAATGGCTCGAGGAAATAACTGTCACCAACAATGTGACTTCCAAGAATGAAAACAATACAAGATTCAAGGAATTAACTATCACCCAAATGGTCACCCAAATGGTTGCTCGGATCATTTCTGTCACCCGAGTGGTTGCCCAAATTGTTGCCCAGATCAATATATCATTATAGATGAGTTTTAAATAGATTGGTGGCTCATGATATCATATGGAGGCCCTAAAAGAGATTTCTTGGGTGGGTTGAGGATGGAGTGCAATTGCAGTATATGAAGGTCAGTTGTTGGTTACATGACTGTTGGGTTGGAGTGTATGAACACTTTCAGTATGAGCACGTGACTAGACAATTTGGGGTACCACAAGATGTGCCCCTTGTAGCATGGGTATGAGTGAGGAGTACATGGGCATCAGTGAGGGTAGGAGCTTGTGCAGGGCTTATAAAGGTTGAGTTAGCACCATTAACTTTGGATGCGTGAGACATGGTTATAGATATTCTTGATGTAGATGATGTTACATTTATAGAGGCATATACCAAATGGTGGAAGAGGCATCAATGGGCTCCACTATATCCTATTGATGGAGGGGATCCTCTTGAGTATGAAGATCCTTCACCAATCCAGATGATGGGAGGTAAGTAAAAATTATATTTGTATTGTGCATAAGTTTGTTATTATTTAGTCTGATTTGAAAGTATATATCTAATGTAGTTTTATACTTTGTATATAGGTGGAGTGGGAGGTGTGCATGACAAAACACAAGCTGGGGTAGGAAGTGGAGATGATGGGTTCTAGGAGACCATCATTGATTTAACACTTTGAGAGCTTATACAACATGTACCTGATGATGTTGTGGAAGAGTTGATAGAGTGAGCATTAGTTATAGCCAGTGTCTATGGTCATTTTTTTGATTGAGTTGCTATATTTATAGTTGCATATGTTAGAGCAGTGGGAGAGAGATGAGTTGAGGGCTGAGCTAGATAGGCATAAGATGCCCCCACCTGATTTTGGATTGGTGAGTACAAGGATTATGGATGAGTACAAGGAGATTCAAAGGTGGTATATGGACTTGCATGAGGAGCATGGTTGATTACTGAGGTGAGATGGTCATCATAAGAGGCATTCAGGAGCTCAATGAGGTGTAGGGCCATCAAGTGTGAGAGTGGATTATGGGACTAGTACTTGTGGGGAGAGTGAGACTAAGATTGAGGGCATGACACCCATTCACGATTGAGTGTACCTTGATATGATGTATATGTTTTGAAAATGTTGTTATATATATATATATATATATATATATATATATATATATATGGATATTGGTTTTTGATTATGATGCATGTGTACCATGTTATGGATTTTAGACTAGATTAGTGTATTTATTATAAATGGTTGATTAGAAATAGTTGATTTGGTATTGATGTTAAAGTTGTATGTGTTTGGTAAAATGGTACTTGGGATACGTGATTTGATTGTTCATGATATGTTCAAGTGTGATGTTAGGTTTTGATTTTGAATTATATGTAAGTAAAAATTTATTGTTTTTAAATTTGTACGTTGATTAGATAAAGCGAGTTGGTTTAAGATTGGTAAGATGAGATATTGGTAAGGTCTAGATTTGGATAATTTGGTTTGGCTAGGGATGGCTATTTGGAAATAGGAATGTGAGTTATTAGTAGGAGGGGATGTAAAAGATCGTTATGCTCTCAATTCCTTGAGAGTGGCTCAAGAATACAAAGGCTAGTCTTTTGGCTCCATCGTTGCCCTGCTAAGTGAAGCTATGAACTGATACTGATATGAATGTGTGTCAGATCACTCTATGTTGTATCACTATCTAAACCTTGATGGCCAACTAAACAAGTACCCATATTTCTCATGTTGTGTAGGAATATGCTCTATATTTGATACTATCTACAATGCACTAACTGTAGATCTATGTGGAGACTCTGCAAAATGTAACCTCATAGGATGTGCAACTAAAATTGTGTGCTATGGAGAAGGTTTATCTATCTACAATTGTAGTGGATTGTTGCATGAAATAACAACCTGTGGCCTCTACTAAGATGCATATAATTGAGCAATAGATCGAGATGGACTTGAAACCTGTGATGGGGGCTCATCTAATCTCAATCATAGCGGGTTGCTATGTGAAATAGGTCCCTCAAAATCTGACCATACTGAATACCTATCTAGAGTGATACTCTATTGTTGTGCATGTGACTGTGTTGGATATGTATATGGAACTACACTATGTACTCCTTTGACTACAGTGTTATATGTAGGCTTCTATTACTGTATTGGTTTCCAAACCTTTTAAATAGGTGGAATAGAAGATCTCCTATGAGGCTCTATCCTAGAACCCGTATTACTCTCGTGATGAGTGATCGATGATTCTTGTAAAGGAATGTCCTGGGATGCCTCAGTCATGGATGAATGATGTCTATGGTTCCATGATGGAGGAGATCTCGATGCCATCTATGTAAATGTTATGATGCCATTACCAACACATATATTAATACAATATTTGAGTCCATAACAATCATTATCTCTATGTCCATAGATACAATGATAGTTACAAAAGGGTAGATGTGGTTATTTCTATATGAGATGTGGATCTCATTGACGAGTAGGAAATGTGATTAACCTCTTATTGAGTAGTGTTGATAATATAACACATGGGCTATCCCACTCTGAATTAAATAATAGTGGTGCGTTGTTGTTATTCTCTATAGTGCATACTATAGGTTGTGCTCTAGAGACTGGATCTCTATTCCTAACTGGTTATTTTTTTGGTTGTGGTCTCCTATCTTGTTTAGGAAATGATGAATGTTGTGTGCTAGGAGCTATAGATGTAGGTACTACTATGAAATATAGAGTAATATGATCAATTGAATCTACCTCAATCAATCCCAATTTCTTTTCCAAGGCTAAAACTGTATAACATAAGTTCCTGAAAGAGGCCTCTCTCTAATATAATAGATGCTTGAGGAGAGGTTGATGAAGCCCCTTAATAAATATATGTTGAATCTCTAAATCTGTTGGTTTATAGATCAATCTTAACATGAGCATCTTGAATCATAAGATATATTCACTAACAAGATCTGAAGTATTTTGATGCAATGTAGCAAGTTTCTCTTATGTAACATGAGGCCCTGTGTTTGCTATGTAATGTCTGAACAATGCCTCCTCTAAGTCATCATATGTGTGCAAGGAGCCAATGGGGACTAGATGAAAGAACCAATTATGTGCTTCCCCCACTAATGTTTGGTTGAACAATTTCATTAGAATCATAGGACTTGAATGAGATGGCAAAGCCTTTCGAAAGGCTTGAAGGTGTACGAATGCGTCTCTAGTTCCATCAAAGTGAGGCAATGATGGCATATGGAAATGCTTAGGCAATGAAGTTTTTATGAATGTCTTCAGAAGAGGGTTACCATGTAAATCATTGGCATCCATCCAAGACTTATAAGCCTTGTTTTCCAAGGTAAGGAGATGTACTTGGTGTTGTAATTCACCTACTGCATGCATTAAAGAAATAATCTCCTAGGATGGTATATTAGCATCCTAAAGTGGTTCATTTAATCATTGAATTTGATCATTAATTTTAGTCATGAGAATGCTACACTTAGAAATTGGATCATAGAGAGGGGGTGTTCTCATTTGAACCTTTAGAGGAATGGTAATTTACACCTTACTAGAGGGATGTGGGCTACCATTCTCTTTAGGTGAAGAGTGAGAGTTGGGTTCTAATGTAGTAGGGGTGGCTTGGGAGATTCATTGGCATTTTTATGTTTTATTAAATCACATTCTAATTGAGTAGAGGATGTGATGTTATCATTAACATGTGCATTATTTGAAATAGAATCATACATAGAAGTAGAAACAACATTTGGTAGTGCATTATGTTTGAGAGGAAGAGTGAGAGAAGAGTTAGAAACAGGAGATGCATTTTCATCTTCACTGTGTACATAAGAACCCTCATTTTTCCAAGCATTATCAAAGATGAATATTGTTCATAGTCACTCTCATTTTCATATTCATTTGCATGTTCACTATCATACTCATTATCACTTCCATTGTCACTAGGGAGAGGTGTAAGAGAAGAATTTAATTCTTTTCTAATATGCAATTAATTATCATGTGAATGTGTATCTATGTTATCCATGGATGAAGTGTATGCATTATTTTCATTTGGAATATGAGAAGTAAGAGTAAGAGAGTTATCATTTAGACATTCTTTTGATAAAGTAGAGTTGTGAGCATGAGATGCATCATTTGAACTATGCATTGGTAATTTGATTTTATTGCATTTATATTGTTGTATTTTGAACATAGAAGTAGCAAAAGAGAGAGAAAGATTAGGTTCACATAGAAGCAAATTATTACCAATAAGAGGCTCACTTAGAAGTGCATGACTAATTTATTCATTTTGTGTATTGTGCATAGGAGAATGAGGTGAAAATATCTTTCCCATTTATCAAGATTATTTTCTTTATAAGAGGGAATAAAAGAGATAGGTTTGAGAGAAGAAGATGCATCTACCTATTCTTCACTATCACTTTCACATGTATCATCATATTCCGCATTGCAACAATAGTAGTTATCTTCAATGTAAATGAAATCATTTTCAACATTTTTCGCTATTGTGCAATTTTGCAAATTTATCCATTCATTGTCATAATTATGAGAAAAAATTAGAAAATGATCTATGGGATGAGAGGGAAGAAGTGTCTTAGTGGCCATTTTATGTTTTTCACCAAATAGAATATGTAAAATTACTATTAAGTAAATAAATGCAAAAATAACTACTAACATAAAGATTTTGAAAATATTTTTGACAATCCAAACAATTTACAAAATATTCCAAAATATTTTTCTAAAAATTACAAGGCTTGGGGTTTGAGGACCTAGTTTGGAAATCTAGGGTTTGGATTGGGATTTTAGAATTTTTGAAAATTATTACGATAATTTAAATTCTAAAAATAATTTTGAATAGGATAAATGCACAAAAAATTATACAAAAGTAAAAATATGAAATTTAATTTTTGCACAAAATAATTACTAATATTGAGATTTTGAAAATATTTTTGACACTCTAAATAATTTGCAAAAATTTCAAAATATTTTTCTAAAAATTGTAAGGGAAGGAGGCTTAGGGTTTGAGGACCTAGTTTGAAAATCTAGGGTTTTTGGATAGGGTTTTAGAATTTTTGAAAATTATTGTAATAATTTAAATTCTAAAAAAATATTTGAATGAGAAAAATGCACAAAAATTTATATAAAAATCAGAATTTTGAAATTAAATTTTTACACAAAATTTGAAGGAAAAACCTTAAGTGTATCCAGGGTTTTAGATTTGTTCGGAGTAAGTCAGGTTGACCAAATGTTTTATTATTTTTGAGAAAACTAGGCTCTAGTTATTAAACAATAAAGGGTCTAGATTAAAGGGAAATATCAATCAAATACAGATTTTGATCAAAATAAATTATATCAATTACATAAGGAGAGAAATAAACTTATTTAAAAAAAAGGCTAAAATAGATGATTCAGAGGTTGAAATCTATTATAATGGATTGGGACAGTGTCACAAATCCAGATCTAACTTTTGTTTTGTGAAAGGATAGGAGCACCAGAAAAGGACACCCTGGTGTCTGGTGCTATAGTCCTTTTCTGTTGCTATTGTCTTGAAGGTCTAATCTTTCTAGGTTTTGTTCATTGTCTCAGTGTGAGCTTTTGTATGAAATTTCAGAGGTTGAATGTCAACAAAGCTCACTGTAGGTCCATTTCAATCTCCAAACCCTGAGTTTATCTACACACATGAAACAATAAATATATCAAAAGCATAAGGAGGAAAAATTGGGTTAAGAGAAGTATGATTACATGATATAGAACCCCTATTGTCCTGATCATTGTCTACATTAACCCTCAATGTTGGGGTCTTAGATCAAATGTAGTTCTCCCTTAGGAAACATGCATAATGAACACACATGGTAGATGCAAGAATAAACTTTCATCTAGGCCTTTTCTTCATTAAGCATGCAAGTCTATGTGTGATATAAAATGTTGAGCTGTATTATTGATTGATTGTAATGTGCCAAAGTAGTAAGTTCCCCATATAAAATGTCTTCTGAATTCCTTTATATAGGAGACTCTTTGTTCTGAATTTGGGAACTTTATTCACATTTGGTCAACATTGGAAAACTTAAGGATGAAGTTAAGAAAGCGACTGAGACTCATTAAGTGAGGGAAACTGATCATTGGAGCTCAAAATGACCTTGGATAGGAGAATTGGAAATAGACACCCTAAGGTCCAGCATTGTAGTCCAATCCCAGTGTTCTTGTCCTACAGGCTCAGGACCTAGGGGGATGGAATAAGCATGGAAAATCTAACCTAGTTGAGGTGGAATGAGGTTCTAGAAGTCTATGAATGACTGGCAATAATAAAAAAGGTGACTCGAGCATGAAACAAGACCAAGATGAGTAAAAATAAAAGACATGGCTAATGTGAACAAGGCTCATATTCTCCAGTTGAAGTCTCCTATGAAAGGACTGTGAAAAGACATGATATGTGTGGTTGCTTGACCAATTTAAGGTTTATACACTTTTTTACTTATCTTAAATTTGATTTTGTAACTTCTCTTGTAGTAACTTCACTTTTTCTTGTTGTAACATGTGCTTTTCAAATTGTTCCCTTTCTAATTATTCTTTTACATCTTGTGCCTTTTATACTCTTGCTTTTTCATCTTGATCTTTTTGTAATCTTACTTGCTCTAATTTATATTGTTGAATCTTTTCTTGTTCTAATTGGGCTTTTTGAACCTTGTATTTCTCTAAATTATCCTTTTGGTATCCATTTTTGTATAAATTATAATTTGTCACTTGTGTGTTTTAGGAGATGAACTCATAAGGTGAGTGGGTTGCTTAAGTGATGTATCAATGATAAGGTCACCACTATCAATTATCTTTTGTATTTTATACTTTAAAGCTAAACAATGATCTGTATGATGCCCATGCATCATGTGATATGCACAATATTATTTAAAACTCCTTAGAGGATGTAGATGAGGTAGTTTGATCAACTTATTTCTAATTATTGCCCTTAAAATTTCACTAGAAATCTTATTATCCATTTGCATACTTTTTGAATCACTTATTATAGATGTATTATATTGTAGCTTCTCATTTTGATATGGAGTCTTGTTAGGCATAAAATTGCTAGATGAAGTTACAAATACATGATTAACACTAGCATACTATAGATTCTTTGCATATATAATATGATTTTCCAAGGATGTAATCTTTACACTGAAAAACTAATTTTGCTTTTGTAACTCTTCTATTAACTTCCCATAATAAAGATTTGATCCTTTAGAGCTTCACAAGAACAAACCCTAAGTGATTCATATTGAACATGCATACATACACCATCAAGGGGTGATGTGGAAGGTGGAGGGGTTTGAGGAAGGGTGTGGTGGTTACCTTATTTTACTAATACAAGATGGGATACCTTACCTTTTAGGATAGTGATGGCATGGACGTAGTTAAAGGGAAAGTAGCGATCACAACCTTAAGGGTAAGGAGGAGTTTATTTGTTAACCATGCTAAATTTTATAAAAACTAAAATAATAACAAGAAAAAAAGAGACATAAAAATGCTAGCTAATAATCTAACATGATAAGACAATCAAAATTGAATATGAAACCCTAGGAGGATAACATTTTAGAAGGAAACCCTTGAGAAAACTAGGGCTTGTCACGTTCAACAATAAGTGGGTTCACCAATAAGTTTTATCAAATTTGGGATAACAAGATCGTAAATGATAAACTACTATGTAAAATCAGAGGGAATCATATAGAAATATCATAAGGTTGCATGTTTGATTCATGCCAAGTTCACCAATATGTTTTATCAAATTCGGGATAATAAGATCCTAAATGAGAAACTATTGTGCAAAATCAGAGGGACTAATATAACAATATTAAGAAATCATCGATTGAAAACTAGGCAATTATATAAACTTACTAAAAATATCAAAGTACAATAGATAACAAAGACTTAGTTGGAAAACAGTGTTATGAGAGGAATCAAGAGCTGAAAGTTACATTGCAGGAATGCTTACTGACTAGAATTAGGGATCAAGAACTAGATCTAGGATTGGACAACAATGCACTGGGTTGGACACTAGAGGAATGGTGCTAATTTCCACTCTGGCAATGTTCTTTTCCACTTATAATGAAAAAATCAAGGTTTTTGGGTTCTCTGTGTCTTTATCTATGAAACCTATATCTAGTGCAGGATCTTGCGATCACTTGAGGACACCATTGTGTGACTGATTTTTCTTTTAAAACCCTAGCTCTTTGACATGTGAATACTGATGTAAATCAATGGGTAAAAATGGGTCAGTGGTTTAATTTAGACGAGACCTCAACATCCCATGTGTTGAGCACTACCTATATACAAATACTTTGAAGAGGGATCAAATTTCATGTAGTCTCCCATGCTATGGTGGTGTCTAAATAACTAGAGAAATATGTTAGATGTTGGTGAAATATTGATGTGATTAAGTGCCTTAACCATGAATTTTGACCTAAAATATGTATTCAAACTTGAGATCTGGGGTACTAAGGTTGTATGAAATTAGAATTGGGATAAATAGGTGTTTTGCTCTCAATGTGAAATTATGATTTTGATACTCTTTGATGTGGAAGCCTTTTGTGTGTAAAATGGTTTTAAATATGTTTATATAGTCATCTATTTGAAATTCCTTTGAATGGGGCTTACTAGGGACATAGGCGAACCTTTCCATAACTTTTGTTTATACAAATTAGTTGTTATTCGGTAGGATAATAAGAGAGGGGGCATGAACACTAGAGAGGTGCACCATAATCCCCTAGGACATTGTAGTCCAATGGATGATTTGATCATGCTGAGTGTTAGGCATGGCTTAAAATATGTCTACAACTTATAAAAATAGAGGAGAGTACATTTAGGGGTCATTTATCATCTTAGAAGGTGTGTAAGGTTATTGAAAGTGATCAAAAGGGGCCCTAAGATAGGCCTGGAGCTAAATGTGTAAAAGAGTGGTCACAAGTGCACGATTTTAGCTTAAATGTGAATTTATGTGTCTACATCATGTGAAGAAAGAAAATAAGCATGGAATGACAAAATTATATTATAGAGTTCAAACCGATTTATGAGCATTGCAAAAAAACATACACTAAAATCTAATGGAAGGGGAAGATACTAAAAGATCAAAGAAGGGCTAATTCCCACAAGCTTAGGTGTGAGAGAGGCAGATAGATGACTCCTAAGGAAGAGCGGGAGAAGAGGGTATGTGTTAATAGAACCACAAGGTCACTAGAAATAAAGAAATATTTCATCCTTAAATGTGCAAATTACACAAACATTTGAGTCAATTATACATAAACATTTAGAATTGTCTCCATGTTGGAGCTATTTGAAGAGACTAGAATAAAAGGGTTAGGGAAGCTAATAACTCAAATTTGTAAAAGAATAAATAACCTTCTTAAAAAAATAACTCAACTCATAATTCTTTAAGTAATTGAGGTATTAATGAACTTTTGCATTGATTCTCAAGTTTTTGTGGTGCTACTTCAAATCTTAAGCATATTTGTAGTGTTAAAAATAAATTATTTTTATATTAAGTATTTATAATATATAAAATATAATATTCATTGAGATGTGGGTGAGTTCGTTAAGTATTTTAGTAATTTGTATGGCGTTTACCCTAGAAATATTGAATATGTTTTTCTCTATATGGATCTCTGCAGTAAAAAAAAATCCATCTTGTTCATTTTTGGATCCTCAGAAGGAAACACCTATGGTTTTTTAAAAATATTAGAGCTTCATAAAAAAAATTTAAGCTTCACATTTGCAGAAGCATGGCCTTTTTATGGCCTGTAGAGTCCCAGTGAAATAAGGTGTAGAGGTAAATAATTACAATTTCTTCTTTATAAAATATGTTTTTCCAAAGTTTATTTTCCATGTGGGCTCCACTAGGGAAAGAATGTGTAAGGCTTTTTACATGTAGGAATTTTTGTAGGTGAATTAATTTCACATGCAAAGAGAAAACATTTGGTAAAATATTATTGTACATGTATTTTTTTATTTTACATTCACAAAACCAAAAATATATGTAATATTTTCCCTTTATATTCTAAAATAGCTTGAAGCAGAGTTGGTTAAGCTTGTTTTATCAGTCAATTGCAATATGAGAGATTCAGAGTTCAAATGACAGAGGAAGTTGTGCAGATGGAAGCTATGCAAGTAAAGAAGGAGAAAACATCTAAGATAAGAATTAAGAAGAAGCCTTAATAAGCATACTAATGCTACCAAAATTCTCCAAACTCTAAGCGAATAGCTAATTGGAGAAGGGGAATAGTCCTCCAACCTTCAGTGTAACACTTACACTTTATCAATCACAAGGATCCTGATGGACCTGTAAAGGACGAGATGTTCACCGACAACACAAGCAAGAGGCAACATTGTAAAAAGGTCAATATAATTTCATTTGATTGTTGGGGTTTTTTTTAAATAGATAATTGACGATTAAAGGGGACCCTCACCAAAAATACATATCAAACCAAAAAATCTCGTAATCCTCGGATAATAATCCATGAGAGATCGAAAGGCCCAAAATAGCCACATCCAACTTAAGCCCAAAAATAAAATAATAACACGGATACCCGATCCCAACAAAACTAAACAAAAAATAACTATAACATCATATAATATATCATAATTTGAACTTTGAAAAACCATCAACGAGCATGGAGAAAGTCATAGCACTAAGCCACCTTTTTTGAAGGCTCATAATTCATCCCATTTGGGAATGGAGCTACCTGACCACCTTCTACATCATCCACAACCACATCCTCCTGTGGAGCCACACCCAACATCCCCAGAACCATGGCTAATCCTACCCAACCATATCCCGCAAAGTCAAGTTCAGACAAGGCCTAGTCGCCTCCACCACTTGTCTATTGCACTATGGCACCCCATCCTCGAAAGCTTCCATCAACCTAGTAGGAAGTGGCAATCCCCTGCCACCCATGAACAAGCTAACCAACAACCTATCACATTCGACACCCAAGTAGAAGAACACATCACCAATAATACCCCAAATGAGGGAAGAGGAGCATGATGCCATGGCCATGAGATTGAAGACCATGACAATTTAAGGAAATTATTGTGGCATATTATAAAGATGTGAAGTCCATTGAATGTATTCTATGTTGTTCCCCACCAAATAAACATTATGAGGAGATGATGTAATAATGTCTATTTATGTCATTAAAAGCTAAAATATTATGACATATAGGTTACTCTGCCCAAAATAAATTTATGGGGGGTATGTTAGTGTGTGATCCTATGAGTGGTGGACATGTATCATCATTGGGAAATGTTTTAAATGCATAATTTTCTATAACTCGGACTTGTATACTAGCACCTAGGGTCTAGCATTTACATATGTATTTAAAGGGCTAAGGAAATATCCCAAATAAAATTTGGAAGTGCAAGTACAATTTATGCAGTGGATATTTGGCTACTCGTTACCCTGGCCTTATGTTGCGAGCATTTATTGATTATTCTTTGTGTGAATTTAAAAAACACTCAAGTAATGTATCCAATCGTTGGCAACACTGAGCAACATCAACTCCTACTCTCCACCCTTTGACACTTTATAGAAGTGATTATAATAGCCTATTTTAATCTTAAGATTCACTCATTGGAAAGGAGTGGTTCTCCGGTTGCAACTTGGATGAGAGCTTTACAACATGTTCTATTTTGAAATTATTTTCAATGTCAAACGTGGAAGACATGTTCTTGAAATTATTTTCAATGGCATAAGCGAGACATAATTCATAGTAACATTGAAAAATGTGGAAGACATGTCACCAAGCTAGCTACAGTGGTGTGATGCCATGGCCATGAGATTGAAGACCACGACAATTTAAGGAAATAGTTGTGGCATACTATAAAGATGTGAAGTCCATTGAGTGTATTCTATGTTGTTCCCCACCAAATAAACATTATGAGGAGATGATGTAATAATGTCTATTTATGTCATTAAAAGCTAAAATATTATGACGTATAGATTACTCTGCCCAAAATAAATTTACGGGGGGTATGTTAGTGTGTGATCCTATGAGTGGTGGACATGTAGCATCATTGGGAGATTCTTTAAATACATAATTTTCTCTAACTTGGACTTGTATACTAGCACCTAGGGTCTAGCAGTTACATATGTATTTAAAGGGCTAAGGAAATATCCCAAATAAAATTTGGAAGTACAAGACAATTTCTGCAGTGGATATTTGGCTACTCGTTACCCTTGCCTTATGTTGCGAGCATCTATTGATTATTCTTTGTGTGAATTTCAACAACACTTAAGTAATGTATCCAATCATTGGCAACACTGAGCAACATCAACTCCTATTTTCCACCCTTTGACACTTTATAGAAGTGATTATAATAGCCTATTTTAATCTTAAGATTTACTCATTGCAAAGGAGTGGTTCTCTGGTTGCAACTTGGACGAGAGCTTTGCAACATGTTCTATTTTGAAAGTATTTTCAATGTCAAATGTGGAAGACATGTCACCAAGCTAGCTAGAGTGGCGTGATGCCATGGCCATGAGATTGAAGACCATGACAATTTAAGGAAATAGTTGTGGCATATTATAAAGATGTGAAGTCCATTGAGTGTATTATATGTTGTTCCCCACCAAATAAACATTATGAGGAAATGATGTAATAATGTCTATTTATGTCATTAAAAGCTAAAATATTATGACGTATAGGTTACTCTGCCCAAAATAAATTTACGGGGGGTATGTTAGTGTGTGATCCTATGAGTGGTGGACATGTAGCATCATTGGGAAATGTTTTAAATGCATAATTTTCTCTAACTCAGACTTGTATACTAACACCTAGGGCCTAGCATTTACATATGTATTTAAAGGGATAAGGAAACATCCCAAATAAAATTTGAAAGTGCAAGTACAATTTACGTAGTGGATATTTGGCTACTTGTTACCCTAGCCTTATGTTGCGAGCATCTATTGATTATTCTTTGTGTGAATTTCAACAACACTCAAGTAATGTATCTAATCGTTGGCAACATTGAGTAGCATCAACTCCTATTCCCCTTCCTTTGACACTTTATAGAAGTGATTATAATAGCCTATTTTAATCTTAAGATTCACTCATTGCAGAGGAGTGGTTCTCCGGTTGCAACTTGGACGAGAGCTTTGCAACATGTTCTATTTTGAAAGTATTTTCAATGTCAAACATGGAAGACATGTTCTATTTTGAAATTATTTTCAATGGAATAAGCAAGACATAGTTCATAGTAACATTGAAAAATGTGGAAGACATGTCACCAAGCTAGCTAGAGTGGCGTGATGCCATGGCCATGAGATTGAAGACCACGACAATTTAAGGAAATAGTTGTGGCATATTATAAAGATGTGAAGTCCATTGAGTGTATTCTATGTTGTTCCCCACCAAATAAACATTATGAGGAGATGATGTAATATTGTCTATTTATGTCATTAAAAGCTAAAATATTATGATGTATAGGTTACTCTACCCAAAATAATTTTATGGGGGGTATGTTAGTGTGTGATCCTATGAGTGGTGGACATGTAGCATCATTGGGAAATGTTTTAAATGCATAATTTTCTCTAACTCAGACTTGTATACTAGAACCTAGGGTCTAGCATTTACATATGTATTTAAAGGGCTAAGGAAATATCCCAAATAAAATTTGAAAGTGCAAGTACAATTTATGCAGTGGATATTTGGCTACTCATTACCCTGGCCTTATGTTGTGAGCATCTATTGATTATTCTTTGTGTGAATTTCAACAACACTCAAGTAATGTATCCAATCGTTGGCAACACTGAGCAACATCAACTCCTATTCTCCACCATTTGACACTTTATAGAAGTGATTATAATAGCCTATTTTAATCTTAAGATTCACTCATTGCAAAGGAGTGGTTCTCCGGTTGCAACTTGGACGAGAGCTTTGCAACATGTTCTATTTTGAAATTATTTTCAATGTCAAACGTGGAAGACATGTTCTATTTTAGAATTATTTTCAATGGCATAAGTGAGACATAGTTCATAGTACCATTGAAAAACGTGGAAGACATGTCACCAAGCTAGTTAGAAGGGCGTGATGCCATGGCCATGAGATTGAAGACCACGACAATTTAAGGAAATAGTTGTGGCATATTATAAAGATGTGAAGTCCATTGAGTGTATTCTATGTTGTTCCCCACCAAATAAACATTATGAGGAGATGATGTAATAATGTCTATTTATGTCATTAAAAGCTAAAATATTATGACGTATAGGTTACTCTACCCAAAATAAATTTATGGGGGGTATGTTAGTGTGTGATCCTATGAGTGGTGGACATGTAGCATCATTGGGAAATGTTTTAAATGCATAATTTTCTCTAACTCGGACTTGTATACTAGCACCTAGGGTCTATCATTTACATATGTATTTAAAGGGCTAAGGAAATATCCCAAATAAAATTTGGAAGTGCAAGTACAATTTATGCAGTGGATATTTGGCTACTCATTACCTTGGCCTTATGTTGCGAGCATCTATTGATTATTCTTTGTGTGAATTTCAATAACACTCAAGTAATGTATCCAATCGTTGGCAACACTGAGCAACATCAACTCCTATTCTCCACCCTTTGATACTTTATAGAAGTGATTATAATAGCCTATTTTAATCTTAAGATTCACTCATTGCAAAGGAGTGGTTTTAAAATAATATAATTATAATCTAAAATAATATAATTATATTTTGTGTAAAATACTTTATTCGAGATGTAAATTCCACCTGATCCTTGGACCAACAGTGGTATCAAAGTTCATATGAATGAGGAAGTTGTGCAAGTGGAAGTTATGCAAGTGAAGAAGAGAAAAAGCATCTAAGAGAAGAATTGAAGAAGCCTTGATTTTTTTGTAAATTTTCTAGATTTGTACGACCTTATGCACCTATGGTAGAATAAATGGATTGGTTTCAACACAATGATATTATGAGAAGCAATAGCTTTTATAATTTTATTTATTGTTTTTGTACAATGCTTCCTGTAGTTCTCCAAGATGGACAAACTGCAATTGTTGCAAAGTCCTTAATTTTTTTATGCAAACAACATTAATACCATGATCAACACTTGCAATTGCTTCCCAGGGTTTCAAGCCAAACTATTCATTCATGTAAACATGGAATAGAATCATTGATTCTATCATATGTCTAGCATTTTCAAGAATCAATAGCAAGTTCTGAGAATCCCTAGATAATTTGTACAATGTTCACCCTAGAGATATTGAATCAGCTTTACCCTGTACAAATCTCTATAGTAAAAAATCCATCTTGTTCATTTTTGGATCCTTAGAAGAAAACATCTAATGTTTTTTAAAATATGAGAGCTTCACAACAAATTTTTAAGTATTAGATGTTCAGAAGCATAGCCTTTGTACAACCTAGAGTGTGCCAATGAAATAAGGTGCATAGGTAAATAATTATAATGTTTTCTTTATAAAATCTATTTTTACAAATTTTATTTTCCATGTGGGCTCCCACAGGGAAATAAGGCGTAAAATTTTTACATGTCGAAATTTCTACAGGGGAATTAATTTCACATGCAAAGAAAAAACATTTGGTAAAATATTACTGTATATGTATTTTTTAATTGTACATTCACAAAACCAAGAATATATGTAATATTTTCCCTTTATATTCCAAAATAGCTTGAAGTGGAGTTGGTTAAGCTTATTTTTTAAGTCACTTGCAATATGATAGGTTTAGATTTCAAACCCTCCAAAGCTATCTTTTTTGTTGCACTCATCATTGTAAACATTGTGTTGCGACAATGTTTTCTAACTAGTCATTATTTTATATAAAGGTGGTTGTGTGACCATTCAAACTATAAGTTTTTAGATGTTTCAAACACATCAGAATGGTTAGTTATATGATTTGAAACTTCTTTTTATGGTTATTATGACAAATCTATTCAGTGATGTATAAAGGTGCATTTTCGATGGAAATCAACACCTTCAAAATAATTTTTTTTACAATGTGACCTCCTACTTGTGTTGTCAGCAAACACCTCATCTTTTACAGGTCCATCAGGTCCTTTATGAATTACAAAGTATAAGTGTTAGATTAGAGGTTGGAGGATCCATTGAAGGCTGGATGACTATTCCCCTTCTTCAATTAGTTATTCGCTTTGAGTTTGGATCAAATATTTGAATGGCAATTTTGGTAGTAGTAGTAGGCTTTTTACAGTTTTAATTTTTGGTTTTCTTCACTTTATTGATGTTTATGATGAGGAGCAAACATATTAGTTTTGATTTATTTTTTGGCAAGGGCTTCTCACCTCGCACCTGATAGGGGGAAGGTATTGCATGGCCTTCGATCAGTTGTCTGTGATAGTACGAGTTGATAAGAGGTTGTTATCACCTTTAGTGTGAACAAAGGTTGTCAACACTTGTTGGACATTAGGGAGATGTGTCATACACAGTATTGAATAGTCACTTGAATGGGTTTATATGTGAGACCTTATGTGGATCGATATGGTTCAATAAGCCTTGATCGTGTTCTACTATAGTATAATACAATAATCACATGGGATGAATAGGCTTTTATTATATTATACTACAATATGATACATCAATCACAGCGGATGAGCAAGCCTTGTTCATCAGCCTCTATGCCACAACTCGTGGGGCAGGGTTTTGTATAGAGCGACATCAATTTTGGTTAGTACCAAGATGTACAATATGTCAGTTGCAGACGTAGTGAATACTTTTGATGACTTCACAGTCATAGCTCTAGATCATTTTCTATAGCCTTTGTTGAATTAAGGGGGGTTTGTTGGGTTTTTGATCCACAATATTTTTGCTTATGTTTTGTTAGTTTGTTAGTATTTACTTATTGTTTTGTTAATAATAAGTGAGAGTTGGTTCACAATAATTAGTTGAATCCCGTAACCACCCATGAAAGATTTATAAAGCTTTCACCTTCCTTGTAAATCATAATCTGAAATAATATTACATTTTGTGTAAAATACTTTGATTGAGATGTAAATTCCACTTGCTCCCTAGGCCAACATATTTTAGTTGTGTCCAATCTCATTTAAGCTTAAATCTCGTAATAGAGAAGGGATCTAAGTCCTTATATGTATCCCAAATTGAATATAGATATATAGTAAAGAATGAATAATTAAATATGTAACGAAATAAGGTTCTTATCTTATTTGTGTTTTATTGTAAGTCTATCTTATGGTTCGGTTTAGACAAGATGCTAGGGCCATCCAAACACACTTGACTATCAGTAAGAACAATACAAATGCTCCCAATAAGAAATTGCTCATTGAATTCTAACTTTTTGAGGCTTGTTCACCTTTTTCTACTCTTTTGCGTCCTTACCTTAAATTCATGAATTATGACTCTTGACCTCTTGTTTTGAGCTAATTATGTTTGATCTAGATATTAAGAAAAATAAAGTTTTGAGATCTTGTATTAACATTTGAAATAGTGTGAACTAAATAACCCTTTTATATTAAAATAAAAAATCGACAAATAAAAATTATAGAAAAATAATAATTATAATATTCTAAAAAAAAATTCTACAATAAAATGTTAACTAAACAAATTATCTAATAAATATTTTTTGATCAAATGAACCACAATATTTATTTAAAAATAACTTTACATTCAAATTTAGTAATATTAATATTCATACCAACTTTCAACATTTAAAATCTTTGAAAAAAAGGAAAGGAGAAAGGAAGACAATAAAACACCCAACTTTGAAAAACTTTAACTAATGAAAATTTTATGATCTTAAAAGTCAAAAGGCAAATATTATATGATTTAAAACAAGTTATTGACATATAAACTATAAAAAGAAAAAAAGAAAACAATTTTTATGTGTTTAAAATATTCTGAAGTGTTTACTATTTATGTGTTTAGTGGAGTGAAAGGTAGTGTTATACCATATATATTGTGGCTTACCATTTTATCAATATAAACTTTATTTGGTAGAGAAGTCTAACAATGTAGCCACGTTTTATTGTTAAAGTTGAGGTTCTTTCATACTGGAAGGTTGTCAGATATTTAATTTTTGCTTCAGAAATGGAATTGCAGTTGTGTAATTCAAAGGCATTATTACATATAAGTTTTAATAATAATAATAATAATAATAATAATAATAATAATATCCTAAATTTCAGCACTAATAATTTATTCAGTCGAAATTTGAACCGTGATATGACCAATAAAAACCATCTAACCCACTCAACTAATCTAACCCGTGAGGTTATATTATGAATATTATTAATAAAACTTTTTTTTTTTAAGATATACATTAAATTAAAAGGGTTGTGATTAATTGGTGAGATAATGTATGTTATAATTGTCATGTCATTGTATAGATTTTTGAAGAAAATAGAGAAATTTGAAATAAATAAAATGAAATTAAGTTCAAGTCCCAAATAAATTTGGTAGAATTAATATTTGAAGAAAGTCAATTTGCACACCCGAATAAATAATCTTCAATAAAAATAATAATATTCATTGAATTATTTTAAATTCTTATGCAGAGGGTACTTGAAAAGAACATAAAATATAAACACTGAGAAGTGGCGTAATATCACAAGGAAAAAAGAGTTATATAAAATGAATATAGATGAAACAAAACAACAAATGAATGAGTAGATGAAATATCAACGTAAATCATTGTTCATTTTAACAAAAAAAATAAAAAACCATACAAATGCAAGATTTAGAATTGTTATGTGAAGGAAAAAAACAAACAAGGAACGACAACATTATATTACAGAGTTCAAACCAGTTTATGAGTACTACAAAAAGACATACATACACTAAAATCAAATGGAAGAGAAAGATACTCTTAACTCAAATAAGAAATAATTCCCATAAATTTAGGTGTGAGAGACACAAATACTTGATTCATAAGGAAGAGTGCTGGGAGAGGGTATGGGTTAATAGCATAAAGTCACTAGAAACAAAGAAACATTTTATCCTTGAAAGTGCAAATTACAAAAACATTTGAATCAAATATACAGAAACATTTAAAATTGTTTTTATATTGGAATTATTTGAAGAGACTAAAATAAAAGGGCTAAGAAATTTAATAAACCTAAATCAGTAAAAGAAGAAACAACCTTCAAAAAATAACTCGACCTCCAAATTTTTTAAGCGATTGAAGCCACTGAACAATCTCTATTTTCATAAACCATTAGGTCTCATAAATGTAATTATAATCATTTTTTCATTCTCAACTAAGATTTATTTTTTTCCCTTCTATAAAGAGTTTGCAACCCACACGTCATCTTAAACATTCTTGGGTTTAGAAAATAACTCCCATTTAATCACAAATAATCCAAGAAAACATTGTGCAAACTTTCAAAATCTAAATTATGGATACGGTTTTGGTTGGAAATCAATTAAATAGGCAAAATTGATCATTTTACTTTCAAAGCAAATGTCTTTCCGATATAGTGCAGCTTATAGGAATGACTGGAGAAAAATAGATTGGGTCAAAAGATTTCCTATGTTGCTAATATATTTGCTAGTCAGCCAGACCTATCACTGAGCTCCACCAAGCCAAACTATAGGCTCCGGATAATCTATAGTTTCACTAAATTCATACCAATATGGAATCAAACTACTCAATGAGATTTTGAGAAATCCAAGTAGCATCAATGATAGTACGACATTCACAAACAGAAGTTTGCATCAAAATTGAAGCTTTCCTCCAGAAAAAAGAATATTAAGATCATGTGGTCTTTCACAATGATAAGCATTTGATATATCGATTTCTGGATCCATCGTGTTGAGCGAAACAATTTAGAAGCATTGTCAATCTTTCTCCTCTTATTTCTTGGAGAAATTCCTAGAAACAGAGCAGATAAACTTTAAATCTTTATGTTAAAAAAGGCGGGGTTGATGCCAGCAACCCATTTCCCTCATAAAATTTATGCAGATCCCTTCAGTTAATGTTGTGGAACTTATCTGTTCCCATACATCTCACCAAGAAATATGTCTATAACAAACCACACAAAATCATCCTTAATGGAAACTATAACAATATGTTTTCCAAAACGTTTCAGTTGTGTCACATTCAGTGTGGAGACACTGTTTTTTTGTCCCCCACACCCCATTTTGAACGCTGTTTCCCAAAAATGTGAGGCTGTGAGTTCAATTATGCAACTGCTCGTATAGATAAAATGCACCAGAAGGGTGAGCAAAATCCAGTTCTTATAGCTTAATGTCAAATACAGAAGATTACATAATCTTAACATTATATGATGCTGATACTCTCCACACAGATAAATATGATATTGATACCCTCTCTACAGATAATATTAACAAGAAATCAGTCATTCTAATTTTGTGTCTATATTAAAAATTGTTGCTTAAAATTTTATTTTATATATATATATATATATATGTAAAGAGAGGCAAGACTTTATTTGTCTGTTAGTTTTACCTGCTATGAATCCTTTAATAAATTTGTACAATAACCCATCAATTCTTATAACCTCTCCTCAAACTTGCTCTCAGATGTGACTACCTTTGTTTCTTTCCTAGACATTAATTTTGTATTTAATTTTATTTGACCAATAGTAACATAGCTTACCTGAAGGGGCAATGCTTGATAGAATTATATAAAACATCAGGGCAATTATAACAGAAGTCAGAGAAATTAACTGGGCAATGTTTCTTCAATATTTATTTTTGTCCTTTTCAGGATATAAAAATTTATAATCCCAAAAGAATGTGTAGTTCAAAAGGACAAAACCCAGAAAACAAATATTTGAACCATTTTTGCTGTGGGTGAAGATGAGGCCACCTTTTCTTCAAAATTTGGACAAACTTTCGTCTTGAGATTTAAGTATATGTCAAAACTGTTTTAAGTTTTGCTCAAAAAAGTAACAGATCTCTCTAAACAATAACCTGGTGAATAGAACCTTTGCTTTCCTCTCTTCAGAGCAGTTTAAATCAATATTGTGTTCTAGAACCCCCAAGAAAGTAGACTCCCTCAAAACGGTATTAATCATTAAGAAGAAATCTAAGCAGCTTAATATGTATGCTTATGTTACGAATGATTCTCCACATCCACATTGTCCTTTCGAATTTGGATTGACGAATACAAACTCCGACCTGTAAAGAGAATAATCATATAAACATCGACTAATTTGTGAACAGAACTTTACTTTGTTGCTTTTAAACAGAATCAATAGGGTGCAATTATTACTAAACAAATAGATTTTATGTGGACGTTTAGAAAGTTCATGTGGGCAAAGAAATTTTCTTACTTCAGTCTATCCTCCACAAAGTCCATCTTAGTCCCAATGACGTGCATAAGTGCTCTTGGATCAATCAAAACTTTAACTCCTTTATCCTCCACTAGTTCATCAAATTTCCCTTTCTCATCTGCGATACACATTTTGCATATCAAATTCAATATGCAGAAAATGGAATTTAGCATTTCTGCAAAATCATTGTAAGAACAAAGAAACGTATAAACTTTGAGCAAGACCATGGCAGTTTGTCACAAAGCTGTTTTGATATGCATTATCTAACACAAAATGGAATTAGCACTCCTCCAAAATCATTGTAAATACAGAGAAACGCATAAACTTTGAGCGAGACCATAACAGTTTGTCATAAAGCTGTTTTGTATCATGCCTTCTATTTTCTATTTTTCCATGTTAAGATTGGCCTGGCTAGAGATGTGTTGACCAGGAAGAGGGGCAATAAGCAAATAATGATGGGCTGGTTAAACTAAGGAACTCATCTTAAGTTTAAATGTGGGGTGAAATACATATATATACATAACAGATGTCCAATTTATTTCTTCTTTTTAGATAATCCAGGCAATGTTTCTTTCTTTAAATTCTTTTGCCAAGTAAAAATTATTATACAAGAGGTTACAAGAATGCATACAAATCTGATATCCTTTCCAAGACCTGCACAAGGCCCCTAGCTAATATAAGATCTCTAAGTTCGACATCATGGAGAAAAAACAAATTGTAGCTAGACATTTAGAGTAAATCCAATAAAGATTTTAAATTTAGACAGATATGACCTCTGCCAGGTTTCCTTCTCCACTGCTTGAGCAAGGTGGATTGCTAGGTCATTCCCTCTTTCCTTTCCCAGGTAGATGCAGTCCAGGCCGTTGGATTTGCAGGGGTGTAATTTCCTTGTAGGCTATATATGCAAGGAAATCCCAAGAGTTAAAAATGATACTAGATTACCATACAAGCTTGCCTTTGTAAGATCCAAAGACATCTGAGAATCTTCGCCATTGACTCCATAGAAAGTAATTTCTCTGGAATGTTGATACATCTGGCAGTTCAAGACAATTTTCTGATAGAATACCAAAACAATAGTACATCGACTTGATGGGGTCATAACTTGTTTGCTGTAGCCCAGAATTTCAAACTGCAATGTGCATTGGAAAGCTCATGAAATGGACGAGTTTATATGCCAAATTCCAAGGCCAAATTATGGCAACCATTTCGGGCCATCTGACCAAACTTCCAAGGCCAAAAAGTAAAAAACTTAAAAAAATACCTAAAAATAGAAAACCTGAAATTTTGTCTTTTATGAGTTTTGGGTCATGATAAAACCTATCAACTTCTTGGGGGAACACTTGTCACATGGCTTTTTAGATTCTAAGGCGAATTGTTTCATATTCTATTTTAAGACTCTTCATTTCCTGCTCAAATTAGATATAAAGGCATTGTCATCCAAATGTAAAAATCAGACAAAAGGAGTCTTGTAACTTTACATCTCTTATTAGAGATTTCTACTCTTGGCTGCAATACAGCTTCACATACAGTACAATATTGTGTTCAATTCCTTGATTTGATTCGTTGCTTTAATGGCACATTAAATTTCTGCAATTTAGTGTGTTGTCCACCAGATTTCCAGTTAAATCTGGATCAAATGTTTTGTTTCAATACATTTTTCTGCCAAATTATCCGCTTCGAATGTGTTTATACAGTATTTCCTCATAGCATGATATTTATTTACCTCCATTTCTTCTATCTGAGAAACACCCTCCACCCCTGAAAGATTGAAACTGATAAAAAGATTTTGCATGCAAGACATATTATGGATATGTTGTACGAGGGCATCCTTATTCTACCATTTGAAACCAATTTACTCTATCGGAGCATTCATGGTAACAGGTATATGACACTTGGGTTGATCCTCAAATACAACCAGTACAGTACGGACAGAATTTGGGTTTATTGGTTCTATGGTTAATTAATATCATTAAATAAATCCATCAGAAATTGAAGTTAACCCGAGCTTAATTAAAAGACATATTCATTGAAGTTAACAATACTTACTAACAAATATAAAGCGATTAATTTCAAGTGTATGGATGAAACAAGGATGATGGGCATATATACTGCCCAAACCCAATCATCATCTAACAGTGCAAACTTGAAAAGGAATTTTGCATGCATTCAGAAAAATACTTGTTTTCAGCAGCTGCAAAAAAAATGGGCATCACATTGACATGAGTTCAATATTCAGGTTAAAAATGGGCCCATTTATGTCATTTTTAGTCTTCACTAGCATTGTACAATGCCATACCATTCAAATTCAGGCATATGTCAACAAGTACGCAACTTGGCATGCGTTTGGCTCTGACATTGAAAATAATTTCAAAATAGAACATGTTGCAAAGCTCTCGTCCAAGTTGCAACCGGAGAACCACTCCTTTGCAATGAGTGAATCTTAAGATTAAAATAGGCTATTATAATCACTTCTATAAAGTGTCAAAGGGTGGAGAATAGGAGTTGATGTTGCTCAGTGTTGCCAACGATTGGATACATTACTTGAGTGTTGTTGAAACTCACATAAAGAATAATCAATAGATGCTCGCAACATAAGGCCTGGGTAATGAGTAGCCAAATAGCCAACGATTGGATACATTACTTGAGTGTTGTTGAAATTCACACAAAGAATAATCAATAGATGCTTGCAACATAAGGCCAGGGTAACGAGTAGCCAAATATCCACTGCATAAATTGTACTTGCACTTCCAAATTTTATTTGGGATATTTCCTTAGTCCTTTAAATACATATGTAAATGCTAGACCCTAGGTGCTAGTATACAAGTCCGAGTTAGAGAAAATTATGCATTTAAAACATTTCCCAATGATGCTACATGTCCACCACTCATAGGATCACACACTAACATGCCCCCCATAAATTTATTTTGGGTAGAGGAACCTATACGTCATAATATTTTAGCTTTTAATGACATAAATAGACATTATTACATCATCTCCTCATAATGTTTATTTGGTGGGGAACAACATAGAATACACTCAATGGACTTCACATCTTTATAATATGCAACAACTATTTCCTTAAATTGTCGTGGTCTTCAATCTCATGGCCATGGCATCACGCCACTCTAGCTAGCTTGGTGACATGTCTTCCACGTTTTTCAATGGTACTATGAACTATGTCTCGCTTATGCTATTCACAACACAAATTTTATTATCTCGGGACCACTATAGGAAATCCCAATCCACCATAGCCCAACTCATGATCCACATGTATTCGGGACCAACACTAAGATCTAATCTTTCTAATTTTGAAGTCATATTACCTCCCGTAGAGGATCTCTCAAACATTCTTGGCTGTCTCCTTTGCAATCCAGAGTCTTTGTTTTTTGCCTTCCAAAACTTGTCATGTTGTCTTTGAACCAACAATTCCTTGATTAGTGGTTGTTCTTCGTGCAAAGTATTCTTGGCTCCCTTTAAAAAGATCAATCCGGACATCTTATGGGATAACCATAGGAGCAATTTCATTATGTCAATTCATTTTCTTGAAGTCTTGTGGCAAATATTGTCTATACAGCTTTGGCTTCACTTGCTCATCGCAGCAATTTGTCTTTGGTGGTTATCCATAAGTACATGGTATCCAATCCCTGCATTGTCATTCTTGATTTTGGGAATAATAGGGTTAACTATACTTTATTGATTCTTTCCTAACCCGCCAATTGTATATCCCATTTTCTTCATCAAACTCGAACCAATATTGTTATATGTTGTACACAAATATCATACTCAGAAATAACATTTGTCATTTGTCATAGCTTTTGTGCGACATGTTTTACGCTTCATAAATTCTGTCATTACTACTGCATCGCATGTTTTGAGTTTCAAAATATCTGTCATAGTGGCTGCATCACACAATTTAGGTTCCATATTATCAAGCTTTGGTAATTTATCTATTTCTCCCTATAATTCTACAATCACCTTATCCTTGAATGCTAATTTTTGTTGGGTAGGTTCAAGGAATTGATCTAGCTTTTGACTCATTTCTCTTGTCCTATCTCCAAGAATTCTTGCCAACAGATGAAATGAATCTTCATTGAATTCTAAATTATGTTTTATTGTTAACATTAATCTCTCAGTCTTACACTTAAGAATTTGAACTTCTAATTTGGGCAACCATTTACCTCTTTCAAGTCAATATTCTCTTGACAGAATTCTCTTATGGCATTCCTTTTCATCATGCATCTGGTCTCTAGCTCCTTGGCCTTTCCTTCATGTTTGCCTTACCCATAATGCAAAGCAAAACGACTCTCTACAACAAATAAATTTCTGAATTCTAGTTTCAGATTTAGAATATCCACAATTTTGAACAAATTCAAAAAATGTTTCATCAAAACATACCTCTGTATGATGAAGTTATGCCCAAAACGTGACGGCAGTCTAAGAGATACTATTTGCAGAACCTCCTGACAGGGTTTTTTTGACCTGTTATGAGTTTGAGAACAAATTACATATTCAAATATCCTTGCAAGCATATAATCTCTATCTGGCCTTCTTCCTGCAAGATTTTTCTTATTTTTACAAAAACTCCCAAAATACCTCAATTTCGTGTTTGTAGGCCTTGGCAGAGGTTCCAAGGACTTCCTAACACTTTGAGAACAAATTACATATTTAGATACCTATTTTTGTATATAAGACAAATCTGCAACTTTTCTGTATATTTCTCTCAAAAAATGCAAAAGCAAGTAATACATGATTTTAAGTAGTAGTCTTGAAATAAAAAAACCTTTGTTTTGCTCATAATTATTTCATCCAGAATCAAAATTCTACAAACAAATACTTTGTACAAAGCTCCAGAGATGAACTAAACAATGGTGAAGAAATATCTGAAATATTTACAATAGAAACTTTGCAAAACTTGGCAGAAGTGTTGATGCCCTAAAACATCTGAAACTGAAAACTTTGCTACCCAGAGACAAGATTTAGCAAAAACGTATGTGGTGGAATAGTCCTTTAGAGGAAAAACAGTGACTGAAGTCCTGCATTTTCTTGCTTTGATGAATCGAGCAGCTCCAAATCATAAGGTCATCATGCTCTCAAACACCTTCACACTATAAGGCAAGGCTCAGCTCGCCCTAATACCATGTCAAATGTCAAAGTTTTGAAGTTGCAAATTAGTTCACACAAAGAAGAACCAATAAATGTTTACAATATAAGGATTGGGTATCGAATATGCAAATATTCATTCTATAAACTGTACTTCCACTTCCTTATTTCATTTGGGATATTTACTTATCCCTTTATATACATATGTAATTACTAAACCCAAGTCGTTATTATAAATGCCCTAATTAACAATAATCATCCAATGAACCTATGTTCCATGTGGACACACTCCAATCCCTTGGTCTCACATCCTCTCACACATGCTATTTTTCTATTCAAATATTGTTCCTAGGATTTGCAAGGCACCTCTAGGGGTCCCTTGTTCGCATTATCGCATTTTCCTGCCCCCCCAGGGACCTCAATAAAATATTTGACATATTTACCAGGGATGCCACACGTTACTTGTATCACTTTACACACAAGTTCAAGATGAATCTTTATAGTTCCGTATCTTTTTCTTTTTGATGGTGGGAGGTGTGTTTGAATGCCATAGAAATTAGTAAGGGGAAGAACACATCTAATTCAGTTGGAAATATCAGTGTCAAGACTTCATTTCTTGTGTTGTGGAAGAGTTTCATTTACTCTTTTGCTTTTTTTTTAAACAAGAAAAAGCCGAAATCTAGATTACACAAACAATGTGCATGGCCTCGGATATACCCAAAAGCTGATACAAACCAAGACTCTTTGAGTAGCAACTAACTAACAGGGTCTAAGCAACGCACAACAAGACTTGGTGAACCATAAAATAAATATATGCCAACTTCTACCCAATGAATAATGTGATTAACGCACTTGAAGATCATAGCTGAACCAAAACAACCAATAGATTACAGGTTAAAAATGTCAGGCACAAAGCCTTTCTTTGCTATCTCTTCCAGGAGGTGATCTACTTCCGGAACACACCCTGATTGATAAAGACACCTGGGTAGGGTCTTGCAAGTAAATAGGTTAGGAAAACAGACCTTCTCTTCCATTTCTTCACTGTATACAAGTCTCATCTAGCATTTCTTATTATCACTGACACTTTGTTAATAATGTAAATAAAAAAATGTTCGAGTTGCAGCCATTATCCACCATTTCATTCAATAAGAAAATTTCTTATTAAAAAATTTTTTCGCCAAGAAACCCTCGATCATATAAAGTATAAATCAGAACATTAGGAGGACGGCCACGATCTCATGAAATCCATTAACAAACCTACCTCAGCAGGGTATCCAGATTTACATAATGATTGAATCGCATCATTATAAGTTACAATGCATGGAAAGCATCCCAGAACATGTTACCTCTTGTAAATGATTTCCTTGGCTTCATCCAGCCTCCCAAAATGCCCACAGACACAAGCAGCTTACAGTACTAACAGGCAAGCAGCCAAGAGATGCCATGTCACCTGTGAACTCAATATCCTCTTTGACTAAACCCTTTGCAAGATGCCTTACAAGAGGACTTAGAGATAATCATTTGCAAAAGTTTTCTCGCACAGTTTTTTTTTTTTTCCCTCTGAACTAATTCATAAAGGTTTAATCAAATCCCTCTCTTATACATCCATCAGGCTTATATTTCTTGTCCACCAAAACAGTGTACATTTTGCAGCTGCTGCTAATTGACTCAAGATAACCACTGAATCCTTCTAATTTGGAGTGGCTAATAGAAATCTATTTAGGGGAATATACCTGAAAAAACATTCCAAGCCCTCTTCTTCTCTTATGCCATGAGGATGACAAGTATCAGCAATCAATCACATCCATTTTCCATCTGCATTGATAATACTGGCATTCAATGCATTGGCATGTAGTCCACATAGGTCCTTACAAGCTCGAGAGGAATATGGGGATCTGCCCTATCACACATGATCCTTAAGGGCTACAGAATCAATGCTTATCATCATTTCCATTATGAAGTCATTGGAATCAGTTTTCTTTTCATTTACTTCAATAGTATCTCCATCTAGGAGGTCTTTGTCTTGGTTCGCTGCTATGTATATTATCAGTTATTCCTGTAGCATTTTTTTTCCCGAATCGGTGTGAGCTTTGATGGCAATATCCAACATTGAAAGAGTAAAATACAGAGCAGAAAAGGGCAGGAGAGTAACTTTTGCAATGAATTCAGACCTGCAATTTTATACTCAAATACATTTCAATATTTATACTGCAGCAAACAAATTAATTCTATAGCAAGTGGAAAAACAGCAATCTGCACAAAAAAGGAAATCACAGCAGCTTATAACAAGAGAGTAAATGAGAAGCACAAAACATTCAACTATTATTTAATATGCAAGTGCATATATGCAACACGGCTGCGTATCAGATGTTTGGATTCTTACCTTCCTAAAAATGCAAACCAAACAGACACTAAAGCCAAAAATATAGATAAGCTAAAGTAATTACAAATACATGTGGTTGGATGTACAACTGCATTTTGAACATAAAGTAAACCTTATTTAACATCATCTGCTTCAGAAGCCTCTTGCATTTGAATGGATTTCAACTTCTTTAACACTCTAGTCTCCAAGTTTTTCCATAGTCACTAGGAAACTAGAGTTTGGAATTGGAGACACCAATCCCTTAAACGAGTGGTAGCTATATTTAAATGTAATATAGACTTACCCTTGTCCATACTCTCTCATAACCTATTTCAGAATGGCATCCCAATCTCCATACCCATATCGCACGTCTCCTAGTGACTACGTTAATTTTTCATATACATAATTTGACCTGCCATGTTTAGCTCCTATTATTTGATGATTTCCATAACAAGGTAGAACTTCCCTTCGACACTGGAGTTTCCCACTATTTCTACCCCTTGAGAAAATTAGTTCATAAACATCAACCTTAACATTTCTCTAGGTTTAATTGCCTTTCATAAATTGGGTGTATCTGCTATTTGAAAGATAATTGGAATTTCGTAGCGAAATGTCAGTACATACGAAAGAGGTTTTGAAATAAAAGAGAATTTGATTGTGTTAAGATCAGGTGGTAAATCAGTGGAGCTTACATGGTGGAGTTCCATGTCAAATCCCCAAAAACATATTCACGTGTAAAATTGAATAATACACAGCATCCAATTCTGGGTGCAGGGTGCACGCTTCAACGGGCAAGGACAGGGAAAATTGACTGAATATAATTATGGGTGCAAGGTGCATATTTCAACAAGCACAGCAATGTGAATTTGGTTGAATAAAATTATGGGTGCTGAGTACATCCTCAACGTACTAGGCTAGGTGAATTTGACAGAATAAAGAATAAAATTCAGTGTATTGAGCTAAAGTGAATGCACCGTAGACAAATGAAAAGTTGGGATAATCTAGCAATACATTCAATACCATGGGGAATGCATACTTAAACGGATGAGGCGTGAGGAACTTTATATAATAGAATTATAGGTGCATCATGCAGACAGAACCAGGTGAATTACTGAAGGTATGTGCCCGCCGTGGTTAAAACTGGCAGCTTAAAATTTTTAAAAAGAAAAGAATTGCCTAAGGTTGGAGTGCAATTGGCTACTAGGATTGCTTATATAAGTGAGGCCCAAGTTTGATTCCCAAATCCAACCCGTGGGCTGCCTGCCTCATTTCATATACTTTCGGAGATTAGTGCAACACTAAGTTCCATTCCAATAATAAAAATGAAAGAAAGCAAAATTGAAAAAATATAATTTATTCGTACAAATTTGGTGAAATGTGCAAGAAGTATCAAAATTCATTAGAGGATGTAAGTTATGTTGTACAAGCAGGAACAAGGTTAGGAAAGAAAATTTGTAAATGCCACTCCCTGTGCCTACTATACCATGGGAAAGCATTTCTATGGATTTTGTGGGAGAATTACCAATGTCCAAGCATGGCCGTGACTACCTGTATGTTGTTGCAGATACGTTCAACAAAATGTGTGTTGATTGCATGCAAGTAAATAACAAGAGGGCATGAAGCAACTAAACTTTTCATTTCTAGTGTTTGGGTGCATTTTGGGTTACCAAAGTCCATTGTTTCCGACAGAAATTCCAGATTTTTTAGAAAGTTGGGGACGACCTTGTGGAGCAAATTGGATACTGAATTCCCACGAAGTACAACTTTCCATCCAGAAACTGATGGATAATTAGAAGTTGTAAATAGGACTTTGGTACAGCTGATTAGAGGTTATAACAAGTATCCAAGGACTTGGGATGAGTCTTTGGCATATATCCAACACTTATACAAAAGAGCGTGGTACATATGTTCACTATTAAGTCGCCGTTTGAGGCATGTTTGGGCTACTTGCCAACTAATCCTCTTGATATTGCAATGGCAGCAAGTAGGAGTGGAGAGACAAGATTCAGAGGTAACAAGAACGAAAAAGCTTATTAAGCAAGTCCATTTCAAAGTAAAGGATCAATTGGAGAAGTCTCAAGCCAAGTACAAGGCTATGCATGACTAGCACCAGAAGGAGCACACACTTGAAGTGGGAGATAAGGTTTGGATGTACTTAAGCAAAAAAAGACTTCAAGGACAAGCTAAGAAGCTCAAGCATCTAAGATATGGGTTATTTGCCATCTTAGAGAAGATTGAAAAGAATGTTTTCAGACTTGATCTACCCTCATTCATGAGAATGTTCAGTTGTGAATTTTGAGAATTTGCATTTGTATGAACCATCCATGCTAGATGAGAAAGAAAAAGGACAATTATTATCCTCTATAGAAGTATTAATTGTGGATGCACAAGGAGAGTCGGAGGAGGATGTAGTGTTGCAACATAAATTCAAAGAAACTCGCAAGGGACCACAAGAATCTTAGTAGGTTGGCCTCAAGGGGAAGACACCAAGGCAAGCAAGATGGTACTCCAAGGAGAGTGGAAGAGTTGTTTCTGCATCTCCACCCCCACTAAGCTTTTATGGAACCAAAAGCCTTTCAAAAAGGGAGGTATGATCCATAAGGATCTAGAAATCAATCTCTACTTCATTAATCAACCAACACGAACTCAATGTCAATCAACAGCATTGCTCCTAAGGGAGTGTACATGGTGATGAAAACACCGCTTCATGCAGGTGGCAGTTATGTAACTGGCAGTTGCTGCAGGGTGGTAGTTAAGAAATCGCCGGTCTCAATTAACTGGCAGTTGGTTTGCATGAAGTGGTTATGTAACTGCCAGTTTGCTTGAACCGACAGTTGGTTTGCACTTTGCATGAAGCGGTTACGTAACTGCCGGTCTGCATTAACCAGCAGTTTCATCCATAATAACCATACAGGGATGATAACGGCAAAGGACGGTGACTCTTAAGTTCTTAATATGTTTGGGGATCCTTTTAGTGCACGAAAGGACACTTCTCAGCATGATAAGAAGGGGCACGAATTCAAAAAAGATCACCGCTGATCAAAGTTGGTGTTCAGTTGATTCTAGGAAGGATTGGAGAAAGGAACAAAGGGAAGTTTGCGAACAAGTGCCAAATTGGTTATTGTACTTGTTCTAAGGAACTCTTTGTAATCCATTTTTTGCCATAAAAATATAGAAAGCTGAGAATTTGCCACTTCCAACTACTTTTTTTCCCATCCTAGGTTTCTAGACCAAAACCTTTGTGTCTTTGCATCTTTGTGGTTTATGTGTTTTGTTCATGTTTCTTTAATCTGTACATATTGTTTATGCCATCAACACATTGTATTAATTCGAAGTCATTTGAGTGATTTGAAGAGTCATTTTGAAGCAAATTCAAAGTAGAACAGCAATTTGTGATTCTGTAAATTTTAGCAAGATTTGTAATTGAGAGTTTATGGATCGCTAATGCCAAAAACATAGACAAGCATAAGTAACTGCAAATATATTTGGTTGGATGTACAGCTACATTTCGAATAGAAAGTAATCCTTCTTTAACATCATCTTCTTTGGAAGATTCCTGCGTTTGAAGGGATTTAAACTTCTTTGACATTCTAGTCTTCAAAATTTTCCATGGTCACCAAACACCAATTACTTAAAGGCATCTTCTGGTGGCTATGTTTAAATGTAATATAGATTTACAGTTTACCCCTGTCCATACTCTCTCATAACTGATTTCAAAATGGCATCCCCATCTTCATACCCATATGCCACGTCTCCTAGTGTCTGTGATAGTTTTTCATATACCTAATTCGTCCTGCCAAGTTTTACTCCTATCATTTGATGATTTCCATAACAAGGTAGAACTTCCCTTTGACAGCGAAGTTTCCCAAATCTGGTCACAAACATCATCCTTAACATTTATCTAGGTTTAATTGCCTTTCCTAAACTGATAGCATCTGCTATTTGAAATAATTGGAAATTTGTAGTGAAATTTCAGTACATGTGCAAGAGGTTTTGAAATAAAAAATAAATCAATTGTGACGAGTTCAGATGTTAAATCAGTGGAGCTTTCATAGTGGAGTTCCATGTCAAATCCCCAAAAAAATATTCATGGGTAAAGTTGAGTGATATAAGGCATCCAATTCTGGGCGCAGTGCCAGGGGATGTTAGCACAATAAAATTCTGGGCACGGGGTGCATGTTTAAACAAGCGAGGCAATGTAAATTTGGCTGAATAAAATTCAAAGTACTGAGTACATTCTCAACAGACGAGGCCAGGTGAAATTGACATAATAAAAAACAAAATTATGTGTATTGAGCTAAACTCAACGCACTCTAATCTAATGAAAGATGAGGATAATCTAGCAATACATTCAATACCGTGGGGCATGAATACTTAATCGGGTAAGGCCAGGGGTATTTTACATGATATGTCAAAGGAATGGCCCAGCTATGTTTGAAAAGGACTTTTAAGAAAGAAAATAATTGCCTGAGGTTGGAGAGCAATTGGCTTGTGGGACTTTTTATATAAGAGAGATAACCAGAGGTATGCCCCTGCCGTGGTTAAAAAGGCTTGCTTAAATTTTTTTTAAAGGAAACAATTGCCTGCCGTTGGAGGGCAATTGGCTTGTGGGATTGTTATATAAGCGAGGCCTGAGTTGGATTCCCAAGTCCAACCCGTGGGCTGCCTGGCTTATTTCATATACTTTTGGAGATCACTACACACTGATTTCCATTTCAATAATAAAAATGAAAGAAAGCAAAATCGAAAGAAGAAACATTATTCGTGTAAATTTGGCAGATTGGATGCCCTCGTTCTTGACAGTATGCCAAAGAAGGAATTAAGGTCGATTCTCCGTGCACCCCACCTCAACAGGATGCTAAAAGTATCTGGAAGTTTATCCTTCCAAACCAACAAAAGAAAAAACGTAAAACCAAAAAATAAATTAAGGGAAGGGTATTGTTGTTAGGTTACCAGCGTAATTAAGGGTATAAGAAAGGCCATTGCATCCACGCGCCTTCACGCCCAATTTCAAGAAGGATTTCTGTCGCATTTTGAGGAGTTGTCGAATTCTGTTTGCTGCTGTCTCCGTCAACGTCAATGCCTCACGTCTTGGTCTCGCGCTGGCCGAGACTGCTAACCTTTCTGCTACTGCCCTTGCCAAGGATAGGGTACGGCCTATCACCATTTTTAAATTGTTATTCTGCTCATTACAATATCGATCCACCGGAATCGAACCGAGACTGCTGAGGCAATGAAATTTATATTTCTACGTCGGATCAGAGGGAGATTTAAATTTTTAACACGACAAATTCAGGTCCGGCACCAAAATTTAGCATTGAGAATTTCAAAGGAATTTATATGGAGAGAATTTCGATCGAAATTGAGTTTTCCTTCCTCCATGGCTGGGAACCGTCATATAAAAACACGGTCACAAGGAGGACACGCAAAGATTATGTTCCGTCCCCTTTTGAGCCCCACGTAATCGACGTTCTTTTTTTTCTTTCTTTTTTATCCATTTTTTAAAATTACTCGGTAACGAGAGTAATTACATTGATAGGTGTAATATATAATGGATGAATGAAATATTTTAATGGCATTTATTAGATCGAACAGTTTAAATGATCAAAAGTTGGAATATAGAAACATTTTTTTGTTTTTTTTAATTTCAGATTTTTTATTAAGCTTGATCAATAAATTAATTGTATTGGGAAGCTTAAGCTTTTCAAAAAGATCAATGGAATTTATGTTGTCGTTATTGTTAGGGTGTGGAGCTAAAAGCTTCAATTGTTGCAGACACGAAGAAACAGGAGGTCGCTGAAGATCCAGAAGTACCGGCATCGGCAGCATGACCGACGTCTGTCATGACCAGTGCAGAACTGTTGTTGACGAACAGTCAGTTAAGTGAAGCGAGTGTTTGCATGTTTAAGGACTAATTATAGTCACGAACTGCGTGTCTAATTATTGTAATTAGAGTTCTATTTTTGTATGCATGAGATTCTATTTAAAGACCCATGAGGCATGTATTGTAAATCAAGCAAGCAAGTAAAGCATTGAAGCAAGAAGCAAGTTCAAGGAGATCTACAGGTGTAAGGTCAAGGAGATCAGCTGAAGTATTCAAGGAGGTAATAACAACTCAGGTTGTTGAGTTGGTTGTGTTGAGCAAGAGAGAGAGGGAAGAAGGTCTTGAGGTGTGGCAAGCCTTTGAGGTGGAGGAAGAAGTGGCATCTTCCTTATTGTATTTTCTTCTAGTAGTATTTAATACAAGAGTGTGTATTGTCTCTCAAATTCTTTGTTGTTTCAAGTTTCTAGTTACTTAATCATTCCGGTATAATTCCGTGTTTAATTGATTATAAGAAAGTAATCAATTGTGCTTCCGTTCGATAAGGGGTTCCTAACAGTTGGTATTAGAGCTACGGTTTGCAGGGAGCAGGTTATTGTTTGTTGATTATAGGTCATTCACAAGGTTTCTGATTGAGTGGGAGTTCAACAATGGCAGAAGAAAGTAAGCTACGAATGGAGAAGTTTAACGGCAAGAATTATCAACATTGAAGGATGCAGATAGAGGATTATTTGTATCATAAAGATTTGTACTTACCTTTGGGTGGGGTTGCATGCAAGCCCACAGATATGAAAGATGAAGAATGGAGTGTTCTTGATCAAAAGGCTCTCGGTTCCATAAGGTTGAGCCTTGCATCGTCTGTGATTTCCAACTTATCACAGTGCAAGACAACGGAAGAGTTGATAAAATCTTTGACGAATTTATATGAAAAGCCCTCGGCTTCTAATAAGGTATTTCTTATGAAGCAGCTATTTACTTTGCAAATGCAGGAATGTGGATCGGTACATACTCATCTTAGTGATTTCCATGGTTTGGTAAACCAGTTAACTTCAATCAATATTGTTTTTGATGATGAAGTAAAGGCTCTCTTGATTTTATGTTCTTTACCTAAAAGTTGGGATAGTTTGGTTATGACAGTAAGTAATTATGCATCTGCTTCTAAAATCTTAAAAGTTGATGATGTTGTGAGTGTGATCTTGAATGAAGAAATACGCAAGAGAAGCACAGGTGAATCATCAGGGAATGCTTTAAGTGCAGAAAGCAGGGGAAGGCAAAGAGAGAAGGTTGAGCAAGGGAAATCAAGGTTGAAGGTGGGAAGGAGATCCGAATCCAGAGGTGTCACCTACTGGTTTTGTGGAAAGAGAGGACACACAAAGAAGGAGTGTTGGTTGAGGGATAAAGAGAATCAACATAAAGGTAATGAAGAAGCAAATGATGCAAATATTGTGGTACAAGACGCTCTCATACTTTCTTTGGATAGTCAGGTAGGATCTTGGGTTTTAGATTTTGGTTCTTCTTTTCATGCATCCCCAAACAGAGATTTGTTCCATGAGTATGAACATGGAGACTTTGGAGTGCTTTATTTAGGGGATGGTATGCCTTGTCAAATAGTTGGCAAAGGAAAAGTGCAGATGAGATTGCTGATGGACAACACATGGGTGTTGAAGGAGGTCATGCATGTCCCAGTTCTGAAGCAGAGTTTGGTTTCTGTAGGAAGGTTGGGTGATGAGGGATGCACAGTAACCCTCACAGCGGATTCTTGGAAGATTATCAAGGGAGCACTTGTTTTAGCAAGAGGTAAGAAAGTAGGTACTCTTTATCTATCTACTGGTATTACTGATTCTACTTCTGGTTTATCTACTTCAGCTGTAGATTCAAAAATGTGGCTTAATAGGCTTGGTCACATGAATAAGAAGGGAATGGACGTTCTTGATTCAAAAGGTATGTGTTCAGATTTGAAAAGCATAGATAGAGTTCATTGCAGGAAAAAGAAATTTAATGCTTTTGACAGGAACAAAGAAGCCTTGGTGTTTATGGAGGAGATGAAGGACAGAGATCAGTCACAGGGGCTGAATAATTCTAAGCAAGGCAGTATGGACAGAGGTTTGATCCAAGATGAGCTCGCAGATAAATATTTCATCACTTACAGGAACACACAGACACCGATGTCGGTCACTTGAGATCGACGTCGATCAAGCAGATACCGACATCGGTCATGTGCAGACTAGCAGGGTCGGTAGAGTCAGGCAGGAGAAGTCCGACGTCGATCAGGTAGGAATCGACGTCGGCAGAAGGGACACCAGCATCGGTTAGGAAAATGACGTTGGCAGTCAGGGTCAGTGCAGGGAACCGACATCGATCGGGAGCAGACTGAGAGATGGCCGAGATCGGTCACTGAAACGGATGTTGGGTGGACAACAAGCTGTCAAGGAGTCTCAAACACCCATATGGAGGTCAAAAAGGGTAAGTGAACCTCATATTCGTTGTTCACCTTCTTTATATTGCTTACTGATGGTCAAGAACTATGAAGATGTGAAGAAGCAATGCAGGTAGAATCCAGAAACAATGGGAGCTTGGCATGGATGAAGAGTGTGAGTCCTTGGAGAAGAACCAAACAGGTATTTGTTGGTGGAGTTGTCAGTTGAAAGAAAGCACTGGATGAGGAATGGATTCCCAAGTTAGAGAAGAGAGTGGATGGACACGTGAGACAGAAGGCTATGGTATATGGTCTTGATTAGGCTGCAGGATAATGGAGGTTTGACCATTGTATTTATCTTTACCAGGTTGGATAATATTAGCTACATTATCCTGTTACTGTATTGTGTTGCTTGTTGCAGGGTTTCATATACAGGGAGTTTTCTGAGTTAAGGGTAAAGTTGGTTCAGAAGTATGTCATGAAGAATTTGGGAGCAACAAAATTCTTTTGGCATAAGTGACAGGTATAGCATCACAGATTTTGTGGTGGTTGGTCTTCAAGAGTGACTTTGAAGAGGGATATAGAGCCAAGGGAACAAAGTAGATGGTGTACAGGTACATGTATAGTTGCAGCTGTTTATCTCTAAGTGAGAGATTTTTAGGGTGTGGAGCTAAAAGCTTCAACTGTTGCAGACATGAAAAAACAGGAGGTTGCTAAAGATCCAGAAGTACCAGCGTCGATAGCATGACCGACGTTGGTCATGACCAGTGCAGAAGGCAACCATCGTCGGTAGGAAGTCGGCCGACGTCGGTCAGCACCAGATAGACAGGGACCGACGTCGATCGCCTGTGGTGGTTTTAAAACTACTGTTGACAAACAGTCAGTTAAGTGAAGCGAGCGTTTGCATGTTTAAGGACTAATTATAGTTACGAGCTGCGTGTCTAATTATTGTAATTAGAGTTCTATTTTTGTATGCATGGGATTCTATTTAAAGACCCATGAGGCATGTATTGTAAATCAAACAAGCAAGTAAAGCATTGAAGCAAGAAGCAAGGTCAAGGAGATCTACAGGTGTAAGGTCAAGGAGATCAGCTAAAGTATTCAAGGAGGGGATAACAACTCAGGTTGTTGAGTTGGTTGTGTTGAGCAAGAGAGAGAGAGAAGAAGGTCTTGAGGTGTGGCAAGCCTTTGAGGTGGAGGAAGAAGTGGCATCTTCCTTATTGTATTTTTTTCTAGTAGTATTTAATACAAGAGTGTGTATTGCCTCTCAAATTCTTTGTTGTCTCAAGTTTCTAGTTACTTAATCATTTTGGTATAATTCCATGTTTAATTGCTTATAAGAAAGTAATCAATTGTGCTTCCATTGGATAAGGGGTTCCTAACAGTTATACCATCAATGATTGGAGTTTGCTTTTAGACATGTATTGACGTCTCTATACGTTTAACACATACTTGTCATTAGTTATACCAGGTGGATATGAAGTTTTGCCTTAATAAATATATATTGGAAATATTTTGTTTTTATAAATGAACGTATGTAATGTGTTGGTAAATATGACATAATGTAATCTTAAATATTATTAATAGGTTTTGTTGGATACCACTACTCATTTGGCGAAGCTTGGAATCAATATCTATGTAACGATACAAAAGTCAGTGTGATGATTTTTTTTCATATTTGCTTTGCTTTTTTTTGCGTTATAATTATGCTTGTTTTCACTATATATAATATCTTTTTGTTTAGAAGTTTTGAATAATTTTTATTACAAAGATATAGGAAACCCTATAAAATTATGTAGTTTTGCATATCAATTTATGTGATGAGGTTTAATATTTGATTAATTCTTTATATATTTGTCCTTTTTGTCAAATCCGGGTTTTAGAACTTATGAAAGGTTAGTTTTTTAACAAATAAGATTGGCCTCAAAAAAGATTTTAGGTTGGTTTTGGTTTTGGTTTGTTCTTGATAGTTTTTATTTTAATTTGTGCACATGAAAAACATCTTCTTATGTTGGTAAACTTATTTTTCATGTCTACTTTATTTTTTTGTGATACAAAGATGTTGGTGCATTCTTTGCACCAGGGTTTACTATATATGGTATATTTTTTTTATGAATTATATTTATATATATATATATGATTACACATGATGAATTTATATCAGCTATTTTTAAAAAATTTCATAACAAAATAAAGATTAAAAAAAAAAATCAATATTAGAAACATCTCAAAAAAAAAAAAAAAAACATGAGCATTTACATTCAAAGCATTATTTTCAACATTTAAACTCAAATGAGGAGTGAAAAGAAAGTATTTATAATATTTGCATCATTTTCAAAATTTAAATTTAAAAGAAGAGTAAAAACACAAGTATTTTTATCATTCACACAAGATCCACCATTTATTTCCTTAGTGATTGATATTCATCATCATACTCATAAAGGGTAAAAAACAATCAACATTCAAATTCATTGAAATGATAAATTCAATTGTCTTATTCAATATTAGTCTTTTATATAATGATTTAATCCTATAAACTAGGGATCAGAGGCTATCCAATCTCAACTTCTCTTTCTTACATATCTTCATTCATATTGATCTATTAGGTGAGTTATAATTCGTGTACACATAATGAACTATTTTATGTGCTATTATTATATATAGGAATCTTCAACATTCTTCTCTTAGTGTAAACATAGAGAAAATAAACATTACACATGAATTAGAACAAACATGTAATTTAACAAACTTTTATATATAAAAACATATCGACCAATCCACAAATGGGAACATATCACATGCATCTAAGTATAAACTTGTTTTATCTTATTTTTAATTTAGTGGTATGAACAAGATAGAACTTGACACTAATTTAGATGGTATAAGATATGTCTAAAATAAGTAAATCTAAATATAACTAACATAGTACGATTAATTTATTATAATTAATATTTATAGAAATGATTAAGAGGATAAGATATTTAACTTGTTTAGTTATTATTTATGGTCTACGATAGTGTACACTCATAAAAAGTGATTTGGAATGGGTTTATGGTCATTCGGATCTATAAATTAATACTAAGTCTATTGAGATGAACCTAGTAATCCTTGGACACTTGTGGTAGTTAGATCCATTAAAGTCTGTCATATTTATCACTGTGATAAGTAATAATATGTTTCATCATATATCAATGTGTTTGCCTATAAATAGATGTTTTATGCAATACTAGAGGCTCGGTCTTTTACCTATGTTCATATTTGTCTTCCTTCACCTTGAGACCCTAACTCCACTTTCGACACTTATTTTATCTATAAAAATGGTTTAGAAATGATGGTTTGAGTTGACCTCAACCAACCCCCTATGAGTAATTAGGTGTTGCCTATGTTTGAATAGTTTAAAGGGGATCAAACTACATGTAGCTCTCCCACGTAACTATGTGTGTGTTCAAATAGTGTGATACTAGTATGCAATGCAATCATATGTGTGGCTTTTAACACTTGACGACCTATGATTTTGACCTTGTAATAGATTCAACCTTGGCTTGATGGTTTTTGATATGAGAGTTTGCAGATTTGGATGTTTTAGGGCAATGGCTAAAGGATGCGTGGATGTATTCCTCAATGTAATAGATGTTTGTCAATGAAGTTTTAGATAGGAATAGGCTTAGGCTTGATATGCTTATATAGTTAACTATTTGGGTAATATACCTCCAAACCGACATGTGAAATGTGTGGGCCGACCCAAATGAAGAGTTTAAATTTGGTAACATAGTTGTTGGAAAGTGTGTGGACAATTTTGGCCAAGGTAGATGACTCTAGTAACCATGTTCTTCTAACTGTGGCCGAAGGTGTCTAGGAGATTAAAAAAAGTGATATGAGATTAGGAAACAATCTACTTAATATGATTAGATTTTTAGGTAGTGACTAAGGAAATCTATGTATGAATAATGGCAACTTAGGAAGGTTGGACCCATAGACAAATGAATGGCTAGGAAAGAGTGAGAGCAAGAGTCAGGCAAGAGTCAGTTGTGTATGCATAAATCATGTATACTAAGATTGGTTCAAAACTGACATTGTTAAGTGTCCAATACTAAATTTATATGTCTACATAACTAAGATACACACATTAATTTATACTTCATATATTTATGAACATACACATATATTTACAGACACATCAAGTATGTATGAATAAGTACACACTCTATTATTCATGATAAATATGTAAATAGGTATATACAAATTTGTTTACAATTTATACTTGGTGAGAACACATCATCATTGATCATGCCACACATGTAAATAAGGAGGCACACACTTCTATTTATAATTTATCTTCAGTAAGAACACATCATCACCAAACACACAAACATAGAAAAAATACAAACAATATAGTGGGATTGGATCTTCACTATGTCCTTAGTGGGTGCTATCCACCTCATTGAACCTTGCATTTACAACCATTAAACTTGATCATTTCCACCTAATCATGAAAAACATAAATAGTCACCATTACCACTAGAGATCATTATTGGCTTTAGTATTTTTAGTGTAATTTAATTCAATCATCTATAGCTGAAATACATCATCACTATCATTGATGATTAACAACTCTTCAAGCTATGTATTCATTTGGGTGCATTTTGCTTTTTCCACTACAATAGACTTCAACATTTGAGTTAGTCATATATTCAAGGTTAGATTGGACTTCCGTCATCTATTTCCTCTAGTATTTTGTGTGTTCAACTATCTAAGTTAATTTGTGTGGTGTTTCCATTGGACATTATACATTAATAACCCATCAAATAATAGTCACACACATTTCAAAGGACGTCAGATTCACCTGAAAATGTGTTCTTAATAGAGAGTATATATTTTAATTCGACAATATCTCTAACAATTTAAAAATGAAACAAACATGTTTTATACAACAAGATTAATAAGACATTACAATGTCTAATGACCATAAAATTATCAGTTTAATCAATCAAAAATTATCACAACCTTTGACTATAGACTATGTACTACAATATACGCAATAAATACTTAAAAGAACACTAACCACTTTTTAAAAAACACACAAAACCAATTATTAACTAAATCATAAAATAAACACAAATAACTTTAGTGACATTCAAACTATACAACCTTACTACTGTCTAAACACTATAATAATATTTAAACTTTTTAAAGAGAATCTATATACTATATAGAAAATAGAACAAACAAAAAAACTATACTTATGACCTCAACAATTAAAAAAAAGACATATTCTATGCAAAAAAATATGACTTTGGATATGCTCATTTGGTTGAAGATGAGACATGGGCACAAACTTGAATGCATGGAGGGATAAAAATAACACTTCACACAACAAATTCTTGAGCAAAAATAAATCACAAATTCTTATGGTTGGATATGTGTGTGTGTGTCCAAGCATGACAAGACTTGAAGCCTTAAACACAATGATGAAGCCTTGACAATAAGACATGAATGATTATGCACAAAATCAAAGCTTGAAGGTGCCGACATAATCTTAATGAATAGGTAACAATGCATGAGGATTTAGACGACATACACTAGAGAAATTGTTGATGCACATGTGAATAATTAGGTGTTGCTCTTGAATGGATCTATTGTAGATAGAAATAAAAGGATTGGATTGAGTAGATAAATTGATAGCTTGTGGATGGAGGAAATGCACATGGTAATTATAATTGTTAGGGGTAACATCTCTGCCACAACAAAAATAAAACATTTTTGATCATTCTACCATGTATAAATTAGATTTACACCTTCTTATTGGGGCTTCTTTATTAATGCAGATCTTGTCTCTAATTGATTGGTGTTTCAACCTTAGGTTTTATATTCAAGGTTTGAAAAATAAAATACACTTTCTTAGGTCGTGCTCTGATGATTCTCCTCCTCCAAAAATGTCTTAAAACCACTTTCCTTGTATTATTAGAAATGTCCCAAAAAATAAAGAGTATGGTGAGAGTAATGTTGGCCCAATATTTTAAATCACTAATGACATAGGCTAAACCATGTTCGTAGCCTATTATCTCATATTCGAGGGTACGACATGAGTACCTTATCTGAACAATATGATCTTCTCAGGTGCAGCACAAATTAAATGGTTAAAAGAGGTTTCTTATAGTATAAACAAGGGACCCTAGGAGTTTATGATATATAGTGAGGTACGTGGAAATTAAATTGTGTTTAGTAATATATAATATCTTAAATATTGGGGTAATACCCCTAACACCACAGTGTCCAAAAAATAGATCATTGCTTCGCCCATAATGATAGTCACTAAGTACTTTTAAAAATGTCGAAACATAGTTTCTAAAAACAAGCAACAAGCAAATAGAAAATAATGAGAAAATAAAATCAAAATATTTTTATGTATAGAGATCAACAAATTTCAACCTAAGGTCAAAATAAAGAGATTCAGTGCTATATTTTATTCGAGGTGACAAATAATTTATTTTGTCAAATTAAATCTAAGGTCGAAAAAGATTGACTTGTGGTTTCAGATTTATATCTAAAGCTAAATGTTGTTTTATTTCAATGTTAATAATTTACAAATAATTGTATGAAATTCTATGACAAAAATCAAGCAAACAACAATCTTCAAATAAAATACAGATTTCATAGAATGTTTAGTGTTTTTCATTTAATAATAAAATGCTAAGAACAAATAAATTATTGAAATCGATTTAGATCTACATAATATACAGATCTAAACATGAAATAAAATAATTTATAAAATTAGAAATGAGCTATAAATAATAAATTGACAAACATGTATGCAAATCTAACTCAAATAAATTTCAAGTTGAATGTTGTTAGAAATTAACTACAGTAACCCTTGAACTGTGTTGTAGCTGAAAGTAAATTTTCAAATTATGTTAAGAAAAAAACATATTAAAAGGATAAAGCCACACTGCATCCTTGTCTATTGACTATGGCCATGTCCTAGTAGACCGTACAATTGGTTTTTTGATATGGGTACTTATGGCTACATGTGAGGGTTTTTAATTGATTATATGTCTTGATTTTTCATGTGGAAGACCTACAAAATCTAAATCCTAGCTCCTGCATATAAAATAAATAGAGATCAAATGAAAATGGGGAATAGGGTTAGGGGAATAAATGAAATGTCCTAAAAAACATTGACATAATCTAAGTGTTGCCTACATAGCTCAAAAGGGTCTCAGAGAGATGTATTTCTCCCTCCTAAAATGAGTGTGTGAATCTTGATATTTTCTATATAAATGCAACTAGATGGATTGATTTGAATGCTTGACAATGAGTGACCTTAACCTAAAATAAAATAACCTCATACTTGGCTTATGACCATTAGAATAAATTGAAATTGGAAGAAACAGTGCTCTTTTGCTTAATGTGAAGTAGAATTGTCAAGTGATTGATAGACGTGTTTGGAGAGGTCTTAATGTGCTTATATAGAGGAATATATGAAATATTTATATTAATTAACCTTGATAAAAGTGTAGGAGGGGTAACATGAAATGTCTCAAATTTAAAAATTTACCATTGGAGTGTGGGGGACAAGGTCACACTAGTGGAAAAATCCACACAGTGGCTGTATGTGGTCTTCTCCCTGAAGGACATAGGATGCTATAATCTAGTTGAAATGAGTTTGTAATTATAATAGGGATGTATGGATGGTGTTTTTATTATTTTTAAGGTAGTAATTAGAATAGTGAAGGCTCCTGTATGGACTACAAGTTAATGAAATGACAAATAGGTCAAATGAGGTAAGGATGCCAAGATTAAACATTGTCAAACACTTAATGATAAAATTTGAGTGTCTAAAATATCTTGAACACATAAAAAAATAGGAGATTTTAATGGGATAAGTTGACCTCAATCACCCCCTTAATGATTGATTTTTGCCTACGTATCTAATACTCCAATGTGGGAAATCAAGCTCATGTAGCTTTCCCACCTGAAGTGATTGTGCAATTATGCTCCTTGACTCTGTGTATGCAACTATAAAATGGATTTAGTACTTGAAAATGATAACTCTTGACTTGATTTGGAATTATCTTGGCTTGGCTTATGTCTTCTCCTTATGAATAATCTCAAATTTAGAAAGAATAGAATACATTTTCACAATGGACAATAGTGTGGAAGCTTGAAACAAATAAGTAGCAAGTGGCTCATAATTAATGACATTTTATGTGTATATATAGGTGAATATTTTTATAGTTTAATTTAGGTGACCTTATGTAATGTGTCGAAAGACTCAAAATAATTATTTGAGTTTTGAAAACTAGTTGTTATTTGGTGTAGGATGTGGCCCACCTAGGTGGACAAGAGCACGATAATGCTCCCGTCCACTTAGGATGGACTTATCTTGAAAGATTAGGGATAATTATCTTCAGAAGAAGATAGTTTGAAGTTAATTTCAAGTAGTTTAGGCATTTTAATTTGAAATATATGTGTAGCAGTTATAGAAAAAAAAGGGTTGAGTTTGTATTTAAATACAATGTTTAGAGGAATGGTAAATAAGAGTCATTTAGTTGGGTGCAAGTCATGTGGTTTAGGATGTGTCAATAATTAGCATTGTCAAGTACCTGTGATTAGATTTATGCATCTACCTTTCTTCTCATTTATTTTAGTAATGAAATACTAGAGTAAATGAAAAAAAAATTGAATCTAAGTGTGTACAACACACTTTGTTTTTGAGAGGATACTTCATTTATGCAGGGCACTTAAATTTAGCAAACCCTGCAACAACACATGAATTAGTCATTTATCCATTTTGAAATTTAGAAAGCTAAACGTTAAAAAGTTTAAAATTAAAAAGAAGCAAGGATCAAGTACACCTATATGGAGATGAAACCAAATCTCTTTGTAACTTGTAACTAATGATGGATAACAATGCCCTCTTGTTGAATTATTTAGAGAATTTGAACTAATGATGAATTGAGAGTGATCAAGCCCCAATTTTGAATAACTAATCAAGTCCTTGAGTCAAAAAAATGCATTATTCTAACTCTTATGAATGGAGAGTAGTATCCAATGTACTAATCCAAAAATGTGGGACTATGCTTGGTTCGCTAAAAATGATTCTAAGGCCGTTAAGTATGACTAGACTCAAATCTACATAACCCAAAATAAAAGATTTAACCACACAATGGATTTGATAGAAGTAATGTCAAGGTCATTGAGTATCACTAGACTTGAATGTACATTACCCACAATAGATTCAAACCATACTTTTGCATGTAGATCTAGACTGCATTTTTGCATGATCTAAAGAGAATAAATAATATTCATGCCCCCATCATGACCTCATTGCTCATATATTTTGAATTATAACTTTTAAATTTGAAAAATGTGCATGAATAAGCATCATGCCTTTGAAACTTGTGAAATTACAACTTTGAACTTTGAAAATGCTTATGAATAAGCATGATGCCTTTGAACTTTGATTTTTTTTAAAATGATATAGAATGTCATGTATCTATATGCTCAATTGTAACTATATTTACAACCTGTTATTTTTATCTTATAACTATTTTACATATGCATTCAAATGTGTATAGTTATGTGATTTTAGTCTTTAAAAAGTGAGCACATATGCACGCCATATTCTCTTAGAATCTGTATCAATGTGCCAATATCTATCATAAATATGATTTTTGAATTACTTTGAATATTTTAAAACTTGTACTTTGTTATATAATTTTATTTTGCATTACTTTGAATCTTTGAAAACTTGTACTCTATATTTTTGTAACATGTAATTTTTCTCGTATCTAATTTTTTTGTTTATGGAGGTTTGGATCTCTAAGACAAGCCCACTATGATTCCTCTATTTTGAGATAAAAGATGTAGGTTTTACATCACTCATCTCTAAAGAATAGTTTTGTATCATGTGATAAAGATGTAATCATATAGTTTTTCAAAATAAGGAGAGTATGTCATTATAGTAATGTAATTGTCATTTGAAGCATGTATGTGACATATTGAATGTGAGGCATACAAGTGTCATGTCTAAATAGATTTAACAATGAGGCATGTAGTAAAATAACAATCTGTGAAGTATATTATGTAGTAAAATTATAATATATGTATCATGGCTCCAATAATCAAGCTCAGAAATCACAACACATAATGTTACATAATGTCATATAATAAGGCCAAGGTAAACAAAGAATATTAGAATTGCCAAAAATAAGGGACATGTTCAAATGTCACATTAATAATAGAAGAGCCAATGGCCACAAGAAATAGACATGTTAAAATGTCACACATACCAAGCATAAATTTCATAGAGATGTTCAAAAAATTATTGCACATAAGGGTCAGGGGCCACATATAATAAGTAAGTAATATTTAGCCTATCATGCAAGAAAGTAAACAATATTGAAGGAGCATAGAACAAGTTAAAACTAGTTTATTCCATCCATATGTATCAATGTCATACTATAGCAAAGTATCATATCCATGTGGCACAATGTTAGATATGAGTAATTGGCAAGACCCTTGTAAGATATGTAGTTTGACATGGTAAAAAGGTTACAAAAAGATATAACTTGTTATAATATAGCCTATAGATTAAGGTGTCCCCAACATAGGCATGCCCACTAGGTATAAATTAATCTATCATCTAAGAATTCATATATAATGTATGTCCTGCATCACACTCATATACCTCATGAAATTCATGTGTGTATAGAAAATGTTATGATATATACTAAATATTGATAAATAATATATGTAAATAAGTAAAGTATCATCTTATGTCATTTTCAGGTCCTTATTTTTATTTTTTGAAATCTTTTAAACATTAATATCAATAATATTTCCATAGACCATGTAAAACATAGTGAATGCTTTTGGATGTAACCATGTAAGTACTTTTAGATAACATTTTGGGTCACTCTATGTGAACCATCATCAAGATGAGAAATAGAATAATGATTCATAAAGTGTCACCTGATTCCAACTTGAAGCATTTAATATATCTGAATCTTTTTTATATTTTCATTTTTTTTGAATTTTTGAAATATTTTATTTTTAATTTTTTTTGAAATATATGGATTTTTTTAATTTTTTTTAAATATATGCAAAGGACAGTAACCTATGATCCAATCAATGGGAGGACCATAGTCCATTCTTGGATCATATATTTTGAGGATGAATTTTCATGGGTGAAAAGTACCACATGTAAATGTATCAAAATCTAAAAAGGCATCAAGTGCCATAACATAACTTTCGAGATCATTGCTCATAGAATATTTTATGGAATGTGTAACTTGATAATGTGCAAGACTTGGTGGAGTTTTTTGTATAGTAGGAGAAGGTATCATTATCTGTGTTTATTGTGGAACGTGCTAAATTCTCTAAGGGATTACATTAAGATTCACTAGAGAAGATTTAGATTTATTTGAACCTTGAGTAACTCTTTGATAATGAAGTTTGCTACTTAGGAGGGTGTACCACTTTCCTTTGACCTACATGTATACAAATACTATGTATAGGTTCAACAATTTATTGTGCATCATGATCATGAATAGGTGTATTGATTATATTTGTATTGTGCTCTTGAGTATATCACATAACTAATTGTGGTGGTAATGGGGGAGGAGGAGTGACCACTGACTATAAAGGATACTCATATTGAATGCCTTGACCTTTGGCCACTTGATTACAATGTATGTAATTGAAGTAACTATGTATTTTTTATGGAGTTACATGGAGTATTTGTATCCAAGGGCATTTTAAAAACATGTTAAAGACCCGTGTGATTGGTAAGACTAGAAATGGAGTTTCCTTTGTTAATGAACCAACTTGAAGAGGTAACTCTATATGCCCAAGAGTATTTTGCTTATGACTATCTAATGCTTTGAATATTTTTTATGTAGCTTGTAAGTCTTGTTGTGTGTATCTAAGATTATGAAGGAGTGTCATTGTACATATATTTTCACTTGATTCATTGTCAATCATGAAACTATCTATGGGTTGCTTGTTGATGTAAGCTTGGATAAAAAGTGCATGTTTCTCTAAATCATTATCATCAAATGTGATTACAGGATATTATTTTGATGTGTCTATGAATTTACCAATAATTACATCTATTAGATGCTCATATGTCTTATAATGAGGATGCACATTGTACGCATGATGTACTTATAAATTATATGTATTCTCTATTATACCATGGTTTGGGAATGGATTACTAATTTTTTTTCACTTTGCATTGTCATTTTTATGGCCTAACCTCTTTTGTGGGTGTAATTAGTAATATGATCATCAATAAGATCTTGTGTCTTATGCATTAGATCGAAACACTTGTTCATATAAATCCCAATACATCTATAGTAATCACAATATACATTACTATCAAAGCCCTTATGTTGAGGCTTAGTCCTATCAAACTCAAATGGTGGAGGTAGAGTGTAAGATTATAATCAAGTAGTGTTTGTAATAAGATGTGAGTAGGTTATTACAACCTTGCAAAATTCCTCCTTGGTGGAGCTATTACATTAATTGTTACTTTTTATTTCATTATATACCTTGTAGTTTGGTTTTTTTAAAAACTTGATGTTTGAAGTAGATGGAAAATTGGTGTATATTTTAGCTTATTCAATGTTATGAGCTTGACTTCTCTTTCTTTGACTGTATGGCATAACTCATCAAAATATTTGAAATTATCAAACATAATTTATTTGTGTCATGGTGTTATCAATATTTGGGTGAATATGTCTTGTAATTCATTATTTGCCATGGAGTTTGTCATCTTAGCTAGCATCGTTTTATATTGAAGAACATATTTTCAAATTGGCTTGTTTGACCCTTGTTTGATTTTGAAAATTTATGTATACGATAGCTTTTCACCAATGTTGATTGATAAGTGTGTTAAGAATTGAATTGATATTGGGTTGAACACTCTAAATAATTGAAGAGGGAGAACATAGAGCCATTATAAAACATAATCTTGAAAAAATATTGGCAAGAGCTTGGTTAATAATTTGTCATTGTAATCATATTCCAAGTGTGTTTCATGGAATGATCAAAGATGTTGCTCAAGATAAACTTTATCCTCATAGAGTGGTATCTTAGGAGCTAAAAATCCAATTGGTAATGGGTAAGAGGTTATCTCAAGTGCCAGAGGATTGTGAATCATAGTATGAGAATCCATTGAGTGACTTGCTCTAGAAGCACCTTAATATAATTTCAATAATTTAGCATGTAAGGCTATAAAAATTTACTTAAGAGAGTATGAATTAGGTGATTTTGGAAGTGGATATTGTGTAGTAATCAAGGGTTTTGTGGAGGATACTTGTGCATAAACATGCATATGAATTTACTGTAAACCAAGTGATCCTACCATACCTAAGGATGATGGCACATATGTAACTGTAGGTGTTGATATAAGAATAGTAATAACTATAAAATTTTAATGTGAAAGATTAACAACTTTGAAAGGTATCTCTTATTTTTTTACTTGAGATGATACGATCTTATCTTGATGCGAAGTATTAGATGCTAGGAGTAATTGGAACACTTTATCCACATGTTGAGGACATTGTTGAAGTCCTTGATAAAAAATGGGTAACTCTTTGAATTGTTTAGGATTAACCCCATTGACTTCATTGGGATCAAATCTATTATAACTTTTAGGATTATCTTGATTATCATGTTTATCACTCACATCATCTTCAATGTGGACATAATTTTGAAGAGTTACATTATCATATTGATCAAAAGTTTATATAGTATCCATGTTAGAAAATACTAAATGAATATGAATATGATCTATATGGATTCAACTTAATCTAACACTACACCTTAAAGGAATATAATAGATGACCTTCTTGATTGTCATGCAAAAGTACAAAAGAAAAAGGAAAAATAGTGTAATTAAATAAGGTGTGTTTGCTTTGTAGCCTCTCAAATATACTAATCCCAGTCATGAATGGTGAACATGAATGCAAGGGAACTAAATATAGAGGATTCCATCATTATGTAGTCACAATATTTCATCTCTAGGGTACATTGAGATTAACTTCTCGAGGCTAACTAATTTTTAGTGCACTACAAGAATAAATGGTCAAAGGCTTCCTGTGGCTAAAAAAAAACTTGGGAATTTATGATATACCATAGAGTATGTGGAAACTAAAATCCATATATATTGTAATCTAATGGATTGAGTATTGGATATTTACCCTTCACACCATGACTCAAGTAAAATTGAATATTGTTTTGCCTAAAATGATAACTATGAGTTTAAAATTGTTTCTAAGAAAGCAAGAAATAAAAGGTAATTGAAACCAAATGAAAAACAAAGATATTTGTGCAAGGAAAATAGGATTTCTAAAGCCCCGAGGTCAAACAAAACATATATTTAGTGTACGGAAATTATAAATTCAATTGAAACCCTATACAGAATTTGGCAAAGAAAGTAATGCTCGAAATAAATGTATAAGTTCATCAAAATATTTTACCTTATTTTTGATAAAATAATGGTTTTTTTGTATGATTATAGGTGTACAAATATATTATATCATAATGTTAAAGATGTACAATAATCCACAATTCTGATTTTGACAAATAATATGGAAAATTACTATTTGAAGAAAGAACTAGGAATTAGCTCAAACCAAGATGTTTGTTGACTATTATAGATGTATGATAGTGAAACTTAGTAAAAAAAATGTGACTATACATTTTTATAGTTAGGAACAAAATAAAAAATTACTTCTAGATAGGTCTTTTGTAAGTGGACAACAACGTAGTTTGTTCTATCCATTAACTGCGAACTTATCCTAGTTGAATGTGATCAATGATTGATAGATAAAGATAAGAGAAAACATAACCTTGATGATGATATATCAAAGGTATAATATTGGGATATTTATAGACAAGATCGCTATAAGTGGACAACAACACATGTTACTCTAATTCATTGACCATAGACTTGTTCTGGTTGAATGTGATAAAAATATGAAATTTATACCTTTTGAGCCTATGTCAGTTGATATATTACGATTTGAAATATGTTATGCATAATTAATTATTTATCTTATTTTATATTTAAAATCCTAAGGGCCCTTTTATAGCTTGAAAACTTAAAAAAAAAAGAGGGGAGTGTAATGGACCGAGTTGACCTCAATCACCCTATTGATTATTGATTATTGCCTATGTATCTAATACTCCTAGGAGGGAGTCAAACCCACATGGTTCTCCCACCTAGAGTGATTTTGAAATTGTGCTCCTTAACTATATGTGTGTAGCTATAAAATGGCTTTGGTACTTGACAATGATAGCTCTTAACTTACTTTGGAATGCTTTTGACTTGGCTTATGGATGCTCCTTGTGAATGATCTTAAAATTTAGAAAGAATAGGGCATATTTTTTTAATGTGAAATAGTGTGTAAGATTGAAACAAAAAAGTAGAAAGTGGCCCCAAATGAATGACCTTTGATGTGTTTTTATATAAAAATATTTTGATAATTTCATTTACCTGAATTTATGATACATGGAAGAAGAACCAAAAGAATAATTTAAATTCAAAAACTAGTCATTATTTAGTGTGGGATGTGATTGACCTAGGTGGACATGAGCACAATAACACTACCATCCTCCTAAGTTGGACTTGTCCCAAAAAATCAAGAATAATTGTTCTAAGAAGGAGACAATCTGAGGGTGATTTTGAGTAGCTTGAGAATTTTAATTTGAAGGTTATGTGTAGCAATGATGGCAAATAAAGAGTTGAGCCCACATTTAGATAAAGGCTTAAAGAATGAAAAATGAGAGTCATGTAGTTGGGCATAAGTCATGTTATTTATTATATGTCAAGAATTAGCATTGTCAAGTACTTATGACTAGATTTATGTCTACAATAGTGCACGATTTTGAGTAGAAAACTTCATGTAGGAGCATCTGGGCAAAAAAACAATCTTGAATAATAAAAACAAAAGTTATTTCAAATTTTTGTTGTAATTTCTCTTGTTAGCATTTTGTCAAACACTTGGCACACACAAAGTGTTGGTTGGAAGTCCTCAGGCCACCTCATTGAATAAATCATATGGGTTTTATAAAACCATAGTGTAATTAGAATCATTTCGAAAATAAGGCCTAGATTGGGAATTACAAGCACAAGAAAATTATAGATTAAACACTCAAAAATGATATATATATATATATATATGTATATATATATGTATGTATATATATATATGTATGTATATATATATATGTATATATATATATATATATATATATATATATATATATATATATATATATATATATATATATATATATTGATGGGGAATCCAGAACAACACACCTATTCTGATCCCACTTGTTAGGATCTTGCTCCTCAGAAAGAGCACAATATGATTACCACATACAAGCAATTAAACATGCGGAATTAACCAGAAGTACAAGTAACTAGAATTCACAAATAGCACAGAATATGAGAGACAATACACAATCTTGTATTAATACTCATCCAGAAAGAAAATACAATAAAGAAGATGCCACTTCTTCCACCTCTCAGAGGCTTCCCACACCTCAAGGGCTCCTAGTAATTCTCAATCAAGAGTTCACTCTCCTACCAAAAATGGTCTCAACACACAACTCACACACAGAATTGGTGTTCACCTCCAACCAGTCAGTAATAACCCTGCCAGTACACAAGTACTCTAAAGTACTTCAAGTAGATCTCCCATGAACCTACAACAACCTGCAATTCAACAGACCTTACTTACACATGTAGATCTCCTATGAGCTTGCAACAACCTGCAACTGAAATGATCTTACAATGGAAGGATCTTCCTTGCCTTCCTTTTTAGCTCATAATTACAATACATGCCAATGGGTCTATAAATAGATCCCAGACTTAACCATAACTTAGACTCTTAATTTAGACACGTAGCTCAAGACTCAAAATAGCCTTTACATGCAAACACTCGATTCAACAAACTAACTGTTCGTGCAATGAACAGTTTTGGAACACACAGGCAATCGACGTCGGTCCCTATCTAACTGGAGATGACCGACGTCGACCGACTCCTACCGATGTCGGTTGCCCTTCTGTTCACCCCTGACTGATGTCGATCGGCCTAGCCGACGCCGATGACTGTGACACTCAGCAACTCCTCCATGTCTACAAATAGTTGAAGCTTTTAGCTCCACAACCTAACAATCTCCCACTTGGAGATAAATAGCTACAACTGTACCTGTACCTGTACATCATCTAGTTTGTTTCCTGACATTGTATCCCTCTTCAAGATCACCCTTGAAGACCAAACACCAAAAAACTTGTGGTGCACCTCCTGTCATTCAAATCACCTGCCACATTCGCATCTACAAACCCATGTAGAAAAAACTTGACCCTGCAAAGCATGTGCACCTGCTGCTGGTCCCTCTCAAATACCTGAGACTCCAATGAACTGCCCTCCAGTGCTTCTTTCTCGAATTGGCTCCTAACTTTCTAAAAACTCCCACTGCTTAGGAAAACTCAGGTTTAGTACACATGTACTCGACCTCATTATGTGAATCAAGACACTGTTCATAGAACTGTCCAACCATCGGCATGCTAACCGGTCTCACATAATCATCCTGAAACAAAGTCAACCTATGACCTTCCATGTCCTTAAAACACACTCATGCCAAAGAATCTTGCTGCTCCCAGACTCCTCATGACATACTTCTGAACTAGCTTTACCTTTAATTCAGTAACTCCCTATAAGTGTAACCCTGCAACAAACACACAATACAGTAATAGGATAATGTAGCTAATATTATCCAACCTGGTAAAGAGAAACACAATGGTCAAACCTCCATTGTCCTGCAACTTATTGAAGACCATATACCCTGGCCTTCCATCTCACGTGTCCATTTCCGCTCTTCTTTATCCTGAACATCCATTCGTCTCTCAGTGCTTCCTTCCAGCTGGCAACTCCACCAAAAACTCCCGTTTGGTTCTTCTCCAAAAAATCACATTCCTCATCCATGCCAAACTCCCACTATTTCCTGGATCTACTTGCTCTGATTCTTTAATAACTTCCTAGTTCTTGACCATCAGTGAGCAACAAGTAGTGTAAAAAAGGGAAATGACGAATTTGAGGCTTACTTACCCTTTAAGTCCTCCATATGGGCGCTTGAGACACCTTGACAGCTTGTTATCTGCCCAAAATCTGTCTCAGTGATTGATGCCAATCACATCTCAGTCTGCACCTGACGGATGTCGGTTCCATGTGACTACCTCATCACCGACATCAGTTCCCCCTGATCGATGCCAATGTTTATCTGTCCTGAGTCACCGATGTCGGGCTACACATAGCCGACATCGATCCCTGTCTAGATGCCAACATTGGTTTTCTAACCGACGTCGGTCTCTGTGTTTTACTTGTGAGTGATGACTTCTACCCGTGAGCTCCTTTTGGATCAAACCCTTGTCCAAATCAACCTTGCTCTGCTCAAAATTCTTCAGCCCCTTCTGCTGATCTCTGTCCGTCACCTTCTCCTTGAAAACCAAGGCTTTCCTGCTCTTGTCACGAACATCAGATTTATCAAGAAATGTCACTTTCTTCCTCTGCTTACAGAAACCACGATCCATGCTTTTCAAATCCGAAAACATACCCTTTGACTCAAGAACATGCATCTCTTTCTTATTCATGTGACCAAGCCTATTAAGCCACATCTTCAAATCTACAGCTGAAGTAGATAACCCAGAAAGAGAATCAGTAATACAAGTAGATAGATAAAGCGTACCTACTTTCTTACCTCTTGCTACAACAAGTGCACTCTTGGTAACCTTCCAAGAGTCCGCTGTGAGAGTTATTGTGCAACCCTCATCACCCAAACTTCTTACAAAAATCAAATTCCACTCTAGAACTGGGACATGCATGACCTCCTTCAACACCCATGTGTTACCTATCTGCAATTTCAGCTTCACTTTCCCTTTGCCAACCATCTGACAAGGCTTACCATCCCCTAAACAAATTTCTCCAAAGTCTCCCTGGACATACTCATGAAAAAATTTCCTATTTGGGGATGCATGAAAAGAGGCATGAAAAGAGGCACCAAAATCTAAAACCCAAGATTCTACTTTATCCAAGGAACATACCAGAGCATCTTGTGCAATGAACTCTACAACATCTGCTTCTTCTTCATGTCCTTCATGCTGATCTTCAACTGACCTACAATCTCTCTTTAGATGCCCTTGCTTTCCACATTTCCAGCAGGTTATTCTGCCATACCTGGACTTGGATCTCCTGCCTATCTTGGACCTTGATCTCCCATGCTCGATCTTCTCTCTTTGCCTTCCCCTGCCTTCCACACTCAAATCATTTTCTGATGATTCACCTGTGATTTTCCTGCGAATTTTTTCATTCAAGATTACACTCACACATCATCCACTTTTAAGATTTTTGAAGCAGACGCAGTATTACTAACTGCCATTACCAAATTCTCCCAACTTTTAGGTAATGAGCATAAGATTAAGAGAGCCTTAATTTCATCATCAAAAACAATACTGACTGAATTTAACTGGTTTACCAAACCATGGAAATCACTAAGATGACTATGTACAGATCCACCTTCCAACATTTGCAAATTAAATAATTGCTTCATAAGAAATACCTTATTCGAAGCTGAGGGTTTTTCATATAAATTTGCCAAAGATTCCATCAACTCTACCATTGTCTTAGCCTGAGATAAGTTGGAAATCACAGACGATGCAAGACTCAACCTTATAGATCCCAGAGCCTTCTGATCAAGAACCTCCCATTCTTCATCCTTCATATCCCGGGGCTTGGAATCAACCCCACCCAACGGTAAGTACAAATCTTTCTGATACAGATAATCTTCAATCTGCATCCTCCATAATTGATAGTTTTTGCCATTAAACTTCTCCATTCGTAGCTTACTTTCTTCTGCCATTGCTCTACTCCCACTCAAACAAAAACCCCTGTGAGTAACCTGTAATCAACACACACTAACCAGATCTGATACAACCTGTTAGTATCCCAACCAAAAGCTCTGATACCAATTGATGGGGAATCCAGAACAACACACCTGTTTTGATCCCACTTGTTAGGATCTTGCTCCTCAGAAAGAGCACAATATGATTACCACATACAAGCAATTAAACATGTGGAATTAACCAGAAGTAAAAGTAACTAGAATTCACAAATAGCATAGAATATGAAAGACAATACACAATCTTGTATTAATACTCATCCAAAAATAAAATACAATAAAGAAGATGCCACTTCTTCTTCCACCTCTTAGAGGCTTCCCACACCTCAAGGGCTCCCAGTAATTCTCAATCAAGAGTTCACTCTCCTACCAAAAATGGTCCCAACACACAACTCACACATAGAATTGGTGTTCACCTCCAACCAGTCAGTAATAACCCTACCAGTACACAAGTACTCTAAAGTACTTCAAGTAGATCTCCCATGAACCTGCAACAACCTGCAATTCAACAGACCTTACTTACACATGTAGATCTCCTATGAGCTTGCAGCAACCTGCAACTGAAATGATCTTACAATGGAAGGATCTTCCTTCCCTTCCTTTTTAGCTCATAATTAAAATACATGCCAATGGGTCTATAAATAGATCCCAGACTTAACCATAACTTAGACTCTTAATTAGACACACAGCTCAAGACTCAAAATAGCATTTACATGCAAACACTCGGTTTAACAAACTAACTGTTCATGCAACGAACAGTTCTAGAACACACAGGCGACCAACGTCGGTCCCTGTCTAACTGGAGATGATCGATGTCGGCCGACTCCTGCCGATGTCGATTGCCCTTCTGTTCACCCCTGGCTGACGTCGATTGGCCTAACCGACGCCGGTGACTGTGACACTCAACAACTCCTCCATGTCTGCAAATAGTTGACGCTTTTAGCTCCACAACCTAACATATATATATATATATATATATATATATATATATATATATATATATATATATATATATATATATATATATATATATTCCTTAATGGGAGGAGTCTAAAGGATGCCCAAGTATGCTAAAAAATTTAGAAAAGAAGAGATTTGAGGGTGGCCACAAGGAGAGAAAAAGAATAAAAAATGATGATAAAAGGGGGTGCTATAAGACTGCGATGGAATATAATAGATTTGCTACAAAACAAAACATAAATGCTATAGAACTTAACAAAATTATTGTGTAATAGAAAAAAATTGCTATTGCATAATACTGTGGGTCAAGATTTTAACCTATTCTAGTTTAGGCTCAAGGGTGCTTGCATTTTGTTTATAGTGTATTGAGAATTTATGGCTGGATTATTTGATGTATAAAGAGTGTTGTTTGGTGTGAATGTGTTTAATGTTAAGAGGATTAAGTAAATTTCACAAGGAAAAGGTTGTCCTTAATTGGACCCATATCTTTGACTACATCAATTGCTATCAGAGTAAGGTAAAAACTATGAAAGGGGTGAGTAAGAGGGAAAGACATCTTCTATCTAGTGCAAGGCTAGGTAGAAGATGTTATATTTGAAGGTTTATGAAGTAAATAGTGTATTTATCCTTGATTAGTAAAATAACAGGTAAAGGGCATAAATGAAGTGTGGCAAGATGAGATTTTTCTCCATATTATATGGGTGAGTAGAGAATTATGGGCACATCCTCCATTGAGTAAAAAGTGGGTAGAGGGTGTAAAGAGGTATTCTCCATATTTTTTATGTGGGTAGAGAACATAGAATTGGGAGAGAGGTATAGAGAGGAGAAAAACCTACGTAGGTTTGAAAATAAGATATTTCAATAGTATATTATGGTAGAGATAAAGTACACATGCCTAGAAGGAGAGTGGGAAGAGCTGGAGTAGTGGCTACCAATGTGGTAGGAAGGCTCGATGAGATTGTAGAGATGAGAGTTATGTAGACAGACAATCAGTCTTTTTACCTACCCATTAACTAATGTGATGTGTGTAACCTGAGTCACATGGGTTGGGGAAGCTACTGGTAACTTAAAACACCTATTTCAATAATTATTAACCTAGGGGCGTAAGCTTGATAGGATGACTTCACTGTATATGCACATCAAATCTTCTAATTTGACTCTTGTCAGACTTATTCAAAAGATTTACTTAAAATAAAGGTTCTTATTTAAGATTCAAAATTATAGGGAATAAATTAACAAAAAATAAATAAATTTGAAAGCTTCCCTAAGACTATTATGAATCACACAAATTAAATGTACTTATTCACACACACATAAAATCTCAACACAAAATTGTAAAAAAAAAAAAAAAAAAAAAACTAATTTATACTAATGAGTTGGATTTATACTACAAGTCTTCCTAAGAGGGCCCTCCTCTCTCAGCCTTGAGCTTCAATATCCCTCTTAACAGAAAACTCAATTAACTCAAAATGTTATCTTCATTAAATCATGTATCAATTAAAGATTGCTACAATAAATTACAATAACTCTTGTTGGATTATTTGTTATGTTCTTCACACTCTTAATCTCAAAAAAATGTTATAACTAACTCCCACATCTCTTCCATATTATATTTATACCAGAGATGGTGGTTTACATTTATGGCCTAACTAAGAATATAAACAAAACATTGCTTCAATGAGATCGTTCAATTACAGGAATATAAAGTAGTTTTCAATGTTTAAAATTTTCCCAATAGAAATCATCAAGTTTGATAAGTTATTTACAACCAAATTTGGTTAAAGATACCCTAAAAAAATTAGTCTTGTAGTCAAAGCTTTATGTTACAACCTCCAAGAGTTGACAGGTAGTGGTAGCCTAGGTGAGTTTTAACTTTATTCAACTTTTAACAACCACGGGATTTTGTAGATCATTAATTATTGTGGAATATTGAACCAATAGTTATGATCTTCATATTATTATTTTGTCTTCTCATTACTATAATATATGCTAACATAGGATCCTTAAGCTACATGATGCATTTGAATAGGTTCGTTTGGCTATAGGATGTATTGACTCATGTTACTTCAAAGAATATTTCTATTTTGCCTTTAAAATTTCTCAAAAAAATATTATAAGAAATAATCATATAACAAAATATAATCATAATTACTTGAATCAAAAAATATAATCTCATTACTTTATGAAATATAGTAATATATATCTATCATGTATTAGACTTGTTCGAGTAAGAATACACAAGGGATATTCTCAAAAGACACATATTAGGAAAGGTTATGGGTAATAAATAGATGTTCAAAACATGATTTTTTTGGGATTCATCACACCCTCCAACTAAATTTTTTCTCATCCTCAAGCAACTATCCTTTGCATTTCCATTGCACATACAAATATAAAGTCTAGTCATTCCCAAGAACCACTAGATGTTTCACCGTAAAAGCCCTGATTTTCCTCATACTTTTTCCATCTCTTGTTTTCTTTATCCCTATCTAATTATTGCTTACCTTCTCAGCCTGGTATAGGATACCATAATGGATGAGGTTGGAACACAATGGCCAAAAAATCTGGCCCTTTCTTCCTAGCAATTTTGATGTATGTTTTTACTCTGTCAAAAGTTGTCGTGAAGTTGAAAGGTGAGTAGGGCTCCTTTCACTTCAATTTTTTAGTTAGCTCTCCCCATTTGATTATGCAGGATCTATGTGCCTTTGCCCCTATAAAATATATCATCTCCAAGTATAAATTTTGTACTGACAACTATTGTTCCATAAACCAAGAGAAGACTTATGTTCATTTCATTAGGTGAACCCAATCCTGAATGATTCCCTCAAGAATTCTAGATTTTCCTCTAATTATCAATGTAATCTCTTGCTCTTTATGTCTATAATCAACCATTTCTTATTCTCTTTTACATTCATTGACCATATAATAAGAAAATTATTCTAATAAAACATCCCCTACATATAAGTTAGGATTCCAATTCTAGTCATGAGGTACATCATAATTGTGAATGTAAAACTCACATAATTGGTTTTGTGTCTAAGCTAGGTTATTCTTATATGTATAAAAAAAATATTTGGAATCCAATGCTTGAAAGGAGAGATCATAATAGTCTCATAAATTTAAATTTTAGTCATTACTCCTCTAAATATATAGAATATACCCTAACAGAAAGTCTACAAATGATGAATTACTCGATCAATTTAGCCCTTTTTTTCATTTTTATCTTTTAATTTCATCATCTTTTCATCAATTCAAGCTTTTCTTCTTAGTGAAACATTTTCATTTATCAATTATTTAAAATTTATAACCCATTCCTCTATACATTGGTTCATGTTATTAGGAGTGAATGATGCATTATACTTTTCTATTTGAATGGAAGTGGAAACAAATGTCTTGGCTGGTCCCATAGCTGCAACACAACTGCTAATGTATTCAACCCATGGCTTCACTAGTTTTTAATTTATTCCTCAATAAATTGATTTATAGTAATGCAAAATTTAGAATCAGGAATTCTTATTGTAAGGATGATACAGGTATTGCATCCTTAGTTTGTTTCTGCATATCCTCATTCCCTTCATCTTGTTTCTCTTCTACATCTTTTTTGGCTACTCATCTTCACTAGTTGAATGTCTTTCCTCCTTAGCTAAGTATCCTTCATCATTTATCTCTATATCTTCTGATGTATAAGGTACTTCTTTTATATATAGTGGTACATCAGTTGTTTCAGATGAATCTTCACTAATGTGAATTACTATAAGGGTTTTGGATGATAGCTTTTTATACCATTTTACCTTCAACCTATGAGATCTCCTTCTGAAGACTTCTATTTTTTTGGTATTTTTATGAGCTATAGGTTTTGGTGGGAATTAATCCCTTAACTCATCTGATGAATAAGATTAAAGGATCAATTTATTTTTCTCCTTGTAGTTTCTTTACCTTTTGAAAATTCTGCTGCAGGTTCTTGTGTGACTACAGGGTTTTGTGTGGCTATAGGTTCTTGTGTGTCTGTAGCTTATTGTGTAAGCGGTATCTCCATATTTATTTTTTGGGTCTATCTTCCCTTTCTTATTATTTAAATTCTTCCTCATCCTCTGCTTCTTCCTCAAATTCTTCTTCTGCTTCCTCAAACTCTTCTTCTGTGCCCTCCTCAAACTCTTCTTGTATTTCCTCTTCAATCTCTTCTTTTGCCCCCTCCTCAAAATCTTATTCTTATTTTTCTAATTGTTATTCAACCTCATTAAATCCTTATTCATTTTTTTATATTACAGGAAATTACAGAAAAGCTTCCCAACTTAGGTTGGGTCTATTTCTATCGAGGTTATTTTGGACTATTAGTTGGATCAGACAGTGGTGAGTAATTTTGGATTTCCTTTTTGGTATTAAACAACCATTATTATTACCATATTAAATTAAAATTAAGAACATTTATCCTAATACCATGCCTCAAATGATTGAAGTAATTAAAATGGGTTCCATACAACATAGATATCTTACAGTAAAATAGTTACTTTAGCCCATACCTAGGGTAATGATAGCCTGCTAGTGCCGTGTTTGGAATATGTTACATGCTCATTTACTTAGCATAATATTTTTCTTTCTACTATTGTGTCATATTTTTCTTTCCATAAATCTCCATCATAGGGTAACCCAATTACCCTATTGATGAGTGTCTCTATTATATTAATTTGCAGACCTCTTACATTAGCCAAATTATTGTCTAATGAACTGGAAAATTTCTCAGCTATACTCTGATCAAAACCGGTTAATTTTTTAAAATATATCAACCACCCTATGTTTTGAAATATTATCATGACATCTAGTTGGTCTATCAGAGGTGTAATACTTATAGGTTCATCATGTACATAGTTTCCACCCATGATTAATGAGTTGTTTGAAGTAAGCTATCGAATTAGAATTTTGGCAAGCGAAAATGTCAATGCAGCCACTAGACTTAGGTAGGCAAAAAGCATAGTGTAGGGTTTTAAGACCATTTCCCTTTTTAGGAATTAATTATTGACATCTCATGATCAAGGTGGTTTGTGTGATATTGGCTTCATCATTATGGAAATTTCCCCTCCAACTATCATATCACTCATCCTTGAGTGATGTAAGATCATGGCATGTGATATAAACTGGATGGACGAATAGGGATGGGAGTTTTTGGTAGTGGGAAGGATTTGATAGCTTTTTTAATGGAAAAGATAGGTAAAAGGGATTTTTATGGGGGTTCCTATAATAATAAGTACTCGAATAAATCATAATGATAACATAATTACTATATATAATGAATAATTAAAATAAATGCTTTGGAAAAAGTAACATGAATACGTTTAGCCATCATGATTAGTGATTCCGTGTGTTGTTGTAAAGAGTGATCATATAGGATGTCATTATGCCACCATGGAATGAGGTTGTAGCAATTAAAGATATGTGGATGGTTGAAGTGGAAATTTAAATGGATGGTTGATGATGATGGCAACCAGTTGAAGGTGAATTCAAGTGGCTAAGGAAGATGGATGGTGCACTACTATGGTCAAATGGAGTGTACCTACAAAAAGTGAGATAGAACTCCCTAAGAAGTGTAAAATGCATAAGGTGCATGAAGTGAAACAATAATTAACTTATGTGTCTACTCACTCCTAGGAGAAATAGGCATACAATCCTACAGGAACTAGTAATAACTGGGCCCATAAATGTACTTGTCATCCTTGGCTAAAGTAAGCAATTTTAAACATGTTTGTGTAAATAATACACAAATACTTCTTGTAAATGTGTCATTAGATACAAGAAATAGACAATGAAACTTGTTGCAGTAGATGTTAGGACGCCAAAGTATGCTGGAGCATATCAATTTATATCCTATAACAACTAAAATTGATCCTGTAGCAACAAAAATTGATCATGTAGCATCCATAAAAGCTATGTGAGGATTATGATGAAAATTATATTTTTATTACTTTGGATTCTCCTTTTTTTAAAGAATCATCAAGCTGATTTTCCCTTAGAGGTTATTTTGAATAGATGTTAGCTAACTAGAAAACTGGTTTTCTAACTAAAAGTCATCAGTAATGCCCAAAGGTTTTCATTGCTGATTTTTCTTTCATGTTTTCTAGTTCTTACCAATTGGATAAATATATTTGATCAATAAAAAAAAAATCAGTCTATACCTCATCATATTGCATGGTGGTACTTAATGTAGGAACTTAGTTTATTCCTGACAAGTGACACAAATGAATTCAAATAAATACCCTTTTATTGCAGGAATAATGTCATCTTGATGTTGAGAGAGAGATAATATTTATCAAGAAGTTGGTAAGTGAAGGTTTCCTTAGAAAAATGCTTCATGTACAATTCAATTTGATGCCCATTGACTAGTAGATGGAAGTGAACTAGGTCAATAGTTTGTAATTTAACAACTTCATTATCAAAAACTTTCTCTACTTTATATGGTCCAAGCCATCTACTTTGGAGCTTACCCTTATAATATTTGTATTTTGAATCAAAGAGTAAAGCCCAATCCCCTAGCTGAAATGATTGAGTCTTAATGTGTTTATCATGCCATCTAATTCGTTGTTGTTTCACAACTTCAATATGATGGAGGCCTTCCTTTCGAAGTTCATCTAAAACAATAGGTCTAATCTCAATTCAAATGTTGTTATTAATGTTTTATGTTCAAAATCAATTAGAAAAATAGGCTTCTTACCATAGATCAACTCATAAGAGGTGAATTCAGTGGTGGTCTTCCATGTAATCCTATAATCCCATACAACTTCATGAAGATGATTTGCCCAATCTTTCCTATGTACATTGACTCTATTAGTAAGAATATTTTATAACTCCCTGTTTATGACTTCCACCTATCCATTGGATTGAGGATGGTAGGGAGTGGATTTATTATGTCTAATTTCATACTCTTTGACCAAATCAACTGTAATATCTAATGTAAATTGTGGTCCTTGATCTATGATAATTTTTCTTAGCACCCCATAGTGAGTGAATATTTCTTTGTACATAAATTTTTCCACCTTTTCATCTCTAGCATGGGTTAAGGTTTTCACCTCAGCCCACTTAGTGACATAATTGGTATAGACCAAGATGTACTCCTTGTTATTGGATTTAGGATATATGGGGCCTAAAAAATCAAGTACCCACTTATCAAAAGCCTCTAGAACTAGTTAATGTTCTAATTTCATCTCATCTGAATGTATGGGCTTCCCCAAACTTTGGCATGGATCACATCTATGAGTATACATCATAAAATCCTTGTAAAATGTAGACCAATAGTATCCAACAATGAGGATCTTAACAATAGTTCTTTTGGTAGTAAAATGACCCCCACAGGGTTCATCATGATAGGATTTAAGGATGTCAATGACCTCATCCTCTTAGATCTATCTCCTCACAGCTAAATCTAGTCCAATAACAAAGATATATCCTGAGATCCATGAGTAATACTTGATTTTAAAGATCAAGTGTCACCTTTTCCTTGGTGAAAAATGTTGTAGAAGAGATATGGTAGCTAAATAGTTAGTAATATCTATAAACCAAGGTGTTTTAGTGGTCATTGTAAAAAGGTGTTCAACTGGAAAAGAATTATCAATAATAGGGCTCTGCTCATTAGACTATAACTGAGATAAAAATTCTGCAACTACATTATCTTTACCTTGTCTATCCACATTAGTGATGTCAAATTCATGTAACAAAATCAACCATCTAATTATTATGTTTATTATTGCAAGCTTATTCATTAAATACCTAATTACTGCATGATTAATGTGAATGAAGACTTGGTATTTAATCATATAGTGTCTAAATTTGCTTATGGCATAAACAATAGCAAGAAATTCTTTCTCTGTTACTATGTAGTTGAGTTCAGCTCCTTGAATATTCTTATTGATGAAGTAGATAATATAGCTCAAAGATTCCTCTTTCTATCCAAGGACAACTCCCAGTGTAGTGTCTGATGCATCTGTATGGATGTGGAAAGGCTTTGCCCAGTTAGGTCCTCTAAGTATGGGAGTTGTTATGAGTAAATATTTGAGTTCCTGAAAGGTTGTGTGATACTCATTAGTCTAAACAAAATTAGCATCTTTGGAAAGCAAAATAAACAATAGTGTTGCCTTTTGGCTTAAATTCTTGATTAATTATTTGTAATAGCCAACATGTCCTAGAAAACATTTGACATATCTTAGATTCTATGGTATGGGTAGGTCCTTAATTATGCTGATCTTAACAGGGTCTACTTTGATGCTTGTAGGTGAAATGTGGTGGCCTAAAACAATTCCCTCAATCATTAGCATGTAACACTTTTCATGACTTAAGTATAGTTGGTGATCTTGGCATCATTGAAGGAATTTATCAAGGCTACTAAGAGATTATTCATATGTTACCCATAGACTATAAATTCATCCATATAGATTTATACATAGTCATGGGAGAGGTCAGAAAAGATGCTTAGAACAACCCTTTGAAAAGTGGCTAGAGTATTGCATAGGCCAAATGTCAATATTACATATGCATAAGTACCCCAGGGACAAGTGAAAGTATTTTTATCTTGGTACTTAGGTTCTATATTTATTTGATTATAGGCACTATAGCCTTCAAGGAATTAAAATTAATTCTTCCTAGATAATGTATTTAACACTTGATCAATGAATGAAAGGGGAAAATGGTCCTTCCTTGTAGCTATATTTAGTTCCCTATAATCTATGCAAATCCATCACTTTCTTCCCTTCTTTGGTAAAATCACTAGGGGTAACACCCATTGACTATAAAAGATAGGGTATATGAATCCTACATCGAAGATTTTCTACAATTCAGTTTTAACTATGTCTTTGACTACAGGGTTCATTTGATGTTGAGGTTGGTGAATGGGTTTACATTCTTATTTGATATAGATGTGATAAGTGCATAATTCTAGAGGGATTCCTCTCATATCATGATAATCCCAAAAAAATGCTATTTTATATTTCTTAAGCATTGTAAATAGCTTGGTTTCCTATTGAACTATCAATTGTTTACTGATATTGAGAGGTTTATCTGACGTGATTTCACTTGTTTGGATAGAGCCATCATGATCTCTATGTTTCCTATAAATGAAGCATAACTAAAATTATGAGGTAAGATCTGATGAAATTTTCTAATATCCTTTACAACATAAGATGGTCTTGTTTCAAAAAAGATATTTTCAAGAGGGCAATGTCTACATTCTAACATATCATGTGCTACGAGATCCTCTTGATAGGTGTTTTGTAGGATGTTGGCAAGAATAATATCCTCTTCTTAATTTATCAATGATATACTTTAGTCAATTATTCATAAGGTATGTACAAATACTAATTTTTCATCTATGTCGTCTATCCAAGGTGATTGTTCCTCCTCAGAAGATGGTTTGGCTGGTGGGTATAAGACTAATTTATTTTAATCATTACCATTTGAGATTAGCATATTCCTATAACTGTACCCAATGAATGCATCAAATGTGGCCAACCATGGTTTTCCTAATATAAGAGGGTAACCTCCTAAGTTGGTCTTAGGCTACATGATGATGAAGTCAGCTAGATATAGCCATTAATCCATAGTAATGATGACATATTCCACAATCCCTTCTAGCTTAATGGTGGATTTGTTAGTCATTTGAAAGACAATAGGTGTTGGGTGTATGTGTGTAAATCTTAGATTATGCATTATTATTATAGTCATAATGTTAATGGCTGATCCCAAGTCTATTAATGTATTAGAGATGGTTTGGCCTTGGATACTAACATTGACTACATGACTTCCTGGATCGGCATATTTTGGGGAAATTATGTTACCTAACATAATGTCTACAAGTTGACTAAGGACTTGGACTATTTTTGGGTCCTTTCTTTTCATGCCTGGTTTCTTCACGCAGAGCTCTCAGATAGCCTTAGTGTATATAGGCACATCCTTAATATCTTGAAAAATTGAAATCTTTACACATACATTTTCTAGTTGTGATTCAGAGCATGGAATGTTCAGTCTCTCAAGAAAAGGAGGATGATCAATTTTTTTTGTTTTTTTGATAGACCTTACTCAAGAGTTGTAGTGGTTTGAATTGGATGAGTATTAGTATGATCATCAAAGGTTTCTTGAACTTGTTTAGTGATCATGGGTGAGGTGGGTTGTGGAAGAATGTGTCCTGAGTGGAGATGTACTTCATTAATATCTAAGGTATATGTTAGATATTATATTATTTTATTGGTTTGTGTTGGCTAAACCAACTTATTGATGGGGTTTGGTATAGTTTGGGTAGATAATTTAATTGGCCTATAGGATGTTTGAGTATTTGGCATTAATGTTATTTGTTAATGTTGGTGCAGTTGTTACTGCTACAAAAATCTAGGATTGTTATTAACCAAAGGTTGGCTATTTCTCCATGATTTCTAACATGGTTGTGAAGGGTAAGACCATTGCTAATTGTAGAATGGCCAATACTAGTTATGGGACTAATAAAAAGTGTTTTCATTTTAGATGGGTTATCAATTAGATGGTTATGACCGGTTTTAGGTTTGGTGTTGCATATTATTCCATGAGGATGGTCCATAATTAGGATCAGCTAAAAACTGAGAATTTAAAAATGCTAATTTTGGTGGCATACACATATTAAATGGCCTGGGTGGCCATTGTATCCTTTGAGCTACTTAGAATATTTGGTGTCCTTCTCCACCAATTTCATGTAATTCAACTGTTTCAAGATCCTCTTCTGTGATGCTAGCTATCTTTACTCAGACACCATGACATTTGTAGTCTACTTTTTTTTTGGATAGTTTAGATAATAAACCATCAAGGTTTGTTTTGTTTCTTCTTGCTTCTACCTTGTATGTAACATATCTAGTTAATTATCCATATGGATAATGATGTCTTGTTTCATAACCTATAGTAGATTACTTACCTCTATTTTTGAGAGTCCATTTGTAATAGATTAAGGAAGTATCTTGTTTCTATAGTTTTTATTCATGGTTGATCTTGAGTTATTTTTGCATAAGATTGTCAGATCATCAAAGGATAATGTTGAAACATTTCCCACAATTATTAAGTTCAATGATTCCAAAAAATATTCTCTAAATCCTTTTAAGAGTACCAATTTGATGAATTCTTTATCCATTGTAGTTTGTTCCAATTTCTATAGGCCAAACATGAATCTTTCCATGTAATCCTCTAATCATTCATCTTCCTCATGTGTTAGCCTGAATATGTCATCATTTATATAATTTCTTCTTTGGAAATAATCTTGATATTTGGACAAAAACTTCTCCTTCATTTCCTCTCAAGTAGAAATTGCATCATTTCCCAGCCCTATGAACCATTTAAGAGTTGCATCTTTGAGTGTTGTTGTAAAAAAATTTAGTTTCTAAGCATCTTGAATATAGTCATATCTATGGAATAAGATGTCAAAATAAAAGAGGAATGTATTTGGGTGTTAAATTGCCTTTCCTCTAAAAGTAGAGAGGGAAAAATGAGGGATATTCTTCACAGGTTCATTTTTCTCCAAGGGTATGGATGGTAAATTCAAAAGTTTCAGACTCATTGGCAGTGTTTTCTTATTGATGGTTCTCCATAAATATTCTTTCTATTCGTAGGCCAAAAATTTCTACCACCTAGCATTCAAATTCATTGTCAATTCTTGTGCTCTCTGGGGTGTAGTAGATGGAGATTTTGGATTGTTTTTTAGGGACATAAGGTTTTATATACAATGGTGAAGGAGTAGAATATCTTGAGGATTTAATCTTTTGTTCAATAAAGAGCCTACTTAATCTAGTAGATCTTGTTGGCTTAGTGTATTTTCTAGGAGCTAGAAGGGATCTAAATGATTTCTTAGTAAGGATTTTGGGTGAGGATGGAGGGAACTAAATGCTAGATTATTGAGTATGAGGTGATACAGTGGGAATTCTTAAAGATGATATAGAGGGTTATTTTTTAGGGGTATGAATGTCTTCTTATTCAAAATTTCTAACTTGTGCTACCAACCCAGGTAATAATTCCTCTTTTTCTAGTTCTTCTATTAATAGATGATCTTCAAAAATTTCCTCATTTTCCTTAGTTGTTGTGGGTTGTATTTCTAATCCTACAACAATTGTTAATTATTTAGGCAAGAATATTCTTAGATGATCACATTCTCTTTGCATGTAAATCAATCACCGTCCTTTATTTTCTTTTATGCCTTACCTACACAGGGTCAATATGGCTTGCATTGTTTTTGAATTTCTCTAATCTATTATTTTTAAAAAGTAAAACCTTTATCTATAAAGTAGGAAATCACTGTAGGGTTCATTCTTTTAGAGTAACATGAAATCTTGCAGTTAGTACTTGTAGACATAGGCAATAAGGTTTATGCTCATAAAGAAGGAAAATTCTTCTTCTTTTGGAAGGTAGTATGCATTTATCATGTGTAAAATCAAGTGAAACTATAATTGTGGGTTGGTATTACCTAACCTCCTCATTTGATCATAGTAGACATTGTGGGGTAGGAAGTAGCGTGCCAACATTTTCAAGTGGAGCTATTTTAGATGGATCCAGTTGTAAGATATTATATTGTGTAGGAAACACACTTCCATTACAAAAAAGTCCACAAATAGACTTAGTGTACAAGATAAGGACCCATGTTGAGGCCAAATTCTTCCAAATAATCAAAGATAGGAATCAAGCCCAAGTACCCCAACAACAAATTCAAGAGATGGCCCAGGTTGAGAAGAGATCAAAGAAGACTCTCACTCCTTCATATTTCAATAATAAGGTTATTGCATGTAGAATTAATTTTATTGATTCATCCTCTTCTAAATATTCACAATCAATCATAATGCTTGATTCACCTACTCCTATGAAGGAGCACAAAGAGACTAGCTCACTGCAACTTGAGCAACCAACCAAATAATTCAATGTTAGTGCAATAGCAAGATGTTAAGGAGTAAGAGGAAAAAACAAAGGAAAAATAGGTGGCTATATATAAGGATAAAAAATTAAAAAAATAGAGGAAGAAGTAAAGTGTAAGGCTATCGAGGAAGAAGAATAATGGAACTAACAAACACAAGAGGAAGAATGTAGGAAAAAGGTCAAGGAAGCTAAGGTAGAAAATTAAAGAGGCAAAGAAGTGGAGGTGAAAAATAAAAGAGAGGAAGAAGCAATGAGGAATCAGAAATAAAAAGAGAACCAAGAAGCATAAACAACATAATAGAATAAAGATGAAGCAGAGGCAGTAGTAAAGGCTCAAAAGGAGCAAAAAGCTGAATAAGTGTTGTGCATCCATGAGGAGAAATACAAGAGGTAGGATGCTAAAGTTAAGGTTGAGGAAACATCCAAAGGTAAGGCTGAGGTATAAACCAAAGCTAAGGTTAAGACAAAATCCAAAGCTAAGATTGAGGCACAAGCTAAAGCTATGACTAATGTGAAAACAAAAGTCAAGGCATAAACACAACACACAATGTAGTTGGAAGTCCTCATTAAATAATCAATTGATACCACCAAGATTGTGGGAATAATCAAGACCCAATAGCCATCATCCACATCCCAAGTCTTATAATCTACTTAGGGGGTGTGCAAGAGGAGACATCTCAACAAAGGCCGCAAATCTCTAGCCAATGGTTATGAGATGTCCCTACATCCTCCACACATCACAAAATTTTTTATCTTCTCATGACATAGATAAAGAAGGGACATATGATGGGTATGAATTACACATTGGCTATGACTATGATAGTACATGAAACATCTTTTGATATTTCAAAACTATTGCTTGCTAAACAAATTGATGCCACAACTACTTTTTTAAGAGTCAATGCAAAAGGATTCAACCTTGGAGTAAGAAGTCTTACAAATTTGGAGGATTATGAAAATATACACCTTTAGTTTACCAATGTATGATAGCTCATTGATAGCACTTTCCCTGCATTGGTCACCCAAGTTCTGGGTAACTAAGTTATGTCAAGAGAAAAGTAGTTTCAACCCTCTTATCATAGCTGATAAAGGACTAACTTGCTATGTACAAGATGCAATCACTTTGTACTCAAGGGTAGAACATCAAATCAGAGATGGAGGAAATTTTTAAGCTCTTGGAATGATATGAACAAGTCATGGATACGGCTATAGTTCAAGCCAAGTAGATCACACAAGGCATGCTTAATTATAAACAATAACTCACCAATTTATTATCTGAGGCCAAACCAGAGTTTGATAAGGAAAATAAAGCCAAAGTTGTGATGGAAGATCATTAAAATACCTCTGCATCAATGGATAAAACACTCAAGTTGTTTATTAAATCACACAATAGTGTCATTCAGAAGCTATAGACATGGAAAAATGAGATTCTATGTAGCACACTTGCTGGAATTCAAATGTAGAGGCATGTAGATCAACTACAGGGGAGGATATCCAACTCAAAGTTTCAAATACTAGGGAACTCATCATCATCACAAATGAATATATTCAAAATCTAATGGTATCCCAAGTCTCACTCATACATTTCTCACTATGGTGTGGGAAGTTCTCACTGGCTGGAAAATGTTCAAATAAGATTTATCACATCTGGATAGTTCCATCACGAAAATTATTGAAGAGCCATAATTTATTCTTTTAAATAGCTACAAGAGGTGTTCCATTAGAGGAAGACAATCACAATTTCTAAAATAGTGATCCAACAATAATAACTACCTCCACCACTAAATTTTTTAGCACTAATTTCTTCTTCTGCATCTCAAGTAGAACCAACATCACAACAATTTACTGCACAATCAACACAAAGCATGCCACCACATTTTCAATATTATACACATTTCTAATTTTTTATTTATTAATAATTTTTTTGCACTCCAATAGGATCACCTTAAGCATTAGGAGTAGAACCTAGTTGGTTAAAAACCCATCAAGGGTAACCACCTAGTTATGCTAGTCTATTGCAAAACTTTCAAGGGCAATAGACTTGTATGATACTTAGATGAAAACCTAAAAGGGTGATAAGTAATTCACAAGGGGTGAAAATTGGTAAATGAAACCTTAAGATATCACCATAAATTTTATTTTTGGTTCGGTTTCTCAGTGCAGTCAAAGTTTTTAACTTTTGCTTAGGGCAACTTTTGTGTGACTTTATCTTGGAAGGAGACAATTGTTTAAGTTCAAGAAAGTATTAGGAGTAGAATAGGGATAAGAAAATCATAGAGTGTAATTGGTGGACACTTGTGCAACTCACACTATTTTTATATTTTGTATCTCTTTTTGTTTGTATTTAGTGCTAGAAAGCATAACAATAATCTATAAAATGCAAAAAGTCTTTGCTTTGGATGTAATGAAAGATTGGAATATGAAGCAACAATGCTTTGTAAAAAATTTATATAACACTCAATTGTATTTTGAAATGGTTTGGACGTGATAGGATTACTATACAATTCTAAAATGGTTTTCCATATATGTGTTTTATAGTTGTTTTGTGTGTAGTGAATGCTCTACTTTCTAAAATTGTTAGTGATGTCGATTCTACCAAGTGTTCACTAATGATTCTATGTTTTATACATCTTTATATCTATTTTATTTAATAAATTGATCAGTTTCATTTGAATTTTAGTATGTTGTGTACTTTTGTCACTTATTGCACAATTATCCCTATGTTAGCTTGTTTTGATGGATTTTCTAGGAACCTCCATTAAAATGGTGTGGTGAGTGTGGAAATTTTGTTTGAAAAATATTGAGATGGATAATGGGGCAAAGATATTTGGAGAGATGGTTAGATGAAAGAATCCATAATTTTTCAAAAGAAGAAGCAAAATAATCAAGAAGACTGTGAAAGAAGTTATTCAAGAGCCTATACATGAAGAAATTTATGAAATATTTTGGTGCAAATTACCTAGATTATTAGTTGTGTGGTTATCCAGATTGGAGTATTACTATATTCAGCCAAGAAAGACAAAATTTATAGTGTGGACAGAAGATAATTTAGACAACCTATAAACTTTAGAAGCTGACTGGACCCATGTGGTAGATAATTGGACTAAGACTACCATAAACTATTACATCACATAATTTTGGTATAAGGGTACCTAGATTTTGAAACTTTATAACACTTGTTTGTGAGAGGAATCTGAGGAGGTTACTTCAGTGACTACCTACTTTATCAATATATTGGTTGTTAAAAAATCCATGGTGCCTACCCCTACCAATATGGAGTATTTGCTTTGAGCATTATGGAGATGCATGTGATGTAGGAGTGAATGATGCAGAGATAAATAGAGAAACTTGAACTTAAAACCAAAATATGGAGGATGTAGAGAAGTAGAGTTTGGAGAAAAATCTAGGCTTGGAAAGAAAGTTATGACAACAAAGAAGGTGGAATAAATAAGATAATACAATTTTAACTGCAAATAAGAGTAAGAGTATAGTAGAGGATGTAGAAGAGAGGGAAACCCAGATAGAGGCTATGCAAGTTATATAAATTGGATAATTTAGTGATTATGTAGAGTGAGGAATGGAAGGGACTGAAAAAGGAGAAGACATAAATTTGGATAGAAAGGGCATGGAACAGAGTGAGGAGAAATAGTAAAGTAGGTTAACAATAGAGCAGTTAGAAGATAGGGGTAGATCATAGTTACAAGGATGGATATTATTTGGACCAAAAAAGGAATATTATCTAGAGGAAGTTATGCATAATCAAAGAAGTATCGTAGTTTCAAGGTCAAAAATAGAAGTTGAAGACACATCATTTATTTTATAAGTACACATCCCCCAAACCCATTTCATCAAAAAAAAGAGAAAACAAAATGTAGAGCATGGGAAATGTAGCAATTGGTTTGAGTTGTTTACAAATAAATTTGGTAAACTTAGCACAAAAATTAAGAAATTGATAAATACAAAGTGGTTAGATGAGGTTGGGTTCACTTTCAAAACTAGTTTTAAAACACCTAGAAGGACTAGTTCGTAGAAGCCTATAGTAGCAGTTACAAGTGAACCAAGTATGACATTGAATGTAGGATTTTTTTTTAAAATTTAACTCCATATGATGGTTCTTCTGACCCTAAATAATATTTATTAGCTCATGATATGAAATGGTAGGTTAAGGGATTGAATGGTGTAGATGTGAAGAAATGTGAACTCATAGGAGCCTTAATTAGGGTCGAGCTCTGGAGTTAATTTATAGAAAGGATGTTAATTACATAAGTCTTAAACAAGTTAAGGATTAGTTAATTATAGAATTCAAGATGAAGAAGTGTTCAAGTTATACAATTCATGATCTTAAAATGAGATTCGATAGCAAGGCAGATAATTGATACGAGAATATGATCGTAGATTTTTAGACGTAGTGAACAAGATCAATTTTACCATGAAAGACAAATATAAGGATACTTGTTTTATATAATACTTGTGATCAAGTATTATATTTTACATTGCACAGTCACAATTTCTTACTAAGGTTGATGCTCGAGTAACTACACTCCAGGTAAAACAAATTTAGGATTTTTGAGATGCTCCATCAACTATCTCTAAAATTGAGATGAAAATAGATTATTTTCTTATGAAGATGGATGAGATTCATGAAAACAATAAGTCTAAGTTAGTTCTATGAATTATTGAGTGTGGTAACAAAGGACATCATAGGAATAATTGTCATAAAATCAAAACTAAATTCTATGACATATGTAGAAGAGTAATTTATGTAACATCTAAGTGTCATTTACTACAAAAGTACATTAAAAAACTATAGAACTTGTAGTGTAATTTTTGTAATTCTACTAATCATGATGAAAATAGTTGTCATGATCTAGAATAACTAAAATAATATATCACTAATAACATCTTCATAGTTTCATCATAATAGATACCTATTGTGAAGTAGGGAATTCCAACCCTGGAGGTGGAAATTTATAGTGTGACATAAGGTGGTCCTAAGCAAATGCCTTCATCACCACAATATCAAACATAGGGTCTGGATGGATGGATCTCATCATCTCTAAAATATCAATATCAATCCTTGTGGAACACTATGATTCCTTAGCACTAATAATCAAATTGGGCTCCATCATCACCTCAATGACAATATGGCAAATATGATGGAAAACAACAACAATCATGGGGATTTGAGGGGAAAAAATTGCAAGGTTGGGGTTTTCAAAAAAACATATGAGGATACAAGGGAGGATACCATGGTGGATACCAAGGAGGTCAAAATATTGACAACCAATAAGCTCATCAACTAATTTAATGTTATATGTGGGATGAATATAACCACTTCATACGAAATTGCTTGATTAATCCTCATAGACAAATGTACTACATATATTATAGAGTTGTAGGACAAAATCCTATTGAAGATTATCTAGTTTTAGAAAATTAGAGGAAATGCATGTGTGAAATGTAAATATGATAAATTTGCACCTAGGGAGAATGCATCTATAAAATCAGTCACAAGGCAACAACATGCAGAGCAAGGATTGCCCCCTTTATAAATTCCACCAGATCAAATAATCAGGAAGGTTCAACAGGATAAGTATCTTGATCCTAGAAAGAAAAATCTTGATGTATCAAGAAACATAAGTCTTGTATATCACACAAAAAAAAAATATATCAGAAGGTGATGTTAAAAATGTTGATACATAAATGATCTGGGCAACAATTCAGATGACAATTCGGGTGATGGGTCCACCTCAATTGATGGCAGAACTTTCGAGAGCCATAACTTTTACACCGTAGCTCCAATTGACTAGCTGTTTGAACCATTGGAAAGATAATAATGAGGGGAACATAGTGAGATGAAATGAAGCTTTTATCAATAAATTTTGACCCCATAAAACCCAATAGAAGTGTCTCAAATTTTAATTTAAGTAGTGCAGTCTAAAAATAGTAAGTTTCTAAAAATAGTAATTCCTTGAATTCTGTATTGTTGTAAATCATGGAAGTAGAACCAATTCATCTTCATCAAGATTTGTGACCTTCAAAATCCTCCCCACACCTTTAAAACATGTATAAATGAAGATACAACCCAAAATGGAAATTAGACATCTCTTCTCAGAGATAAACATATGTTTGGGTCTCCAAATTTGATCAATAAAACATCTCTTCTCAGAGATAACACTATTTGAATTGTTTTGTTCTTGTTTTTTGAATGATATTTCAACCAAATCTTTTGATTTTTGGATCAGTAGTATCAGATCAGTTTGTCTTTAGAGTGTATGATCCCAAGGATGAGGTCAGATTATAGGAAGCTTGGGTGGAAAATAAAACCAATAGACTATCCACCTATTCGCTCCAAATGACTTCAAATGGCGGATAACATCGAGACATCTGATCCTTTCAAAGAAATGGTGAATGAAGCCCTCTAATAGCAACAAGTGCAGATGCTACAAAAATTCACTCAAATTCTCCAACAAATCTCGACGAGAAATTCTAGCTCCACATCTACACCCCCACATCCTTTCAGTGCCCCAACACCCTTCAAGGTTCAAGTGAATTTTGATATCCCTACATTTGAAGGAAAAATCAATGCTGATGTAGTATAAAATTGGTTGGATCAATTATCTTCTTATTTTTCTATAAATAAATTCATCAATAAAGAGAATATCACTTTTTCTCTTTTAAAGCATCATTGCCTGTCAAAAATTGGTGGGAAGTGTACAAAAAGAGATTCAGTGCAGATGATATTGGCCTTGAGATAGAACCTACTTGGGATGATTTCATAGAAGATGTGAAGGAAGAATACTACCCCATTGGAGCATATGATGATCTGTATATAGAGTGGCAACAACTTTGCCAAGGTAAGGAACAATCTGTTCAAGATTAAACTGATATTTTTCATTCTCTATCTACAATATTGGGCATCTAAGAAAGTGAGAAACACAAGGTTCTCAAATATTGTGGTAGACTACAATGGTACATATAGGGAGAAATGGAACTCTTAAATTTGGAAACCCTTGGTGAGGCATACAAGTTTGCAGTGAAGATTGAGCAGAAGTATGAAAGAATGAATACGAAGATTCAGCCTTCAAAATGGAGAAGTGACAAAGAAGGTCAAACATGAGGCCAAAATTGTAAGCAAAAGGAAGGAAAGGCTAGGAAATGGTGTGATTATCACAAATTTAGAACTCACTCCAAAGAAGAATGTCGAGCCATCAAGTCCTTGATTTTTGAGTCATAATCCTCAACATCTACTGCTCTACCTCATACAGACCCTGCAGTTGAAGAGGTTGAAAAAGAGATTATAGATGCTGAGCCTGAAGTCATTGTTACTTCATCATAGACCCATGAGGAGAGGCTAGATGACAAGGAAAGGTTGTTTCACTCTAAGTTATGGGTGAAAGGTAAGCCTCCGCATTTCATTCTTGATAGTGGAAGTCAAAAGAATTTAATCTCTGATAATGTTGTGAAAAGCCTAAATCTATCCATGAAGCCTCACTTAAAGCCATAAAATATTGGATGGTTGAGTCCAGGGAGAAACCTCTGTGTCACCCACCAATGTCTTCTCTCATATGCAATAAAACCCTTCCAAGATGAGGTCTTATGTGATGTGGTTAATCTAGATGTTTGTGATGTACTCTTTAGTCAGCCATTCATGTATGATCAACATGACATATATGAATCAAGAACTCGAAGGATTACTCTCACTCTTGGAACATGGCGCTATAGGGTACCAGAGGTACCACCTTCTACATCTGTCTCTCTGATTAGTGCCAAGAAATTTGTTCTCATGGTGGTCAAGCCACAAGAATCCAAAAGGGTTGATGTTACAGCCCTAAATATACAAATAACACAACAACAAAAGCAAGAAGATACCAAGTTGAAGAAGTTCACGGCCTTCCATCCACAGATTGATGGTCAGACAGAAATGGTGAACAATCAGGCCCTGCACAGTTCTATAAATCACAGTCCCTTTCAAGTATGCATCAGGAATCAAATTGAAGTACAACTATCACACTTGATGAAAAATCTTGATGTAATGGGGACCATTGCTTCTCAAGGAGGGAGGAATGATCCGGGCAACAATTTAGATGACAATTCGGGTGATGGGTCCACCTCAATTGATGGCAGAACTTTTGGGAGCCATAACTTTTGCACCGTAGCTCCAATTGACTCACCGTTTGAACCGTTGGAAAGATAATAGTGAGGGAAAAATCATGATATGGCATGGAGATCCACTCAATGAAGTTTGAACCCCTAAAACCCAATGGAAGTGTCCCAAATTTCAATTTTAGTAGTGCAGTCTAAAAATAGTAATTCCTCATATTCTGTATTGTTGTAAATCATGGAAGTTGAACCAATTCATCTCCCTTGAGATTGGTGACCTTCCACATCCTCCCCATGCCTTCAAAACATGTATAAATGAAGATTTAACTCAAAAAGGAAATCATACATCTCTTCTCAGAGATAAGCATATGTTTGGATCTGCAAATTTGATCAATAAAACATCTCTTCTCAGAGATAACATTATTTGAATTGTTTTGTTCTTGTTTCTTGAATTATCTTTCAACCAAAGCTTTCGAGTTTTGGATCAATAAATGTATGGGTATATTGTTCACATAATGTGACAAAAAGGAGTAGTGACTGTATTTTAAAATTTATTAAAACTTTTGAGCACTCTATGAAATGAAGATATTTCATAGAATATTAAAAATCTTCTGCATAATTTGTTCGAGTGCACACAATGAGGACATCAACATACTGACAAGGTCATATGGTGTGTGAAAACTAAAAATCCTTGGGATGTTGACTCTTGAATGGATATTGAAATCATAGGGTATGAGGTGTAGACACCCCATTTTGGCCACAACTATGTTCCAAAAGGACTTCATATTGATTTTTAAAAAATAGTGTAAATTAAGCCTAAGAATCACTAAATGTCTCAATTTCATCGGCACATCAAACATTAATGCTCAGAATCATGTTGAAGCATCCCTATTTAGGGTATTATCTTGTATGCAGTAGTAACATTTCACGGATTCATCTCCAATCAACTTGGTCACTAGTGTTATCCTATTTTGCCTTTGGACCCATTAAGCGAGGCACTTGAATAATTCTTAAAGTACAAAAATGCTAAGCAGAATGAATGAAATAAGTAAATAAAATTAAATGCTTAAGTGAAATTTTCATATGCAATTAGTGAAAATGAATTTTTAAAAAATGAAATTTCAATAAAAATGAGGTCATGGTGATGTCATCATCCTCAAAGTCAAGGAATTGAAAATATCTCCCTTAAAGCCTTAAATTTACAAATAAAGAGCCATGCTTAATAAATGGGATCTCTATCCCAAATATTAATTGCTTATCCCCTCTTTAACTCAACTATGGTTAATCTAAACTTAATTATGGTTAACTCTGCCCTAACTGCACTTGGGTTAGAATTAGTTTGGAAGGCTATACATACAAGGCTTCACCCATTATTCAACAAGATTTTTTTATGTAAGGTTATTATGCTAAAATACCTTCAATAAGCTCTTTTGGTGTAATGTTATAATGTAAAAATACCTTCAAGGAGCCTCTTTGTGTAGTGTTATAATGCTCATTTGTTGAGAGAGAGAAGCCAATCCAAACCCAAACCCAAACCTAACATTGCCAAGGCGACAAGCAGAGATGTTGCAAAGAGCACCATTGCCAAAGATTATTTCATTACATGACTGAGCACACCCATCCATGGATATATGTTATTATAAATTTGAAAGATTATTTAATAAAAAATATTACAACTCATTTTGTGATATACATTTATTGTACGAGCAACACTATGACAACAAGGCCATAGAGCAAGTGAAACAACAAATGAAAGCTCTAGGATGGGACATAAAAGCATTGAAAAAATGAGACAATTGTGATATATATTTATTGATTGATTAGTTGAGAAGAACTAGTTACATTTTTTGAATATAATTTGAAATTTTGTAATTATCTATGTAAATTATAGCTTAAACACTTATATGAAAATTAAATTATATATAATTTACCAATGGAAAAACATTATGTCCTAGTTGAGGGTATTGATATTCAGTGAAATTATGAGGATTTTGATTATGTTGATTACGTCGATAAGGTTATTGATCTATCAAATGCCTCATTATATACATTTGGCCCTGATGATTTTCTAAAAGATGAGGAGGACAATGACTACGATATGTGACATACTAGTTATTTTTTCAATTTATAAGGGAGATTATTTAATTTCACTCCCTCCAGCATTGTTTTATATACGTATGTATATGTATATATACATATACATACATACATGTGTGTGTGTGTGTGTGTGTGTGTGTGTGAGAGAGAGAGAGAGAGAGAGAGAGAGAGAGAGAGAGAGAGAGAGAGAGAGAGAGAGAGAGAGAGAGAGGAGAGAGAGAGAGAGAGAGAGAGAGAGAGAGAGAGAGAGAGAGAGAGAGAGAGTAGTTAGTAGTTATTTTTTCAATTTGTAAGGGAGATTATTTAATTTCACTCCCTCCAACATTGTTTTATGTATGTATGTATATATACATATATATAAATATACACATACATACATATGTGTGTATGTGTATGTACATGTATGTATGTATGTATATATATATATATATATATATAAAATGTATGTATGTATACATATATATGTATGTACACACACACACACACACACACACACACACACACACACACACACATATATATATATTATATACATACACATACACACAAATGTATGTATGTATATATATATGTATACATACATACATATATATGTATACATACATTATATATATATATATATATATATATATATATATATATATATATGTCTGTGTGTGTGTGTACACACACATATAATTAATTTATTATTTATTGTAGATTTTTTTTATATAATTATTTAGCTCAGTGGGCCATGGGGAAGTAATCTACCAACCATCTCCAAAGATATATCCTTTCAACAACATCATTGGAAACATAAATGACAACAATACCAAAAATCTGTCTGTCAAAATTAAAAACTATCCAGATAGCATGATTAGATGAGTCCACTCCTCAATCCATCACAAAAGAGGCATAAAGTGGAGTAATCAAAGTAATTAAGCTACCATACCCCACCTCATGTCCAAACATATGATGAGTAACACTAGGCTAGATGACGTTGGTTGCCATATGCAGTGCAAAACTAGTAATTATAAATTTTTGCATGCACATGATATTTATATATGAGAACTTCTGATAGTTTTCATGCAATAAATACTTGCATGCTAGGATTATCAAGCCATGTACATTCCATGAGAAAACATTCATTGAAAACCATAAAGGTTCATAGTTTCACCCCTCTGGACCCTCTAACATCACAAAGCAGTTGTACAAAAAATATTATGATGTTGGTTTGTGAGAAAGTACGCAGAGCACAAAATGTCACCTCCTAGGATGAGTAAAATCATTATCCTCAATGCTAATAGAGGGGACTCCTTGAATGATGAGTCGCTTGACTACATGGGGAAGGATGGATTTATCACGAGTTAACCACTAGATGATGGCTGATTATGACTTTGAATCTTGCATTTGAAATAAAGAGAACCCATGGGACATAGACTCTTTTGGTTTAAAAATGGCATTAATATCCTAAGGAACACTTGTCATGATCAACTAGGGTTGGGCAATGGGGCATGGGTAAGTTTTGGGTTGAGGGGTGACAGAGTGCATGTGTTAGTGGAAGACATGGGCTTATTATTTCCATTAAGGGCTTTCACATTCTAATTGTTTTGATTATTTATCCTCCCCCACCACCTATTATCCATTAAACACCCCTATCGAAAGTGGGGTTTTACTGCTACTTTGGGTGGTGGGTTCAAGTTGGACATAAGAGGGTAATATTTAATCATATGGTTTAAGGATTGACACTAAAAGTAGGTATTAGGTAGGTTGATGTATAATACCCTTTGGGTGAACTATTGATGGCCTATCTAGATATCAATGGTCTCACAAATGTCTTGAGAGAGGTCTACCTCCACACAAACCCGATGTTGGGGATTGTGCAATAGAGAAACAATCAGATTTAAAAATAGCTAAATCATCCAATGGGTTTAACTAATTATTCTAGAAAGGGCTAAAAAGAGATGGGTAGGCCATAAAATTCTATTAAGATGGGGAATTTAAGTTTGGTTTTGTCCAAAATAATAAAGTCCCCAATCCATAGTGATAAGAAAAGTAAAGAACTTCTCACATAAACTTAGCCAATTTTATGAATGGTGGTAAAGTGTCAAGGTTTTTTAAATAGGGATTGATCCCTTTCCAAATTCATAAGTTTCATATTCATGTGATCTCTTGATACCATAGTCTGAAGCATTATCTACAGAAGTCATTTGGTAAGAAGGATATGCCATAATTACATTTAAATCTTGTTTCTTCCCTGTGCCATCTAAATATTTTTTGTGACCTCAATTGAAAAAGTGTGCTCATATGACTACCAACCTTTAAGATGAGAATGCTGATCCTTTTGCTTTTTTGGATTCTATGCATGTGGACAAGCCCCTTAGAGATTGGCCATTTTGATGACAAAAAACAACATCTAAAGGCAATGTTTTCATAATCCAAGGTTTGGATCCCAATGTGAATTATCATGATTCAACTGGATTTGATCTGGAAGACCCTTGCCAAGGTCAAAGTCCACACAAATGTGGACGTAGATAAAAAACCCTTGCTTATACTACTCCATATCCATCTTGGTGAACCTTCCAAGTGTATTACCAATAGCTTCACATACTAAGGGGTGATAGAAGGGAAGAGGGAGATTAAGGAGCCGAATGCAAACCATCATTTTGGACATCACCATTGTTGAGGGATCAAATTAAAAAATGAGGGGGTAAAAAAAAGCCCAACTCTACCCTAAAACTAAGGTTCCTCCTTAAAAAATATATCACATAATGTTTGGTCCAGATAGCATCAACCCATTGATGCAAATCATATGACTAAGGCCAAAACCCATTAAACCTATAAATAACTACATAATCTTCAAAAGAAGAAATTAACCCAATTACCTTAGAAATAAAAATCTCTACTACAGGTACTTCATCTGATTTCTCCATAATGTACCGAATGTGAAACACTAAGGTGAATCTAAAGAGACCTTAGGGAGAGCAACATCCTTGTAATAAAAACCTTGATCCCCTTTAGAGTGAGTTGCATCTCTAAAATACGCTTATTTCTTAGTATCATGAGCTGTAAAACCCCCTAGCATTTTGATTGCATTGGCCCTATTCGATGACTGCACTATTGAGGCATTACCTACATAGAAAAAATTAGATACTATCATACCCTAACCCTAACACTCTCATCTCAAGCTATGGAGGATAAAAGTCAAGACTGTAGTGAGGAGGGCTAGGCAAAATGACCGTTGAGGCATCAACAAGAGGTTCCAAGATGGTGTGAGTATAGGGATTTGTAGGGGCAAAAATGTTTCCTTGAAGACACCTGCCTAAAGACAAAGGATCGATAGGAGTCAGGAGAAAAGGTACCTAGATAGCCACACACACATGACTGCAGATAGTTGATGCCACCTTAGACATGAGAAGGTAGAGGAAACCCCTCTACAAACCAACCACCCCCTATCAATAAAATTGAGTGTTGAGGTTACTCCATCAGGAGAGAGACTTCAGTGGATCATCATCATCATCCTGCTCGAAAGAGAAATTGATTAGATCAAAACCAATATTCTAAGCTAAAGTTCAAGCACCATGGAGCTACTGAAGATGACTGTTTGAGGTAGAACGGGCCAGGGATTTAATTTTGAGCTTGTTTTTCCCTCTCATGATGAAGAATCAAGAAATCAAAGATGTTACTATGAATTGAGGAAAATATAAGGATGCATAAGAAAGTGATATTAATATCAAGGGTTTCTATAGGATTTTAAAAGGTTCTTTTAGTTTTTTCCTACAAATTTCTTCTTAGGTTTTTTTGTAAGTTTATTTAATGTTTTTTCCTAAGGTGTCTTTGTAAGTTTTTAAATAAATTTTCTTAAGATTTTCCTAAATGTTTTTCTAAGAATTACATAAATATAAATCAAAATCATCTATAAAATTAAAAAAATATATATACCTGTGATCTTTGGTTTCGCAAGATGGCAAATATTCTTTCTCTTTATTCATCTCTTTTTTGTTGTCATCTACTCCTTTCCCTTTCCTTTATTTTCCCCCCAAAACTTTGTTGGCAGGTAGACATCTTGTTGTGTATTTCAATATCTCTTTATTATTATTATTGTTCCTTTCTCCCTCCTTCTTGTGGTTGTCTCCTCTCTCTCTCTCTCAAGGTATATATTATTTCTTTCTCAAGGTGTATGTTATCTCTTTCTTCTAAGTGTTATTGTTGTCTTCATTGGTGTAGAAAATAAAATAAATTAGGAGGGTGAATGGACCCTCCCACTTTTATTTTTTTTATTTCTCCACTTTTTATCGTACAAACCTAACATAACTTGTGTTAGTTTTATGTTGTATATGTATTCCCTGAAAAAAACATTAGCTACGTAACTCTAGCCTAATTGGTGGCACTATTTCTACCAAATATAGTAGTGTTGGTACAACCAAATATCACTTTGCGATCAAAATGAGATCCTTTAAGGCTTTATATGGGTATGAGACACCATCAAAAATTGATTGGGTAAATCAAAGGGGCAAGGTACCAATAAAATATGAAGAATTAAAAGAGATGCAAAACAATGTAAATTTTAAGGGTCAACTTGCCATTGAGTGCCAACAAAATGAAGCAACAAGAATATCAACATAGAATAGAGAGGACATTTGAAATTATAGACATGGTGTTTGATCGGCTACAACATATAAATAAACAACATTGAAGCATGCAAAGAAACAAAAGTTATAGCCAAAATATTGTGGGCCATGAAGGGTATGTATTAAACCATGGGTGCATTGTTAGGAAGAAGGTTATAACGCTGTAGAGTTAGGTTTTATGAATATTGAAAGTCAAGTGGAAAGAGCTACCAACAAAAGAGGCAACTCTAGTGAAGGAAGATTTTACAGACAAGCATCTAAACTTGTCACATTTCTAAAAATATTTGACAAAAATGTAAAATAAATTTGAAGAATAATTAAAAACTCATGCTCATTCATGTGTTTGATTAAGTAGTATCATAATGTGTATTGGTTAGAGTTTTTTTAATGATGTAGTAGTCTTGAATTCCATCTGCATGCATATTTAAGCATAACATAAATTATAAAATATTTGTTTTTAATTTTAACATTATTTTTTATATCATATTACATTTTAAATACTTAAAATTAACAATTTTTTTTTAATAATTTTAATATAAAAATAAATAAATTTAAAAAAAAATATATTTTACCTTTTCAATTTTTAATATAAATAAAAAACTGGTATCGTATTAAAAAATCTTGAATTATAAACAAATTTGTAATTATAAACAAATTCCCCCTCCCCCCTCCTTCGAGTTAACCATTTATCCTACCTTGTTTTTAGAGTCCATTTTCTATTATAATTTACAACGCATCAATATCACTCATATATTTTCATTCTAAATTTATGTATATGTAATTACTTTACATTTTTCTCTCGTGAATATAGACTAGTCATGCCTCAAAATCTTGATTCCGTCTACCGTCTTATTGGAGGGTTGCATGTCACTCGGATTACGCTTTCCCCTTACGTTTGTTCCTCAAAGATGTTTCACTTGTTGCGGTGAAAGGCATGGGAGGTAGTGGCAAGACCACCCTGGTAATAGCCCCTTTGTAATGACAATTCAGAACCATGAAATATCCTCTCGTCTGTTGTATCTTCAAGAAGAATGGGACCGGTTTACTGTGCACAAAGATGCGTAAGCTTGGGCACTCTCAATCTCGACTGACAGTGGCTGTTGTAACTGCAGTCACTTCACCCGCTGTGGAAGTCACGTCTCCAAGTGTCTCGCTTAGTTCAACTTGCAAAATTAGAAAGCATCTTTTCTATTTTGAATCATTTAACCAACATGGGTGTAATCGAAGAAAATTACATAGAGCATCGAGCATATGCTAGAGTTGGACTGTTAGGCAATCCCAGTGATGTCTATTATGGCCATACATTCGCCTCAGGCCATCACAAGACCTTGTCATTGAAATCGCACCCATATCATGATTTGGTAAAATTCAACTCTGTCGATCACCTGGTGGGTACACATTCTTTCTTAGTTCTATGATTCAATGTTGTTAGTTTTTTTCACACAGTATCGATTTATAGATCTTGATCTCGGGAGCTAATTTACCAATGTATGGTACTTACTCTTTTTGGGTATAGCCCTGTCCGGTTTCTTTTTCTTTTATTCAGGAAACCTCTTATATATAACTGGTGTGAGTATGTGAATGTGAAAGCATAATGTAAAATGTCTTTTTTGTAGGTAACTAGGGTGGAAAATGAAGGCTATTACGATGGGGTGAGGCTGCTTATGGCAACTTGGAAGATGTTCTTCAAATTTTGCATTGATCACAAGGATGATCTAAAGGGTGGAAATTTTACTTTGTCTTATGACACCCAATCAAACACTTGTGGTGAGCAAAATTATAAAAATGTCCATGGTTTCGGGGGAAAAAAAGTTGTGTCACTAGTTATGTGGACTCGTGATCAGAATGAGCCATAAATACGGCATACAGATATGTTCTGAAGATTCTTGCTATCTCCATGTTCTCAAAATTTAACCTTGGTCATTGCTTTTAAGGATAAGGACTAAGGTTGATGCCAATGCCTATATCGCAATCATGATCTGTATAAATAATTTGAAATAATGCACATGTATCTTTATATTATGTAGCATCTAGTAATCACATCCATCAATAAGCATTGTAGAATACATTGTACATATGGGTATGGGGCATCACTATGAGTACAATGTTTCAATTATGAAGAATGAGACATAAGTGCGAGGATACAATTTGATATGCTTTCAACTTAAAGTTATATGATAACAATAAAGTTTTCCCCATGTTCATTGCAAGGGTAGGTACTTAAGCCATCCATGACACTTGTTAGTGAAGTTCGGTTTATAAAAAGTTATTAGTGAAGAAGTTTGGTTCATAATTTTTTTTTGAAAAATTATTTATTATTGAATATAAAGATTTGATATTTTAAAAAAAGAAATCAAATTTAATATATTTTTTGATTTGATAGGGTAAAACATTTTTTATAAGAGTTATGAATCGGTATATGACACAACCAGGAGCCCATTTCCACAATGGATCAAAGAATACAAAAAATAAAAATAGAAAAGATACTTCTCAAAAGAAAAACTCCAAGAAAAATGGAACATTAAATTTGTGGAGAACTAAAAGAGAGGGGGAACAAAGGTAGAGAGGAGATAGATAATTAGCAGAGAAACACCAAAACACCCCAAAAAAGGAAACATAAAACCACATCACTCAAGTCCAAGTCTCGCTAACTGTCCACTAGAAGGGCTTATCTACAAGTCAATATTGTTCGTCACCCTTGCTTAGAAAGGAGGTCATCCAGGGTCCATTAAGAGCCATTGGAGATGAGAGAGTATGCTTACACCCTTAACAATTCTACCTCTGATCTACGTCCTTTCTTCTTCGAAGGGACTCCAACATCCATATGTCACTTAGAAGCCCTAGAGGGGAAGTCCAAGGAGGGTCCCCTTGAGGAGGGATTGACTGGGGGGTCAGATTCTCTTGCAAGGGGTCTTTTGCATAGGGGAAGGTCCGGAGTGAGGAAGGGGGGATTCTTAGCAGGCTGAAGCGGGGGGGAGTAGGGAGTAGGGTGAGCAAGCCTAGGACATCCCACAATAGTGCCTGACAACTCCACCATGTGAGAGAAAAGGGGGCGGTATAATTTATCATGATTATGCCATTTTAAATTCGGATCAAGATCCCCTTCTTTCCTCTACCGGACTTGTTGAGGACATTGATGGGGCTTGGAGGGACACCCAATAATGCGATGACCAAGGAGGTGACAATGGAAGTAGCGAAAGGGAAGGCCTTCATAATTGAGATGTTGAGTCCACGAGTGCTGTAAAGAGAATAGATTAACCAAAAAGAAGAATTATTTAGAGAGATCAATGAAAATGCAAACACGTACCACACTAAGGCTCCAAGAAACAACATCAATCTTAATAAAAATTAAAATTCAATACTTAAATAAATTTGATGGAATAAATATTATTTTATATTTAATTAATAAAAAAATATAAATATATACTTTAACAATCATATTATTCATTACAAAGTACTATTGATTTTAAATAATATTGATGTGACTATAATGTTTGACTGTAACAATGACTGTAACAATGAAAGTTCTTAAATATTTTATGCTTTTAAAGTTTATATACAATAAATATTATAATTTTTGGAAAAAATGTCTTTTAATTTTATGTTATCGTGATTTTTCAATTTTTTTTTAATCTTTTTTAAAAATTATAATATACATTAAAGAGATTTTATTTTTCTTTAAATCTTAAAAAAACCATCAAACTTGTTGAAAAACAAAATAAAAACCTTTTTAAAGTCTAATACAAAATTTGAATTGGTGTCCTTTTTAAAATTATTTGAATTCTACAAGCAACTTAAAATGTAAACAAAATTAAAAATATATATTAAAAAATTGTTATTCAAATAAATTTGACACTATTCATCTCAGGGATTGAGAAGGGCCTAAGGAAAAACAAAAAAAATTATTTTAATTTTTTTATAATAAAATTTTCATATATTGACAGATATTAATTTCTCAAAATTTTATTTTAATTTCATTATTTTTTAATTTAATTTTTTAGTAAATGCATAAAAATGTTGGGCTCCAAAAAAAAGCTTCAAATTCTATTATACAATCAAAATATTATGATTTTTTTAATTAACTTTTCAAATAAATGTCAAATTTAAAATGAATATATCTCTCTAATAATAAAATATTAAATAAAAAAGTGTTAAAATTTTCTATTGGCAAAATATAACCATATTAAATCAAAGATTTTATGCTTTCACAATCCATAACATTACATTACTTTTCTCCTAAAAAGGAAGATTCTGAAATTATTTTCCATAAAAAATCAACACAATTTTTTCCAAAAATAAATAAACAATGTAACCATTTTAAAATTAACTTTAAAAGTCTGTATAGAGTATTATACTGTATAACATAATTCTTTACACTCTTATGCCACAGAAAAACTTCATCTTTTGTTTCCTGCCCGAAAGAAAAAGCTGTTTTAGTAATGGCAGTTCGAAATGCATAAACCAACAGACGTCAGATTTCATTTTGCGCCGACACCATTGAACGCCATAGACAAATAAGAAGCAGTTGTTTTAATTTTATACATAAAACTGTTCACCTAGACCAAAATTGGCCTTCTAAACTTCTAACAAACCCTCAAAACCCTGATTGAAAATTCAAAATCTCTCCCTCCCCACCATAACAATACGAACACACCATCAATTTCTTGCTCCAAGTCCATCCTGAAAATGGTTTCAGAGTGCTTGAAAGCTAACAAACACTGTAATCTGTAAAGAAACTAACACATTTACATATCTGCAACATTAAACAAGACTCAAAGATTCAATAACTACCGCTAACTGGAGGTAGTGCCTCGATCCAGCATCTCGCTGTATTCGACAATAGACTTCTGCCTCTGCAACCTTATATCCTCATAAAACTTAGAAATAAATTGCTCGGCATCAGTATCCACTTCCTCAGTCATGCCTATACTCACTCCTTTCTCCGATTCTGCCCAGCACACAGTCTTCTTTCTATTGGACGGCGACGATGGAGATGCGGCCGCTGCAGCCTTCAATTTCGACTGATCGGAGCTCGTGGAATTTCTGTTTTCCACGTCTGTGTCTGTTGCAGAACTTGCACTTGCGCCGTCTTTTTCTTCTCCTTTTTTGCTGTCAGCCTCAGCCTGATCATAGCAAACAGCAGAAGGCTTTGAACAGTACAGATCTGTCACGTACACAAACTTATCTTTCCCGGGTTTGATCTCTGCTTTCCCGACCACGCAGCCGATAGCTTTGATCTTCCAAGCTCTCAATTTTTTCCCCACTCGGTAATCCATTTCGTCATCGTCGTCGGAGAAGTTGTAGTGATCAGAGCGTTCGGTACCAGATTCCCCTCTTCTTCTTCTTCTTCAGCTTCTGTTTGATCAATTTTCCGCTGGCAGCCACAGAAGTGCGCAGAGATTTCCACAATTTTCTCACTGCGACTGCACTTCCCACCATTGAGATCTGATTTGATTATGACAAGAGCAATGCCTCAACTCATGCGTGGATTATTGAAAAGCTTTGAAGCGAATTAAATAAACAGGGACTTTCTGAACTCACGTCAGGCTGCGAAAATCTCAATAGCTTAAAGACCACGCAAATACGGCGCATAAAATTACAGGTAGACTTGGACATAAACAAAGCATAATACAGTCAACAAGATCAGATTTTTTCTTCCAGAAATGCTTTCGGTTTGTGTGTATCTGCGGTATGAATAAGAAGGAAGTTAAATAATATATTTTTTCCGTAGTTGCGGGTTGAAAAGGGAAAAGAGAAGATGCTCTCAGACGCGGAGAAGAAAAGGCAAAAGCTAACGCGCAAACCCTAACTAAAAAAAGTAGCGTTGCGTTCAAGCAGTCTCTAATTTTTTCACTCCACTGGAAATTTAGGACCATGCGAATCTGAAAAAGAAAGAAATTCGAACTGTGCAATGTGCAGCCATCATTACTATATCTCATTCAGATAAAATTTGTAACAAGAAAGGGTGACACAAAGAAGACACGCAAGCAGATGACCGTAACTAAATAAAAGTGGTAAAGCTAACTTGAACTTGATGGAAAGGAGAAATCGAATTCAGATAAGTTAGTTGACTGGTAGTGTAGAATCTTAGCTCCAAATCTTCCTCAATAAGATAAGGTAGTTGATGACCGTTAGTGTATATATAGTTGCAATTCACGTTACCCTAAACTTGCAATTCCCTACTCTCCATCGATGCCATGTATGACCAACGGTTAACCCTAATACTTTTTAAATCACTGGTTCTTACTTTTCCAAAAAGGGTGAGATTTACAAATCTTAAAATGTATCACTTATGGGGTAAGTTTGTCTACATTCATAAATTATTTAATATTTTTTAGTATGAGTTTTGTGATTTATGGAGATTGTGAATTCCATTAATTTGAGTGTTGGTTAAGTTAAGGTTGAGTTCTTAATATCAACTTATTATTTTATTGTGTAGTTTTTTGTAAATTATTATAAATAATAGTTTTATTGAAACGTTTCAATAGTAAAATGCTATCACTATGATGAATTTAATAGTACTTGTTATAGGGTATGCTCTCATCAACTTTGTATTGAGTCAAAGCATTTTTTTGTACAACACACACACACACACTTTGTAATGATAAATTTGAATATATTTAGGTGTCCATTGTATTGTGAGATCCATGGCAAGTTTTATTGCCTCTTTAAAAGAAATTAGGGCTCTCTACAGGATCTTATTTATTACGAGGATCAAAGTTATGTAGCTATATTCATCAGAAAGATGAATTAATAAAGAGTTGGTCTCTTTAAGAGTCTTCAACAAAATTTTCATGGTTCAATTTAGACTCATTTCTTCAACCTCAATTTCAGATACGCAAACAAACTTACCATTCTACTCAATAGTCACGAGTTTTCAAGATAATATCTCAACAACTTAACAATTGTGTCTTATCTCATTTTTTCTATTTTAAATGTACTTTGCTTAATTTATTATCAATAGAAAATTTCTTGAGAAAACTTACTCTACTAGGGTTTTGCATGTTCGTCTTATGCTTTGTTGTATAGATTTTGATAGTACTCCTCAACTTGATTTATTTTGCAAGTAGATTTTGTTAAAAATATTTTTATATGATACGAAAATATTTATTTTATTGCATACTATATTGGTTGCATGCCCTATGAGGATTCCCTTAATGTTTGGATCATACACCACTAAGGGATTTGTGCACAACTCTTGCACTATAAAATAAGCTCCTCACTTCTTTCTCTGCATGAATATTATTTACACACCTATGCATCAGTGTCATGCTTGCCTGAATAATTTTTCACATAGATCACCTTCGATTGCAACTTACACACTTCACTATGCACCCTCAACCTGTAGTCTTGTGCACCTCACTAGCACTCATTCATAGACTTACGTGCTTACACCAGTCGTCGCTCTAGTGCATTCATGTGTCAACATGCCCCAATCGCATGGTTTGCTAGGTGGCACTCTCCAACCATGAATCTTTTTAGTTGGACCGTTAGTCACTACCAACCTGGAAGTTCAACCATCACCCAATAAGATGAAATGACTTATAATTGTATTCTTTGTAATCAATAGTAGTTATAACTACTGATGTACACTTCTTGTATATAGATGTAATATATGCATTTGGCCTAGGGTTGATGTGATACATATTTGTAACATAGATAACATGCTCTGCATATCTATTCTATAATGCATGAGTTGTAGTATATTGTACCATTTTTGCCCTATTCTTTACTATTGAATAGAAGTTGTATTTACTGCAAGTAAGACTTCTGCTCTATTGAATGTGTTTTGATTATTCTATTTGAATACATCTCTATGCATTCACTCTGCACAACTAAACATGGTTATTCTCACATAATTGGTCTTGGGCCCCATGGTGCAGATCATTGGTATCAGATCTTAAGAGCGATTTCCTTTTTATATTTGTAAACACGTGAGTGCAATTAGAGAGATAAGGTCTAACAACTGGTTCTATTTCAAAATATTGAGAAGAACATCATAGTAAAAGTAAAATGGCTGACACCCAAAAATAACTTGAGGTAGCCCCATAAGTTTTGAGGCTCATTGTTGAAGTACTGGAGGCACAACACACTAAATTTTTTGACTAGTTCTATGAATTGATGATACAACTAAACCCAACTCCCACCATACTTCCACAGTATTTTCAACAATAGTTTTAGATGCAAACACCCTTCAAAATACAAGTCAATCTCGACATTCCTTTATTTGAAGGCAAGATCAATGCTAAAGTATTGGATGCCTAGATTGGATAACTTGAGGTGTACTTCTCAATTGATTAATTCATTGATGTTGAGAAAATTACCTTTGTAGTATTAAAGATGTCCATTCCAATTATTCACTAGTGGGAGACCTTTAATATGAAACGTGCGTAAGCATGTGTTCTAATCAAAACATGGAAGAATTTTATCAATACACTAAAGGAGGATTATTACCCTCTCTACCACTTTGAAGATGAATACATCAATTTACAACAACTACATTAACACAAGGGTCAGTCAATAGAAGACTACACCAACATATACCTTGAATACTCTGCATACTTGTGGGAGAACTTGAGTGAACAACATAAGGTAGTGAAGTGTATTAGCAGACTCTCACCTTATATCTATGCGAAGATGGAGTTCTTGACACTTTAGGTTAATCATATCACAATGCCACCAAGATCGAATCCAAGGAAATGATGAAGTAACATTCCACCTCTTCATCTAATGCAGTGTGTAAGGGCCAACCCTCGGATAAATACACATTGCAACCTCTTGTATAAAAGTAGAATACTTCTCATAAAGGCAAGCAATCTCAAAATACTGCATAGAACTTGAAGGCTCCTACACCTTCTAATTCAGACAAAGGCAAAAAGAAGTCCAGTGATAAGTGGTGCTACCACCATCACTCATCCAACCATGATAGCTCTAAATGTCGTGCACAATAATCCTTACTCACACAATCTACATTGGGATCCACATTGATGGCCAATATTGATCCATATGCCTTTTGTCTAAGCACCAACACCACTGTGATCAACATATCTAAAGATCATGAACGTATCTTCCACACCAAGTTTTGGGTGAAGTGTCAACCTCTTCATGTTATCATATACAATGGCAGTTAAAAAAACATCGTTACATAATCCACAACATAACACCTTGGCCTTGCCACTGTTGCGCATTCTAAACCATATTCATTAGGGTGGTTATAGTAAGGGAAAGATATACATGTCTAATAATAATGTAATTGTTTTACAAAGTCAATCCTATGGAGGATAGCATCACTTGTGATATTTCACCTTTAGAGGTCTGCAACATCTTGCTGGGAAGACCATATTTGTATGATCATGAAACTACATATCAATTGAAGCCATAATGTTGGACTATACATGTGAAATATCACTTCAACAACCTATTTGAATCAACACCCATGACTAAAATCACATTAGTCTCTACCAAAAAGTATCGTAAACTCATGTTGTATATGTAAAATTTCAAGTTACTTATAGTTCATCTTGATACACCTACACAAAAGATGAAGCACACTCTAATAGTATACATGACTCATATAACATTGTAGCAGTAGTAGCTTGACAAGTTACTAGAGCAACATGGTGAAGTATTTGAAAATCTTGAAGGCCTTCCAATAGACTACACAATAAAGCACTACATCGATTTAGTTCCTGAATCCCCTCTTCTAACTAGCCCCTATATCTTAGAATAGTTTGGGAGAATGATGAAATCTAATGCCAGATATAAGAGCTCCTTGATCAAAGCAAGATCAAACCTAGCTCTTTTCCTTATGGGAGTTCGATAGTCTTCGTACCCCAGAAGGATGGGTCCTATCAACGTCTTATAGACTATCACACACTCAACAAAATAATGGTGAAGAATCAATACCCATTGCCATGTATTAACAACCTCTTGGACTAGCTCTAAGGTGCACAACACTTCACCAATATCAAATTGAAGTTAAGTTGTCATTAGCTTCTAGTCCATCATGAAGACATTTAGAAGATAACATTAAATACATAAAAAGGATTGTATGAATGGTTGGTCATGCCTTTAAGCGTAAATAATGTGCTATCCACTTTCATACTCTTAATGGATGACCTAATTAGGACTTTAATAAACTCCTTCATCATTGTCTACTTATGAAATTCTCATCTTCATCAAGACTTAGGAGGAACACATAAAACACATCATACGCATCTTAAATACTTTGTGTCAACACAAGTTGTAGGCCAACTTAGTAAAGTGTACATTTGATGGTACATAGATCCAGTACCTGGGCTACATCATTGATCGTATAAGAATATGTGTAGATCCAGAGAAGATCAAAGTTAATCCATGTAATCTCATAGAGTTAAGGAGTTTTTTTGGCCTTGATAATGTATACCACAAGTTTGTCATTAGTTTTTCACACATATCTTAGGATCTAAGCCATATAACATGTGTAAAAGCCAAGTTCAATTGGACTCATGTGTAACAACATGTTTTTGAGGCACTCAAGCAATGCATCTACATAACACCTATTCTCACAATAACTAATATTGCACATTCCTTCAAAATTCACACCAATGCATCTGACTATGCACTCAGTGCAATGCACATGCAACATAGACATTTGGTTGTATACAACTTAGAGACATTTAACAACATGATGTAAAGGTACTCCACCTATGATAAATAACTGTATGTTATTGTTCAAGCAATCAAGCACTGGTGCCACTACACTCTAGGAAAGGAGACAGTTGTTCATTTAGATTAGAATCCATTTCGATTCCTACAGACATAAAGCAAGTTGGAAAACATACAACACATGAAATTGATGACTTAGCTATAGTAATTCCATTTTGTGATCAAGTATAATAAGTGGAAAGATAAGGCAACAAATTTCCTTAGTTGATTTCCAGTTCACACGCTCATCACGATGCTAGACATGCATGGCCATAAATTCGCATAATAGGTATCCCTCTACTCAGTTGATCAGGACTTTGAAGTAAATTACACTAGTCTTGTGCAAAGTAAACAAGTTAAGGATTTCTACTTGTCTAACCATCTTCTCTACAAGCTCTAACATCTATGTTTTCTTGGTGGTGCACTTCACCAATGACTCATCTGGAAGGCAGACTATGCCAAGACCTCAAGACACTTTAATGTGATAAAGAATATAGATATATTTTAGTCACACTTGTATTGGTCACACATGCACATAGAAATGAAATACCACATCAAGTCTTGCATTCCTCATTGCATCACCAAGCCCATGAATAAGAAGTTAGGACTTTACACACCTCTACTGATTCCTTCCAGACCATGAGAATCTATCAACATGGATTTCATGACCAGGTTGCCTATAATAAGATGCCAACATTATGTTGTGATTATTGTAATGGATAGGTTCTCTAATATGGCCATCATGGCCACCTAAAAGAATTACATTGATGAGTTGACACTGTAAAAGCCTTTTTCAACCATGTCTAGGTTCAATTTGGGCTTCCAACATCCATCATCTTTGATCGAGATTAGTGCTTTGTAACTCAAAAACCATCATTACTATATATCATTCAAATAAAATTTGTAATAAGGGTGACATAGAGAATATATTAAAGTAGATGACCATAACTAGATAAAAGTGGTAAAGCAAACTTGAACTTGATGGAACGAAGAAATCAAATTTAGATAAGTTAGTTGACTGGTAGTGTAGAATCTTAGTTCCAAATCTTCCTTAATAAGATAAGGTAGTTGATGACCATTAGTGTATAGTTACAAGTAACATTAATGTAAACTTGTAATTCCAAACTCTCCATAGATGCCATGTATGACCAACAATTAACCCTAGTACTTTTTAAATCAATGGTTCTTACTTTTTGAAAAGGGTGAGATTTTTAAATCTTGAAATGCATCACTACAAACTACAACCTTGAGTCATAGGGTAATGTTATCCACCACTCAAACTATTTAGCACTTTTTGGTATGAATTTTGTGATTCATGGAGAGTGTGAATCCTAATGATTTGTGAGTGTTGGTTAAGTTTAGGGTGAAACTCGAATACCAACCCATTGTTTTATTGTGCAACTTTTTGTAAATTATTATTAATAATAGTCTTACTGAAGCATTCCAATAATAAAATGCCTCACTACAATGGATTTATTAGTAATCGCTACATCATGTTATGCTCTCATAAACTTTTCATTTAGTTAAAACACTTTCTTGTGCAGGATCAGTGTATATATAAACTTTGCAATAATAAATTAGAATATATTTAGGTGTCCATTGTATTATGAGATCCATGGTAAGTTTTATTGCCTCTTTAGAAGAAATCAAGGCTCTCTACAAGATCCTATTTATTATGAGGATCAAAGATATGTAGCCTTTTTAAGAGTCTTCAGCACAATTTTCATGGTATAAGTTTGGACTCTTTTCTTCAATGTCAATTTCAAATACACAAATGAACTCACTGTTTTATTGAACAGTCACAATTTTTTAGGGTAATATATTTACAACTTAACTATTGTGTTTTATCTCATTTCTTATATTTCAAATGTACTTTGTTGTTTTTTTGAACAATATGAATTAAACATAAAAATGGAGCAGTGGAGGGAGAGTGTTAGGGTTAGGGCATGGTGGTAGCATATTACTAGTGCATAAGCACTACCTCACCAACACAGTCATTGGAGAGGGATATCATAATCATAATGCTAGGGGGTTTTGCAACTCATGATACCAAGAAATAGGGGTATTTTAAAGACACAACTCACTCTAAGGGGTTCAAGGTTTTTCTTTATAGGGATGTTACTCTTCCTAAAGTCCCTTCAGATTCACCCTCAACATTTTACATTTTGTACATTTTGGAGAAATCGGATGAAGTACATGAAGTAGAGATTTCTCTTTCTAAAGTAAGTGGGTTAAATTCTTCTTTTAAATATTATGTATTTTTATGTAGGTTTAATGGGTTCTGGCCTTGGTCAGAGGAGTTACATGGGTTGATGCTACTTAGACCAAAGACTGTGGGATCTATTTATGTGCTAAAGGGTTATTTATAGTCCAATTTACTAAGCTTGAAGATTTTCAGAGAGTTTTTAAGGAGGGACCTTTATTTTGGGGTAGAGGTGACCTTTTTGTTACCCCCTATTTTTTTGAATTTGATCCCCCAACAATGGCAGTGTCTAAAATGTCAGTTTGGGTTTGGCTCCCCAATCTCCCTCTTCCCTTTTGATCACCCCTTAGTATGTGAAGCTATTGGTAATATGATTAAAAGTCATAAAGATGGATATGGATCAATGTAAGAAAGGGTTATTTACTTATGATTGTATTTATGTGGAGGTTGACCTTAACAAAGGTCTTCCATATCAATTCCAGCTCAATCATGACAATTCCCATTGGCTCAAAACCTTAGTTTATGAAAACATTGCCTTTAGATGTCATTTTTTCCATCAATCTGGACATCTCTAGGGGGCTTGTTTGCATGTAGAGAAGCCAAAAAAGCAAAAGGATCAACATTCATATCCTAAAGGTTGACAGTTGTATGAACACACTTTTTCAACTGAGGTCATAGAAAAATATTCAGATGGTATACGGAAAAAACAAGATTTAGATCTAATTATCATGGATTCTTATTTCCAAATGAATTCTGTAGATAATGCTTTAGGTGGTGGTATTGCGAGATCACATGAATTTGAAACTTCTAAATCTGACAAGTACTAACCCTTGTGTAAACCTCGATAGAGTCTTGCACTTTCATTAGTTATTGCTAGTCTGATGGAGGTTAATCATCCATCATACTAGACTGAGGTTTGAAAGAAAAAAGGTAAAAAGGGCCATATTGTGGATATGGGCTTTGGTTGTTCTTGATTGTTTTCTTTTGTTCTTTCTCTTGATGGCCTTGTGGCATGTTTTGCCCAATGTGGCTTAGCTTTTGTGATGTGAATTTTCAACCCATATTTTTTTGTATGATTATAATTTTACTATAGATTTTTATCAATAAAAGTGCACTTTTCAATAAAAAATGTACTTTTCTTAATTTATTACCAATAGAGAAGGTTTTGAGAAAACTTGCTTTGATATGGTTTTTGCATGTTCGTCTCTCACTTTGTTGTATATATTATGATAATCCTCTTCATTCTGATATTTTTTTATGTAAATTTTATTTAAATTATTTTTATATGGTATGAAAATAATTGTCTTATTGCATATTATATTGTTCACATACCTTCTATTTCTTCCCTTAATGTTTGGACTAGACACCACTAAGAGCCATTAGGATTTAAGGTTACTAGAATCTGTAATATTACCAAGTATTTTTTCCTATTTTCCTTCAAGGAACCATCATAAGTGAAAGCTATTATTCCCAAATTGAGATGTTAGTTCCTTTGAAATATAGTAATGATCATGTCCCCATGGTCTCGTAGTTTTAAGGTTTTCGAGCAAACAACCCTTAAGGTGCATGTCTAGGTTGAGTTACATGCTCTTCCATTTCTATTATGGTTTTTTTTATTTAATATTATCAAACCTATTGGGTCCATGTTTTTCCATGAGCTAGAATTTTTTTTTACATCTTCACAAGTACATTGTAGACACCTAATCTAGTTACAGGTAATTGACAAAGTTAATTATTGATATATATTAAGCCATTGGACTTAAACTCAAATACATGACTCTTATTTGTCACTCCTCTAGCCATTTATCTATATGTAGGCTTGTCTTCTCTATTCACCATCATGATACAAAGTAAACTCTAAGTCAATGCTAAAATTTCATTATATCACTCTCAAACCACTTCTAACCTCAAGATAGTTATCCATAATTTTTTGGGATAGTTTCCTTGTCGCAGACCCATCCACCTATTATGGCCTCATCCCATGCCATTTAATGGCTAGTGTAATAAATTCAAAATATTCATTTGGGTCATCTCGAATGTTTTTCAAGTTGGCTAAATGAAATTATTCAAAAGGTTCACTATAAATATACATCAAGGTCATTCATTATTACCTAGAGCTTGGCACTATCTATTGAGCACTTATACATACTTGCATATTGAGAAAATATGCCATGTTCTTTTCAAATTTTGGATCATTCACTAAGAGTAGTCACAATCCAAGTCTAAAGCACTCTAAATAAATTTAGAAGATAACATTGTTGAGTATCAAAATCAAAAATATAGATGCATACATATCATCAAAGATCATTGTTTCAAAATCACACTAGGTGGAAGAACTACATGTGTCTTGATTTCCTCATCAGAGTACCTGAATATGTAGGAAATGGTCAATCATCAATATGGGTGATTGGGTTCATCTCAGACCATTATACTTCCCTTTTCTTTTATAGGTTTTATAGCTCTCACAAGTACCCATAGGGTTTCCAAAGTGAAGAGAAGAAAAATAATGATTTTTGTGTAGTATATAAAGAATCACAATATCTCAACCCTCTTAGAAAACACAAACACAAGTATTAGTATAGCCATAATATTGTCATGATCAAAGTACACAAGTCCAAAATCAATGAACACAACAAGTATGCACTATTATTTAGGAAGTGTAGTCTTGTCTATAAATATCCGTAGATCCTACTTTTGGATTTGAGTTATCACAATATCATTTTACCCTGATTTTAATTGTCAAATACCTAATATAGCCAACCATAAATTAAAAAAGGTAAGTATATTTTTTGGTTTTACTTACTATTTTTAGCATATGCCACTTCTCAATTCAATTTCAATCATCAATTCTATTGCACATTCAAATTTGTTGGTTGAATATTTTGTCTATCAGCATACTGGTAAACAAAATAGGTCTGATCAGCCAAAGTAGGAAGATTAGTCATCCAAATGTGTAAGTTTATCACATCAGAAGGAGACTGCTCTCTCCTCTCATCAAGGGGAGGTTCCCTATGGATATGCTATATATATATATATATATAGACAAAAAATAATACTTAGGGATAAGACAAGCCATCCATCTCTCTTTCTTCAGAGATGATGTGTACAAAACAAAGGAAAAACTCAAGGGAATGAAAAACAACACTCCTCTTCTTTCAGAAGAACTATTCGGCCAACCACAAGAATACTATTGGAAATAAAAGCAGAATGTAATTGAGGGCATAGTAACCAGCAAATTGAGATACAACACAAAGTCTACACCTGAAATGCTCAAGAGTAATATACTAAGGACGATGAGGGCACAAAGTCTTCTCAAAGTCCTTTACACAGTAATGAAAAGAAAACACACTGAAGGCAACTATGGGGGCACAAAGTCTCTCCACAGTGGATTCTTCAAGACACCTTCCTGACTAATTTTACTAATCTTGCTTGTTAAATTAATGGAATAGAAAATATATCAAGGAAAAAGACATCAGAACAGATTCCTCAACAACAAAGATATCACATCACAAAGTCTGAAAAAATCCCTTGCTTTCTTATTCCAGTAACAAAATATGATAAACAGATTGAGCACAAAGTTTCAATGATGCCTCTCAATTTGGGCAGAGTTTTGTTCATATTGTCAAAAAAGAGATCCTTTTTACAATGAAAGAAAGTCCCTTAAATAGCCACTTCAAGAAGGACTCGGGAACAGTAATACATCATGATGCATTGGGAACTGTTAGGAAGACAAGCTAGAACTTTGGGGCATTTTACCCATTTGATCTTCTCAATGTAGATAAACAAGCCACGCGATTGAAAGATTACAGCTTTCAATGTCCACCTGGTGATCTGATCTTGTCTTCATCATTCCTCTTTTTCTGGTTAATTGAATCGGGCCATGGATTCATTCATTGTTATGTCTTTCCTCGCTTTCAGCTGGTTTTGGTCTTGAATTTTGAGAATGCATTCGGGTCTGTAAATTCAAAGGATCAATGGCTATTTCATGGACTTTAAAATTTACGTTTACATGCCCATCAATGTTCTCTCAACGGCTAGTTCACTATCTTGAATTTGACGTCTTCGAGCGTGTCACCCCTTGGTCTTCTTTCAGATTTTGGCTTTGCCCTTTTGGGCCTTAAGAAATGATCCTTGAATGGGTCAAAAAGAGCCCTTTACTTTGGCCATCGGGAGTCTCCCACAAGGGCACCTGCCCTTCGGGGTCCTTCGGCAGCCCTTTGCCTTGGCAGTTCCCGCAAACAAATCCCTGGGCTTTCTATTTGAGTCTCCTGCAAACTATCCTTTGGGCAAATTCTTGGGTGTTTTCTCCCATGGGTAATTTCCATAGACATTTGTCCTGCGGAAAATTCCTATAGACAATTTGTCAGGGAAAATTCTCGCTGACAAAAGTCTGTGGAAATTTGTTCCGCAAAGTCTTTGACTGGTCTTTGGATTTTTTGCGCCCGCAGCAACTTAGAATTCTTTCAGACTTTTGTCTGAAGGAATTCCTTCAGACAAAAGTCCAAAGGAATTAAGTGTTATCCAATTTTTATATGCTTTAAACAAATTCAAAAGAATTACCTTTCGGCTTCCTTGAAAAATGACCCTTTCGAAGGGTGCTTTTATTGATTAAGTGTCCTCCGTAAGGGCACTTGTGCTTCGAGAAGTTTCCTTCTGCATTGAACCATCCCTTTGAACTTTGGCGATGAACCATTCTGTTGAACCAATCAGTTGAACCAAAAATGGTTCAAGCTGATGGTTTAAGCTGATAGTTCAATTGGATGAAACAAGCCGATGAACTAAGCATTGAACCAAACATTATGAACTTGCCTTTGAACCAATAGTTGAACCATCTCGTTGAGCCAATCAATTGAACCAAGGCTTTAAACCAAAATGGTTCAAGCCAATGGTTCAATAAAATGAACCAAGTGAATGAACCTACTGTTGAACCTGTTTATTGAACCAAGATGTTGAACCAAGTTTTGGTTCAACAGTTCAAACAAAGCTTTGAAAAATGTCTTTGAATCTGTTGTTGAACCTATAGATGTTGAACCAAAGGATGAACTAAAAGAATGAACCAACTAAGTGAACTATTTGGTTGAACCAAAAGACACTGAGTGAAATAAAGCGTTAAACCGCTTGGTTGAACCGAGCCATTGAATTGTTCCTTTAGTTGAACCTGCCATTGAACCTTGATGAAGCACTTAATTCTTGCCAAAGACATTGAACTTGTTGAACCTTTGAACCAAAGTGGTTCAATGGTTCAACGGTTTAGTGGTTCAAGTTTCTTTTTTGCACTCAGATGCTTGCCGATGGAGATTTTCAATTGAACTGAGGCTCTGAACCAATCCTAGAAAATGACCAAGTGTTGAAAACCAATTATTTTGATTGAAACCACCTGCAGAAGCCTTTGAACTTGTATAAATGAACCTCTCTTTAGAATCTGTAGAAACAAAGTCCATAGAAATCAACATGTAAAACCCATTGAACTTGACCTGCAGAGTTTGTAGATTTTCTGAGAAAATTGGAAAATGAGGAATTTGAATGTCTAGGACAAATTTTGGAAATGGAAGAGACAATTTTGGTCTGTAAGACCAAAATAGTTCAAATGTTGTCCCAAAAATGACTGCTACTTCTGGGGGACAACAAAATTTATGTTTAAATGTCATATATTACAATCTGGATAATCTATCAAGTTTTATACCTATTAAACACTATCAAATAAAAAAGAGAGAAAAACATATTGGTGAACCCATTTTAATTTTTTTTTTTTGGTTCTATGGTTTCAGTTGAATTCATAATTATCATACATTGAGAATAAATTTAATCATCTTTTCTATGATTTGATAAAACATTAATCTAGAATTTCTCTTTGACCTAGGGGTTTCAGATTGAATTTATGATTTCCATGTACAAATGATCTTTTCTTTAGTTGGCTTTCAATTTTTTTTCTCGATTCATATAAGTATATAATAGTTATAAAAATCATATGAGTTGTTATTTTGGGAAAAGTAGTCATCAGTCTTACCTGAGTTGTGGTGTGATGGGTATTGCTCCAATATTCAATCCATTAGAGAATGCTATATATGGACTTTCATTTCCACATATCTCATGGTATATCATAAATACATAGGTATTTTTTGATTTTTAGTCATAGGAATCCTTTCAACTATTTGGTTTCGTAGTACACTAGTAAGCAGTTACCCTCAATAAGTTACTCTCAACATACCTCAAACACATGATAGTGTGGCTAAGGGACAATGTGTTGTCCCCCAAAAAATATCACTCATTTTTGGGACAACATTTGAACTATTTTGGTCCTACAGACCAAAATTGTCTCTTCCCTTTCCGAAATTTGTCCTGGGCATTCAAATTCCTCATTTTTCAAACTTCTCAGGAATCTATGGACTCTGTAGGCAGGTTCATTTCTACAGGTTCAAAGGCTTCTGCAGGCGGGTTTAACCAAAAGAATTAGTTTCTAAAACTTGGTCATTTTCAAGATTGGTTCAGTGCCTTGGTTCAATAAAAAATCTCCATTGGCAAGCATCTAAGCAAAGAAGGCTTGAACCGTTGAACCATTGAACCACTTTGGTTCAAAGGTTCAACAAGTTCAAAGTTCAAAAGGTTCAACATTTTGTTTCACTCGGGTGGTTCATCCACTTTGTTTCAACATTTTGGTTCATCCTTTGGTTCAATCAAATGGTTCGTCAGTCGGTTCAAGGCTTCGTTTGAACCGTTGAACCAAATCTTGGTTCAACATCTTTTGGTTCAAAGGCGGGTTCAAACAAATGGTTCAAAGGCAGGTTAAATCAAGTGGTTCAATGCTTAGTTCATCCACTTGGTTTAAAGGTTTGGTTCATTCAATTAGTTCATCGGCTTGAACCATTTTGATTCAAAGCTTGGTTCATCAGCTTGGTTCAACGTTTGGTTTAACCAAGTGGTTTAATGCTTTGGTTCAACGTTTGGTTCAATCAAACGGTTCAACGGCTTGGTTCAACCAAGCAGTTCAATATGATGATTCAAAGGAGTGGTTCAATGCAAAAGTTCAAAGAGCCTCCCAAAGGACAAGTGCCCTTGCGGAGGGCACTTGGTCAACAAAAGTACCCTTCAGAAGGGTCATTTTCAAAGAAGGCCGCAAAGGTAATTCTTTTGGATTTTGTTTAAGGAATTCAAAAAAGACTAAGGCAAGAAGCAATTCCTTCAGAATTTTTGTTTGAAGGAATTAGGGAAAGTGACTGTGGGAAGAAAACTCGAAGGAAATTCTCAAAGGCAAATGGAACAAAATGGAACAATTCTTTAGACTTTTTGTCCACTGGAAATTGCCACAAAAAATTTGTCCACGAGAAAATACCCATAGAGAAAGTCCAGGGAATTTGTCCGCAAAATTTTTGTCTGTAGGAAAATGCCTGCGAAAAAGCCCAGGGAAAATGCCCGTGGGGATTGTCCTCAGAAGTGTCCATGAGAGACTGTCGAAGCCTGAAGGCCATTCAAAGACTGCCCGAAAGGTAGATACCCTTGCGGGGGGCCCTTCCCGACCTATAGTGGATCATTTATTAAGGCCCAAAAGGGCAGATTATTTCTAGGAAAGTGCCAAATAGAAAAGTTGAAGAAGGACCAAGGGGTGATGCGCTCGAAGATGTCAAATTCAAGATAACGAACTAGCCTTTGAAAATGTGGTGACAGGCAAGCGAACGTCAATTTCAAAGCTCATAAAATAGCCATTGATCCTTGTAATCTACATACCTAAATGCATTCACAGGCTTTAAAGCTAAGACCAAGGAAGGAACATAACAACAAATTAAATCCAGGACCCGATTCAATTAACCAAAAAAGGAGGAATGATGAAAAAAGATCAGATCACCAGGTGGACATTGGAAGTTGCAAAATTTCAAAAGCGCGACTTGTTTCTCTGCATTGAGAAAAACAAATGGGTAAATTCCCCTAAATTCCAGCCTATCTTCTTAACAGATTTCAATGCAACATGATGTGTTACTGTTCCCAAGTCCTTCTTGAAGTGGCTATATAAGCGACTCTCTTTTATTGTAAATATATCTCTTTTTGACAATCAAAACGAAACTCTCCCCAAATTGAAAGGCATTACTGAGACTTTGAGCTCAGATTACTGATCATATTTTGTTATTGGAATAAGAAAGCAAGTGACTTTTCAGAATTTGTGTTGTAATATCTTTGTTGTTGGGGAAACTGTTCTTATGTCTTTTTCCTTGATATATTTTCTGTTCCTTTAATTCAACAAGCAAAATTAGTGAAAGTAGTCAGGAAGATGTCCTGAAGAGTCAACTGTGGAGAGACTTTGTGCCCCCATAATTGTCTTTAGTGTGCTTTATTTTCATTTTTGTGTAAAGGACCTTGGGATGACTTTGTGTCCTCATTGTCCTTCGTATCTTACTCTTGAGCAATTTAGGTGGAGACTTTGTGTTGCATCTCGATTTGCTAGTTACTACGTCCTTGGTTACACTTTGCATTTACTACCAGGAGTATTCTTGTGGTTAGCTGAGTATTACTTTTGAAAGAAGAGTGCTTTCTGTCATTTCCCTTGAGTTTTTCCTTTGATCTGCATGCATCATCTCTGAAAAAAGAGAGATGAATGGTTTGTCCTACCCTTGAGTATTATTTTCTGTTTATATATATATATATATATATCCATAGGGAACCTCCCCTTGATGAGAGGAGAGATTAGTCCCCTTTTGATGTGGTAAACCTACACATTTGGACGACTAATCTTCCTACTTTGGCTGATCAGACCTATTTTGTTTATCATTACGCTGATCAACAAAATATTCACCCAACAGTTTTTGGCGACTCCACTAGGGATATACATAATTATGTGCAATTTGGAACCTCAAGTTTTAGATTGAAACATCACCTGTGTCTTACCCATTATCATAACTCTTATCCATTACAGATTTTGGCGACTCCGTTACTTGTCTTACCCATTATCCATTTATAGCCTTACCATCTTCCTCCACCTCCGTTATTTTATCTAGTCTATAAAACCAGAGTTGCTGGGAAAGAATGCACAATTTGAAGCCTCAAGTTGCAAATTGAAGCAAGGTTAATTCTTTTTTATTTTTGTTTCACAATCTGGCAGATTCAAGGTATACACGAAGCCAAAGGGCTAAAGGTATTGTTGACCCTATATTCGAGTTGGTACAGTAAATTGATTTTGATCTATTTCCTTCACCATCTCATCTCCAACGAACCAAGATCTTTCCTCCTACTAAAGTCAGATCTCCATTGCTAGACAAAGTATCTACTTCTGCTATTGATAAAGCTTTGCCAATAATTACTCCTTTGAGATTTGTTATTCCTCCTTTTCATAATCCTACAATGGCAGGTAATGCTTTTGGTCCTCTCAATCTTACTCCACTTCTACATGAGCTTCCACGCAGTTCAAGGAAGAATTTCCCAAAATTTTATGGTGATGGGAAAGTTCATGTTGATGAACACATTGCAGCCTTCAGCATAGCTTGCAGAGTAATTGGAGTAGAATTTGAAGATGTAGCGGTTAGGCTATTTGTAGAGACACTACAAGGTGCTACTGTAGATTAGTTTTATCATCTATAGGCTCGGTCAGTGACTGATTGGAATAATCTCAAAGATAAGTTTGAAGCCAAATTCAAACCTGCAGAAGATGCACATGCACTTCTGGCTCAACTTACATAGATGAAGAAAGAGCCTCATGAACCAATGAGAGACTTCATAGCCAAATTTGACAAACTGAGGAATAGAATTCTTGTAATTGCTTGACCTACAGCCGAGAATCTCAAATGCTTCTTCATTAATTCTCAGTTACCTAAAGTAAGTTTTCTTTTGAGACATGCTGGTCAAATAGATCTTGCTGCATCTCAACTTTTGGCCACTGAGGTAGAAGATGATCTCATCTTAGTAGGGAAGATAAGAAGAGATCCAAACAGAAATAGATCTTCATCAGCTTCTGAATATGCATCTACAGTCACCACTAATCCAATGGTGCAAAAGCTGGCAAATGAAGTGATAGCCTTGAAAAAGCAAATGGCACAAAGAATGTCTTCTGATCCTTCATACAGAGATATGCCAAAAAGGACATTCCCAAATTAGTCATATCAAGGCAATGCTACCAGGAGTTAAGGGCAACATAATCACCTTCCTCCCCCATAAGGGAAACTTGCCCTTAAAGCTCCTCCAACCAACTCAACATTTGGATATTTGGAAACAGAACATGCTTTCTCTTTCCAACTTGAGTTTGAGCAAGAAAATGATGCTGATCTCTTCATGGAGGATCAAGAAGAATCAGCTGGCAACTCCCACATTGGTTTCTTGAACTACCAGGATGAACCTAGAAGCAAAGGAGAAGCTATTGATGGATCATATGCAGTGTTTACCAGGTCCAAGAATCAATCAGTCCAAAAAGATGATAAAGGGAAGACAAAGGAGCAACCTCAACCAGTAGTTATGATTGCTAAGCGTGGAACCCCTCTTCCTTTTCAATCAAAGGATCCGGTGATCACCCAAAATGTAAGTACATAAATTTCACCTTCACTTTCTACTTCAAATTTGCAAACCAATCCACCACCCGTCCCTCTTAAAACTTATAAGGTTGAAGTACCTTTCTCTGTACCTAACTCAATTTAGCCATTTGACATAATCGATCATGTCAAAAAGACAAAAATATAAATGTCTAAATTCGAATATTTGTAGTCCAATCCTGATTAATTAGATAAGCTAATCCAATGTGTCAAGAACCAAATTGTCCCTGCAGGACAAAAAACTAAAAAGGTAACTGTTGACTCTCCAAAGAACATGCCCATTCCAAATAATCTTGTCATTACTCCTCTAGCTACCCTTGGGATAATAGAACCTTTCTATGTTTCCTTGTTAATAAATGGTTATCAGCTCAACAATTGCATCATTGATTCCAGGGCATCTGACAATGTCATGCCTGCTAAAGTAGCTGAGTCTCTGGGTCTCACATTGATCAAAACCTTTGGGAGATGTTTCTCCATGGAGAACAAGCAAGTACCATTGCTGGGGCAAATAAAAGATGCCTAATTTGCATTGGCAGCCTTTCCAGACAAGAGAATCAAGATGACTGTCTTGGTGGCTGACGTCCCAGCATCCTATGGCATTTTGCTTGGATGAAATTTCTATAAGGACATGGGAGGAGAACTAAGCATGGACATGTCTGAAGTAAGGATCCCTGTCCAAGGCATAGTGAAGAGATTGCTCCCTAAAAAAGAGGCAAAATACGTGGTCACCCAAACATCAGCCCTTGCAGCACAAATTTTGTTTGAGTCTTTAGGCAGGGGTAATTATTTCTTTACCACAAAGGATGTTGATGTTTCTATAGATGAAAGTCCTGTAGCTGACAATCCAAGAATTGATCCAAACAAGACTTTAGGAGAATTTTTAGAGCACAGTACAAGTAAGGAAGGATCTTCCATCTCTAATGAAGAGAAATCTGATAGGAGATCAGCTTCTGATGATGCTTTGATCTTAAAATCCAATGGCAAAAATTTTTCCACCAATGATGGAGTTGGGACTGTGTTGATATCTCCTCAAGGAGATATTCTTCCTTCATGCAATTTGCAAGATAGCAACACCAACAACATAGCTGGATGCAAATCTCTGTTACTCGGATTGAAGATTTCTCAAGATGAAGAAATCAAACTCCTTCACATCAAAGGAGATGCTAAGCTGATAATTTATCAGGAGTTTGATATGGACAATGCAATCATATGCTGGACTGAACTAGAAGAACAACCAATTATGGTAATGGACCATGCTACTGCAAATCAAAATCAGGCAAAGGAACCATTCACCAAGAAAGCAAGGAGTTATGGCTTTCAAATTGAAGACCACATCCTGCCATGGGGCAAGAAGAAGAAAGAGTTAACAGGAAGATGCAAAAAATTAGTTTCTTGGTGGAGAGCTCCATTCGCTCGTCACCATTTCTAGGGACAAAATGTCTTCTTGCCAGTTTACCAAGATGGTGCACTATTTTCACTGTCTCCCAAGAAGCAGCATCTGAAATACTTCAATTCTTGAAGTATCAGATCATTTCATCTGTACATATGTATATTTATATAGTTTTTAATTCTGTTTTGTTTTGTTTGTTTTCATTTTTGATACATTCCATTTCTAGGTAGCATGACTTTGTAGCCCAATGGTACACATGAAGACACTGGAGATTCTGGATTCTACTCCCTTCAATTCTTTTTGCAATTGGTAGAAGTTCCCCAACTGGAGCCAGCTGTTGTCCCCCAAAAAATATCACTCATTTTTGGAACAAAATTTGAACTATTTTGGTCCTACAGACCAAAATTGTCTCTTCCCTTTCTGAAATTTGTCCTGGGCATTCAAATTCCTCATATTTCAAACTTCTCAGGAATCTACAGACTTTGCAGGCAGGTTCATTTCTACATGTTCAAAGGCTTCTACAGACAGGTTCAACCAAAAGAATTAATTTCTAACACTTGATCATTTTCGGGATTGGTTCAGTGCCTTGGTTCAATAAAAAATCTCCATCGGCAAGCATTTAAGCAAAGAAGGCTTGAACCGTTGAACCATTGAACCACTTTGGTTCAAAGGTTCAACGAGTTCAAAGTTCAAAAGGTTCAATGCCTTGTTTCACTCAGGTGGTTCATCCACTTTGTTTCAACATTTTGGTTCATCCTTTGGTTCAATCAAATGGTTCGTCAGTCAGTTCAAGGCTTCATTTGAACCGTTGAACCAAAACTTGGTTCAACGGTTGGTTCAATGTCTTTTGGTTCAAAGGCGGGTTCAAACAAATGGTTCAAAGGTGGGTTCAATCAAGTGGTTCAATGCTCAGTTCAAAGGCTTGGTTCATTCAATTGGTTCATCGACTTGAACCATCGGCTTGAACCATTTTGGTTCAAAGCTTGGTTCATCGGCTTGGTTCAACGTTTGGTTCAACCAAGTGGTTCAATGATTTGGTTCAATCAAACAGTTCAACAGCTTGGTTCAACCAAGTGGTTCACTATGATGGTTCAAAGGAGTGGTTCAATGCAAAATTTCAAAGAGCCTCTCGAAGGACAAGTGCCGTCAACAAAAGTACCCTTCGGAAGGGTCATTTTCAAAGAAGGCCGCAAAGGTAATTATTTTAGATTTTGTTTAAGGAATTCAAAAAATACTAAGGTAAGAAGTAATTCCTTCAAACTTTTTGTCTGAAGGAATTTGGGAAAGCGACTGCAGGAAGAAAACCTGAAGGAAATTCTCAAAGGCAAATGGAACAAAATGGAACAATTCTGCAGACTTTTTGTTTGCAGGAAATTGCCATGGACAATTTGTCCGTTGGAAAATACCTGCAGAGAAAGCCCAGGGAATTTGTCCATGGAATTTTTGTCCATAGGAAAATGCTCGCAGAAAAGCCCGGTGAAAATGCCCACGGGGATTGTCTGCAAGAAGTGTCCACGAGAGACTGCCGAAGCTCGAAGGCCATTCAAAGACCACTCGAAGGGCAGATACCCTTGTGGGGGGATCTTCTCGACCCAAAGCAGATCATTTCTTTAGGCTCAAAAGGGCAGATTCTTTCTGGGAAAGTGCCAAACAGAAAAGTTGAAGAAGGACCAAGGGGTGACGCACCCGAAGACGTCAAATTCAAGACAACGAACTAGCTGTTGAAAACGTGGTGACGGGCACACAAACATCAATTTCAAAGCTCATAAAATAGCCGTTGATCCTTGTAATCTATAGACCTGAATGCATTCACAGGCTTTAAAGCCAAGACCAACAAAAAGTGAGGAAGGAACATAACAACAAATTGAATCCAGGACCCGATTCAATTAGAGAAAAGGAGGAACGATGAAGAAAGATCAGATCGCTAGGTGGACATTGGAAGTTGCAAAATTTCAATAGCGCAACTTGTTTCTCTGCATTGAGAAAAATAAATGGGTAGATGCCCCTAAATTCCAGCCTATCTTCTTAACAGATTTCAATGCAACATGATTTGTTACTATTCCCGAGTGCTTCTTGAAGTGGCTATATAAGGGACTCTCTTTTATTGTAAATATATCTCTTTTTGACAATCAGAACAAAACTCTACCCAAATTGAAAGGCATTACTGAGACTTTGAGCTCAGATTGCTGATCATATTTTGTTATTGGAATAAGAAAGCAAGTGACTTTTCAGACTTTGTTTTGTAATATCTTTGTTGTTGGGGAAACTGTTCTTATGTCTTTTTCCTTGATATATTTTCTATTCCTTTAATTCAACAAGCAAAATTAGTGAAAGTAGTCAGGAAGGTGTCCTGAAGAGTCAACTGTGGAGAGACTTTGTGCCCCCATAATTACATTTAGTGTGTTTTCTTTTCATTTCTGTGTAAAGGACCTTGGGACGACTTTGTGTCCTCATTGTCCTTCGTATCTTACTCTTGAGCAATTCAGGTGGAGACTTTGTGCTGCATCTCGATTTGCTGGTTACTACATCCTTGGTTACACTTTGCATTTACTACCAGGAGTATTCTTGTGGTTTGCTGAGTAGTACTTCTGAAAGAAGAGGAGTGCTTTTTGTCATTTCCCTTGAGTTTTTCCTTTGATTCGCACGTATCATCTCTGAAAAAAGAGAGATGGATGGTTTGTCCTACCCTTGAGTATTATTTTTTGTTTATATATATATATATATATATATATCATATCCATAGGGAACCTCCCCTTGATGAGAGGTGAGATTAGTCCCCTTTTGATGTGGTAAACCTACACATTTGGACGACTAATCTTCCTACTTTGGTTGATTAGACATATTTTGTTTATTAGTATGTTGATTGACAAAATATTCAACCAACACAATGGAATCCTCCATAATTAGTTCCCCTTTGGGCCGTTTTCATTATTTATGACTAGGATCAGTATATCTAAGAGCCTATAAATCAAATACACCATGCCTAGGTACACCCATTATTCCATTTACAAATTTAAAGTTTCAAAATCAAATCATGGATATATTGGATATTCATGGTGTATAATTTATAATTCAAGTAATGATTGTTTTGATTGCATGGTTCTAGGAAATAATATTGATGCAGAGGTTACAACATCAATCATAATCTATCTCATTTTTTTGTCTTATTTTAATATGAACTTTCTTGGCAATGGCTTACAGACTTAGTATGCGTTTAATGATTCTTACAATCAGTGTATTAGTTTATGATTCCTTACACTTAAACACATTTTTTACATTCATTTAGCAACCTTATCCAACTTACAACTTTTTACAAGTATTTTGATCACTTTATTGTCCTCTTTTAGTTTCCTATTTAGGCCTTTTAGGCTTCTGCCATATTTTACTACACACAGTTGTGTATTCTCATACGGATAAGTACCTTATCACCATACAAATTCCAAAAATATGTTAAATCACTTCAAGACCTAGCTTTCCACCAATTTGTAGTTTTTTTTTAATGGTGGAATCTTTTGCGATTCATGTTTCTAGATTGAAATCCTGAACATAGGGTTAGTTTTGTTCCCTTAGACCTAAGAAGTGTAAAATTCATTTTTCAAACTTTTTATGGGTTTTTAGATGACTGTAATAGGTATGTAGGGTTTGTGTACCTAATGGCCATCCGTTCCAACAATTGTTTTTTCCTTAGAAATTTTGTAAATGAATTTACTATGGTTTTTTTTAAATCAACTGTGCAGGGAATACAAGTTTGTAATGCCCTGATAAGGGTCTCTTTGAGTCTTTAAGTTTCAGATGGGATGACTAACCAAACTAAGGATATAATAACTTTTGCAATGTATTGAAATACCTCAAAAAATTAACACATACTATTTAAGACATCTCAGTTGCATGTTTTCCACATGGACTTGCTTGACTGCATATACCAATATCATGACCTTCAGAACTATCACTGATTCCATGATCAATAATGTTGGAAATAATTCTATATAAGTCCAAATACCTTCTATGCATTAAAATAAATCCTTCTTAACATATTTAAGAAATATCTCGTAACTTCCCAATCATTTTACCTTGACATCTACACCGATGTGTAAGACAACACACAGGAACATATAGGGGTTTGTGATAATAAACTAAGGAATGCGAAATAATAGTTGAAATAAAGTATCTTAATAAAAATATATGATCCCTTCAAGATGTTACAAATATAAGAATGAGTTATTATCTATGCTCATTTTAACATTCAACCAAATATAGTCACTTTAACTTTCCTTAAACCTCATAACACAGAGTGAAACAATACACATGTGCAGACGTACCTTTGAATTTCTTATCCTCATGAAGGTAAATTCATAGTATGTAAGGAATTTCAACAAAAACCTCAATGAAAATAATTTACTAAAGTGTCAAGAACATCATTAAGACATGTTTATTGGTTCTTGGTCTAGAAATTGTTGTGTGCAGTCAAAGCTTACATAATGCCAATGCAAAATAGGGTATACAGACCTGTATTGGGAGTTATTTATCTATATATGAGAAAGCTTGCTATAAAAATGTAAAGAATTTTACAAACACCAATGATAGATCTTATCAAATCCTTGAAAAGACATCAAATCCTAACTCTGTTGTTTCTTCCATCATGGAATATCTCTACACAATCCACTTCTCAAAGTGCTTATATAGGAAAATATGAAATTTATAGTCCTTTTCTTGTATTCAAAAGAGAAATATTGTATTATTTCATTTCTTGGGGTTTCTTCTACATTTCTTCCTCGAATCCACAACCCCACCAATCTATCACATTGAATGACCTAACTTGCTACAAATAAAAACACTTACATATATCAATAACACCTAACTAAATTTTGTAATTTCCTCCTTATATGTTGAGGAAATTTCTTTAAATTTTCAAACCTTATAACAATACCAATTATTCTTAAAACCCCTAATGACTAGATTGACTCCTTAGACATGAAACTAGACTAATATATACAAGGGGTAGTGATGCTCCTATATCATACTACCAAGGAGAGAAAGAAAACTTTCCCTAAAAGTTATAACTGTCTTGTCTTTGATATTCTTTATAACACCTTTTGTATAATGGAATCTCTCCTTGGATCCCAAGGTCTATTTGTGAGACATAGATCTTTTTGGTGCTTGCCTATGTTGGCTCCTCCTTGATTCTTCTTTCTCTTGCTTCTGACTTTGAGGTCATTCTTTTGCACTTTGATCTTCAACTTGATCATCCTCAACACTTTCTTCTTGTCCTAAAACCAATCTACACATGAAACACACAAGTTAATGTAAACAATCTCCTTCTCATCTTCTTGGCAATTTATCTCTTACTCATGCATGCTTATCCTTATGTTTGGTTCTACTATTTGTGTCCTCTTTTCTCCTTCAAACTTCTCAACCTATGCAACCTCTGTATTCTCTTCTTGCTATTGTACCTAATCAATGACTTCCTTTTCCATAGCCAATGCCCCAAACATGCTTACTTGCTCAACAAAGTAATCTAAACTCTCTTTCTTTTGTATGCATGATAACTTATTTGATAAACTATAAATTAATCTTTCTACCTACTCATCTGAAAATATCTTACCGCCATGTTCTTCTCTCTACTGTTAGGTGACCCCTTATCCAACAGAAGCACAATTGATTACTTTCTTATAAGCAATTAAACACGGAATTATACCAAAATGAATAAGTAACTAGAAACTTGAGACAACAAAGAATTTGAGAGATAATACACACTCTTGTATTAGATATTACTAGAAGAAAATACAATAAGGAAGATGCCACTTATTCCTCCACCTCAAAGGCTTGCCACACCTCAAGACCTTCTTCCCTCTCTCTCTTGTTCAACACAAACCAACTTTATAACCTGAGTTGCTATCCCTCCTTGAATGTTTCAGCTGATCTCCTTGACCTTACACCTGTAGATCTCCTTGACCTTGCTTGCTTCAATGCTTTTACTTGCCTTCTTGATAATTACAATACATGCCTCATGGGTCTTTAAATAGAATCCCATGGTTACAAAAATAGAAATCTAACTACAATAATTAGACACACAGCTCGTGACTATAATTAGTCATTTGACATGCAAACACTCACTTCACTTAACTGACTGTTTGTCAATAGCAATTTTGGAACACACAGGCGACCGACGCCAGCCCCTGCTTGCCTGGTGCTGCCAACATCGGCCGACTAGTTGCCATTGCTGGTTTCCTTCTGCACTGCATCTGACCGACATCGATCATGCTGCCGACGCCGGTGCTTCTAGTTCTTCAGCATCCTCTTCTTCGTGTCTGCAAACAGTTGAAGCTTTTAGCTCCACACCCTAACATCTTTCTACCTACTCATCTGAAAATATCTTACCGCCATGTTCTTCTCTCTACTAGTTCTTCATATTGGGCAGTTGTACTCTTCTAAGTATGTATTTTTCACCTTGTTCCTCTTTAAACAAGTCTGAAAATATCTTACCGCCATGTTCTTCTCTCTACTAGTTCTTCATATTGGGCAGTTGTACTCTTCCAAGTTGTTCCTCTTTAAACAAGTCTCTCCCACCTTGCTCCACCTTAATCAAGTCTTTTCCAAGTTGTTCCTCTTTAAACAAGTCTTTCCCACCTTGCTCCATCCTCATCCAAGCTATCTCCTTGGATCAATGAGCTTCTTTAGCTCTTTACTATATTTTAAAGCCTCTCTTAGCTTTCAATCTGCCTTGACCAACTCTTGCAATCTTTTTAATCAGTATCTTTAAACCAATTTCAACATACTTTCAATGAACTAATCACATATATCAAATGAAAATTGAAAACAAAACAATGACCTTCTTTTGTAAATATGCTCCACATAATCTTTCTCGCTCTAATACCAGATATGATGCCAAGGTTACACCAATAATCACATTCTATCTCATTTTTTGTTTTGTTTTAATATGAACTTTCTTGGCAATGGTTTATAGACTCAGTATGCATTCAATGATTCTTATAATCAATGTATTAGTTTATGATTCTTTACACTTAAACACATTTTTTACATTCATTTATAGACCTAATCTAACTTACAAATTTGTACAAGGGTTTCGATCACTTTATTGTCCTCTTTTAGTTTCATGTTTAGGCCTTTGTCATCTTTTACTGCACACAGTTATGTATTCTCATATGGATAAGTACCCTATCACCATAAAAATTCCAAAATCTGTTAAATCACTTCAAGACCCAACTTTCCATCAATTTGTAGTTTTTTTTAATGGTGGAATCTTCTGTGATTCATGTTTCTAGATTGAAACCCTGAACACAGGGTTGGTTTTGTTCCGTCAAACCTGAGAAGGGTCAAATTCATTTTTCAAACTTTTCATAGGTTTTCACATGATTGTAACAGGTCTGTAGGGTCTATGTACCTAATGTCCATCTATTCCAACACTTGTTTCTCCCTTAGAACTTTTGTGAATGAATTTTCCACCTTTTTTTAAAAAATTAATTGTGCATGGAATACAAGTTTGTAATGACCCGATAAGGGTCTCTTTGAGTCTTTACATTTTAAAAGGGATGAAAAACCAACCTAAGGCTATAATAACTTTTGTAACATATTGATACACCTCAAAACATTAACACATACTATTTAAGACATCTCATTTTCATGTTTTCCACATGGACTTGCTTGACTACGTGCACTAATACCATGACCTTCAGACCTATCACTACTTCTGTGATCAATAATGTTGGAAACAATTCTACACAAGTTTTAATACCTTATGCGCATTAAAATAAATCCTTCTTAACAAATTTAAGCAATATCTCGTTACTTCCCAATCATTTTACCTTACTTGATGTCTGCACAAATGTGTAAGATAAAACATAGGAACATATAGGGGTATGTGATAATAAACTAAGGAACATGAAATAGTAGCTAAAAGAAAGTCTCTTAATACAATATATGAACCCTTCAAGATGTTACAAATACAATAATGAGTTATTAGCCGTGCTCATTTCAGCATTCAACTAAATATAGTCACTTCAAATTTTCTTAATCCTCATAACATAGAGTGAAACAATACACATGTACAGACCTACCTTTGAATTTCTTGTCCTCATGAAGTCAAATTCATAGTATGTAATGGATTTTAACAAAAAATCAATGAAAACAATTTACTCAAGTGTAAAGAACATTATTAAGACATCTTTATTGCTTCTTAGTCTAGAAACTATCATGCATAGTCAAAGCTTACACAATGCCAGTGGAAAATAGGGTATGCAGACCTGTGTTGGGAGTTACTTGGTTATATATGAGAAAACCTACTATAAAAATGTAAAGAACTTTACAAACACCAATGATACATCTTACCAAATCCTTGGAAAGACATCAAATCCTAACTCTGTTGCATCTTCCATCATGGAATATCTCTACACAATCCACTGCTCAAAGGGATTATATAAGAAAATAAGGAATTTATAGTCCTTTTCTTGTATTCAAAAGAGAAATATTGTATTATTTCCTTTCTTGGTGTTTCTTCTACATTTATTCCTTGAATCCACAACTCTACCAATCTACTACATTGAATGCCCTGACTTGCTACAAACAAAAACACTTACATATATCAAGAACTCCTCTAACTAACTTTTGTAACTTCCTCCTTGTATGTTGAGGACAATTATTTAACTTCCTAAACCTTCTAACAATACTAATTATTCTTAATACCCCTAATGACTAGATTGACTTTTTAGACATGAAACTAGACTAACATATACAAGGGGTAGTGATGTTCCTGCATCAAATATTCAATATCTTACATAATCATACAATAAATTGGGGAATAATAATGTAAAATAAAATAAAGGTTACAATAAATCATAATACATCTTCTATGTCTATGGAATCCAAATGACCCATGCTATAGTAAAAAATAAAGGTAGTCAACATGTCCTTCCTCAACCCACTCCACATCCTCTTGAGTATTCTTGTTAGCATATTCAATTAGAAGTTCCTAAGACTTGTGTTTGTGAAGCAATTCTAGATCAAATGGTTATTATAAGGGAGTCCATATAGGCATTACAAAATCAAATGAATTCAAGGATTACATTACATGAGGAAAATATTGCATATACTAGAAAGCCTAGGCATGCTAGTGTTAATTATATTTCTACCTCTACATTAATTAATATTGTGCCTAAAAAGATATCATCTCAAGTATAGGTTCAAAATCAACATACATTTACAACTAATGGTTCAAGGAGCTTTCATAAGAAACCAAGTGAAACTTTAATAGATATGTTTCGAAGCAAGTTGATTACTATACCTAATATGCATCCTATAAGGAAATCAAAATACTAGTGTGCATATCATAGAATGCATGGATATCATATAAATAATTGTTGGGTTTCAAAAAACACAACACAAAGAATCATCAATAGTGGTGATATTATATTAGATAAACCGATCAAGTAACCCACTCATACAATGATTACATCTCCAAAGGAACAAGTGAAAAATGAACAAAAAGATCAAATAGAGCAAGAGAGATTTCACAAGGAAAAATTAGAGAAATAAAGGTTGAAAAAGGAAAATTATTGCAAAAAAGGTTGCAAAAGAAAAAATCAAAACAAGAAAGGTTACAAAAACAATAAGATTGAAAAGAAATGTTACGTAAAGAACAAATACAAAGAGAACAAATTAAAAAGGAGAAGTTACTAAACGAGTAATTATCAAAAGATAAGTTTCAAAAACAAACTCAAGATAAGAAAGAAAACATCTTTAAAAAGAGGTTTCTCACAAAGGAAAATCAAAATCAATACATATCGAAAAAAGGCTAATGCCATAAATGTGGTTACAAAGGAGGTAGTTAAAAATGATCTTCATACCTAGATCCTTTGATTCTTAGTCCTTACATTGATATCAATAAATGCACTAATTCTGAGATTACATATTTTCATGAAGCCAATATATGTAACATGACACTTCTCCAAAATATTGGGTATGACGACCAACATTTGGGTAATATTACTAAGCCTTAGTTTTGCATTGGATCCATTGAGATGTCGGTAACACTTAGAATAAAAATATTTTTTGTTATGTCTCACATTGACCCTACCTTGGATCAATACAATACAAAACTAGGAAGACCATGGATAAAAGAAATGGGTGCCACACTTGGTATAGATTATAACTATATCACATTCGAACATGAAGGTGCAATGGTTATAGTCTCAAGAGAGGAAAAATCTATAAATTAAGAACATAAAAATCAAAATATATCTTCAACTAATATTCAAGCAAATAAATTTATTATAATCAATCATAAGCACATGATACAACACATAATATAAAGTAAAATAAATTGGAATGCTCAACACCACAATCTGGTGCAATTAATTTTACATATATAAATGCCAAAGATGATAAGAGTGGCTGATATGATTATTCAAAAGATTGGTATGATACTCCCAACAACCTAGGGCCTACATGTAGGCATCCAATTGATGAGATCTTTGATTAGTAGTTGTATCATTTATTGTACATTAGTTATTCATGGTTTCTAGACTACTTATTATCTTTATTCTTCTATCTTAACACATATGTGTACATGTGTTCATATGCACTTACATATTCCTTTCTTTTAGCTCTTTGCTTTTTTTATTTTGCCCTTATCTTTTGATTGTCTATCTCAATCCAAAACTGTGTAACACTTCTCTTGAAATATACCTAAATACACATCTTTTACATCATATTCATTTTTACATATTGAATATCTACACATATTATTGTCTTCATTTAAACTTAAATGATTGCATACTCTTAATTCTACATATTTTATGAGCACACATTAATTCTTAACCATTGAGGGCATGTAAATTCTTATCTCTACATATTATATTGAATTATATTATTCATAATACACAATATTGTCATATTGTATACCTTCACTTTCCCACATTGCCATACTATCACATCTATTGCACACTATGCATTAACATACATTATGGATCGTTAAGTTCTCTCTCATTCTTATATTTTGAAAGCATTTATACTTACCCATGCATATATCATGAAATAAATATAGTCAAATATTTTAAAAAATACACGAAGAATCAAATATTTCAAAAATACGAAAAAAATCACTTTCGATGGACAATTAGAACAAAGTGTGAGCAATGGAGTGCCCCGATCCAGCATCTCGCTGTATTCGACAATAGACTTCTGCCTCTGCAACCTTATATCCTCATAAAACTTAGAAATAAATTGTTCGGCATCATTATCCACTTCCTCGGTCATGCCTATACTCACTCCTTTCTCCGATTCTGCCCAGCACACAGTCTTCTTTCTGTTGGACGGCGACGATGGAGATGCGGCCGCTGCCGCCTTCATTTTCAACTGATCGAAGCTCGTGGAATTTCTGTTTTCCACGTCTGTGTCTGTTTCAGAACTTGCACTTGCTCCGTCTTTTTCTTCTCTTTTTTTGCTGTCAGCCTCAGCCTGATCATAGCAAACAGCAGAAGGCTTTGAACAGTACAGATCGGTCACGTACACAAACTGAGCTTTCCCGGGTTTGATCTCTGCTTTCCCGACCACGCAGCCGATAGCTTTGATCTTCCAAGCTCTCAATTTTTTCCCCACTCGGCAATCCATTTCGTCATCGTTGTCGGAGAAGTTGTAGTGATCAGAGCGTTCGCTACCAGATCCCCTCTTCTTCTTCTTCTTCTTCAGCTTCTGTTTGATCAAATTTTCCGCTGGCAGCCACAGAAGTGCGGAGAGATTTCCACAATTTTCTCACAGCGACTGCACTTCCCACCATTGAGATCTGATTTGATTATGACAAGAGCAATGCCTCATCTCATGCGCGGATTATTGAAAAGCTTTGAAGCGAATTAAATAAACAGGGACTTTCTGAACTCTCGTCAGGCTGCGAAAATCTCAATAGCTTAAAGACCACGCAAATACGGCACATAAAATTACAGGTAGACTTGGACATAAACAAAGCATAATACAGTCAACAAGAGCAGATTTTCTTCTTCCAGAAATGCTTTCGGTCTGTATGTATCTGCGGTATGAATAAGAAGGAAGTTAAATAATATATTTTTTCCGTAGTTGCGGGTTAAAAAGGGAAAAGGGAAGATGCCCTGAGACGCGGAGAAGAAAAGGCAAAAGCTAACGCGCAAACACTAACTAATTTAGTTCTAAAAAAAAAGTAGCGTTCCATTCAAGCAGTCTCTAATTGGAAATTTAGGCCCATGCGAATCTGAAAAAGAAAGAAATTCGAACTGTGCAGTGTGCAGCCATCATTACCATATCTCATTCAGATAAAATTTGTAACAAGAAAGGGTGACACAAAGAAGACGCGCAAGCAGATGACCGTAACTAACTAAAAGTGGTAAAGCAAACTTGAACTTGATGGAAAGGAGAAATCGAATTCAGATAAGTTAGTTGACTGATAGTGTAGAATCGTAGTTCCAAATCTTCCTCAATAAGATAAGGTAGTTGATGACCGTTAGTGTATATATAGTTGCAATTCACGTTACCCTAAACTTGCAATTCCCTACTCTCCATCGATGCCATGTATGACCAACGGTTAACCCTAATACTTTCCAAATCAATGGTTCTTACTTTTCCAAAAGGGTTAGATTTACAAATCTTAAAATGCGTCACTACAAACTACAATTTTGAGTCGTTGAGTCGTGGGGTAAGTTTATCTACCATTCACAAATTATTTTTTCATATGAATTTTGTGTGATTTGTGGAGTGTGAATTCCATTAATTTGAGTATTGGTTATATTAAGATTGAATTTTGATTACTAGCTTATTATTTTATAGTGTAATTTTTTGTAAATTATTATTATTAATAATTTTATTGAAACTTTCAATAGTAAAATGTTATCAGTATAATAAATTTATTAGTACTTTCTATAAGATATGCTTTTATCAATTTTGTATTGAGTCAAAGCATTTTCTTGTACAATATTTATATATATATGTGGGTAAGTACACAAATTTGGAGGACAAAAAGGGGCTTATTTATAGACATGATTTTCATGAAATTTCAAAAATTTGAATTTCTGTAGATAATTTGAGATATCTACGCTCTAAATTTGAAGATGGTGTATGCACATAAAATATAGAATTTTGAGTCTAGTTTCCAAAACACTATATTTTTTTATAAAAATGGTTAAATATAACTAGGTCAAACATCTAAAATTTGAAAAGGTACTCTTGTTTTTTTAAGAAAACAAAGTAGATAGACGGCTGTGCAGCGCACCATTTTTTTAGCAGTATTTAATATTCTTTGAAACATTTTGGGAAAAATTTAGATAAAATATTCTAGTTTGTAACCTATTTTTTTTAATGAATATGTTTTTTTATGAATTTATATAACTAACAAAAATATGGATAGCCATCCGTGTGACATGCCCAACTACCTAAAAAAAATGAAAATCATTTTTTTTTTGAATGTGTGTATAATTAGGCTTAGTTTGTGACCATATAACCTTTTTTCGTATTTGGATCAATGAAAAACAAATTATAAACATATATAGGCTTGTATATTTGCAGCATGTAGTGGCCTAAAAAAGGTATAGTTAGAAATCAAGATAGTTTGAAAATTTAAATTAGTCAAAAAATTATAAAAATCATATTTTTGGAAAGAAATGAGCGTACTCATCGTGATGGTATTAAGTTTTTAAAATTTACCATTGAAATTTATAATAAATTTGGCAATTGAAGTTGAATTATGTTATTTTTTTTTAATCATAACTCTCAAACTCGATTGTAGATTGACAGGTGCAAGCCTTTGGCTCAAGAATCCAAACCATTCTCAAGACAAAAGACGTGGTTTTTAAATTCAGATTTAGATAGAATGATCGCATTAATAATGTGATCACATTATTAACCATGTTAGTAACATGATCACTTTAGTTAATAACGTGATCATATTATATATTTGTAACACCCAAAAACCCAAATTCACTCTTGAGCTCAAATTTTACATATGATCTTATATGTTCTTGAGATCCCTAATAATGGTGTTCTTTCATGTGATACAAGAAAGTTCCCTAACCTCGGATAGTGAATTAAGGTGTCGTGGTATCACATTAGACTTCAAAATTTTTATGGGAATTTTAATATGGTTACTTGACTACTTATAATTACTTGATTTTAAGGTGTAACTCATTATATATTTTACAATATAACTTATTTTATCACGAGATGTCATAAAATATATTTTTTAAACCTATGGCCAAAACTTAGCCTTTGGAGTATCAATATAGTTGTGCTTCTGAAGTAAATTGGGGCTATTTTGAGCCCCTTCAACCTAATTCCATGAATATAAAATGTGATTGGGGGTTGATCAGCTCTAATTTCATTAGCTTGATTGAAGCAAAAAAAAACATTATTTATTTATATGCAAGTTTTACATGTATAGAATGTGGTTTTGAGCTCAATAAACTTGAAGTTATCAACTAATGAATGCAAGTGTTGATTAGTTCAATTGTGGATGTAATTAGGGTCAAAATGAGCCACATGAACCTATTTTAAATTATATATTCAATGTGATTTGGAGTGAAATTAATCCTAATTTCATGTCATACATAATTAGCCTAAGAGTTGATTCATTTAATCGAAGAGTCATTTGAGGCCAATTTGAACCCTTTCAAGAAAAAGATATGATTTGGGGCATAATTAAGTTTGATTCTATCATGAATTGATGTAGTTAGTCAATTTGTGTAGTTAGAGGCATGATTTGGGAAAAATTGAGCCCCTAAACCAAATTTATGGCTTAATTAATAGTATAATATATGTAATATATATGGCTTAATTGACCCTATTTTTATCAAAAATGTAAATATGAAGGTAATTATCATAAATAGATGAACAAAAAATGTAAATTTTATTTAATTACCTTAGTGATTGGACCTTATATCTGATATCTTAAACCTTAAACCATGTACTATTCAACTTAAACCCTAAACCATGTACCATTTACCTTACTAACTAAGACATAATCCCTAAAACCCAAACCCTTTAAATTATAGACCCTAAACCCTAAACCAATAAATTTAGCTCCAATTAACATCCTTTATATATAATAAGAATTATGTTCACAGGGATAAAATTGGTTAAAATCACATCACTCATTACCATAATCAACTTAATTAGATCAATCTGTGATGATGTGGGGGATAATTGAGCCCAAAATCATATTATTTACTCACAAATCTAGGTTCAAGGAGCTCAAATTTTTCTCAATCACCATCACAATTGTACCTTATATACCCTAAGGTCTATTTCCCCAAAGTTCCTAATTCCTAAATTCTAAACCATAAATATAAATGATTTAAACGTTGAACCAATCATTTTATCCCAAATTAATATCATTTAAACTAAGAACTAAGTTCATAGGGCTTAGTTTGGCCTAAATCACATGATTGATTATCCCATTTGATTGATTCACTCAATCTATACAATGACATGGGGTATAATGACAACCCAAAAACATATTCTATAGTCATAAATTAGTCTAGGTGATTCAAATAATCCTCAATTATCTTTGGATTGACCTTGTGTACCCTAAACTATATATACATTAAAACCTAAGCCCTAAACCATAAACCCTAAATTGTAAACCATAAACTTTCTCTATTTACCAATCGATTTAATCCCAATTAACATCCTTTGTAGTAAGAATTAGGTTCACATGACATAGAGTGATTATATCTTATATACACCCTTAAACCTAAACCTTATTCTCTAATCCATAATCCCTAATCCTTAAAACATAAATTGTAAGTCATATGCCTTAATTCCCACTACATGTTGTAAACATACATGCCTTATGATATAACTGATTTTATCACGAGATGTCATAAAATGCATTTTTTAAACCTATGGCCAAAACTTTGCCTTTGGATTACCAATCTAGCTGTGCATCCAAAGTAAATTAGGGATATTTCAAGCCCCTTCAACCTAATTGCATGAATATAAAATATGATTTAGGGGTTGATCAGCTCCAATTTCATTAGCTCGATTGAAGCAAAGAAAACTTATTTATTTATATGTAAGTTTTGCATGTATAAAATGTGGTTTTGAGCTCAATGAACTTGAAGTCATCAAATAATGAATGCAAATGTTAATTAGTTAAATTATGGAGGTAATTAGGGTCAAAATGAGCTACATGAACCTATTTTAAATTGTATATGATGTGATTTGAATGGAAATTAACCCTAATATCATGTCATATATAATTAACCAAAGAGTTGATTCATTTAACTGAGGAGGCATTTGAGGCCAATTTAAACCCCTTCAAGAGCAAGATATGATTTGGATAAAAATTTAAAGTTTGATTCTATCATAAATTGATCTAATTAGTTAATTTGTGTAATTAGAGGCATGATTTTGGCAAAATTGAGCCCCTAAACCAAATTTATGGCTCAATAAATTGTATAATGTATGCAATATGTATGGCTTAACTGACCTACTTTTATCAAAAATGCAAACATGAAGGTAATTGTCATAAATAGATGAACAAGCAACTCAAATATTCTTCAATTACCTTAGTGATTGGACCCTATATCTGATATCTTAAACCCTAAAATCTATACCATTTAACTTAAACCCTAAACCGTATACCATTTACCTTAAACCCTAAGACATAATCCCTAAACCCCAAACCCTTTAAATTGTGGACCCTAAATCCTAAACCAATAAATTTAGCCCTAGTTAACATCCTTTACATATAGTAATAATTAGATTCACAGGGATGAACTTAGTTAAAATTGCATTACTCAGTAAACCACAATTGACTTAATTGGCTCAATCTATGATGATGTGGGGGCTAATTAAGCCCAAAATCACATTCTTTACTCACAAATCTAGGTTTAAGGAGCTCAAATTTATCCCAATTACCTTCACAATTATAACTTATATACCCTAAAACCTATACCCTAAGCCCTAACCTATAAACTCTAAACCATAAATATAAACTCTTTAAACCCTAAATTAATCATTTTAATCTAGATTAACATCATTTAGATTAATAATTAAGTTCATAGGGCTCAGTTTGGCCTAAATCACATGACTAATTACCTCATTTGAATAATTCACTTAATCTGCATGATGACATGGGGTATAATGATAACCCAAAAACACATTCTATGGTCATAAATGGGTCTAAGTGATTCAAATTATCCTCAATTATCTTTGCGATTGACCCTATGTACCCTAATACATATATACATTAGAACCTAAGCCCTAAACCATAAAATATAAACACTATACCCTAAATTATAAACCATAAACTTTCCCTATATACCAATCAATTTAGTCCCAATTAACATCATTTGTAGTAAGAATTAGGTTCACATGGTATAGAGTGAACAAACCTTATATACACCCTTAAACCTGAACCCTACATGCCCTAATACTTAAAATTTAAAACATATATTGTAATCCCTATGCCCTAATTCCCTAATCCTTAATTCCTAAACCCTATGTACTAATGCCTTAATCCCTAATCCCTAATCCCTAATCCTTAATCTATATTAATTATAACATGATCACGTTATTAAATAATGCAATCATGTTATTATTAATATAGAAAAAATTTGCTTCTCAATGTCAATGTTTAACCCAATCGAGTATTAATAATAATGTGATTTCATTATTTAATAACATTATCATGTTATTCTTAATATATACAAAACTCACTTCTCAATGTCTATGTTTAACCAAAACCTAGTATTAATAATAACACAATCATTTTATTTCATAATGTGATTGTGTTATGGATAACATGATCACATTATTAAAGAATGTGATCACATTATTATTAACACAAACTAAATTCACTTTTCAATGTCTATTTTAAACCCAAACAGAGAATTCTATCCCCACAAACATTCTCTACAGGACTTACAAGACCTATGTACTTTTGACCCCACCTTTGAAAAATTATCAATTATCCTTGATGGGTGTTGGATCACATTCGAGGAAGAGGAAGATGTTGAAGAACAAAACACTACAGGAATTAGAATATTTGGGAGAGAAACACAAGATATGAATACAAAAATTTCATGGTAGATAAGGTACAAACCCTAATCTTGATGAACCAAATGCCATAGATAATGAGCCAATTGATAATAATGAATTAAATAATGATGAAATTGACCATAATAAAATGAACAATAATGAAATTGGAAATAATGAATTAGATAATGTTGGAAGTTTACATTCAAAGTTACAAGTTTTTGATTTTGTTGATGATGAGTTTATGTATAATGCTTCACCCTTCATGAATGAATAAAATTTGATGGAAACAAATAATGATGAAATTAACAATCAAGAAAATTTAATGAAAACATATAATGAATTAAAAAATAATCAATAAATTGTCATCCTACCTCTAAACAATTACATTAATAACTATTTTGAAACACCCTCTCAACAAATTCCACAATTAACAACAACTCCAAGAATTGTATGTAGAAAAGACAAATACTTAATTGAAGTCGAAGAAAATATTTTAGAACCAATGCATAACAAAATTTCTAATCACCATTCAAGAAGATTGGCTCAACAAATTTGGATATGATAAACAAAGATGTCAATTATTTGTTTTATTGATAAAATTGATTAATATAAGACCTATAATATACACATTAGGACTAAGAACATCTAACATGGATGATTAAAACAATAAAATTGTTGAAAATCTACATGATGCATATCATAATGTAGGCCCAAAATCATGCACCCAAGATTATAATGCTACCCGACGTATACTTACAACTTATGCAGTAAGTGACCAAATAAGAAAAAAATGAATGGTGTCAAAAATAATCTGAACACTTAATATAAATAGAAAAACATTAATGAAATCAATTGAAAGACATGAAATACTTAATGAACCTAATACCAATGAGCTTTGGGAATTCTCTGGTAGACTTCCATGAAGGACAAGGCTATAGTCAATACTCTTAAAGAGTTATTTTCTCAATTTTAGAAAGACAATACAAGAGTTTCGCCCAATGCAAAAGATGTAGTGTAAAGAAGAGTTGGTTCTCGTAATCGTGAACTGCATCTGAAACATTTATTGGATATGAATCAAACACAATTGTGCTTTAATTTTTTGGAAAAACATCCAGAAATTTCTATTTGTCAAAGATATTTTGAGATGGCCAAACCTTTTTATGTAAAAATAAATTATACACGCACCACTTGTTATTGTAGGCAACATGTTAAATTTTGAATGCATTATGATGTTTTTCGCCATAGTCATTTTAATTTACATACTAATAACATTTTTCAAGAGTGTGACATTTAATTTACACTAAAATCAGTTAGAGAATTTTTTTCAACTATCTTTTGCAAAAGATCAGATGGACAATTATTTTATAACAAATCATGTTTAAATGGAAATTGTAGCATTTGTGGTGGATTGCCAAAATAAAAAAAAAATTATCCATGAAGAGATTACAAGTGTAATTAGATAGGAATTAGTTGGTTTAAGTAAATATAAATTAGTGACTTATCAAGTAAAATATGGTAAATAATCTAAAAGGTGTGAGCTTGTTATAAAAAAGATACTTGTTTCTAAATTTTTGGTCAAATTTAGGGAGAAAATTGTTTATGAGTATACAAGGCACACACAGAGGTCTATATGGTTGGATGAATATTTAAAGATAAGCAAGGATACATTCTCACTTAGTTCAAATGTTTCAGTAGTTGACTTTGTTGAAAATTACACGTTCAAATCCCAAATGGAAGTTCAATCACAGTATTACAACTCATCATAAGTTACCATATTTGTGTATATAGCATTCATGCATGCATCTGATAGTATAAAGTAATAATAAAAAATATTAAGGGAGTACCATTTTTGTATCAATGATGACCAATCACATTGTTTAGAGTATGTGCAAAGTTGTTTTCAAAAGTTTTATGAATAGTTGATTAAGAGAAAATTACTTTTAATCAACATTACATTTGGTCAGAAAATTACACATCACAATGTATAAATGCATGAATATTTTATTGGTTGAGCAGGATGCATGTTACCATGAGTTTAGAACACATTTGGAGTTTCATCAAGGTTGGCCATAGAAAAGGGGAAGATGATGGTGATGGATCATGTGTAAAAAGAGCTATTACAAGGGAGGAGTTGAAATTTAAAGAGGGTGTTCATTTGAAAAATGCAAAAACCATGGTTGAATGGTGTAATGAGAACATGTCTCATGATGCTGAACCAAATTCTATTATTCATAGACATTTTTGGTTAATGACGAAATAACACTCGGTAAAGTATGAGGAATGTATGAATCTAATGGGTTCAAGTGACCACTCATTTCATATCTCAAATGCAAGTTCTTGGACTATTCATACAAGACACTTGGAATGTTTTTGCTCTACATGTGTGGACTCTGTTTGGAATGAATGTGAGTCATAAGAGTGGGTGGATGATTGGAGTTCCAAACCTCTAATTCCAATCAACACATATTAGGTTCCAAGAACATTAAAACTTATAAATATGACATCATTAGATGACTCTGAACATGTATATGATCTAATGTAGCAAGGTAGAATATTTTTCATTATGTACAATTTATTCTCATTACATATCTTCATATTGTCACTAAAAATAGTTTTTGTGATACAAGGCATGCTTTTATAGTTATTGTAATGAGGACAATAAAAAGGGCACTAATTATTACTTGTGTCAGCGTGTAGAGAGAAATAAAAAATTAACTTTCCCAGTTATAGATGGAGAAAACATTGACTATCCCACTAGGTTAGTGGTAGTCACTGTAACTTGGTTTTGATGATATCTTATAAAAAAATCATATCAATAGTTATTTGAAGAGTTTGAAATGCACATGAATATACTACACATTATCAAATTTGATTCTTACATCAAATATTCAATTACAAAAATATCATGGGAGGCCATTAAATAAGAAAATATGGAAAGTTTAGGAGTCAAACCATGAAGTTATTCTTGATACTATCAAGTTTAGAGCATATCTTAGTGGTTCACTAGATTGAAATACGTAGGTATGTTGACTTTTCAAATGTAGATGTAATCAATTTTACCAAATGTTTTTTATTTTATAAGTGGTACATATTAATTTGATTTTTAGTTACTTACTAACAATTGTTTGTAGGTTAGTGGTGCTAGATAAGCTTCCACCTTCACATGGTTGGCACTGTCAGTAGAGAATTCTATATTCTTCAAGCTAAGAGAAGCTTCTAAACGGTAGTGAAAATTCACTTTCAAGTAGATTTGAACATCATGGTAGTGTGATAATGTATAATTTACCTATCTAGATGTGATTGAAGTGATAAATTATCAAGTGGATGTCTCAGAGGTAGAAATGGTAGTTGGAGCACAAGAAGTTGCTTATTCAATACCAAAAAATTATTTTTTTGGACCCATCACTATAACTTATCCAATAGATTGATCTCAAAGGTTCCACCTGAGTGATCTAGGGTGTAATTAGAGGGATTAAATAGGTATGGGATGGATTTTATAGTTCATAAAAATGACTTATAGGTTTCATTTTATGCATGTTTGAACTTGGGCTAAAAATTGTATTTTTATTGTATTAGGAAGGTCATTCTTGAGGTTGGAATGGGTGGTCTGTTTGTTGATCGGGACTGATGGGAGGCCAAGAACCTAGTCCTAGACATTATCCATCCCCTTGGACATGTTGGAAATGCTAGTTTTTGGTCATAAAGAATTGAAACTAAAGTTTTATAACCATAACTTAAACTTTGACAACTGTAAGTGTTTCTGCGCTCCCGAACGGTAGTGAAAATGCACTTTTGGGTGGGTTTGAACATTATGGAAATGTGATAACCTATAATTTGTCTTATAAACATGATCTAAGTGATATATTCTTATGTGGAGGTCCCAAAGGTAGAAATGGCGGTTGGAGCTCAAGAAGTTGCCTGTTTAATGCCAAAAAGTTACATTTTTGGACCTGTCACTATAACTTGTCCAACAAATTGCTATAGAAGGTTCCACTTGAGTGATCAAGGCTGATATTAGAGGGATTAAAAAGGTAGGGGAGGGATATAAAGGTTTATGAAAATTACTTACAAATTTCATTTTATGCATGTTTAAACTTAGGCTAAAAAATTGTATTTTTCTTATATTGAGAAGGGCATTCTTGAGGCCAGAATGGGTGGTGGGTTTATTGATCGGGACTGATGGGAGGCCAATAACCTAGTATTAGATTCTATTTTCCCCTTAGAAGTGTTTAAAGTGTCAGTTTTTGGTCATGAAGCATTATAACTAGATCTCTACAACCACAACTTAAACTTTGACAATATTTATTGTCAGTATTTCTGTGCTCCTAAGTGGTAGTGAAAATTCACGTATGGGTGGATTTGAACATCATGGTAGTGTGGAAAATTGTAATTTTCCTATTTAGATGTGATCAAGTGATATATTCTCAAGTGGAAGTCTTGAAGGTAGAAATGGCAGTTAAAGCTCAAGAAATTGCTTGTTTAATGCCAAAAAATTACATTTTTTGACCCGTCACTGTAACTTGTCCAACAAATTTCTCTAGAAGGTTATGTGTGAGTGATATAGGGTGAGATTAGAGGGATTAAATAGGTATGAGAGGGATCTAATGGTTCATGTAAATGACTTATAATTTTTTTTTATGCGTGTTTAAACTTAGGCTAAAAATTTACATTTTTCTTGTTTTGGGAAGGGCATTCTTGAGGCTAGAATGGGTGGTGGGTTTATCGATTGAGAATTATGGGGGGCCAAGAAATCAGTCCTGGATTTTATATTCCCCCCCAGATGTGTTGGAAGTGTCATTTTTTGGTCAGAAAACATTGGAACCAGAGTTCTGTAACTATAAGTTAAACTTTGACAACATTTATTGTTAGTGTTTCTGTGTTCCTCTCTCCCTTTTCTCACCCACTTTTATATGAAAGTGTATTTTAAGTGTTCAAGGTTATTTGGAGGCTAGACTAGGTTTGTGATATTTTCAAATATCTTTTTTCAAAGATCAGTTGTAGGAGGCCTAAGACCCTTAAGGGACAGGCCTAAAAAGTAATAGAATGTCAAGAGTGAGGTGTTAAAGGTGCTGAATGAGTGAGTTGTTGAAGGGATAGAAACCAGTATTAGAAACCAAATAAATGTATAATCTATGTTGATAAAAGTATTCTCTAAACTCTTGGCTTGCATCAATTCTGAGTAAATTCAAAGTAAGGGTTTCATGAGTAAAACACCTCTAAAACTCAAATAATTAAACAATAAGGTCTGAAGCTTTGTGATAAACTAGGAAATAGATATTATAACTTATTCCAAGTATCATTGGGTTGACAAGAATTTTTAAATTATAGGTATAAAGGACTATTTCTATTTACACCTATAGAAGATGATTTTTGATAATGTTATGCATAAGGTAAGATGAGTTTTTGGTTGATTTGAGTTCTTTAAACTTGGGTAAGCATTATAACATGTTAAAATTGATAAATTAATAATATAAATATAATTTTTAAGAGATAAAAACTCTATTTTTATAAATTGGCCTATTGGAGCAATAACTAGGTCTAGAGACCTAGAAACTTAAAAAGATAGAATTTGAGAATGAGAGCTCAATCTCTTAGAGACCTATAGTTAATTGATTTCTTGTAAGTTTTAAAACCTAAATAAATCCTTGAGTTTTTATAATACCTATCAAAAGTGTCTTAAATAATATTGCTAAAAAGAAGAAGAGTAGATCTGAGAGATTGTTGACTAGTTAAGAGTAGACCTAATGACTAATTGACTAGTTTAAAAGAAGATTATTTGAGAGTGGATTTTGAATCAAGTTGAGAACAATATTGGATAAGTGAGGTTGGAAATCTTCATGATATTAGAGCATATGAATAGGACTTTCATAACCTTCTTAAACATAGAAGAGAAAATTGTGCATTAGGTGGTATTAGGGGATGATAAAGGGTTTTGGTCAAAGATGGATCATTGTATCATGAGTGAATATTCTATTTAAAGTCAATAAGGTTGCCTTTTATTAGACTAAAGACATTATATTCAAGGTCAGGGATGAGTTCATCTTGCAAGTTTAGCAAAGATAAAGCTACAAAGATGAAGAAGTAGACCATGTACATGGTCACCAAAAGGAGTTGAGTACAGAAGAGGTATTGATAGAGATTACTCGAGAGGTGAGGGAAAATATAAAGTAAAAAGAGTCATATAAGGAATATAAGAAATAGGTCTAGTTTCAATAAAATCTAGTCAAAAAAGAATTAGAGCTAGGTAAAGGTGAAAGATTAGGTAACTTGCAGGTATAGGTATCCGAGTGAGAAATTTGTAGGATTTATGAATGATTTTATGTCTTTACATTATACAAGTTAGAACATGATTAGGTATGAGCTTTAAGTGAAATCAAATTGTGTTAATGATCAATTGAAAAGTTGTAAATGGGTGATGATAAATGAAAAATAGATAAGAGTGTCATTAGTCATTTCCACTACACACAATCAAATAAAAACTTTAATTTAAAAAAATATGGGAGATCTGAGATTTATAAAATTGAAAATAATTTTTGTAATCCTCATTTGTGTACAACATTAAATACAAGATCCAATAGATAATAGTTTGGAAGATCAAAATGACACTATATAATAACATTTTAAATTAAAACTAAATATAAATTAAATAAATTAGCATAATTTAGATGAAAACTCTACAAAAATCATATAGGCACATGTACAATATCAATAATACACAAATTTCCATGATAGGGATACAAAAAATTTCATCTACCAACATAGTATCTAATGTTGGGTGAATGTCATATATGCATATATAATGCCAAAAATGCATAAATTGCCATATAGGCATACAAAAAATCACATCTCATGTAAGACATCCTAATAATCAAATAACCTCCCTCTCTTTGCCATCCTAGAAAAAGGCTCTCCTTGGGATGCCCTGCTAGTAGATGGTGAAGACATCCAATTCCTAACACCATTTGTGTTGAAATTATCAATCTTACTCGAATTGCATTCAAATGCAAATTTTAGGTTAAAATCCATAAAACATCCCAAATGGTTTGAACTTGTCACTTAAAAGTGCCAATTTAGGTCAAAGTATCCCTAAATAGGGCAATACATTTTATGGGCCAACTAACTTTGATCAGATCATTTTGAGTCAAAATGATCATTTTGCCATTTAGTGCTCTAAATCACTCTTTTCTTCTAATTCATTGGTACACATCATGTACCTTTGTTATTTGGTGTTGGAAACATCTTAAATGGGAATACAGCTCCAACATGTCTAACATCGCTTTCTAGTTCCTCTCCAGTCAAATTACAACCCACTAATATGACTTTTTGACCATTTTGATTAATTGAGGGCCAATTTTAAAATAATTACACAAATGCTGATTAACCTTTTTAAGGCTAACTAATCAAAATCAAGAGCTTAAGTGGATTTTCCATGAGAGTTGTTTAGTATTTATTTTGGAAAATTGATTCCTATTAACTATATCATCAGGTGACATCATTTCTTGGGAAGACATCCCTAGGCCATAAATGCCATAAATATCAGGAGTATGGGTCACCCATGCTTAATTAATGCCTCCCATGCCTCTTCAATGCCCCTTATTCCAAGGTCATGATGAAGATAATTATGGATTTAATTCTAAATATTAGGATTATCCATGACCACACATCTCAATCTTGAGATGGACGGTCATGGTTGATCCTGACCAATCTCAAAAATCTATAAATAGAGAGGCCATGGATGTGAATTTAAAAATCTATTTTGGTGCAAGATTATTATGCTAAAATACCCTAAAAAAACTTAAATATTAAAAAGTTATAATGTTAAATTATTTCTACAAGGTTTTGCATTTGATCATAGATTTTGCTTGCAAGCTTCATTGATAGGCTAGTTTAGTGATTTGGAATCATGAGCCTAGGTTTTATGGAGTGTTCTTGAGGCATTGGAGGAGCTTACCACCATTGTTGACAAAGACAATGATGCTTGATCAAGGGATAACGTGTTTTTGAGCCACATGGGTATGGTGAATCCATTTGAGAAGGTAATATGATGTTACTTTCTTTCATTTGTTTCTTGCTATCCTCTATAATTCCCATAGGAATATATAGGATTGGTTAGTTAGTTATTTATGCATGTTTCATTATTTATGGACTAATTCTTGACTAACTTAGTTTGTAATCTTCTCTACATCTTGGCACGCCCGATGGGACTAGATGTATTCTACACATGAAGAATATCACTTTGTAACTCTGAAATATCCATTTGGCCCCTTAAAACTCATGTAAATTGATTTTATAACTTTATTTTACCATTTTTGTTTACCATGGTTTTACACAGTAACTGATGTTAGCAAGAATACCAAAAATGATTACTTTCTTAACCGACGTCGGTTAGCAAAACTGAAATCGATTAGGTCCTAGTTAGCCAAAGTAACCATCGTCAATTGTAATAACTGACGTCAGTCACTATGTTTTTCTAAAAACATAGACCTGAGAGCTACTTTTTCAAAGTTCATTATTTCAAGCCAAAAAGAGCTTCAAAGCTAAAGGACATGCTGACATTTTTATTGTAGGAACAAGCTTTTGCTTTGATAAAAACATGTTTAAATCACCTCTTGCATGATTAAAAATCAATTAGGAACTTTGTTTTGGGTGTTTAACAAAGAATTTAGATGTTTTTTTAAATATTTTCAAAGTTTTGTAACTAAGACCAAGGGGTCAAATGAACACCACCAAACATTTCATTTGGGTTTACAATTGAACACACTTGTCAATTCTTACTTGCAATAGTTGTTTACTTAGGTTTTGTTTGGAAAAAAGAGGAATGTTGCATGTATGCTCTTCTATTTGTCCCCTATAGGAAACCCTTGGAATCAAAAGCACCATTCCTATTGAAAATAGTCTAGTCCAAGGCTTAGAAAGAATGTCTCCTAAAGCACTCCCCAAAAACTCACCAAAGTTTGGGTGATTTTGAAAATGACCCTAAAGTCTTTCTATTTTATGCTTTCTTTATTTTCATGCAAACTTGGCTTGCGAGGGGGATGTCATTACCTCTCATGAGTTCTTTAGGGAAGCTTTGACCTTGGGTTTTACCTCTTGATATTGACTTCATTTGACTCCTTTGGAGTTGCACATGGGACATATCTACATTTAGACATCACACTACACTAAGCGAATAATAGGATGTAGTGGTTGTAAAAAAGACTAGACCTTTTTACAACTAGTCAATGCCATGGTCACCCAATTTCTATTCTTTTCTTTTGCATCATTTGATATGAAAGTCATTGTGCAATTGATTCCCCTAAAATGATCAAAACCTTGCTAGTTTAGTAGACCCCACTTTTCCATACCTTGTCAGTTTAGACTTAAGACATTTATTTTTTGTCATTAACTTACTTGGTCTTAATTTGTGTCTAAAACTGCTTGTTAACTCAATGAACTTAACCAAAACACATTATCCTCAATTTTCTTGAGCAAGGGAGGTGTTATGCTGTCCAAATGGAAAATTCATCTTTTTCTTGTTCAAAATTATTATCAAAATCTGTGTCATGTCATCCACTTTGGCATAGTCATGCTACCTAATTGAGTCTAGATCTTTTACCCAATTTGTTTAAATCCTTCATTTATAATCCACATTCAAAATTGAACCTTTCTGAGTTCCAAGGGTTGGTATGTCAAAGTGGGTTCACCATTTATGCACTAAGCTTATTTTAACTTGGGTTCAATTTTCTATTTGGACTGAAGATCGTTTATTAAGACTCAAAATCATATTATCATCTTGGTGGACTCAAGTCATCTTGCGTATCGCTCATTCTTTGGGTCCTAAAACATATTTTATCCTACTAGAATCATGTGGAGACGTTGTGCTACCTATTTGGTCCTAGCTTTATACTTAATGATTCATGTATGTTTTTACATCTTGAGTTGCTTAGTTCATTTTGTCTTCTTTGTAATGTAGAGAGCTTTCCTCTAAACTTCTAGGGTCAACTTGTCAAAGTTGAAGCTCGATTTTATAGTGTGGGTGTATCACAAAGATCTAGGATTTGGTGTACTAGTTTTCATTTTGGGTCTTTGAGTTACCTTACTCTCTTCTGATCTATATGATTTCAACTTTACCAAAGGTTGAGTAAACTCGTGAACCAAATCTTCTACATTGTGCATGGTTTTGAAGCACCCTCATTTATAGTCTCATTGGTACCTTAGTTATTTTTTTAAAAGAGAGCCAAAACATACTTTGATTGGTTGCCGAACATTGGTCCAAAGATATTCAAACACACAAAGAAGCTCTTTTTAGACATGACTCAAAGGTTCACTTGTAGTGGGGCCTCTTATGGGTTTAGTTATGAAGGAGAGAAATTTTATGATGGTCAAGATAACCCCATTATTTTTAATGATATCTCTAAAACAATAGGATCAAAAGGTGAAGACAATGGATATCAAACCAAAGAAGATCAAGAAGAAGCCCTTCTTAGATTGATAGAATCAGGTGCTAGACTACCTTATAATTTTCCTACAAAACAATTGCATACCTTAGTTAGAGAAGGAGAGCAATGATGACACGAGCAAAATTTTGCACAAATAAACATACCTTTTTCCTCTAACAAAGGAAAGGAAATACAAATAGAGTAAAAACCCACAAATCTAGATCTTTTAGCTAAGATCAAGATAATAATTCAATGATATCCATATCAACTTATCATAGACTTAACTAACTCCCTAGTTGCCACTTCAATTCACAATAATGTTTTGAAAGAATAAGGAAATGTGGTTAAAAGTATGCAATAAATAATGGATGAGGACATTAACATAGTAAATCAAGGTAATCTGAATGAACAGTTAAAGTCACAAGAGACCTTACAAAGTGTTCCATTTGATATAGAACATACATTATTGAATCATCAAGAACCTCTTGTTACTTTATAAACTTAGAAACCCAAACATTCAGTTCGAATTGAGGAAATCCCTCAAAAAAATTTGGCTAGTTCTTTTCAACCAACCCAAAGATTGGTAAATAAACAGAAAAATTTCCAAAATAAAAAAAGTGCAAAATAGCCAGATTCAAGGAATGTTTTACAATCCAAGAATCAATAGCCTATGTTCTCAACTCAAGCAACAAATCAGAACCAAATCATGGATCGAAAGGTATATGCTCCCTATAGATCCACACAAAACTAGGGGCACATTCCACCCCAATAGTAACAAAACTAGGGGCACATTCCACTTAAATAACAAAAAAAACTAGGGGCACATTCCACCCCAACACAAAAAAACTAGAGGCACATTCCACTCTAATAGAAACAAAACCAAGGGCACATTCCACCCCAATAATAACAAAACTAGGGGTACATTCCACCCCAACAACAACAAAACTAGGGGCACATTCCACCCCAACAACATCTTATCTAATCCACAAATGCACCAAACATGCAAGATTGGAATTTTATGAAGAAAATTGTCCAAAGATTGGTGATGAATAATACAGTCAAAAAGTAAAAATTTGATGAGATATGCCCATATCCATTTGACTTATCTATTCTCCAAAACCCCTTTTCACCTCATTTTGAGGCACCTAAATTTGACAAATACAAAGGGAAAGGAGATCTGCATGAACACATACAAGCATTCTTCATCTTATGTCAAGAGGTTGCTTATAATAGAGATTACTTACTGTGACTATTTCTGTGAATTTTAGCAAGACAAGCTCTTGATTAGCTACTTAAACTACCTAAGAGATCAGTCATATTGGAACGACTTATCAAAAAAGTTTGTTAACCATTTCTCATACAATATAGAACATGAATTGACTGTTATAGACTTATGCAAAGCCAACCAACATGATGGTGAAAGTTTCATTACATATCTGTAAAGGTGGAGAGCATTGGTAGGTCACTTTCAACACAATTTACTAGACAAATAGTTAGCTGATATATTTACACATAATTTGCATCTTGAAGTTGTGCATAATCTATGGTTAGCTTGTGCTAACTCATTTTAAGAAATCATTTACAAAAGAGTGCAGATTGAGAAGGCTCTTATTGCTAAGGGCCTTGTTAAGATTTTTGTGTAAGGTTAAGCATCTAATTAGAATAAATCAGCTCAAACAGTTACATAGGATAAGTCTAAGGGATTTCAAAAAAATAAGAACATGGTTAGAAATGGGGTGATAGAAACAAGACATGTATAAATGGTATAGGCTATGCCTCCAAATTTACAATTAACTCCCTCAAATCCACTACCTAATTTGCAAAGACAACTTCCACGAAGGACATTTCCTAACAATTTTAGAGTCTTTAACAAGTTAGGAGAATCGATTAAAATAGTGTTACAAAAGCTCATTATAGCTAATTAAATTATATGGCCAGTATCAAGGCCATTTACTCAAGATCAACCAAAACTGAATTGGTACAAAGATAACGAATGGTGTAACTTTCATCGTGTTGCTGGTCACGGTGCATATTATTACATTTAATTATGGCACATTATTGAGGACTTTATTGAAAGTGGTGAACTTGAAATTAAGTTGGCCCCTAATCAAGATATGGGAATCTATAAAGACCCATTTCCTCGACATGATCCACCACCACCAAGAAACAATCAAAATGGTCATAATCAAGGACAGAGGTAGAATCAGAACCAACAACAAGGTCAAAATCGTAATGAGTATAATCGAGATCATAATGCCCACACTAATAATGTGGCTTATAATAATATACCTTAGAACTAAAATAACATCGTGGGATACATTTTTTCAACCCACATTGCCACTATTACTATGAATTTGCGTGGCCAATCTCATGTTCCTCACAACATGGGACCCATCATTATAGGGTCAACACCCTCTCCCCCTAGTAATACCATGTCAGGTTTGCATCATCATGTTGTTACTCCATTTTCACAGGTTACTAATCCTAAACAATAGTACCCTTATTATAAAGGCTCCTCATTGACCTAAAATTGTTACAATACTCTTAATCACCCACAGTTTACCATCCAAGGCCCTTTGCCTCCCTTTTCCAATTGTAATAACTCCTTGCCACCTCTAGGTTGTGCCATTGTAACTAGATGCCTGTGAGTTACCATTTTGGGCCTTTCACCTACTTTTTTCCATAAACCCAATGAGAACATTGTGCCAATGGTTCCAAAGCTGAATACTATCCCAACAAAGACTAAACTAGTTCAATCCACAGTTTAAAGGCCTTATAGTCGAACAGATCAATTAGATAAAACCCTTACTTAAATTTCCATATTAGAACTCTTGTAGATATCTGATGCTCATAAAACCATTTTCAACAAACTTTTATAAGAGTCTATTGTGCCTAATGATATAAACCTTGATTAGTTCTAGAACCTATTTGGACACTTGTCTTCATTTTGGCAAATCACATTTGATCAAAAGGACATGTCCACCCTCAAACCAAACCAAAATAACCCACTATACATTGAGATAATCATTACGAATCACAAGATCAAGTAGGTTCTTATAGATAATGGTTAAGGGCTAAACATCATATCTCTTAAATTGGTGTGATGATTGGGTTACATGTATAAAGACATTTAGCCAAAAACTATTACAATCAAGGCTTATGATAATGCCAAGAGGGAGTCATCCAGTACAATTTGGTTGCCAATCATGGTTGGGTCTATTTCTCATCACACATTATTCCAAATTGTGGATATTGAGCTTCCTTATAACATACTTCTTGGTCATCCTTGGATCCATGAAGTATAGGCAGTTCCATCTACTCTTCACCAATGCCTTATGTTTCCCCATGATGGGATCAAGGTTATTATTCCCATTGATCAATAGCCATACCAATACTGTAAACATCTTGAAGCAAAGTTTCATAATTATAATTATTGCCCAGGTTCTAAATTAATTGCAAAGAATAAAGCCATCATTTCTCATCTATCTCCATCTAATTATATAGACCCTAGTGATCTAGCCTCCACTTCAACTAATACATTTCCTGTAGCTCTAGCAAAATAGGTTATTATTAAAGATGCTAACATTTCCATGTACCATATAAGGGATGTCCCCCATATTGAAAAATTACCAAAATCTACTAAAACATTTGGTAAGCCTAAAACTTCCCAGACTCCTAACAGACTTGATCAGATTTAGCAACCAAAGAAGAAGCAACCAAAACCTCATGTGGTTTGTGTACCTGCATTTACACCAAAGAAATATCAAGAGGCTTTTATCGAGGGAGATTGGTTATATTTTGAACGCCTTGCTAATTTTTTTTAGAATCCAAAATATCCTATCCCTAACAAGATAATGGATCATCTTGACTATACAGGGAAAGGCCTTGGCCCATAGGTGCAAGGAATTTTAGAACCCTTATTAGCTAGAGTTATCAACTAGAATCATGGTCTCAGATTTCAACCACCAGAGGATGATCTCATAACATTTGGTAGTGACTTTTTTGAAGTAACTAGTAATGTGACTCTGAGTAGCAACACAACGTCCTATTGTGGCCTTTTTGATGAGCTTGTTGATTCAGATTTGTTTGATTCAAATGCCATATTGACCATAACACCTATTAGAGCTTCCTATCCTGAAGCAAAAATCTATCCTATTGGAGCTTCCCATCTTGAAGTAAAAACCCATCCTAGTGGTGCTTCCCTTCTTGAAGCAAGACATTATATCTTTACCATTGGTGCTTCCCATCCTAAAGCAAACCCTCACTGTAACCTATGCCTTTGCCATCCTAAACTCATAGATTAGGATCAGCAAAATTTGGTCATATGCCTCGATGAGTTTCAAAATGAAGAATCAATTGAAAAATACATGGGCCTACGAGATGCATTCCCCATTGGTGATCATAAGGAGGGTTTTGATTTTTCATAGAATTCTTTTGCCTACTTTGGAGAGCAGGAAAACTTTCTTGGTCATAATAAATAAACAACATCAATATCTTTAGGTGAAAACCTCTTTGAGGCACTTGTTGATCAGGGAAAAAGTAAAGAAAAAGATAAGCCTTTGAGTGAAAACCTGTTTCAGGTGCTCCTAGGTGGGAAAGATTGCTCATCCCCTCAGGACATAAAAAGTCCATCTAGCCTAAGTTCCATAGCTAATATAAGCATCTCTTCAGAACAACATCAAATATTTGAATGTCTTAATATTGAGTTTCCAGAGGTTTTTGCCAATTGGCCTTTACCTAAGAAAGTAGATTCTGATTCTTCATATTATCTAGATCTTTGGGAAGAACAACAAGAAGATGAAGTAGAGGATCATGACCATACATTGCCTATAACTCTAGAAGACAAATCCACACTCCTTATGGAGAGCACAACATAAGTGAATTTAAGAACCCATGAGGATCCTAAAAATGTTTATCTTGGAGCTTCCCTTAGTGAAGCAGAATGTGAACATATTATATCCATTCTTAAGGATTATATAGACATCTTTGTATGGGAATATTTTGACATGCCAGGCTTGGATCTAGATTTAGTTGTGCATCATCTTCTGTTCACCCTGATGCTAAACCAGTCAAGCAAAAGTTGAGAAAGATGAATCCATGTATCACACTTTTGGTTAAGGCTGAGTTAGAAAAGTTGTTAGGAGCCAATTTTATCAGACCACTGGACTACTCTGAATGGATTTCTAACATAGTGCCAGTAAGTAAAAAGACCCAAGGCATATGTGTTTATACTGATTTCTGTGATTTCAACAAAGCATACCCCAAAGTTGATTTTCCTCTACCCAACATTGACATGTTTGTCGACTCAACTTCTAGGTATGAGATGCTATCCTTAATGGATGGATTTTCTAGTTTTAATTAGATCAAGATAGCCCTTGAAGATCAACATAAGACTGTGTTCACCACTCCATGGGGGACATTCTATTACCAAGTCATCCCATTTGGTTTGAAGAATGTTGGAGCTACATATCAGCATGTAATGACTGTCATCTTCCATAACATGATGCATGACATTGTTGAGGACTATGTTGATGATATACTCGCAAAATTGAGAATAAGATTTGGACACCCTGACATTCTATGAAGAATATTTGAGAGGCTTCATGCATGTAAAGTTTGCTTGAATCCTAAGAAATGTGTCTTTGGAGTCACACCAAGAAAATTGGTAAGGTTCATTGTATCATAATGAGGGATTGAATTTGACCCTACAAAGGTCATCACTATTATGAAAATGCCTCCACCAAAAAATCTTAAACAGTTATAAGGTCTATAAGGAAAGATCCAATCTATACATAAGTTCATTTCTCAGTTGGTAGATAAGTGCCACCCATTTACCCACGCCTTAAAGAAAGGGGTAATGTCTCAGTGGGATAAAGATTGTCAAGTAGAATTTTCAAAGCTTAAAACATACTTGGCCAATCCACCAATCTTATGACCTCCAACACAAGGAAAGCCATTGCTTCTTTATATATCTGCCATTGAACATGCACTGGTGGCACTTTTGGCTCAGTATGATGATCATGGTAATGAACACGTGGTTTATTATTTAAACCACACATTGGTAGCCTGTGAACATAACTATATGCCTATTGAAAAGGCATGTTTAGCTATGGTGTTTACCACTCAGAAATTGTGACATTATATGCTAAATCATAAAACTATTGTTATTACCAAGGTAGATCCTCTCAAGTTCCTTTTATCTAAATTATCTCTTCAAGGATGCATGGATAAATGGATTATACTTCTTATTGAGTTTGATATTGAGTATCAAAATTAAAAGGCAATTAAAGGATATGTTTTTGTAGACCAACTTGTAAAAGCTCCTATTATGGCCACTCGACCCCTCAACTTTGACCTTCTAGATGATTCTATGATGATGATAGAACAAGTATCACAATAAATTTAATAGTGGACGCTCTATTTTGATGGATCCTTCACATCCTGAGGATCTAGAGGTGGCATATTGTTGATCACACCACAGGGGGATTTGATCCCCAAAGCATTCCATATACAATTTCAGTGTAAAAATAATATGGTTGAATATGAGTCATTGGTTCAGGGCTCTGTCTTGCTATACAATGGTATATTCAAATCTTAAAGGTCTATGGAGATTCATAGCTCTCATAAATTAGAAAACTAACCAGTATCAAACAAGGGATGATAAACTTGTTCCTTACAAGTAAATTGTTGATAACCTCAAAATAGATTTTAAATCTTTATAGTTTGAGCAAGTTCCATGAGTCAACAATAGATATGTCAATGCCATGGCAACAATTGGTTCCATGATTCAAATGCATGATAGTGCTAAAGAGTATCAGTACTTGATTGAAAATCTTCTTCAACCAACACATATTCTATTAGGTTTAGAGAGGATATGCACCCTTGATGATCCTAACTCTCACCTAAGCTATCATGGTACCGAGATATTTATAACTATTTCCATATCCATGTATTTCTCACCAACCTTTCTAATAACCAAAAAAAAAATTTCCTTCATCATTTAACATGTTATATCCTCCTTAAAAATATGCTTTATCAAAAAGGCTATGATGGAATGCTTCTTCATTTTTTATCTTTGGGAGAATCCAAGATGGCACTAAAGGAGGTTCATGAAGGAATGTGTGGGGCCCATACTAATGGTGTAGTCCTAACAAAGAAACTTCTCAGAATAGGCTATTATTGGACCAAAATGGAGATCGATGCTTGTAATTATGTAAAGAAGTCTGTTCCTTATCAACAACATGGTAACTTGATACACACACCTTCCTTACCATTGTAGTCGATTACAACACCATGGCCATTCTCATCATGGGGTCTCGATCTCATTGGGAAAATTAACCCAACATCTTTTGATGGCCATAAACACATTTTGACTACAACCATGTACTTTACCAAGTGGATTGAGGCCATTCCTCTCACTTATGTTACTAGGAAATAAATAGCCAAATTCATTCATTACCACAGCATCTATCGATATGGCATCCCAACCCGTATTATATCCAATAATGGTGGATCCTTTGTAAACCAAGATGAGAAATATCTTTGTGTAAAATTTAAGATCAATCACAATAAATCCACTCCATATAACCCACAAGGCAATGAATAAGTTGAGGCATCAAATAAAACCATTTTAGCCATCTTAAAAAAGATTTTCAATGATGCTAGTTGTAATTGGCACTTGCAACTCTTTCCTTCTCTCTGGGCTTATAGAACCAATCATTGTACCCCAATTGGAGCTACTCCATACTCCCTTGTTTTGGCACTGAAGATATCATCCCGATAGATATTGAGATCCCATCTTTAATAATATCACTAGAGCACATTGAAGATGATGAAGACTATAGAGTCCCATGGCTAAAAGAACTAAAACTTCTTGATGGCTGCCCTATAAAACTTGTAGGCCTATCAAAATAAATTGTAGAGAAGCTAAAATAAATGCATTCTCCCTCAAGAATTTGAGATTGGTGACTTAATTTTGAAAGAAAACTAGAAGAACATGAATGCTGAACCCAAAAATAAAGGCAAGTTTTAGCTTAATTGGTTAGGATCATATATTGTCACAACAAACTAATGGTGATTCTCAACATGGGGTCTCGATATCATTGGGAAAATTAACCCAACATCTTTAGATGGCCATAAGCACATTTTTACTGCAACCATGTACTTTACCAAGTGGATTGAGGCCATTCCTCTCACTTATGTTACTAGGAAATAAATAGACAAATTCATTCATTACCACATCATCTGTCGATATGGCATCCCAACCCGTATTATATCTGATAATGGTGGATCCTTTGTAAACCAAGATGAGAAATCTCTTTGATCAAGCACAATAAATCCACTCCAGATAACCCACAAGGCAATGAATAAGTTGAGGCATCAAATAAAACCATTATAGCCATCTTAAAAAAGATTGTCAATGATGCTAGCTGTAATTAGCACTTGCAAATATTCCCTTTTCTCTGGGCTTATAGAACCAATCATCATACCCCAATTAGAGCTACTCCATACTCCCTTGTTCTGGCACTAAAGATATCATCCCGATTGAGATTGAGATCCCATCTTTAAGAATATCACTAGAGCACATTGAAGATGATGAAGACTATAGAGTCCCATGGCTGAAAGAACTAGAACTTCTTGATGGTAATTGTTTAGCTGCCCTATAAAACTTGTAGGCCTATCAGAAAAAATTGTAGAGAAGCTACAACAAATGCATTCTCCCTCAAAAATTTGAGATTGGTGACTTAATTTTGAAAGAAAACTAGAAGAACATGAATTCTAAACCCAAAAATAAAGGCAAGTTTTAGCTTAATTGGTTAGGATCATATATTGTCACAACAAACTAATGGTGAAGAAATTTCAGAGCCCATGAACATCATACACCTTAAGAGATTCTACGCATGAATAGATTTGAACCATTTTCTATAAGACCCCTGACTTGGGGGTAACTTGTGATATCATAATTTTATCCCACCTTTTATCTTACCTTGAACACATTTTATACTACCCTCGTCACTTTTCATGAATCTCAACAATAAAGGCTTTGAACGCTTGGCACTCTAAACACATTCTTCATCCCATTCTAGATTGCTCTCTTTGAGAAGCATATTATTTTTTATGTCTAAGGAATGTTATAAGCTTTAACACTTTTTGTCCCTTGACTAATTATGATCTCAATTATGTCTCATGAAAATTATGAACATCTTCAATAGAAGTTATACAAAGCAGTTCAACCAGGACAATCTTGTATAGTTTTAGACAAGTAAACATCCACATCTTATTAGTTCAAGTATTTTTTGCTCTTTCTTTTTTTATCAAGAACCTCACTCTCATTGATTTGTGAGCATGGGATGTTTCAACTGGCTTAGCTATCTTATCGGAACCTCTACTCTTAGGATGTTTATCTCCTTGACTAAATGGTCCCACCTTGTGCATATTTTATCCCAAAAACACAAAAAACATTGGAAATACTTTGAAAATATTAAAAACATTAGAACATGATCCATAAAAGAACAAAAACATTATTTCATAGTTCTATACATCTTTATATTCCCATTCCACCATCCCACACTCTCGTCGTTTTGCAAGCAACTATTAAGTTTGAATGCTCTTGTTGTTTTGCAAGCACAAAAACACTAGTTCATTTCATCTTGTCCCAAGCACTTGCCATTTTGCAAGATCATTCTTTCTCATCTCATCAGCTTCTTGTTTGCTAGACCCTTCTCATTTGTTTGTCATATATTCCATTTCTTATATAAAATTAATCATGCTAGTTTGATCATCATTTTTCTTCTATCCCATTTCCTGGGAGAACTACATTTGGCCTGAAGTTCATGTTGGAACATGCATCTATGGAACTATGTAGGTAGCATCCACTTTTATTATACATCTGGAGTTAGCTTGGCCAACCCCTTCCTTTTATTCTCTTCCCCCATTTCTTCTATCATTGTTCCTCTTTAATTAGGGAACAATTATCATGTCATTGTTCTTTATTTGATGTGGTAGAAAGTAACGCCTCTACCGCACATGCATGAACATTTGTCTTTAAATCGCACTAACTTGGTTTTTGTTTGTGTGTGTTTATTTGAATTTTCTTGGTGTTTTGTTGTGCTTTCACACCTCTCCTTTTATTTCTTCTCCTTTTATCTTTTTCTTACTTCTTGTGTCATATTGGTCTTATGTTTCCTTATTTGTTTTTGCTTATCTCTTTTGTGTTTCATAACATCTTGATTATTCACATGGATCTTGATTGTTTATATCTTGATCTTATGTTATTACATTATTCTTGGACCATTTTGTTTATTTGATTATTGTTGGTATCTTGTTTTTCTGTTTGATTTTTCTTTTCTCTTTTGTGTTCAAGAATACCTTGATGGTCCACATGGATCTTGATTATTCATATCTTGGTCTCATGTCATTAAGACGTTCTTGACTTTTGTTTTTAAACATTTTGCTCCTACTTTAGATTATGTCTTGATTTCAAGTTAGGTTCATTTATGTTTATCTTTTTCTTTGTTTTTACTTTCTTGTTTAAATGTAAATCATTGTAACTCTGGTTTTGGTCATTATTTCACCATTATCTTTAGTTATAGATATTCACATTTGAACTAGCTCAACATAATTGGAATCTTATGTCATTCTAAGTTATTCATAATTATGATGCCTAATTTATTTTTCTATAGCAAGCACTTTGTGCTCAAGTCTCAATGTCTTAACGTCAGCATCAACTCTGATGAATGATTTTCAAGAACACTTTGCAAAATCTAGGCTCATGATATGGAATTAGGCTTCTAGGTAGCATGCATTTTAGACTTTTTTTTATCTATGCTTAGATGTGTATCTCTTTTCATAAATTATGAGTTTAATTAATTCTTGTTCCGTTTTCATCATTTCTCATTCTATTCTCTCCCAAACTTGGGTGAACTACATTGGCCTGAAGTTCATGTAGGAACATGAGTCCATGGAACTATGTAGGAAATGCTCAATTTCTATTGAGGTTAGCTCAGCTATCTCCATTCTTCTTTTCATCTATGTCATCACTTTGTGTATTATCATATGCTTGGTTTTGTATGGATTTCTAAGCCATTCCACCATCGCATGTACGTTTGTGCCCGATCACTTTAACCTATCTTTTAAATTACATCCTTGAGCTATTTTGCTTGCTAATTGCCCATGCTGAGGCACAAAATCTAAACCATGTCTGTATCAAATCGTCTCTAAAAGGGCAAAATCATTATTTATTCTTTATCAATGATCAAAATTTTCCCTATTGAGGAAAAACTATTTTATCATGATCACATTTGCTCTACTAGAGTACTTATTATTATCTTCTCTTTGGAGACCCCACTCTAGTGGTGCTTACCTTCCTAAAGGAGAACATTCTCTCTTTTCCTTTAATTCCAATCTCTCCACATAAAATTCCATGATGGAAATATTTTAGTGTGTAACTTATCTTGGGATTGATCAATACCATAAGCATGCAACTTGTATTCTCAAATTGGGTATATTTACAGTGTGTCCCTTACATTTATCGATTGTATCTTTCCCATTCCCCCTATCTATGGGGCTTATTATAATTCTAATTATATTTTGATCATTGATGGTAATCACATTTGCAATCATTAGCTCATTTGGATGTGATCTATTCCATGGGTTAATCTCTCACTTTTTCTCTCTTTTCGAGAGTCCATCCTTTTCTTCCATCTTAGTATGTCCTCTCGAGGGGGCATCATGGGTCTGTTCCAATTTCTTCTTGACAACTCTGTTTCTCTACGTTTTTGCTAATTATTTTTAGAAGAAGAAGAAACTAAAGTTAAAGGTCAGGGGTTTGTACGTTACCCAGATTAAGTTGTGCACTGTATCCAAGCATTGTGGGAGCTCCTCTTTGGCTGTGGAGGAAGACACCTGTAGATAAAAAGAAACTCAAACAAAGAAAATGTTAGACAGAGATACGGTGGACTGCCAAGCACATGCTCGGTTTCAAAAGCATAAAGCTCTGTGAGGGATGACATTCCACTATTTATAAGTAAAAGTGTCATAAATAAAGAAATGACAAATGACTAACAAAGAGGGAAATAGATAGTGCGTAACTTTTTCTTTACAGTCTGTATGTCACAGTCGTCGACGTCGATAGTCCTGCCGATGTCAGTTGGTCAATGATGCCGACATCAGTCGTATTGCCGATGTGGATCAGGGTTGTGGTCGATGTCGGTCAGAGCAATGGGCCTTGGATGGGTTTTGGATTATGTCTGTGGTCGACAAAGGAGTCTGGGAGTTTAAAAGTTTGTGCAAGGTTGCAGGGAAGTCAATAGGCTCTGAGGAAGGGCAAAGATAGAGGGTAGGTGTGAGAACAGGGTAAGAGTCTGAGAAAGGCTTTTCAGCCCTTCCACAGAGGAAGTCAGGTTTCTTTTACAGTATTTAGAAATAGTAAATAGAAACAAATTATCAAGTTATTCTATAACTTTGAAATGGAGACCAGAAGAATACTTAGCTTTTTGGTGAAGGTCCGAGGGTGTCAAGATGCTTATTCCTATTGGCTGATGTCGTAGACCTCGTGCAATGTTTTCAACCCAATGTTTGGAGTGATTTTTGAAAAGTTTCTATAGCCTGGAGAGTGATGGTCAAATTTTGATGCTTAGTCTCAGAGTGTGCGTGTCGATATCCAAGAGTCCGAGGGCAAGCCCAAGGTTAGAGCTTGGGTTATCTAACTGACGTCAGCGGTCCTGCCAGTATCGACCGACATTTAACCGACGTCGGTAGCTAAAGAATGGGTAAAAGGGATCTCTTGACCCATTTCTTCATCTTCCAAGTGCATTTGCCATTGGAGAATGGTCAAAAGATAGGTTTATTAGGCACGAGCGTTAGTTAGGAGGTTAGGATGGAGTAAGAAGAGGTCTTAGGTAGTTAGGATGATTCATAGGTTAAGAAAAGGTCTTAGGGTGAGGTGTCCAGGTGAGGTGTCCAAGGTGAGGTGTCTAGGTGAGGTCATTAATTTAAAATAAGTAATTTATTTTAAATTAATAAAGTGTGTTAGTGGTTAGAAGGGGACCAAGGGGGGGTTGACACAATATTAGTGTCTACATTTGCCCCTTTTTGTCTTACTGGTTATTCTGATGAACTGCAAGACAAAAATAGGAGTAAGTTACCCCAGGTATGGGATAAGGTGTAGGTTGCCCCAGGTATGGTGATGAGGCATTCCCCCTTAAAGCGGGAATCAAGAGAAGGCAATCTAATATCGATTGATGATTTGATAGGCAGTGGGTGGATAGGGAGAAGTTTGAGTGTGAACGCTGCAATAGTTGAGATTGTGCATATACCATTTCACATGATAGTCAAGTCAAATTGTCATAGACAAGTTTTAGGAGTGCTAAAATCAAAGTAACCAGTCCCCAGCATTTAATTGTAGCTGATTAGGTTATTCGATCCAAGCTGTAGCTCCAATGGTCATTGTGTTCCAAGTATCCCGGGCTAGGAAGTGCTCCTAAAAAACATGAAAATGTCACAAATATTAGGGATCAATTTGGTCACGATCTGATAATATGTGTGAGAGTCATAATGTGGGTTGCATATAATTTGCTAACTATTCATGAGGAAGCATATATGCAATCAAAACAACCAATGCAAAGTTGTCTCGAAAGTGGTCGTGGTTTGAGGAGATAGTCGCGATCTCCAAGGTCGTTGGTCGGGTCGGTCGGAGATATAAGTGATCTCAAATGTAGTTTCTTGTGGTCAGGGAGATGTATGTGATCTCCAATGTGCCCCATGAGAAGTTTAAAGTGACTTCTATAGTGTCAGGGCTAGTTGTTTGGTCATGATTTTGGGCTAGTATAGATAGTTGGTCCATTAGGTAAATGAACCAATGAATGGCTGAGCTAACCTCAGAAGACCCCATGTCAACTGAGTGTTGCCTACATAACTCCTGTCTCAAGGGCCTCAGCCCAATGTAGTTCTCCCCAAAAGGGAAGAAGAGAGTAGGTTATGGATTGGTTTTGACTAGGTTAAGTCATGGTTAAAGGTTATATGGTTGGTCCATCAAGTAGATGAACGAACGAATGGCCGAGCTCACCTTAGAAGATCCATGTCAACTGAGTGCTTCCTACATAGCCCCTATTTTAAGGGCCTCAGGCCAATGCAGTTCTCCCCAAAAGGGAAGAGAGTGTAGGTTATGGATTGGTTTTGGTTATGTTTGAAATGATGAGTGTATGATGATGTTACAGCCTTTTCCATATTATGTGATGGGGTATGATGTAACATAGGTTATGTGGTTTTTCATCCTTAGCAATTTTCCATATTTGTGATGGTGTATGCTAAAAATGAAATGTATACGATGATGTTATAGCCTTTTCCATATTGTGTGATGGTGTATTCTATAACATTTGTTATGTGGTTTTTCATTCCTAGCAATTTTCCATATTAGTGATGGTGTATGCTAAAAATGAAATGAGTATATTTATGCTTTAGCAAGTTTCCATATTAGTGATGGTATATGCTTGACATAAACTGTGTTGGGTTGATAGTTTCCATGTGTATTGTTTTCCATAGAAACTAGTGTGAATGGGCTATGATAATTTATGTAACACAAATTGGTATTTGTATTAAATAAATCATTATGTGATGTTAATGGTGAGAAAATGTTTTGGTTTGGTTTGGTTGGGTTAGATGTATGTGACGAAAGTGTATAAGAAGTGAAAGGCATTTTGCTCTTTCATTGACAAGGACCATAATGATAGCATAGATAGGGTTTTTGTAAAAAAAAGGCCCCGTTCATGTATTATGTCATTGACCATTGATTAGTGTTAGAGAAGTACTCGAATCAATTGACATTAAGTGAGCTCAAAATCCCTTGAGTATGTTGGGGTAATAGGTGTGATTATGTGAGATGTGAGGATAGCTTAACCCTTTTTAGCAGGGATAACTTTGCCCCTTTTATAGGTGACCTTGAGAATGACTATAGGCAAGTCCATGACTTAATAGTTTGTCAGTCATTTTTTTGGGTAGACTGATCAATGCGGGAAGTCTACTTGGGGATGTTGTTTGTTTTGTGGTCATGTGAAGCTGATCGATGCGGGAAGCTTCTGAAAGGGTGCTATTTATGGTAGCAAAATTTGGGCATAGCCATCCTTCGAGGGAGTGGTCTATGTTTTGCTTTATAAGTTTTGATGGCTTTGGATAGCTGTCCTTTAAGGGAGTAGGCTATTAATTACATCACTAATGCAGCTGTCCTTCGAGGGAGCAGTCTACATTGATAATTTATGACCTTTGAATAGGCATCCTAGTTTTATATTTTTGTTGACTGAAGTTTTAGTCATGGACTAGACTATAGAGGTTTAGGGGTTTCCCTTTTATTAGGCCAAAGCATTAATGCTTAAAAAAGGGTTAACTAATGTTTGTAAGGAAAAAGGGTTGAAAGGAATAGGAATGAGGATGATGAAAGGTTGCTCAAGGGACGAGCTCAAGTTAAACATCAAGTGAATGATTACTTGATTAACAATAGAATGGTCACAGATATAAGGCATTAAGGGGCTCAAGTTTTGGCCGGCCTTCAAGAGAAGACAGATGATAAGTCCCAGATCCATACTTGTGCGTTATGATATAAGGTCCGAGCCAATTAGGAGCAAAATTGCCTCGTTTACTTCTTTCCATATTGGTCACGTGTTGGTTTTCTTTAAGGATGAGATCCCCGATTTTGAAATCTCACTCTTTCATATTTTTGTTATAGGCTTGTTTGATGCGGTTTTGGCAGATATGAAGATGATTAAGAGTGACAAGACGACATTCATCAAGTATCTCAAGTTGTGCTAATCGATCTTGACGAAAGTCATCATTAGAAAGTATGTCGTGTAAGGAGATGTGAAGAGAAGGTATTTTTACTTCAAGAGGCAAGATGGCCTCAATTCCATACACTAAAGAGAAAGGTGTAGCACCCGTAGGGTTCAGATGCTAGTGCGATAGGCCCATAAAGTGAAGGGAATGTGAGTGTGCCAATCCCTTCCAGTGTCGTTGACCACCTTCATTAGAATTTTGGTTAAGATTTTGTTATAAGCCTCTGCCTGTCCATTTGCTTATGGGTAATAAGGTGAGGAGAAGCTGAGTTTGATGCCAAAAGAGTCACAAAGTTTTTAGACGGTTTTGTTTTTGAAAGATTTTTCGTTATCGGTGATGATCTTATAAGGTACACCGAAATGACAGATGATGTGGTGGTTGATGAAGTCGACGATTTTGTCAGCTTTAGTGGATATGAGGGGAATAGCTTCCACCCATTTAGTGAAGTATTCGGTCGTGGTAATAATAGACTGATGTCAGAGAGACGAATGAGGGTTAATTTCACCAATTAGACCTAAGCTCCATTGTGAAAATGGCCATAAATCCTTAGCAACTTGTAAAGTGTGGCTAGGGACATGAAGTAAGTTAGCGTGTTATTAGCATTTGATACAATCTGAACATAGTCACTGCAGTCTTGGTGAAGAGTGGGCCAATAATAGCCTAGGCGAAGGATGTGCTTTGCAATCGAGTTACCACTGAAATGTCCTCCACAAATCCCATCATGGACTTATTTGATGGCATGAGATGTTTTAGTGGAGGTTAGACATCAAAGAAGGAGACCATCAAAACCTATTTTGTAGAGAATACCCCCTAACATGGTGTATCGAGCAGTACTTTTGATAAAAGCCCACTGTGCATTGCTAGAGAGATTAGGAGGAATGATAGAATAAGTCAAGTAGTCAACAAGTTGTTTATACCAAACATCCTGTGGACTAGAGTCGATATTGCCGACAAAGTTGATGTCAGTGGAGATAAATGAAGGCAACGCCAAATGGTGTATCGTAACATAGATTCTTGAGGAAACAGATGAAGATGGTATGTGTGAGGCTAGAGAGGCCATAGTGTCGGCAAACTTATTCGTAGAGCGAGGAACAATTTGCAAGAGATAATGGTCGAAAGACTCTAACAATGTGTCAACATGATGTTTATACCTTTGCAAAACTTCATTTTTACAAAGATATGAACCGTTAATTTGATTAACTAGTTGTGAGTCGCCAAATATGTTGATTGTCTTGATGTCTAAGAAAAGGGTAGTTTGAAGTCCCAAAATTAAGGCTTCATATTCAGCCATGTTGTTGGTGCATTCGAAGTCAAGTTTAAAAGAGAGGGGCATGGGCTCACCCTCATGAGGGATGAGAATGACCCCCGTACCCTCACCGTGTTGACATTTAGATCCATCAAAGAACATCGTCATTTGATAGAAGATGTCATCGGTGGATAATGTGGTGATAGATTCATCAGGGAATTCATAATGAGAAGGTTGGTTGTCAGGTAGAGGGACATCTGCTAGTTGGTCAGCGATTGTTTGCCCCTTTATAGACTTTTGTTGAATAAATTCTAAATCAAACTCAGCAAGAAGCATGAGCCAATGAGCCATATGTTGGTTTTGGTATGGCTTGGAATGCATGTATTTGAGAGGGTCAGTGTGGGTGATGACGTAAGTCTTATAGTTGAGGAGATAGTGACGGAGTTTGGAGGCGGCAAAGACTAATGCCATGCAAATTTTTTTGGTATGAGTATACTGAGTTTCATAGTCAATGAGCATTCAGCTTATATAATAAACTGCCTGCTCATGATGTTGTTCATCTCGATGTAAGATCATGGCACCTAAGGAATGATTTGTTGCTGAAATGTTAAGATAGAAGGGTTGGCCATCTTTAGGTGGAATAAGGACTGGTGGAGAGACAAGATAGTGTTTAAGAGCATCAAAAGCCTTTTGGCAATCCTTATCCCAATTAAAAGAGACATTCTTCTTGAGGAGGTGATGGAAGGGTTGACATCGGTCAGATAGCTGTGAGATGAAGTGACGAATAGATTGAAGCTTCCCTTACAGGCTTTGAAGTTGTTTTAGGTTAGTTGGTGGTAGCATCTCAAGTATAGCTTGAATCTTAGCTGAATCTACCTCAATGCCATGAAGAGAAATGATGAAACCCAAAAGCTTCCTTGAGAGAACCCCAAAAATGCATTTCTTGGGGTTGAGTCAAATGTTATATTGTAGAAGGCGAGTGAATATTATTTTGAGAATGGTTAAGTGGTCACGACAAAGTTTGGATTTCCTCAGCAGGTCACCCATATAGTCCTCCATGATTTTGTGGAGGAGATCGTGAAAGATATAAGTCATGGCACGTTGGTATGTGGCTCCTGCATTTTTGAGGCCAAAAGGCATGACCTTATAGCAAAATGTCCCCCATGGGGTGATGAAGGTGGTTTTATGTTGATCTTCTGGCGCAATCAAGATTTGGTTATATCCTGAAAACTCATCTATGAGTGATAGCATTTCATGACCGGCCGTAAGATCAACAAGTTGGTTGATGCTTGGTAGTGGAAAGTCATCCTTTGGGCAAGCTAGGTTGAGGTCATGATAGTCAGTACAAATTTGAATTCCCCCAGTTGATTTTGTGACAGGGACAATGTTTGACACCCATTGCGAATAATCAATGGGTTGGATAAATGAGACAAAAAGAAGATGTTGAAGCTCCTCTTTGACAAGGAGTGTGATGCGAGGATGCATTTTGTGAAGCTTTTGCCTGATAGGCTTAGCTTCACGGTTTGTGATAATGTTGTGAATGACAATGTCGGGGTCAATACCAAGTATATCACTATAGGACCAAGCAAAGGCTTTGCTATGATCTGTAAGGAATTTGGTATAGTTGATTTATTCTTGGGTATCTAAAGATTGACCAATATTTAAAATATGAGGAACATCAGAAGATGGAAGATTAATGTCAATAGTTGATTCATCTAACATAACCTGTGTTTCAGAAGGAAGTGATATTTGTATGAAAGAATCATCCGCACCCATGTAGGTGAGTATGGCATCATCATCCATGCATTAGATAGTGTTGATGGTAAAATATTCATCGTCTATCATGTCTGGATAAACGAGAGGAAGGGACCTTAATACCCCATCTAGTTGATAGGTCAGGGGTTCCAAGTGAATGGCATTTATGCAAAAAAAAAAACTAGGAGGGATGGAGACCATCGACTCCGTAGGTGAGGATGGGGGAATAGGCGAGGTTGGAAGAGATTGTTCTGTGATAGTTTCATGGCAAGGGTTTTTAGAGATTTTTGTAGGTTCTTCGAAACCCAGGCCATGTCGTTTCTCAACATTTTTTTATTGCCTCATCATTTGGAGGCTCAACGGGCTGGTGGGAACCTTGTTCATAGCACCCAAAGCCAAAACCCTTCCATGCACACCTATAAAGATAGGTGTGGGCAAAACTAGGGATGTCGAGAAAGGAGAAATCAGAAGTGAATAGTTGGGGTGATGAGAGAGGATTCCCATCAGTAGGAGCTCGATCTAGCCCTCTATAGATGAGATTAGTTTGAAGATTGGGAGGACCATATGGGACGATCATTCTGATATGATGGTCATAATTAGGGTTGTGATGAAGTTGTCCATATTCCTGAGGAGTTTGGAACATGTCTAGAGTAAGCAAACGATATTCCCCAAGTGAAAGCCGCTAGAAGGTATCTTCCATAGGATCTTTCACGATCTTTTGAGGAAGAGGTGTAGGTGTAACCAACGTTTGCAAACTTGTCGAGGCTTTCGCAAGTGGAGGTGATGTTTGGGTCGATGTTTTCAAAGGGATGAGAACATCATTGGGTCGATAAGTCGTGTTACATGTTTTAAAGGGAGAAGGATTAGCAGGAATGACATGAACTTGCCCCTCGTGTTCAAATTTGACACAACGATATAATGTGGAAGGGACACAGGTCATGGCATGGATCCAAGGTCGTCCCAACAGCATGTTATACTGCAACTCCCCCTTGATGATATAGAAGAGTTCTGGGATTGTTCGTGGACCAACATGAATATGCAAGATGACAGTGCCAATGGTAGTGGTAGTGAATCATTGAAAGAACAAAGAATCGCGTCAGTTTTTGACATGTAATTCTTTGGGAGGGCTAGTTGATCAAACACATGGGTGGAAATGATACTGATGCTAGCACCCCCATCAATCATAACTCACTTAACGCAAGTTTGATCAACATAAGCTGTGATGAAAAGGGCAACATCCTGATCTTCCAAGTTAGAGGTAGGAATCTTAGAATCACTAAAGGTAATGGAGGCGATGGTGGGTAATGATTGGACTAAAGCAGCTAATGGTTGAGGGTCTTTTGGTTGGACCTCTATTGCTTGTAAAGCTTTGATTAAAGCTTGGCGATGGTGTGGAGAGCTTTGAATGAGGTCATATAAAGACATCTTCATTGGAGTTTGGAGAAGTTGTTTCACCATGGAGTCATGGATGGTCTCTGAAGATGTTGGATGGGATGTGCCCAAGATAAAAATCTTGGGTTTTGGTGGTTGAGAAGGTTTAACAAATGGGTATGTCCAAGGAATATAAACCTTCTCTTTTCCTTTATCTTTTAAAGTTTGTGACCTGGTGGCCACATTAATGGTGTTAATTTTGAATAAAGGGGAAGGAGGTAGAGGGACCATAATCTTGCATTGAGATCCCGATTTAGGTGAAGAGGTTTGAGAGACATGGGATGGTGTTAGTAGTTTGTCAAAGGGGTCCTTAATGAGAAGGGTGCCCTTTTTCAGGTGTTGGTGGATGACAACATTAAGAGTGCAATAACACTCAGTATCATGCCCAGGTGTGCGATGATACGCATAGATTTTAGTGTCGTTGAACCAAGATGGTTTTGATCTGAAAGGTTGGTATGGTTTAAGGGGTGGGAGACTGATGCTAGAAGATTGCAACAATTGGCATAACAACAAAGCATAGGAACCCGCTAATGGGTCTGCATACTTTGTCACAGTAGGGGTTGACAACTTTTTAAGAGTTAGAGGAGTTTTTTGTATCATCTTTTTGGGTGGCGATGTGGCCACTCGCATAGATGGCACTTTTGTGGTGAGAGGTGTCAATTTTTTTGGAGGAAGTATGTTTTTAACGGGTAGATGGAGTAATGGAAGCAATTTGTTTTTATGAGGTGTTGGTATGGGGAGCACTCCTATTAAAGTGGAAGGATGTGGACCCAAAATAGAGGGTAATGGTGAAGGTGGGGGAGTTGTTCTTCGACGTGGTTTAGGAGCCTTCTTTAATACGGTGTGAGGACCACTACTATGCAGGGCGAGGTTCAAGTCTACCTTCACTTGTGGGTGAGTGAGGTTCGATACGGGGTGAACACTGAGATATTTAACTTATTTCGGTATGGTGGATGTTTGTGAGGATATAGGTTTAGATTAGGACAATAGAGCTTTTGAAGATTGGGCAGTGGAGGCTTGATCCTCATCAGAGACTTTGGGATAATTTGTTGTAGGAGGGTCAACAGTAGGAGATGAAGTGGGATGTGTAAGATAAGGAGCTTTAAGTTGCTTCCATAATGCCTCATGTTTTAAGTTTCTCGAATGGAGAAATCCTAAGTTTTTGGCCAATCAAGTGAATGGTTTAGAGGATGTTGCGCGAGGTTTTATAATTGGTTTTTTAGAAGATGTGGGTGATTGCGAGAGCAAAAATGTGTTAGATGCAGTGATCTCAGGCCAAAGGTGAGAGAAAACCATCACTGGATCTTCTTCGGTCAAAGTAGGTGAAATGACAAGTGCTTCTCTCGGTGTAGAAGGGATTAGAGAATGTAGCTCTTCGAGAGGATAGAGCGCAGGAATGATCATGCCTTCCACATGTGGTCTAGGAGCGGGGAAAGTATGATCCCTTATTGATGATAAGAAGGATGAGGGCGGAGCTGCCGGTGTTGGTGCCATCAAAGCATCCTCCAATATGGGAGAGTTCAAAGTAGACTCTCCTTCATGTAAAAGGGGGGTTGATGGAGGACTATCCTCCATCAGTGGAGGACAAATAGGAGAGGAAGGCTCCTCTAAAGGGTGAATTAGAGGGATTATGGCCCCTTCTACATGAGGGTGTGGGGTATGAATGGTAACTTCTTCTAATGGTAGAAGAAGAGGGAAGGTCGGGGCAAGAGGAACAAGTAATATGGGTTCCTCACGAGGTAGAAGTATGTGTGGAGGAGGTGTTTGATGTCGTGAGGGTGATATGGGTAGAATAAGATTTTCTACCCATGTTGGAGGAATGGGTTGACTAACCTCTTTAGACTGTGGGAGAGGTTGGTCAAGAATAAAAGGAGAAACCATGTTGATAGTGCGTATATTGCGCTCTTGGGGGTCATCGACCATGGTCTGAATATTATTCTGACTTGGGGGTGGTTAGGGAATGGTTGCCTAAAGATATCTATGTTTTGGTTAGGCGGTGCATTTGGGTTATCCAAAACAAGATCCCCCTTATCTAACATGTCTTGGATAACATTCTTGAGGGTTTTATAATTGTCTGTGTTATGACCTTTGACACGATGGTAATTACAAAAGTCATTTTCCCTATACCATGCTGGGATGGCTCACAAGGGATCGAATTGGGGTGGTGGTCGGATTTGAGGGAGATTGAGGACTCCCTGCTTGACTAGTTTATCCAACACAGAAGCGTATGGTTCTCTTATTAGAGTATATTGACGCTGTACATATCATTGTTGGAATTGTCTTGTAATGCTTTGTGATGTAGAGGGGTCAGGTTGATTAGTTGTGGTAGAAGATGATGATCTAAGTACCACAACATTTGCCAATCCCTTGGACTTGGAATGAGAAGAGAAAGATTTGGAAGAGGGGCCATTGGATTTTGTGTTAGTATTTTTACTACGCAATTTGACTTTATCTTCTTCGACAGCATAGAGTTCAAGCTTTCTGGCCATGGTGAAAGCTTCGTCAAATGTGCGAAATGTTTGGACCCATAAAGTAGATGAGATGTGCTTGGCACATGCTCATGAAAAGAGCTCGATGAGTTCAGGTTGAGGTAAAGAAAAGGAGAGTTGGTTGATTAAACCTCTCCAACGAGCAATAAAATCAGCTATTGATTCATCGTTGAATTATCTAATAGAATATAGGTTTGTGATGGAGACCTTTTTAGTGATGTTAATTGAAAAGTGGTCGAGGAATAGTTGAGCTAGTTGAGTGAAGGTAAAAAGAGAGTGATTGGTGATAGAACTGTACCAATCAAGGGCGGCACCAGAAAGTGACATGGGAAATGTGCAAAGTAGTAACACATCATCATGTGCTATAATGTAGCAAGTGTGTCCAAATGCTCATAAGTATTGTTGTGGGTCCTCTTTACTCTGAAAGCGAGTAAATTTTGGGAGTTCCCACTGGCTGGGGTATGGTCGAATAGGGACCAAAGGATGAATAGGTTCATTACAGATTTGTTCATATGAAAGAACATTCTTCGAACCTAAAATGGATGTCTCAAGGTTGGACATCTTATCCATCAGCATCTTGATTAGATCGGTTGATGGATTGGTAGAAGGGGCACCCCTAGGTTGTAGGGTACTTGGAAGACATTGGGAGGGGTGTGTGATGTACTTGTTGCATTTGTGTAGGTGCAACATATTGGTAGTTCATCATAGGGATTGATGTTGAGGGCAAGGGAGGTTTTGCCATGAATTTAGAAGGCACAACTTGACTAGATGCCGCCAAAGGTGGTTGAGTGGTGGCAATACTAGTTAGAGGATAGGTAGTCACTCTTGTATTTATGGGCGCAAGAGTGGGTGGGATAGAGACAAGTAAGTTTTGAAAAGGTGTTGAACTTGTTTGTGTTATTTGTGGTTGAGGGGGTACAAAAACCCCGATGGAGGTAGGTCCAAAAATAGAAGGGGAGGCCAAATTTTGAACACTGGCCATGTTTGGGTTATTAGTCGAGGCAATGGCCTGAGTGACCATAGGTTGGGTAATGGAGGCTGTCGATATTATTGCCATTTCAACTAAGGAAGTTGGCATCCCAAAAATAGGGTTACCTGAAGGATCTCATGTTTGGATTCTTACAAGATAGTGTTGGAGAGCCTTGACGTTGTGGTCAAGGAATCTCTCAAATTCTTGATCCCTTCGAGAATAATAGGAGGTTGATTTGGGGTAGGAGTATGATCAGTGTCTAAAGTATACTCCATTTGGTGACTTGTGATGAAGGGCGAAGGTGGAAGTGATTGTTGCCTTGCATGGTCAACAAGAGATTTAGCTTGACTACATGTCAAAATCATCCAAGACGAAATAGATTCAGGTTCTAAAAACTTTGTGTTTCAGTTTTAGAAACCTAGAATGTGTATTTAACAACAAAAAAGTCAGGTTTTAAGCTTGCTATTTTGGAGAGATTTTTGTTGACAGTGATCGATGTCGGTAGAAAAAATGATGTCGGTGATGATAGTTGCCGATGTCAGTCAGATAACCAATGTCGGTGAGGATGAGTTTCCGACATCGGTGGAAAAACCGATATCAATTTCTGTGTATTTCGAAAAACTCAAAAAATTGAAAGTTTTTGGAAGAAAAAGAAAGTTCTGAGTTATTTTTGGAGCTCAGAATAATGTGACCTTACCAGCTCAAAAAAATTAGAGAAAAATAGAAAAATAGATGATGGCAAGCAACCTCTAAATGTTAAATTCCTAAGAATAAATTTTAGAGTCATGGTGGCTTATGCCTTAGAAGAATGTATTTGGGAATTGGGCTTTTAGAACGGGTCCTAAAGAGGCAGTCTATGGTTGGTTTTGGGTTATGTTTTGGTTCTCAAAAATTTGTGTTAGGTTCCATATGTGGCCTGGTGGTAAGGGATTTCTCCCTTCACTTCATGAACCCAGAGCCGAGCTGGGCCGCTTAGCCAATATATACTTCGCCTATAGTTTATACTCTGCCAAAGAACAGAGTGGGTCCTCCTCTTGGTAGTGAAGTCCAAGTAGGATCGCTAGGAAGGGTAAGGTATCTGCTAGGTGATGAAATCCTAGATGGGCCTTGTCTCAAGTATGTTTAGATGTTTAATTTGATGTGCTTGTGGTCTGATTGTGTAACATATGTGCACTACGATTTATTCATAATATGTTTTTAATCACTAGATGAGCTAAATATGCATTCAAGCAGGAATGAAATGCAATATATTTTTAACCCAAATTTAAATGTTTTGTTTAGATGCAAACAAGTGGGGAAGAGGTTAAGATATGAATTTTCACTACTCTAAAATGCAGGAAAGAGGTGACAAGAAGAAAAAGAAAGAGGTTCTTTTTAACTTGTGCTAATGGTGTCTTTTCTAAATAAAAAGATAGAAGGAAGATGTAAGAAGAGAATGCAACTATATGAAAGTTTGCTTTTTAGAAGAGATGAACCCAAGGAAAACTCCAGGGTCCCATTGGGCATGCCAGAATGTTTCTCTATGTTTTTGCTAATTATTTTCAAAAGAAGAAGAAACTAAAGTTAAAGGTCAGGGGTTTGTACATTACCCAGATTAAGTTGTGCACCGTATCCAAGCATTGTAGGAGCTCCTCTTTGGTTGTGGAGGAAGACACCTGTAGATAGAAAGAAACTCAAACAAAGAAAATGTTAGACAAAGATACGGTGGACTGCCAAGTACACGCTCGGTCCTGGAAGTATAAAGCTCCGTGAGGGATGACAATCCAATGTTTATAAGTAAACGTGTCATAAATAAAGAAATGACAAATGACTAATAAAGAGGGAAATAGATAGTGCATACCTTTTTCTTTGCAGTCTGCATGTCACAGTCACCGATGTCGATAGTTCTACCGATGTCAGTTGGTCAATGATGCCAACGTCGATCGTATTGTCAATGTCGGTCGGGGTTGTGGTTGATGTCGGTTAGAGCAATGGGCCTTGGATGGGTTTTGGATTATGTCTGTGGTCGACAGAGGAGTCTGGGAGTTAAAAAGTTTGTGCAGGGTTGCAGGGAAGTCAATAGGATTTGAGGAAGGGAAAAGATAGAGGGTAGGTGTGAGAACAGGGTAAGAGTCAGAGAAAGGCTTTTCAGCCCTTCCACGGAGGAAGTTGGGTTTCTTTTATAGTATTCAGAAATAGTAAATAGAAACAAATTATCAAGTTATTCTAGAACTTTAAAATGGAGACCAAAAGAATACTTAGCTTTTTGGTGAAGGTCCGTGGGTGTCAGGATGCTTATTCCTGTTGGCTGATGTCGCAGACTTCATGCAATGTTTTCAACCCAATATTTGGAGTGATTTCTGTAAAGTTTATGTAGCCTGGCGAGTGATGATCAAATTCTAATGCTTAGTCTCAGAGTGTGCACGTCGATATCCAAGAGTCTGGGGGCAAGCTCAAGGTTAGAGCTTGGGTTATCTAACTGACATCGGTGGTCCCGCCGGCATCGGCCGACATTTGACCAACATCGATAGCTAAAAAATGGGTAAAAGGGAGCTCTTGGCCCATTTCTCCATCCACCAAGTGCATTTGCCATTGGAGAATGGTCAAAAGATGGGTTTATTAGGCACGAGCATTAGTTAGGAGGTTAGGATGGAGTAAGAAGAGGTCTTAGGTAGTTAGGATGATTCATAGGTTAAGAAAAGGTCTTAGAGAGAGGTGTCTAGGTGAGGTGTCCAAGGTGAGGTGTCTAGGTGAGGTCATTAATTTAAAATAAATAATTTATTTTAAATTAATAAAGTGTGTAAGTGGTTAGAAGGGGACTAAGGGGGGGTCGACACAATATTAGTGTCTACAAACTCTTTTATTTCAAAATATGTTTCTTCACCTTAATGTCTCACTACGCCTTCTCAAACATGGGCAAAATGTAGACATCCAATTCCTAACACCATTTGTGTTGAAATTGTCAATCTTACTCAAATTGCACTTAAATGCACATTTTAGGTCAAAATCTATAAAACATTCTAAATGATTCAAACTTATCACTTAAAAGTTCTAATTTAGGTCAAAGAATCCCTAAATAGGATAATGCATTTTATGGGCTAGCTAACTTTGATTAGATCATTTTGAGTCAAGATGACTATTTCACCATTTAGTGCTCTAGATCACTCTTTTCTTCTAATTCATTGGTACACATCACATACCTTTGTTATTTGGTTTTGATAACATACTAAATGGGAATATAGATCCAACACATCTAACATCACCTTCTAGTTCCTCTCCAATCAAATTATGACCCCGTAATATGACTTTCTGACCATTTTGATTAATTGAGGGCCAATTTTCAAATAATTACACAAATGTTGATTAACTTTGTTTAAGGATAATTAATCCAAATTAAGAGCTTAAGTGGATTTTCCATGATATTTTTTGAATATTTATTTTTGAAAATTGATTCCTATTAACTACATCATCAGGTGACATCATTTCTTGAGAAGACATCCCTAGGCCATAAATGCCACAAATATCAGTATTATGGGTCACCCATGCCTAGTTAATGCCTCCCATGCCTCTTCAATGCCCCTTCTTCTAAGGTCATGATGAAGATAATTATGGATTTAATTCAAAATATTAGGATTATCCATGGCCACACATCTCAATATTGAGCTTGATGGTCATGGTTGATCCTGACCAATCTCAAAAATCTATAAATAGAGAGGCCATGGATGTGAATTTAAAAAGCTATTTGGTGCAAGGTTATTATACTCAAATACCTTAAAAAAGCTTGAATATTAAAAATTTATAATGTTAAATTATTTCCACAATTTTTTGCATTTGATCATAGATTTTGCTTGCAAGCTTCATTGATAGGCTAGTTTAGTGGTTTGGAATCATGAGCCTAGGTTTTATGGAGTGTTCTTGAGGCATTAGAGGAGATTACCAACATTGTTGACAAAGACAATGATGCTTGATCAAGGGAGAACATGTTTTTGAGCCACATGGGTATGGTAAATCCATTTGGGAAGGTAATATGGTGTTGCTTTCTTTCATTTATTTCTTGCTATCCTTTGTAATTCCCATAGAAATAGATAGGCTTAGTTAGTTAGTTCTTTATGCATGTTTCATTATTTATGGACTAAATCTTGACTAACTTGCTTTGTAATCCTCTCCACATATTCTCTATTCCATTATCACACTTTCATAAGGGTTCATACCCTTTAAAATTGATATATCCCTATACAAATATTCCAAATATTCAAAATTGATTTTTCGAGGAAAACTCGAAATCATATTATATTAACCTGCAACAAGACTAGTGAAGCATTCAATGCTTCTTATTGACTCTTTCAAACCTTCTAAGGCACTTATTTATCATATATAAATACAAACTATGATATTTAAATCATGAATATAAATTGCATCCTGATGCTCCTGCATCACATGTCATGGTGCATATTGCCTAGTTCTACATTAAAATGGATTACTTGGACTATGATTAACTAGTTCTAACAAAGACTTACTTAGGATGGATGGATTGCGGATAAATCTAACCTAAGGTGGGAAGGATTAAAAGAAAAATCAAAAAAAGAAAGAAGGGGTAAGGAAGAAAAGAAGGATTTGTCAATCAATCAGAGATGAAACCTTTCTAGACCAAATTTGTAAGTTACTATTGTCACACACATAGTCAAACATAGTTAAGAGTCCGAGGAAACAAAAATACAGTGAACCTTAGTGCACATAATCAAAGTTTGTTGGGTTTGTGATATTGAAATTGTACATATACAAAGGGATATTATGATTAGTACACAACAATAATTAAAATTAGCTACTGCACAATATGCATGATTGTATAAAAGAATACTTATACACAACCTAAAGACTTATATACTAGAATGGTGGAACTTCCTTAAAGACTTGGATTTAGATAAGAATAATATTTGCACATCAAGACAAATTGTAGAAAAAACCTTAGAATTTTTTTATTTTATCTTAACAACCAAAAATCTTCTCTTTTTTAAATTAGGAGGATACATAAATACATACATACATACATATACATACATACATACATACATACATACATACATACATACATACATACATACATATATATGTGTGTGTGTGTGTGTGTGTGTGTGTGTGTGTGTGTGTGTGTGTGTGTGTGTGTGTGTGTGTGTGTGTGTGTGTGTGTGTGTGTGTGTGTGTGTGTGTGTGTGTGTGTGTATTACTTCATCCACCAAGCAATGTCTAAATTTAAAATTTCCAATTTTATGACTTATGAACATTATGTATGCATGGGATACCAAATAAAATAATTGCCCAAAACTTCATAGTTACAATTTAAATATATACATGCCCAAAATATAATGAAGGTCTGATTCTTCCTAATAAAATACATGAAAAAATATATATTCATTTATAACTATGGTTCTAACTTGGCAACACCTGAAGAAGAAAGAGACTATGAACTTGTCATGACAGCTAAATTTGATGGAGGTACTATAGGTGAAGAGCTAGTCACTATTGCTGATGAAACACCAATAGATTCATTATGCACTATGGGATGAAACAATATTTGAGGCTAAATTATTAATGTAGATGTTGGTTGAGTAGTAGGCATTATCTGTCAACATCTTCAACAACCTTCAATGTTTATAATAATGCATAAGCAACCTCACATTTTTTATTTATAATATCAAAATTAAGCATATAAGGTTTGAATATTTTACCAAATTCACTCATAAACCTTTGATGTTTAGTTTGAAAGGTTTTGAGTCCTGCCATAAGTGCCTATACTTTAGTTACTTTCTCCTTTACAAAGTTGATAAGCTGTAGAATTTCCTTGCTAGTTTTGTACACGGTGCCTTCCACCTTTACTTTAAAACTTTCAGAAACTAATTTTAGAAGTTCATAAAAATTGGGATTATTTATCAATTTACCTATAGAATTTATCATGTTGATGACCCTCATATCTTTAAAAATATCAATGGCCTCCTTTTCTTGGCTTATTAGTTGGGTTGTCAAAACTTTCATCTAAATATGCCAATTAAAAGAACTATCTCTCTAGGGATTTACATAGTTTAAGGCCCAAGATGACTCCCATGAAGTCATCAAATTCAAATGTATATACACACCATCTCTTTCCCATTAAACTAATAAATTTATTTCAATTAGTTCTAAAACTTTATTATTCTTCTCATTTGGGGTTTTACTTGCCCCTAGAAGTCCTGATTATCTTCAAGATGTCATACAGCCTGGTGGTTGCACTTTGTACATTGTATAAAATCTCTCTAGGAGTTGAAATGATCTATTATTAAAGAAGTATTTGTTGACCATGCTGTTGAATTCTATACATTTCCCTCATCACCTCCCCTATTGTTTCTACAAAATCACATACGTCTTCTGAATACTTTGTGGGGTCACTTGGATTTCTATTTTGTTTCTTATATAGGGGAAATATATTTTCCCTTTGGTCCAATGTTATCTCCTCCCCTGAGCTACTATCCACTCCCTTCCTCTTCCTCGCCTTTTAATTTTACCACTCTTTTTGTCAAAATGGGTACTTATCACAATAAATTCAGTGAGGACCAAGCCCATCCTATCCTTATTCCTTTCTTGTGACTCCTTAACCCAGGTAGGCATAATTAACTCTCCCTATTCTTCTAGCTGAGTGGTTTCTAGGGAAATGGAAGGTGGTATGAAACCTAGTGGGATCATGGAAACACTTATTTGGATGGGGATTTAGGGAAGTGGAGGAGTGACCCTACTCCATTTTGAAGATATGATTTGGGGTGTAGCATCTACTACATATCCAATTTGCCTCAGACTTATCATGATAATCATTATGGAGGATTCAGTTGGAGTTGAACAAGATATGTATAAATACAACTAAGAGGATGGAATTGGTGGAGCTTAGGGATTGAAGATAGAGAATTTGACCAAATATTCAAAATGGACCTTATTCTTAAGGTCTTGAGGGCTAGACATTATTGAGGTAGTGGTCAAATGAATAAAAAAATATAAAGAATTAGAGACTAGACCTAAATAATCAAAAACCTATTACTTAGTATGCTCAATCGATCATGAGGATATAATGACTGGGTTTTCAAAAAATATTATTGCAAGGACTCAAATGGAGAGAGAGTTATAAAAGTTGGTCTAGTAGATGGAAATTTAACCATTTGAGAATATTTACCATTAATATAAGAAGAGAGGGATGACATTGCCTTATTTAAAGCCTATTTTTCTCTTCAGTGAGAATATTTTTACTTGAGTTGGTAGCTAATGTATCTATTAGAGTAGATGATATTAAAATAGTGGCTTCAAGAGAGAGACTTAAAGTTAAGGCTATACATGATTGAGTGAGACACAGAGTAGGGACTTGTTACAATGTGGACTATGCATCTACCTCTCATTCATGGCCTTCAAACTCCATTCCTTGCTCCAATCCTTCATCTTCCCCTAATATTTATGTCTATAGATTCCTCTTCATATGTTATCTCAGAGAAATTTGTTTCCTTTTCATGATTTGTGTCTATTCTAGAGACCCGCTCCTCTTTAATATGCCATCTCTTATATTTCTTCATCACTATCCAACACCTCAACATACTCTACTTATTTAGTCTTTATATTAGGTATCTCTTTTCTTTCATCTAATTTCCCATGTATAAGGCCTCCTTTGGTGAGTGGATGTTCAAAGGTCTTTCCTCCAGTAGCACATTTGGTAGTGAAACTATAAAATTCTTATGATTCCTATTATTGGTAATCATGGATGGCTTAGCAGTCATAGGGACTTACCCTAAAGTGGGGGATGAAGCAAATTTAATAGTGGAAGGTGGAAGTGTGGTAGAAATGGTAGGAGAAATTGCCTATCATTACAAAAATAATGGTTAGAGAGGATTATGGATGTGTTGAAATTGAAACTATAAAGGGTATTGATGTAAGATAACCTTGTATAAATCCAGGGAGGCTTACCTATTAGAAAATAGTCAATAGGGGTAGTGGTACTAAATAAAATGTTGTTACTTTTTGACTTTTAAGAGTTAAAGCTTTTGTCATTATCATAGAAGATTACACTGTTATCATCAATTAAGGTGCCAGTAGTCTATTTAAGATCTTCTTTATTCATTGGAGACCTACCTCCACCTGAGGGGCACTTTCCTTCTCTAGGCCAACTTTTGTTTGTTGTGGGGAGAATGGTTGATCATGATATGGTGATATTTGAGCATGTGGCTGAGGCAACTAATGGCTTGCAACTTTATTTGCTTGCTCCACTATTTTATTCATATGATCCCTTGTATTAGAGTAATCATATTCAATGGCTTGGGCTACTGACATAGGCATTTTATGCTGAGTCATTCACCCATAAAGCTCATAATCATTTGTAGTATTCATGAAAATGGGATCATGTTCATAGCTCTTGTGGTCATATGGAATATGGACTCCCTTCCTTGTAAGGTTGTTAATGCACTACCTCACTCTTCCCTGAGGATCCTAATCTCTATATTGTGACTATCTCAACCCATAGTATGTTTTGGTCCTCCCAACTAAGTTAAGGTGGATCCTTAGCGTGTGTTGTAGTTAACCAATGCTTAGTGGAACCTTATGATAATATCCTTGATGTTTGGTAGCTAGATCCTCATCCATACTATTGTAAATTTAGAAAGATATCTCTTGATTTGAAAATTTATTAGGAATAAAATGAGGGAGATTCAAAAGCGCATCCCTAGTTTATTCTATCTTGATTATAGTACAATTAGGATAAATCTAGTAGTCTCCCATTTTTATGATAGGTTTCCTTATGTTCTCTAAAAGTCAGGGCATAGATCACCCATAAATAGCTTGGTATACCATTGGGTATACCTCTTCTATAATTATATTAATTTCTCTCCTGAACCTATAAATATGTAGGAGAGAGAATTCATCATAGACCCTATTGTTTACATACTCTACAGATGGTTCCTAGGGCTGCCCATAGTTTGTATAGATTATCCCCATGATGACATACATTACATATGCCATCATGTAAACTTTTCCATTCAGAGGCCTTTCACCAAATTTGAGCATTATTCTAACACTGATGAGCTCTCCAAGTGCCATGACCTTATCAGAAGTTAGAATTATATCCATCAAGGCCACCCATTCTTCATGTCTATAGGTGACACTAGAAAACCCATATAAGCTGTTTATGAAGGCCATATCCATCCTAATTCTTAAACTAAATTTGGTTACAGACATTGAAGAAACACTGCCTCAAATGTTTATTTTCTCTCCCTTGGCTAGCCATCACTTAAGCTTACCCTTAATTGTGTTATGATTTAGCTAGGCAGTGGATACAACCTAGTTGTAAGTAATTTTAAGCATTAGGAAACACATATGTTTCTCAAAAGCATCCCCAAAAATGTAAGTGACTATATTCCTTCAATGTCTTAGGTGTAAATAATCTCTAGTCATAATATCATTGAGAAAAAATCATAAAGTAGGTTAATACATGACATCATATTTAATTTCATGGTTGCTTTATGGAGGCCCAAGGTTTTTACTAGAAGTAAGTCATCACAGTATCTCTTTTTATCATTGTCTATCTAATCCCAGATTGAACATGGATTGATGCTTTGAATCTTGTCCTAAATAGTTGAGTAGTGGGAAAATGGTAATATCCCCTTGTAAAAATTTGTGTTGAGACACTCAATTACTCCTATGATTGAATATTGGGAAGTGGGTTAACTAGATGCTTTAGATGAAGAATCCATTGTTGTAACTCAAAGAAATATTTTAGTTGAATAGATTTGTAAATTCTTTAGAAAGAAAACTAGGGATCTTAAAGGTTTGATACATCAAATTCATAGTTGGTAACTTGTAGCTCATTAATTAATAGTAAAGTCATTTGATGTTCTTAGGATTATGTATAAATTGCCTAAATATTGAGACTTGAATGCATGGTTCATGTGAAGTTAACGTAGTAACTATTTTCGATTTTACATCTTGTTTCAATTTGAAATTGATAAGTCATCTTTGGTGAGTGTATTTTCTACCATGTGGTGGATTTTTTTTAATTCTAAGTGCTCAATCATCATTTCATGATAGGTGTGCACTTCTTGTTTCCTTAGATTTTATCCTAGATATCAACTCTCACCTAGGTATCTCAACTACACCCTTCCAAAATTATGACACCTATCACTATATCATTTACCCTAAGGGTTCCTCTTTATGCTTATGATTTAAAAGATTTTCAAGCTATGAATTAATGAAATTATTCCACCTGTTATGATCTTAGGGACTTGGGGTTATTTAAAATTCAAATTATGTACCTATTAATTCAAGGCTCTAAGTGCATGGGATGATGCTACTTGGAAAATTCTCATGGTTTTAGAGTTTTGAAGAATTTAGCCTTGTAATTTTGAATGATAAGCTCTGAGTTGATGGGATCACAACATGTAGATGGTTATAAGGAGCACCTATTAATGAAAGTCTCTAAGTGCATGGGATGATGCTACATGGAAAAATATCATGGTCTTAGATTTTTGAGGAATCTAACCTTGTACCTTCAAATGATAAGCTCTGAGTTAATGGATCATGGCATATGGATGGCTCTCAGGAGCTCAAAAATTCTTCAGAAATTTTTGAAATGTACTTTGTCTTAGTAGGCTCTAAACCTATGAGATTATGACACCTGATGGGATCTCATTTACATAGAGTGATCAAATTTAAAACTTTGCTTTAAATGCTTTGCATGCCACTTGTCGCTCATGATATCAAGAACTCAGGGATCTTTTGAAATTTAGACTATCCACCATTTTTGGAAGATGATGAGTGCACATGATGATGACATGTGGAGAATTTAAGGAAATTACTTAGATGATTCACAACAATAAAATTATATATGGTAGAATTAAGAGTAGAATAAGCAGATCCATAACAATAATTGGCAAAATAGCAGAATACTTGAATATTACGACTGAGCCACTTTGATGGGGTAACCTCCACAATAATATAATTAGAATATAATTCACAATATGATGATAAAAGACTAACCAATACCTCCTATATATATTCTTCTTATCCATGGTTATTCCATAGGCCAACTATATAAAGAACATCAAGAAATGCAACAAACTAATATGAAGGTATGTAAGCCGTAATTCGGCCACACATATCCCTAGATTCACGATAGGTTAATGGTATATCATGTGTCTCCCATTTAAAACAATTTTTTCCTCAAAATTAAATCAAACCAAGATGTTGTTGTAGGAATGCTTCATCCTTCCATGTTACATCTTCAGAATGTAGGTTTTTCTATTTGATCAAAAACTCCTTAATGGCTCTGGTCCGTAGTTGTTTAGTATACATGTGAAGGATATCCTCATGCTATATAATGACTCAAAAATTTTCATACAATTTAGGTAACTCAATCTGAGTGGAATATCTATGTCTAATTACATTCTTTAGGCAAGATACATGAAATATTGGATGTATGCAAATTGTTGGGGATAATTCTAGCCTGTAAACCACACTACCAATTTCTTGCAAGATCTTGTAAGGACCATAATACTTAAGCGATAGATTCTTATCATTTTTTCTATTATTTAATGACATATTCTTATATGGATGAAAATTCAAAAAGACCCAATCACCTATGTCAAAATATTGCTCTCTATGATGTTGATCTACTTGTTGTTACATTTGATTTTATGTCATTGCTAAATTTTCTTGTAAACTTATTAGCACCTCCTGTTAATAGTGAATGTGTTACTTAATAAATAGAACCTTAGGATGTACTAGAAAACCTAAAATGATGGATGGGGTTGATACCCATACAATGCCATAAAGGGAGACATCATGGATTAAGTGTGAAAATAAGTGTTATACCACCATACAACAAGTGGTATCCAATGAACCCATTTGTCCTATTTATTAGAAAAAAATAATGAAGATACCCATCAAGATAATTGTTGACTACCTCTATTTTTCCATCAGATTGAGGATGATAAGATGATCTATGAGCCCACTAGGTACCTGAGGTTGAAATACATCCTCTATCATCCTCCCCTTCCTATTAGGTTGAAATACATTGGCCTGAGGTCTCTTAAGACTATATAGTCTATGTCTAATCACTTGAAGTTAGCAAATTCATCTCAGCCACCCTATTCCCTTCCTCTCTTTCATCTCTTAGTCATTAAGTCCTGTCATTTATCATTCATCCTTTCATTCTTAAAAACACTTGACCCATGCTTTGAGATACAACCATTAAATATTTAATCCATTTTGTTAAATCAGGGTCTTGTCATGGCCAACAACTCTCCCTAGTAATCATCCTTTCTTGGGACATGTCTAAAGCTTATGGACAATCACCCAATCTAAGTCTACACATTTCCCTAATATACATCATATCTTGGGATATTTATAAAGCTCACACCCATTTATCATCATCCTATTATGGATTATTCCCATTTGGGACATCTCTAAAACTACGACACTGTTGTTTTTGATCTCTCACCTATGTCTTTGCCTAGGGCATCATTAATTTATAGTTCATTACTTATGTTAATATCATTCTTCATCCATCATATTCACAACATCCAAAAACCTATTTTTTCTATCCATAAATCCTACCTCTCACTTCCTTTTTCAAGTGGCCATCCATCTCATTCCTCCCCATATGTCCCCTCGAGAGGGCATCATCCATCTAATTTACTAACATCCACAACCATCTTTCTTCTTTTAAATAACATTACTTATTCTAGTCGTAATTCGCTTTGAAATAGGGGAAAATGTATAATTCTAAATTTTATCTCTCCTTAATCACAATAATTTCATCCATAATTTTTTATAACATTATCCTAGTCTAACATCCCCTTCATCATTCATATCACATATCAAACTTACTCCCTCATCCCATATCAATTAATCATGTCATTATACCCTTATCACATCCCATTTAATCACTAATATAACTTGTCCATTATTTTATAATTTTAAATTTCCTACCCACCAACCCTCACCTACCCCCACTCTATCATACAAATCATATTTCTAATCACTATCTAATCTCCTTCTAATCTCTATTAGTCCTCTTAACATACTCTAGAGTCATATAATCTCCAGAAGCCTCTACAACCTTCCTTGTCTATAATTCTCCAAGGAATTTTATATTCCTTGGAAAATAATCAACCCTACATCTTCATATATCATGTATTAATACCATCCATTCATTTCTTCCATCCACCTATATATAAACATGTCATCCTCAATTAAAATGGAAATATAGTATGTGAGAGGTAACATTATGGTTATAATGATAAACTTGTCTATTTTCTTCAAACATAAATTATCATATTTTATGTAGAGGTAAGGGGGATAAGTCTAAAAAACATCATTATCTAGATATGGTCTTGAAAAATATCTCATTGGCATGTCATGCTTGTCTTGAACCTTCTTGGGTTCAACCTAGTTCCACTAGCTTTGATCACTATGCTTGTTGGACTCCTTCTATAATAATTATTTATTTATCATTTAGAATCACCTCTTCATTTAATTATACCTATTTTTTTATCACTCAATTATTCTCTATCCCATTCAATTCATTCCCTTCACAAGATTCCTCTCTTACTTTCACTAGTTCTTCATTAGGCAACTCTCTTAGGTCTCAAGGACCAAAACTTGGTATGTTATTCAAGGAATCAAAAATATATCATAAATGGTCTTGGATAATATTATTACACATACATTTACCTATTTTAATCCTTCAATCACAAATCCACCTTCAATTTCATACCTCTAGATTGCAATGTCCACCTTAGGATTGTAGCCTTTTTCGTGCATTTTCCTTTGGTTTGAGAAATAAATCAACTGCCTTGAAGTTATAACACCATTTATAACCACACTCTATCTCATTATTACTCTGTGTCAAATATCATAACCTAAATCCACCTTTATCCCACACTTCCTTTGTAATTATTCTCCAAATTAGGCCTATTTAGCCCTTACACACACTACAGCCCCAAAAACCATACTAGATGGCTTCCAACCAAACCAAAACCAATTTAGTATATCTCCTCATAAAAAATATGTTATATTATTAAATTTAACCCTTTTTGTATAGTTGAATTAAAACATATAGGGGTTTTCCTCTTGAAACCCTAGGAGGGTGACTACACAGGGTGAGAGCCTACATAATTCCATATCTTGAGTTTCCCAATATTTCAAAATCCCAAAATATGACCCTCGGTTCTATTTTAACTCCTATAATATGTTATCACTCATGATTGACCCTCATTTGTTTACAATGAACCCAAATACAGAACTCTGCACCTAAAAGCTCACTGTATAAGGTAGGAAGGCTTAAACATTTACCATATGTTTAGTTCCAGGTCACTTTACAAGGTGTTAAGACCTTTACTAGGTCTATGTGACCATTAAACCACTTGAAAATTCTCAAAATTCCACTTTTTTATCATATCAAAATCTATTCACCATAAACCTCAAACATGTGAAACATTGGAAGTGAAATCCTAATTTTGATTAGATATTATGAACTACAAAGTGGTGTTATTGATCAAACCAGGAGAATCAAGACTAATTGTAAAATATGAGGGATGATTGGAGTGTGAAATTTATATAACTTTATCTCTCTTATTCTCTTACCTTAATTAATTTTAGGTTATAACGTTCCTATTTATGTGGGTTTTATACACCAAGAAACCTTATGAGGTAGCCTCTAACGTGTTAGTATTAGTGAAGCAAAATTCACTCCAAGGTATGAGTTGCGGGTATTGGGTTTCATAAAAAAATTGGTGGTGTAATAGTGGTGAATGGATCAATTATTTACCTCAAATGGTTTGGATATGACGTGAGTCTAGACTTACTTAGGATGGATGGATTGCGGATAAATCTAACCTAAGGTGGGAAGGATTAAAAGAAAAATCAAAAAAGGAAAGAAGGGGTAAGGAAGAAAAGAAGGCTTTGTCAATCAATCAGAGATCAAACCTTTCTAGACCAAATTTGTAAGTTACTATTGTCACACACATAGTCAAACATAGTTAAGAGTCCGAGGAAACAAAAATACAGTGAACCTTAGTGCACATAATCAAAGTTTGTTGGGTTTGTGAGATTGAAATTGTACATATACAAAGGGATATTATGATTATTACACACAAATAATTAAAATTAGCTACTGCACAATATGCATGATTGTATAAAAGAATACTTATACACAGCCTAAAGACTTATATACTAGCATGGTGGAACTTCCTTAAAGACTTGGATTTAGATAAGAATAATATTTGCACATCAAGACAAATTGTAGAAAAAACCTTAGAATTTTTTTATTTTATCTTAACAACCAAAAATCTTCTCTTTTTTAAATTAGGAGGATACATACATACATACATACATACATACATACATACATACATACATACATATACATACATACATACATACATACATACCTGTGTGTGTGTGTGTGTGTGTGTGTGTGTGTGTGTGTGTGTGTGTGTGTGTATTACTTCATCCACCAAGCAATGTCTAAATTTAAAATTTCCAATTTTATGACTTATGAACAGTATGTATGCATGGGATACCAAATAAAATAATTGCCCAAAACTTCATAGTTACAATTTAAATATATACATGCCCAAAATATAATGAAGGTCTGATTCTTCCTAATAAAATACATGAAAAAATATATATTCATTTATAACTATGGTTCTAACTTGGCAACACCTGAAGAAGAAAGAGACTATGAACTTGTCATGACAGCTAAATTTGATGGAGGTACTATAGGTGAAGAGCTAGTCACTATTGCTGATGAAACACCAATAGATTCACTAGGCACTATGTGATGAAACAATATTTGAGGCTAAATTATTAATGTAGATGTTGGTTGAGTAGTAGGCATTATCTGTCAACATCTTCAACAACCTTCAATGTTTATAGTAATGCATAAGCAACCTCACATTTTTTATTTATAATATCAAAATTAAGCATATAAGGTTTGAATATTTTACCAAATTCACTCATAAACCTTTGATGTTTAGTTTGAAAGGTTTTGAGTCCTGCCATAAGTGCCTCTACTTTAGTTACTTTCTCCTTTACAAAGTTGATAAGCTGTAGAATTTCCTTGCTAGTTTTGTACACGGTGCCGTCCACCTTTACTTTAAAACTTTCAGAAACTAATTTTAGAAGTTCATAAAAATTGGGATTATTTATCAATTTACCTATAGAATTTATCATGTTGATGACCCTCATATCTTTAAAAATATCAATGGCCTCCTTTTCTTGGCTTATTAGTTGGGTTGTCAAAACTTTCATCTAAATATGCCAATTAAAAGAACTATCTCTCTAGGGATTTACATAGTTTAAGGCCCAAGATGACTCCCATGAAGTCATCAAATTCAAATGTATATACACACCATCTCTTTCCCATTAAACTAATAAATTTATTTCAATTAGTTCTAAAACTTTATTATTCTTCTCATTTGGGGTTTTACTTGCCCCTAGAAGTCCTGATTATCTTCAAGATGTCATACAGCCTGGTGGTTGCACTTTGTACATTGTATACAATCTCTCTAGGAGTTGAAATGATCTATTATTAAAGAAGTATTTGTTGACCATGCTGTTGAATTCTATACATTTCCCTCATCACCTCCCCTATTGTTTCTACAAAATCACATACGTCTTCTGAATACTTTGTGGGGTCACTTGGATTTCTATTTTGTTTCTTATATAGGGGAAATATATTTTCCCTTTGGTCCAATGTTATCTCCTCCCCTGAGCTACTATCCACTCCCTTCCTCTTCCTCGCCTTTTAATTTTACCACTCTTTTTGTCAAAATGGGTACTTATCACAATAAATTCAGTGAGGACCAAGCCCATCCTATCCTTATTCCTTTCTTGTGACTCCTTAACCCAGGTAGGCATAATTAACTCTCCCTATTCTTCTAGCTGAGTGGTTTCTAGGGAAATGGAAGGTGGTATGAAACCTAGTGGGATCATGGAAACACTTATTTGGATGGGGATTTAGGGAAGTGGAGGAGTGACCCTACTCCATTTTGAAGATATGATTTGGGGTGTAGCATCTACTACATATCCAATTTGCCTCAGACTTATCATGATAATCATTATGGAGGATTCAGTTGGAGTTGAACAAGATATGTATAAATACAACTAAGAGGATGGAATTGGTGGAGCTTAGGGATTGAAGATAGAGAATTTGACCAAATATTCAAAATGGACCTTATTCTTAAGGTCTTGAGGGCTAGACATTATTGAGGTAGTGGTCAAATGAATAAAAAAATATAAAGAATTAGAGACTAGACCTAAATAATCAAAAACCTATTACTTAGTATGCTCAATCGATCATGAGGATATAATGACTGGGTTTTCAAAAAATATTATTGCAAGGACTCAAATGGAGAGAGAGTTATAAAAGTTGGTCTAGTAGATGGAAATTTAACCATTTGAGAATATTTACCATTAATATAAGAAGAGAGGGATGACATTGCCTTATTTAAAGCCTATTTTTCTCTTCAGTGAGAATATTTTTACTTGAGTTGGTAGCTAATGTATCTATTAGAGTAGATGATATTAAAATAGTGGCTTCAAGAGAGAGACTTAAAGTTAAGGCTATACATGATTGAGTGAGACACAGAGTAGGGACTTGTTACAATGTGGACTATGCATCTACCTCTCATTCATGGCCTTCAAACTCCATTCCTTGCTCCAATCCTTCATCTTCCCCTAATATTTATGTCTATAGATTCCTCTTCATATGTTATCTCAGAGAAATTTGTTTCCTTTTCATGATTTGTGTCTATTCTAGAGACCCGCTCCTCTTTAATATGCCATCTCTTATATTTCTTCATCACTATCCAACACCTCAACATACTCTACTTATTTAGTCTTTATATTAGGTATCTCTTTTCTTTCATCTAATTTCCCATGTATAAGGCCTCCTTTGGTGAGTGGATGTTCAAAGGTCTTTCCTCCAGTAGCACATTTGGTAGTGAAACTATAAAATTCTTATGATTCCTATTATTGGTAATCATGGATGGCTTAGCAGTCATAGGGACTTACCCTAAAGTGGGGGATGAAGCAAATTTAATAGTGGAAGGTGGAAGTGTGGTAGAAATGGTAGGAGAAATTGCCTATCATTACAAAAATAATGGTTAGAGAGGATTATGGATGTGTTGAAATTGAAACTATAAAGGGTATTGATGTAAGATAACCTTGTATAAATCCAGGGAGGCTTACCTATTAGAAAATAGTCAATAGGGGTAGTGGTACTAAATAAAATGTTGTTACTTTTTGACTTTTAAGAGTTAAAGCTTTTGTCATTATCATAGAAGATTACACTGTTATCATCAATTAAGGTGCCAGTAGTCTATTTAAGATCTTCTTTATTCATTGGAGACCTACCTCCACCTGAGGGGCACTTTCCTTCTCTAGGCCAACTTTTGTTTGTTGTGGGGAGAATGGTTGATCATGATATGGTGATATTTGAGCATGTGGCTGAGGCAACTAATGGCTTGCAACTTTATTTGCTTGCTCCACTATTTTATTCATATGATCCCTTGTATTAGAGTAATCATATTCAATGGCTTGGGCTACTGACATAGGCATTTTATGCTGAGTCATTCACCCATAAAGCTCATAATCATTTGTAGTATTCATGAAAATGGGATCATGTTCATAGCTCTTGTGGTCATATGGAATATGGACTCCCTTCCTTGTAAGGTTGTTAATGCACTACCTCACTCTTCCCTGAGGATCCTAATCTCTATATTGTGACTATCTCAACCCATAGTATGTTTTGGTCCTCCCAACTAAGTTAAGGTGGATCCTTAGCGTGTGTTGTAGTTAACCAATGCTTAGTGGAACCTTATGATAATATCCTTGATGTTTGGTAGCTAGATCCTCATCCATACTATTGTAAATTTAGAAAGATATCTCTTGATTTGAAAATTTATTAGGAATAAAATGAGGGAGATTCAAAAGCGCATCCCTAGTTTATTCTATCTTGATTATAGTACAATTAGGATAAATCTAGTAGTCTCCCATTTTTATGATAGGTTTCCTTATGTTCTCTAAAAGTCAGGGCATAGATCACCCATAAATAGCTTGGTATACCATTGGGTATACCTCTTCTATAATTATATTAATTTCTCTCCTGAACCTATAAATATGTAGGAGAGAGAATTCATCATAGACCCTATTGTTTACATACTCTACAGATGGTTCCTAGGGCTGCCCATAGTTTGTATAGATTATCCCCATGATGACATACATTACATATGCCATCATGTAAACTTTTCCATTCAGAGGCCTTTCACCAAATTTGAGCATTATTCTAACACTGATGAGCTCTCCAAGTGCCATGACCTTATCAGAAGTTAGAATTATATCCATCAAGGCCACCCATTCTTCATGTCTATAGGTGACACTAGAAAACCCATATAAGCTGTTTATGAAGGCCATATCCATCCTAATTCCTAAACTAAATTTGGTTACAGACATTGAAGAAACACTGCCTCAAATGTTTATTTTCTCTCCCTTGGCTAGCCATCACTTAAGCTTACCCTTAATTGTGTTATGATTTAGCTAGGCAGTGGATACAACCTAGTTGTAAGTAATTTTAAGCATTAGGAAACACATATGTTTCTCAAAAGCATCCCCAAAAATGTAAGTGACTATATTCCTTCAATGTCTTAGGTGTAAATAATCTCTAGTCATAATATCATTGAGAAAAAATCATAAAGTAGGTTAATACATGACATCATATTTAATTTCATGGTTGCTTTATGGAGGCCCAAGGTTTTTACTAGAAGTAAGTCATCACAGTATCTCTTTTTATCATTGTCTATCTAATCCCAGATTGAACATGGATTGATGCTTTGAATCTTGTCCTAAATAGTTGAGTAGTGGGAAAATGGTAATATCCCCTTGTAAAAATTTGTGTTGAGACACTCAATTACTCCTATGATTGAATATTGGGAAGTGGGTTAACTAGATGCTTTAGATGAAGAATCCATTGTTGTAACTCAAAGAAATATTTTAGTTGAATAGATTTGTAAATTCTTTAGAAAGAAAACTAGGGATCTTAAAGGTTTGATACATCAAATTCATAGTTGGTAACTTGTAGCTCATTAATTAATAGTAAAGTCATTTGATGTTCTTAGGATTATGTATAAATTGCCTAAATATTGAGACTTGAATGCATGGTTCATGTGAAGTTAACGTAGTAACTATTTTCGATTTTACATCTTGTTTCAATTTGAAATTGATAAGTCATCTTTGGTGAGTGTATTTTCTACCATGTGGTGGATTTTTGTTAATTCTAAGTGCTCAATCATCATTTCATGATAGGTGTCCACTTCTTGTTTCCTTAGATTTTATCCTAGATATCAACTCTCACCTAGGTATCTCAACTACACCCTTCCAAAATTATGACACCTATCACTATATCATTTACCCTAAGGGTTCCTCTTTATGCTTATGATTTAAAAGATTTTCAAGCTATGAATTAATGAAATTATTCCACCTGTTATGATCTTAGGGACTTGGGGTTATTTAAAATTCAAATTATGTACCTATTAATTCAAGGCTCTAAGTGCATGGGATGATGCTACTTGGAAAATCCTCATGGTTTTAGAGTTTTGAAGAATTTAGCCTTGTACTTTTGAATGATAAGCTCTGAGTTGATGGGATCACAACATGTAGATGGTTATAAGGAGCACCTATTAATGAAAGTCTCTAAGTGCATGGGATGATGCTACATGGAAAAATATCATGGTCTTAGATTTTTGAGGAATCTAACCTTGTACCTTCAAATGATAAGCTCTGAGTTAATGGATCATGGCATATGGATGGCTCTCAGGAGCTCAAAAATTCTTTGGAAATTTTTAAAATGTACTTTGTCTTAGCAGGCTCTAAACCTATGAGATTATGACACCTGATGGGATCTCATTTACATAGAGTGTTCAAATTTAAAACTTTGCTTTAAATGCTTTGCATGCCACTTGTCGCTCATGATATCAAGAACTCAGGGATCTTTTGAAATTTAGACTATCCACCATTTTTGGAAGATGATGAGTGCACATGATGATGACATGTGGATAATTTAAGGAAATTACTTAGATGATTCACAACAATAAAATTATATATGGTAGAATTAAGAGTAGAATAAGCAGATCCATAACAATAATTGGCAAAATAGCAGAATACTTGAATATTACGACTGAGCCACTTTGATGGGGTAACCTCCACAATAATATAATTAGAATATAATTCACAATATGATGATAAAAGACTAACCAATACCTCCTATATATATTCTTCTTATCCATGGTTATTCCATAGGCCAACTATATAAAGAACATCAAGAAATGCAACAAACTAATATGAAGGTATGTAAGCCGTAATTCGGCCACACATATCCCTAGATTCACGATAGGTTAATGGTATATCATGTGCCTCCCATTTAAAACAATTTTTTCCTCAAAATTAAATCAAACCAAGATGTTGTAGGAATGCTTCATCCTTCCATGTTACATCTTCAAAATGTAGGTTTTTCTATTTGATCAAAAACTGCTTAATGGCTCTGGTCCGTAGTTGTTTAGTATACATGTGAAGGATATCCTCATGCTATATAATGACTCAAAAATTTTCATCCAATTTAGGTAACTCAATATGAGTGGAAAATCTATGTCTAATTACATTCTTTAGGCAAGATACATGAAATATTGGATGTATGCAAATTGTTGGGGATAATTCTAGCCTGTAAACCACACTACTAATTTCTTGCAAGATCTTGTAAGGACCATAATACTTAAGTGATAGATTCTTATCATTTTTTCTATTATTTAATGACATATTCTTATATGGATGAAAATTCAAAAAGACCCAATCACCTATGTCAAAATATTGCTCTCTATGATGTTGATCTACTTGTTGTTACATTTGATTTTATGTCATTGCTAAATTTTCTTGTAAACTTATTAGCACCTCCTGTTAATAGTGAATGTGTTAATAAATAGAACCTTAGGATGTACTAGAAAACCTGAAATGATGGATGGGGTTCATACCCATACAATGCCATAAAGGGAGACATCATGGATTAAGTGTGAAAATAAGTGTTATACCACCATACAACAAGTGGTATCCAATGAACCCATTTGTCCTATTTATTAGAAAAAAATAATGAAGATACCCTTCAAGATAATTGTTGACTACCTCTATTTTTCCATCAGATTGAGGATGATAAGATGATCTATGAGCCCACTAGGTACCTAAACAAGCAAATAATTTAGTCTAAAAATTACTAGTAAATATGGGATTTTGATCACTTACAATGAGCTTTAGAATACCATGCAATTTTTGAATTATATTGTTAAAAGTAGATTCTACTATACTAGTAACAAATGGTTGTGATAAGGAGAAAAAATGAGCATATTTGGTGAGTTGATCCACAATTACCATGATAATGCTTTTACCCTCAGACCATGGTAACCTCATAATGAAATCCATGGAAATCTCTTCCCAACACTAGCTAGGAATAGATAAAGGCTACAAAGGACTTGAGGTCTTAATGGTTTCACATTTATTTTGTTAGCATAACATGAATTCAACCACATATTTTTGAACATCCCCCTTTATTCCTTCCCAAAATAAGTTTTGTTTGATTTTATGATATGTTTTCAAAAATCCTGAGTGACCTCCAAGTGGAGAGGCATGAAGTTCCTGAAGAATTTTATGTTTGAGGAGAAAATGCTTACAAATGTATAATCTATATTTATACCATAATGTGTTCCCATTCCATGTAAAATTTTTATATTCGTTATGTTGTCCCCGAAAAATGCCACTCATTTTTGGGACAACCTACAGATCAAAATTGTCTCTTCCTTTTTTAAAAATTTGTTCTGGGCATTTAAATTCCTCATTTTTCAAGCTTCTCGAAAATCTACAGACTCAGCAGGTCAAGTTTAATGGGATTTTACAGATTGAAATCTACGGACCCTTTCAAGGTTAGAGAAGACTACGAACTCTACAAATAGGCTCATTTCTACAAGTTCAACGGGCTTCACGACTTCTGTAGGTGGGTTCAATCAAAAGAATCAGTTTCTAACATTTGGTTATTTTTGGAATTGGTTCATCATCTTGGTTTGAATAGAAATTTCCATCAGCAAGTATCAGTAGTAGGTTCAAAGTTTTGGTTCAAAGACATGGTTCAAAGGGAAGTTCAAATGTTCGGTTCAATGCAAAAGGAAGCTTCTCGAAGGACAAGTCGATGGCACTTAATCGATCAAAGTGCCCTTTGGAAGGGTCATTTTCAAGAAAGCTGAAAGTGTGAAAGAGTGGCAGAAATTCCCACCTATGTAGATGCTTAGGCAGTAGAAATCACCGCCTTTGCATCTGTAGTGTGCAGGAGTGGCAGAAAGTGCTGATGGAGCAAGTAGAGCTGGGAATGCAGCCCGATAGCTCAAAATTGCAGCAGGAAGAGACAAAGCTGGAAGGGACAAAAAGGCAACCTCAGTCAATGGAAGAACCAAGCCTGATTGAAGAGAAAAGCTTGGGAAAAGCACCTGATTGAAAAAGACAAAGTGCAATAGTATACGTCATGACTCAGTAAAATGTGACTGCTTTCATCCATCATGCAAGAGTGGCAATAATCGCCGCCCTTGCATCCTTCTATGCAGGAGTGGAAATTTTTGCCGCCCTTGCATTCCCATTTTCTCTCCTCCAGGTGTAAGGGCGGCGATTTTTGCTGCCCTTACACGTTCTTTGTCGACTCCCTGACGTGCACAGGCGGCAATTTTTGCCGCCCCTACATACCTTCTCCCTGATTTTATTAACTCGTGATTATCAATGTCTTTTTAACAAAAGTTCTTCTAGATCACTGAAGTTTCTCTGAAGAAGTCGAAGACCATGAAGAAGACTGAAAATAAAGATTGAAGCTGTTCTTCTGTGCTTTATTCAAAATGGACTTTGTAATTGTCTTGGGACATTTTCACATGCAATTTTGTAATGTGTAATTACATGTAAAAATTACGGAAAAATATCTCAAAAAGTCAAAGATGACTCATCTTTGACTTAGATATTTTTATATTATAATATTTTTAATTTTGAGAGTTTCTCCCTATATATAGTGGAGACCTCTTTTGTAAATCATCTTGGATAATTGAGAGCAAAAACTCTGTCAAAATTGAAACACTTTTTTGAGACTTTGTGCTCAAACTTGTAATTCATATTTTGTTGAATGAATGAGAAGCAGGTTTATTTCAGACTTTGTGTTGAAGTTATCTGTGTTATTTAGGAAACAGTTCTTATGTCCTTTTTCTTGGTAATCTCTTATTTGTCTGATTTAATAAGAAAAATGGATGTGTTAATATTATCTGAGGGCATTTCTAAAAGGTAGAAGAGAGACTTTGAGCTACTTTTATCTTTGTGATTCTGTTATATTTTGTAGTTTCAAGCAAAGACTTTGTGCTTCGTTTTACTCTACGGCTACGTCTGTTCCAGATCGGTGAAGAAGACTACGGAAGACTTTGTGCTTGCGTAATTGTTTTTGTGGACTTTATTACTTCAAGTGATCTTCTGCTTCTCGTTTAATACCATTCCTGAAAGAAGAGGAGTGTTGTTAGCTAAAGATCAGGATGTCTCTCTTTTGCTCTTCTACATTACCTCTGAAAAAAGAGAGGTAGATGTTATTATACCATCCCATGTGTTATTTTTTGCTTAATTATATATATATATATATATATATATATATATATCCAGTGCATAATTATTTATAGGGAACTTCCCCTTGATGAGAGGAGAGATTTACTTTGTCCAGATCTGGTAAACCCATACTTTTCATGGTGTAAATCTCCCTATGCTGTGGTTGATATACCCATTTTGTCTTCAGTTAGTTGACGACAAAATAATCACCCAATAGTTTTTGGCGACTCTGTTGGGGAATCGAATGTGCAGTTTGAAACCTCAAGTTTTAGATTAAAGCAGTCCCTACCCTTATCCATTACATAGTCTGGTGACTCCGTTCCATGTCTTACCCATTATCATTATAGCCTTACCATCTCTGTTATATTATCTGGTCTGCAAAACCAGAGCCGCTGAGAAGAACGTGCATTTTGAAGCCTCAAGCTTCAACTTGAAGCAGTTTTGGTCCCTTTTTTATTTGAAATCTGGCAACTTCATGCTACACCAGAAGCCAGAGATCTAAGGGTGTTTTTGACCCCGTGTTTGAGTTGGCACAGCAGAGCAATTTTGATCTATTTCCTCCACTGCCTTTCCTCCAGCGATCTAAAAGTCTTCCTCTTGACCTGATCGGGTCACCAACACAAGGTAGAGCTTCTTTTCCTACTGTTAACCAGGCCTTGCCTACAAATACCCTACCAAGGTTTGTTATCCCACCATTTAATCAGCCTAACATAATGGCTCAAGGCCCGTGGGGCAATTCCTTTGGTCCTCTTAATTTGACCCCACCCTTGCATGAACTACCTTGTAGTTCCAGAAAAAAATTTCCTAAGTTTTTTGGTGATGGAAAGGTTCACCCTGACGAGCATATTACCAATTTCTCCATAGAATGTGGCATAATCAACATAGAATTTGAGGATGTAGTAGTGAGACTTTTTTTATAAACCCTGCAAGGCGCTGCTGTGGATTGGTTCTATCACCTGTAGGCCGGCTCAGTAACTGACTGAGATACGCTCAAAGCCAAATTGGAAGCCAGATTTAAAACCGCTGAAGATGCACATGCTTTGTTAGCTCAGCTAACATAGATGAAAAAAGAATCCCAGGAACCTATGAGGGATTTCATAGCTAAATTCAATAAGTTGAGAAACCGGATTCCAACTGTTGCTCAGCCCACGCCAGAAAATCTCAAGTGCTTTTTTATCAACTCGCAGCTCCCTGAAGTAAGTTTCCTATTGAGGTGAGCTGGCCCTATGAATCTAGCATTGGCTCAAAATTTGGCTACTGAGATCGAAGATGATCTTATCCTTGTAGGTAAAATCAGAAAAGACCCTGGTAAAAATAGATTCTCTTCATCTGTTGAAAGCTCTTCTACAGGCACTACAGATCCTATGGTGCAAAAATTGACAAATGAATTGATAGCTTTAAAGAGACAAATGGACCAAGTTATGTCTACTTCTCCTAATCGAGATATGCCAAGGAGGACATTTCAGAATCAAGTGTACCAAGGCAATGCTGCTAGGAATCAAGGGCAGCCAAATCATCTTCCTCCCCCACAGAGGAACCTCGCCATTGAAGCACCTCCAACTAACTCAGCGGTTGGATATCTGGAAATGGAACATGCTTCCCCTTTCCAACTTGAGTTGGACCAACAATATGATGCTAATATCTTGGAAGAGCAGGAAGAAGAATTAGCTAGCGACTCTATCATTGGTTACCTAAATTATCAAGATGAACCCAGAAGTGAGGGGAATGCAGGTGCGGGATCATATGCCGTATTCACTCAGTCCCAAAATTAATCAGCTCGACAACCTGATAAAGAGAAGACAAAGGAGCAACCTCAGCCAATAGTTTTAATTGCCAAGCGAGGAACCACTCTGCCCTTCCAACCAAAGGACCCGATGACTATTGAAAAGGTATGTACCCCAAGCATCTCTGCACCCTCTACTTCAACTTCGCAAACCAGCCCTCTCCCTCCTAAAAACCAAAAGAGTGAACTCCCATCCTCTGTGCCTAGTCCAATTCTGACATTTGACATAATTGAGCATGTCAAAAAGACTAAAATTCAAATGTCTAAATTTGAATTTCTACAAGCCCATCCTGAACAGTTGGACAGGTTGATAGAATGTGTGAAAGGTACAACTGTCCCTGTAGGACAAGAAATTTTGAGGGTAACTCATGATCCCCCAAAGAATGTATCCACCCAAAATAATCTTGTCGTGACTCCTCCAGTTGCTCTTGAAAAAATAAAACCTTTTTATGTTTCCCTGTTAATAAACAGTTGCAAGCCGAGCAACTACATCATCAATTTTGGTGCATCTGACAACGTCATGCCTGCTAAAGTGGTAGAATCTCTTGGTCTCACATTGACTAAAACTTTTGGAAGATTTTTCTCCATGGAGAACAAACAAGTACCACTATTGGGGAAAATCAAAGATGCCCAATTTGCATTTGCAGCATTCCTTGACAAGAGGATCAAGATGATAGTTCTGGTAGCTGACGTCCCAGCCTCATATGGCATTCTGCTTGGATGGAAATTTTGCAAGGATGTCGGAGGAGAATTGAGCATGGAATTGTCCCAAGTAAGAATCCCTGTGAAAGGCATGATGCAAAGGTTGCTTCCTGAGAGAGAGGCAAAGTACGTGGTCACCCAAACGTCAGCCCCTGTGGCTCAAATTCTATTTGAGTCCTCTGGCAGGGGTAATTATTTTTTGACCACAGAAGAGGTTCATGAAGAGCCTGTTAAAACACTTGAGAATGCCAACCAAAAAATTGGTTCAGATGAAACAACAACAAGTGGGCCTGATAGTGCCAATCAGTGGCAGGTGTCAAATGAGGACAATCAAATCAGGTGCTAGATGGAACCAGAAGAGCAACCAATTATGGTAGCTAAACATGCTGTTGTGCGTCATGATCAGAGAAAAGAACTCTTCTCCAAGAAAACAAAGATTTGTGGTTTTCAGATCAAAAGACAAGTCTTGTTGTGGGGCAAGAGGAGAAAACAAAAGGGAAGGCACAAAAAATTGTTTTCCTGGTGGAGAGTTCCATTCACATATCATCAATTGTGGGGAGAAAATGGCCTCTTACTGGTTTATCAAGACAGAGCGTCATCGTCACTGCCTCTAAAGGGGCAGCATCTGAGGTGCTTCAATTCTTGAAGTACCAAATAAATTCACCTATATATTTTTATAGTCTTTAGCTTTGTTTTGTTCATTTTGTTTTCATTTTTGGAGCCTTTCTTTTGGGGTAGCATGACTCCATAGCCCAATGGCACACTTCAAGGCACTAGAGATTCTGGATTCTACTCCCTTCAATCGATTTTTGCAATAGAAGGAAGTTCCCCAACTGGAGCTAGCTGTTGTCCCCAAAAAATGCTACTCATTTTTGGGACAACCTATAGATCAAAAGTGTCTCTTCCCTTTTTAAAAATTTGTTCTAGGCATTTAAATTCCTCATTTTCAAGCTTCTCAAAAATCTACAGACTCAGTAGGTCAAATTCAATGGGATTTTATAGATTGAAATCTACAAACTCTTTCAAGGTTAGAGAAGACTACGAACTCTGCAAACAGGCTCATTTCTACAAGTTCAACGGGCTTCACGACTTCTGTAGGTGGGTTCAATCAAAAGAATCGATTTCTAACATTTGGTTATTTTCAGAATTGGTTCATCACCTTGGTTCAAATATAAATTTCCATCAGCAAGTATCAGCAGTAGGTTCAAAGTTTTGGTTCAAAGACATGGTTCAAAGGGAAGTTCAAATGTTCAGTTCAATGCAAAAGGAAGCTTCCCGAAGGACAAGTCGATGGCACTTAATCGATCAAAGCGCCCTTCGGAAGGGTCATTTTCAAGAAAGCCGAAAGTGTGCAAGAGCGGCAGAAATTCCCACCTATGCAGATGCTTAGGCAGCAGAAATCACTGCCTTTGCATCTGTAGTGTGCAAGAGCGGCAGAAAGTGCTGACGGAGCAAGTAGAGCTGGGAATGCAGCCCGATAGCTCAAAATCACAGCAAGAAGAGACAGAGCTAGAAGGGACAAAAAGGCAGCCTTAGTCAATGGAAGAACCAAGCTCGATTGAAGAGAAAAGCCTGGGAAAAGCACCTGATTGAAAAAGACAAAGTGCAGCAGAATACGTCATGACTCAGTAAAATGTGACTGCTTTCATCCATCATGCAGGAGTGGCAATAGTCGCCACCCTTGCATCCTTCTATGCAGGAGCAAAAATTTTTGCCACCCTTGCATTCCCATTTTCTCTCCTCCAGGTGCAAGGGCAGTAATTTTTGCCACCCTTACATGTTCTTCGCTGACTCCCTGACGTGCACAGGCGACAATTTTTGCCGCCTATGCACCTGAACTTCTCCAATATGCAAGGGCCACAATTTTTGCCGCCCCTACATACCTTCTCCCTGATTTTCCTAACTCATGATTATCAATGTCTTTTCAAAAAAAGTTCTTCCAGATCACTAAAGTTTCTATGAAGAAGTCGAAGACCATGAAGAAGACTAAAAATAAAGATTGAAGCTGTTCTTCCGTGCTTTATTCAAAATGCACTTTGTAATTGTCTTGGGACATTTTCACATGCAATTTTGTAATGTGTAATTACATGTAAAAATTATGAAAAAATATCTCAAAAAGTCAAAGATGACTCATCTTTGACTTAGATATTTTTATATTATAATATTTTTAATTTTGAGAGTTTCTCCCTATATATAGTGGATACCTCTTTTGTAAATCATCTTGGATAATTGAGAGCAAAAATTCTACCAAAATTGAAACACTTTTTTGAGACTTTGTGCTCAAACTTGTAATTCATATTTTGTTGAATGAATGAGAAGCATGTTTATTTCAGACTTTGTGTTGAAGTTATCTGTGTTATTTAGGAAACAGTTCTTATGTCCTTTTTCCTGGTAATCTCTTATTTGTCTAATTTAATAAGCAAAGTGGATGTGTTAATATTATCTGAGGGCATTTCTAAAAGGTAGAAGAGAGACTTTGAGCTACTTTTATCTTTGTGATTCTGTTATATTTTGTAGTTTCAAGCGAAGACTTTGTGCTTCATTTTACTCTACGGCTACGTCTGTTCCAGATCAGTGAAGAAGACTATGAAAGACTTTGTGCTTGCATAATTGTTCTTGTGGACTTTGTTACTTCAGGTGATCTTCTGCTTCCCATTTAATACCATTTTAAAAGAAGAGGAGTGTTGTTAGCTAAGGATCATGATGTCTCTCTTTTGCTCTTCATACATTACCTCTGAAAAAAGAGAGGTAGATGCTATTATACCATCCCATGTTTTATTTTCTGCTTAATTATATATATATATCCAGTGCATAATTATTTATAGGTAACCTCCCCTTAATGAGAGGAGAGATTTACTTCATCTAGATCTGGTAAACCCATACTTTTTGTGGTGTAAATCTCCTTATGCTGTGGTTGATATACCCATTTTGTCTTCAGTTAGTTGAAGACAAAATATTCACCCAACACGTTAGAACCCTACTAAATATTTTGAATCAAATCCTTGGTAGCATTGTCATTCTCTCATTCTAATCTTGCTTCCTCCAGCCAATCTGCCTGCCACATGGTCATGACACATAATAATGCCTCAAAAAACTCATCCCATTGAGAGAGGGCATCTGAAACCACAATATATTTTCCTTTATTATACACTATTTCAAAATCATAGCCTAAAATTAGTCATCTATTTTTTTGTTCTTCAAATGACAAGTGTTATTCCAAAAAATATTTGAGGCTATCATGATCAGTCTTTATCTAAAAGTGATAACCCATCAGATAAGGTATCCATTAATTTAATTCATATAGAATAGCCATCATATCTTTCTCATATATTAGTTTGAGCCTATTTTTCCCCTTCAGATGGTGACTTTCAAATGCTAGTGCTCTACCTTATTGCATGAGTACAACCCCATGCCTATCCTAATGTGTTACACTCCACAACAAATGTTTTCAAAAAATTAAGAGTAGCCAAAATTGGAGTTGTGCACATAACCATTTGTAATTATTAAAATGTCTTGGTAACTAAATCAATCCATTAGAAGGAGTCTTTCTTTGGCAAAGAGGTGAGTGGGGCTGTAATACTACCATAATTTTTGACAAACTTGTGATAGTAACCAGTTAGCCCCAAAAATCCACGAAGGTTTTGAGGGTCTTGGGAACCTACCACTCAATTATTGCTTAGATTTTATTAGGATAAAATTTAAGTCCTTCATGTGAAATAATATGACCCAAGTACTCCACCTTATTCACCCCAAAAATACATTTGGAAGGTTTAACATAAAGCTGATGTTATTCTAAAACTGAAATCACCTGTTTCACATGTTTTAAATGGTCTTCCCAATTTTTGTTGTATATGAAGATATTATCAAAAAACACTACTACAAACTTTCTCAAAAATGTCCTAAAAATATTATTCATCAAACTCTAAAATGTAGATGGTGCATTTGTGAGGCCAAAAGGCATGACCATAAATTCATAATGGCCTTCATAAGTTTTGAAAACTATGTTAGGTATGTCCTCATCATGGATGTGAATCTAATGATATCCAGAGTGAATATATAACTTGGTAAAATAAATATCACCATGTAATTCATCTAGCAAATCATCAATTACTAGATCAAGAAACTTATCTTTGATGGTGTATTTGTTGAGTTCTTTATAATTTGAGCACTGTTGGCTAATATTTGGCCTACATACCAAGCTTGTAAACATATGGATTAGGTTTCTAATGGATGAGAAGATAGATAGAGTTGTAGAGACCCCATGGGATGTGAATATTTTTTGGAATGACTTCGAAATATCCTAGTATTCATCTGGTTCTTCATTGTGTTCATCTAGACATCTTGGGTCTTGTGGTATAAACTCTAAGTAGGCACTTTACTAACATCATAATTGCCATGTGTGAATAAGCTAGGAAGAATTGGTCATATGGGTTTGTTAACATTAGTCCCAAGTTGGTACATGTTAAGTTTTAGGGCATCCGCTGAAACACAAAAGAAGTTATGCATGTTCAAAGTTGGCTCCTCAGTCAGATTTCACTGAGTTTTCCATACTTAGCCAAATGAACTAGATCATTGTCAAGACATCATGCAGAAATGAATGGACCAATAAAATTGAGAATTTTATGGACACACTTAAAAGGCCCCCAAGACTAGTGGATCAAATGGGTTCATTCCTTTTGGCCTCAAGAATGTCTCCTAAAAATTTGGTGCCTCTATGTAATTTTTTGCTTCAGGATGTAAGCTTTCAAAGTTGGACCTGTGCAATAAGATGTTCATGCTAACATTGAGTAAACCAAATTATTTTTAGATTAAATTTGATGGCTGCATGAATGTCAATGAATATCACATGAACATCATTTGATGGGAGCAAGGATGTCATTTTTAAGCTCATGAACTAGCTGTTGGATTTCAAACAGTGGGTCTTAGTTGATCTAACAATCTATATTGCATTGTACATCATGATTTGATGATGTGCAAAGAGCCAAAAAAATAAAGATATTGAGAGATTGACATGTGGCATAAGCATGTGAGGTTGATAGACTGATAGTGGATATGTATAATTAACACATGTTTAACATGTGGCGTAAGCTTGGATAAAGTTGACAAGTCAAGAGGCAGATCAATGACTCACATTGCTTCATAATGAGCAGGATCAATGGCATAAGATGAGTCAAATTAATTCAATGATCTAGGTCATGATCAACATCCAAATAGAGCAAAGGAGAGCCCATATATTTTGATGAGAGTCAAATTTAAGCCATTTTCAATGGAAGCAAATGGGTCTTATAGGATTGTCCTATCACCATGGAAGCTCGATCCAACATCGTTAAAGGGACACATTGATGTAGTAAGATATAAGGAACATATATAGATCACCATTAAGGATAAATATGGACCTTTGATTCATATTCTTTCTTGGGTGGGGTTGTTTCTGCAATAGTGTTCACCATTTTTAAGAAGGATCCATGTATGAATATATAAGATTTTGGTTCCTACAGAGATAGAATTGGTATATTTAGACCTATTATATAATAGAAAAGTGATATATAGTCTACAGGTCCTTATTGATATGAAAACTATAGGAAATCCAATAACCTTAGATTGGTTTTGCACTTGTAGATGGACTTATGATCCAAACATGAAGATAAAGTAGAAATGTGATTAATGCAAAGGGTCCTTATCCTTCAGCATGATCATAGTCTCGACAAGAAGCTTCCTAAACTAGACATAATCAAATCTCAATCAAGTTATTAGATGTAAGGGTTTTATCCTTATGTATAATCTAGGTGGAAAGATGCATAAAATATTAAAGAAAGGGTCTAGTATTGGGAACTGCAGCTAAGGGCATTCAATGCATCCTCAAATCTTTTGGGGACTTCCTTACTCAACAAACCACAAGCAATGTCCTGATTGATCAAAAATGTGGCAAGGCTTTCATTGGATAAAGATCAAAAGGTGGAAGCTCAGTTTTAATTACTAACCCAAGATGAAGTATTCATTTTTATGATGGCATGTTTCCACATATCTTCTCTCTTCTGCCTTCTCCTATATGACCCCGTTCTCTTCTCCTTTGCAAGGGTTCTCATGTTTTATAATTTTTATCTTTATGGGTGATAGGGATACTCTTTGAGATACTATAAAGTATGCTCCTCTTCATTAGGCTCAACCCTATCAACATTTATAATAACTACATCTTGATGAAATATGAGACTTTCTTTGCCTATCTCTTGCCTTGGATCTGGTTTGGTGACTTGTGCATGATGGCATTATGTGAAGGAAAATATTCTTCATCCATTATGCTCTTTTCCAATCTTATTTAGGGAGTTTTCAATGTTGCTTATAGGTCTAGATTAGTGTTCTATTCTGAACCTCTTCTATGAAATACTTATGCAATTAGCTTGATCTTGAGGTTGTGTAAGCTAGTGATATCTCCTACAGATCTAATATGGGTTCAAGTTTATGGGAGCTTCCATTTTAAATTGGGTGCATCACTTGGTTAACCTTTTTCAGATCCCTTATCCCCTTTTTAACCCTTTTCTTTGTGAAGCATTAGATTAGCATTAGTTTTAGGTGAGAATCAAAGATGAAGCTAACCTACTCCAAAGGTTTAGACCTATATAGGTAACCCACAGCCTGGGATTGTTCCCATTGTATAGATCAATTAGATAGAGCCTGAAGAACCCTCTCCAAGGGTGCAAATTAAGTCTATAATAGACACATCCTCCAAATGTCATCCTTATTCTACACCATGACCACCGGGGAGGAATATTCACTTTGACTATGTTAAATGATTCTTGCCTCCAACATCTCTTATACCATATTTTAAATTTTACTCTTTTTGTCAGAGGGATACTTGTAGGGTTTGATATTAGGTGGTGTACTTCTTGGAATGAGTTTAATGGCATGATCATGTGCACAAATTTGAGGAAGTCATTTTGGCATGTCACTAAAAATAACATAATGGTCATCCAACACCTTTTGAAAATTAGTATGTGTAGACTGCTTAGTTGGTTGAACCTCCATGGAAAATAAGTGTGCCATAAAACCTTCTGCACCTTTTTGAAAATCTTCATCATCTAGTGGGAACTAACTAGTTGTAGTGATTTATCCCATAATCCATGTAGTTTAAAAGTCCTTCCTTCTGAATGAAACTATTAGAGCATGTATTTCATGTGTATTTCTCACATTTGCTAGTGTATTAGCTATCTATTTTATCTTGTAGTGAGTTTATCCCATGTGAGGATTTATTCCACATTGGCCAATTAGGCTAATTTAGTATTTTGTCTTGCCTATATATGCAAGTGCTTACCTATTATATTAGCTTGCTTCATTATACTTCATTTTTGAATAATGTATGTTGGATATCATATTTAGAGCTTGTTTTGTGATGTTTTTTTTCCAACACTTTGGATTCTTGGGTTGGAATGTCTTTACCATTCCTAACATGGTATCAGATCTAGGTTCTAATACCATGTTAGGAATATTTGGTGTGGTTAATCCATTTGCACCTAGCTAAATTTCTTCCCTTAAGAAGCGTGACCAAATCCCAAGTGTGATTCTTCATAAATGAATAATAATTATATATCATCACATCGTCTCACTCCTGTATCCCATAATCTTATGAAAAAGACTAAGGATATGTAGAGAATGCCTAACACAAAATTCCAATACCCATAGAATGTACATGATGATGTTGAGTATGTGGAAGATCCTATATGGATGGTGCTATCTCAAAAACTATAGTATGTGCCCACCTAAGCATAGTGGCAACATTAGTCTAAAAAATATCCTCATACTCTAGGACCTCCTTAGGAATCTCTTGAAATAGTATGAATCCTATAGAGGAGGTGAATTATCAAAAGAAGAAGAATAAAACATAGAATAATATGAAGAGTTATGAGATGTGAAATGCTCATCAAATTGTACATGAGTTTAAAAATGAACATCATAAGGATTAGGATAAAAAATATGATAATCTCCCATGTATTTACAATACCTTACAAAAATCAAAGGTTTGATCTTCTTATCCAATGTTTTCCTTTTCTTGTTTGATATAAATGCACAATCAAGGCTCCCAAAGACTAAAAAAAATGAGACATAATGCTTGGTTCTAGACTAAGCCTCCTTTAGAGTCATATGCTTAAGTATTCGATGTTGTGTGTAGTTCTGAATGTAGTTTGCATAATTAACTACCTCTACCCAATATATAGGAGGTAAATCCCATGAATGCCTCATACAATTAGCCATCTCCTGCAGATTTTGATTCTTCCTCTCTGCTAAGCCACTATGTTCTAGAGTATGTAAAATAAAATAATGGTGAACAATACCATGGACTGCTAAAAATTTAGTGAACTCTTGACTAAAGTAATACCTCCCCCCATTATCTATATTAAGCTTTTTGATGCAAATTGATGACTATTTATCGACCAAAGCCTTAAAGACTTTAAAGTGAGTAAAGACATCACTTTTGTACTTGAGGAAATAAATTGAAGTACACCTTGAGAAATTATGAATCAAGGTAAGTGCATACTTAGCTTTATTGAAAGGAGTACAAAATACCATCAAATCACCATGCACAAGCTTAAGTGGTGAAGAAGCTCTCATGGACACACGCTTGGGAAATGTATCTTAGTGTTGTTTCCCCAATGCATAACTAGGGTAGACTCCATCAAGACATGAAATTTTAAGAAGACTCTCTACCATACTGTGAGTGATCAAATCCTTCAAATATCTATAGTTGAGGTGTCTAAATATCTCATGCCAAAGATAAATCTTGGAATCTGCATGAGAAACTAAACATGTCCCTAAAGGAGGAGTATCATTAAAACCCTTAAAATAGTAAAGTTCATAACTATGATCAACAACACCCTATGCAATAAGTGTGTGTGGCTCTAATAAAGCTTGAACTTCAACACCCTATGGTGTGAAAGTCATTATCTTTCCCTGATTAGAATGATAAATATGATACACTAAAATTAGATTAGTGGTGATGTTTAAAACATATAATGCATTATTGATGCAGCCACCATCTAGATGTATGCCACCCTTCCACTTAACATAAATGAAGAAAGAATATCCAACCTCAATGTTGGAAGTATAAATTAGACCAAGAGATACAAAAGCTTCCTTCGTAGAAGTCATATTATGTGAAACGCCAGAAACTAAAACCCAATTGTCCAAAATAGGTAACTGTGATCTCCTGGGAACATTAAGTGCTTTCCCATGCTTATGAGATGGAGGAGTGGAGATAAAAATCTTGTGTTTCCTAATGACATCCTCTAAGGATTTATTTCTCTTGAAATACCTAGACTCTTCATGACCAGTCCCCCCATAATAAGAGTAAGATAGGTTAGACTTATTCTTGGATTTGGAAGATGGTTTGGGTTTAGAAGAAGTAGTGTTGGGCTTAGGTGCATTTTGAGGTGGAGGAGGAGTGTTTTTATTCTTACCCTTAGATTTTCCATTAGACTTAGGATGTGAGACCACTAATGCTTTTTGAGAGGTGGAAGACTTAAGGTGAGATAATTTGGATTCCTCCTTAGTGAGTCTCTCACAAAATAACTCTAAACCTGGCATTTTGAATGCGGTACCTAATGCATCCATACTAAAGAAAAAGGTAGAAGCAAATATTTGTAAGGGGCCACTCAACTTAGACAAGATTAAGTACACACACTCTTCATCCTTTTTTATCTCATCTACTCCCCTTAAACTATGTCAACAAATGCTTGAACTTTATGAGGTAGTCTACAATGAAAGCAAAGTCATTTATATTTAGTGAACTAATCTCCACTTCAAGCTTCATCGCTCTCAATTGATCTACTTTCCCAAACAAACCCTTTAACTTTTTCCACATTTAGAATGGAGAATTACACCCATCAAAATGAAATAAAATACTATCACTGACATATCCTCCAATCAGGCCCATACATTCTTCAAACTTACATTGATGCTGAAAATTTTCAAATTCATATGTGAATGGTGGTTGTGTTTTGTTCATTAGGGACCATAATCCTTTATGCTTTATGATTTTTTCTATTTGAGGTCTCTATGTGTGGTAATAATGTGTAGTCAAAGGCTCACAATGGTCAACACTAGAATTAGAATCCATGTTAACTAATCACTAAGAGCATAAATAATGCAAAGGGTGCACAAAATTGACACCAATGGATATAGAATCAAAAAATGTGCCCTTTTAAAAAGAAAACTCAAATCTGAGTTACAGTTCAAAAGTTAAAAGTGTTATGATTTCTCATAAAATGGGTTAAAATAATTAAAAAAACACTGAAAATAGATTTTAGTGACCTAACTAAAAAAGAACATAGTCATCCAACCATTCGTTGGAACTAGAATTGATCAATAGACTTATAAACACCAAAAAACATGAAAAAAGTTCTTCCTAGTTAACGTTATGCTTGCACAAGAGAACAATGCTTCCACTTGAGGAAAAAAATGAATAAAGAGGCTATTATGAGAGGAAAAAAAGGAAAAATATACTGTTATTGTGGATTTAGATCTTCCTCAAATAGATGTAACACAATATAAAAATGATATTATGTAGATATAATGCCATAAACAAGATCTTTACAAATCTCTAACATTTCTTTCTCACAGCACCTATCATCTTCCAATGCCAAAATCAGATCTGAAACAATGATCCAATGCAACAAAAAAAGGTTTTTGATCTTCCATTCATACTAATTAGATGTGATGCCAAGCTAGAATTAGATCTGATAGAGATAAACAACTCAACAGTTCTAATGAAAAATCAATGCTAGATCTTGCAGTAGCAAATAAAAAACACAACGCATAGTTTGGAAGAAAATGATGCCCAAATAGATGATGCCATGTCTCTCACAATTTGAAATGCCACTCCACCAAATCTGAAATGCCAAGATAAGTTTAAAGAGAGAAAAAAATAGTGCAAAAAATAACAATTCTAATGCCCAACTCTTATGCTACCTCAAATAAATAGAAAAGGATGTGTAGAAGATCAGATCTCAAAGTGCATAAATTAAAATCTTAACACCAACACCTCAATCTCTAGATCTCAAAGTGCATAAATGAAAATCTCAACACTAACATCTCAGTCTCCAGGATTTTTCCTCTTTTATAATTCTCATATTTGAAGAAAAGATCTCAACATCTTGCTAATAAGATGCCACTTGTAGAATTCAATGCAGATTTGAAAAACAACAAATAAAGAAAAGGCAATGCCTATCACAAAGATCTCAGGTGAGAATCCATAAAAGCACTTTTATTTTTCTCTGCACAATAGATTTTAAAAAAAAAGGGATTTAATCACTCTTCCTAAGGGAAGAAAGTTGTTTAGGTTCAAATAGATTTACTGCACCAAGTATGTAATTGATGGGTCTGTTGATAAGTATAAGACACACCGTATTTCAATGGGATACTTGAAAGTTGAAGGTATTGATTACTTTGAGACTTTTGTACCCATTGCCAAGATAGATTTTGTTTACCTTATACTTTCTCTTATTGAATCATAGGGTTGGTCATTATATCAGATGGACAATAACATTTCTTTCTTGCATGGAAACTCATATGAGGATATCTATATGGAGTAACTTGATAAGTTTATTCATGATTCTTCTCTTGTTTGTCGACTTAAGAAGTCTCTTTATGGTCTTAAACAGGCCCCTCAAGCTTGGTATGAGAAGATGGATTCATTTCTTCTTTCCACTGGCTTTGTTTTCAACCAATATGATCCCACAGTGTATATTTAATGTATTAGGGAGGAAATTATTATTCTAGTTTTGTATGTTAATCTGCTTCTCACAAGTAGTTCCTCATCTCAGATTTAGATTATTCAGTTGGCACTTTCAACACAGTTTGACATGATAGATCTTGGACTTCTACATTTATTCCTTGGTCTACAAATTTCATATTCAAATATAAGGATCTATTTGAGTCAAAAAATGTATACACTTGTTATATTTTAGTGTTTCGGCATGGTTAATTACATGCCAAGCCCTTCTCCTTTTCAGTATGGAGTGACTCTCACTGCCTCTTGTACTACTCCACTTTGTGATCCTACATTATATAGGCATATGGTTAGGAGTCTTATGTATTTGACCATACTCATCCTAACATTTCATTTACATTTGGGCTTGTATCTAGGTTTTTGCATGACCCTCATGATAGTCATTGGTAGGCTACTAAGAGGATCTTATCATATTTGTGAGGCACTACTCATTTTGGATTACATTACACTAGATGTTTTACTCAGTTAGTTGGATAAAGTGATTTAGATTGGGCAGGTTCTCTTGATGATAAGCATTCCACTTCTAGATACATATTTTATCTTAACTCTTCACCTATTTCTTGGTTGTGAAAGAAGTAACATGTTATTACAATTCATCTATAGAGGCTATGTATAAGGCAACAATTACAATGAGTCAACAGATTCTTTGGTTTCATCAATTGTTGATAGAGTTTGGATTCATGCAAGATTCACCCATTATACTTTGGTGTGACAACCAAAGTGTAATTCATATATCTCGCAACCCAATTGAACATCAGTGGACCAACCACATTGAGGTACATATGCACTTCATTCATTAGCACATTCAGGATGGTGTTCTTAGCTTAGAGTACATTCTAACTCAGTAGTAGGTTGTAGACATATTCATGAAGCATTTTACATCACCTAATTTCCTTAAGTTACATGTCATGATTAGGGTTTCATAATTTATCCTTGATGGGTATTTGTAGGCCATATTCCATCTTCATTTCATAGATACATATTGTACATGAGTAACTTATCAGGCCTAATTATTAGGACTCATACTGTGGATATGCCACTATTTCTTTTTTGGCTTTTGTTATCCCTTAGATTCATTTGAGGGGGGGGGGTGTTAGAGTATGTATTTTACATGTACTTATCACATTTTCTAGTGTATTAGCTAGATATTTTGTTTTTTAGTGATTTTCTCTTATGTGAGGATTTATCCCACATTGGCCAATTAGGCTAGTTTAGTATTTTGCCTTGTTTATATATGCAAGTGCTTACCTATTGTACTAACATGCTTCATTATGATTCATTTTTGAATAATATATGATTTGGAGATTCCTTTGTGATCCAACACTTTGGATTCTTGGGTTAGAATGCTTTGACCATTCCCAACAGGAACATCATGAATAATTCCTGGGAATTCATCTCAATAGTGCTCAAAGTGGTGAGCCATTGCACTCCCAAAATAATGTCAACTCCTCCCATGAGAATAGAAAACATAAGGTAATATAAAAAATAGTCTCCCTTATCAAGCTTAATAATATGGCATTTTACAAAATATTTGACTGTAATACCATCTAAAATCATGACCTAAAATTCTAGAGCTAGGTAAATGAAATAATTCAAATGATAACCAACTTACTATTGATGAAGTTGTGTGTACTCTCAGAGTGAATTAACATAATCACCTTATATTTCTTCAAGAAACCTACCACCTTAAGAGTTTGAGGAGTACTAATGCTTAAAAATATAAGACAAGAAATAGTAGGTTGATAATTTTCAGATTCATCCTCAAGTTTTTCTAACCCTTCCCTTGAAGCCTCCTCATCTTCTTCCTCCTCATTGGCATCATCAATTTATACCAAATTATTTTCAGCACATTAATGCCATTTTATCCATTTTCTATTGTAACAAAAACATAAACCTTTTTCATGATTTTATTACACTTACTGAGGTGTCAATCTGGTAGGTTGATGAAATAATAGTCTTGGAAAGGTACATTCATGAACATTAGTGAAAGGTATTCATCTGATCAACACTTTTTCCTTAGCCATGTGTGCCCTTAGTATGGCCTTAGATATAGTACTAGGATGAAACATGTGAACCTCTAATTGGATGTTATCTTTGAGGTCACCCAAAAATAGGCCAGTCATATTTTCCTTAGTGATGTCTGCCACATGTAAGGAGAGATTCTAAAATTGATGAATGAAATCTTTGATAGTCCTAATCTGGCACAACTTGGATAGTTGATTGAAGTAGTTTTCAGAGATATTATTTCAATAGTGGAGCTGCAAATCCTCATAACATACTGACCATGAAATTGGGGCACCCTTCTTTTTATTTTGAGTACACAACCAATGATACCAAATGAATGGCTTAGGTTCCAGATATACTGAGGTCATAACCACTTTTTGTGAACATGGATTTTGATGTAGATCAAATAATTTTTTAATTTGAGTGAGTCAAGTGAGTGGATTAGTACTATCAAACTTGCACAAGTCCACTTTTGGCAACATCAGCTTAGGGCTAGAATTGGTGTTGGTATTTTTTGGAAAAGGAGAATAAATAGAAGTGATAGAGGATTATTTTGTAGTGGCTAAGCTGAAAAGATGGCCAATTTCCCAAATATTTGTTGTAATTGATCTATCATTATATTTGAGTTCCCTTTCAAACCTATAATATCCCCTTGAACTGTATCAAAATCATATTTCTTCACTATGCACTACAAATCTGACTTAAATTGTTAAACTACCTCTGAAATAGATAGATTAGAAGTTTCATATTCTATGTCATCCTTGTGAGGATTTTTTGGAGTTTCTTGCCCTTTCATGCATTTGTGAGTGTTTAGACCATCCATGCATAAACCTAGGAGGGTTTCAACCCCAAAAAAATGTACTAGTGGAATACACCATTTCAATCATCTTGTCAAGATGAATCTAACTCTTACTATTATGCATAAGGGTGAAAATTTTCAACCTAAAAAAGTGCACCAATAAAATATATCATTTTAATCATCTCGTAGAGATGAATCTAATGTCTACTAATTTGTACAAGGTAAAAAAATGTTTTTTCTTTTTTTTTAAAAAAAACTTCATGAATAAAAATATGGCGATGAAAAAAATCAATTCCTACCAAATCATAAGTTATGTTTTCAGCCTTCCAGTGCCCAGGATGCTAGGTTTGAAGAAAAAATTGCATCACAAAAACTTGCCCAAATCAAAGCTCTGATATCACTTATAAGGAAATTAATTAGATGATTCACAACAATAAAATTATATATGGTATAATTAAGAAAAGAATAAATAGATCCACAATAACAATTGGAGAAAGAGTAGAATACTTGAATATTATTACTGAACCACTTTGAGGGGGCAACCTTCACAACAATTCAATAAGAATATAATTCATAATATGATGATAACATACTAACCACTAACTCCTATATAAACTCTACTTAGCCATGGTTATTCTATAGGCTGACCATACTAAGAACATTGATAAATGTAATAAGCTAATATGAAGGTGTGAAAGCCACAAGTCAACCAAACATATCCCTAGATGCACTATAGGTTAAGGACATAGTAGACAAATATTGAGAACTTGAAAAAATGTTGTATTTGCCTTTATACCATCTTGTTGCTTTTGAGATGAAGACACATAGATGGTTCTCAATAATCCATAAGAAACAAGGGTTTGACCATGTGCTTTGATTGAAAAGTCTCAAGTTAATTGGATCTTTCCATGTGGATGCTTCATGTTAATCTAGACACTATAACCTTTTGGTAGTGTACTTTGTCGATTAAGCCTTTGACTTACATGATGATGACACATGGATGGCCCTAAAAAAACTAAGGATAACTTAACTTTGTAAGGTATCTATAATAAATTTGATATAGGGGAATGTGATTCTTCCTGTTAGCATGATATATATAACTCAATAGTTTTTAACAAAATAAACATGTCACAATCCTCCAAAACATGGGTCATAGAGATACCACATGGCATGATCTTAGAAGTCCAAAAACCCTTTTGAAATTTATTATCTATTTTCTTCCCATGGACTTTGAGTTACTAAGATGTCACCATGTGGAACAATCTTGGAGTTTTAGGAGACTCAAGGACTTAGAACATTTCATTCAGACTTACTATGTCTAGGTTTATGTGATTTTGACACATGGATATCTCTCAATAATCCAAATACTTAGAAATTTTAGGTAGAATGTTTAATGCCACAAAATAAATGAGATACTTCCATGTGGAATGATCTTGTGAATGTAGATGCTTATGAAGGATTTTGAGTTTTATTATAACTAAGGTTAGCTACGGGTGAATGGGGTTTTGTCACTTATCATAATCTAGGGAACTCGGGAGATTTGGAACTCTAGGAACTCACTACACATCAAAGATTAAATAACTTACACATTTTTATTAGTCCCATTAATTCCTTAAATCAAAACATCATACTGAATACACATTTCATCAACAGAGAATAAAAATCAAAGGTTATAAATAATTTAAGAGCAGTGCCCAAGCTTTGATTTTGTCTTTTTTATAATAGTTTTAATAAGATTAGACTCAAAAATAATCTTAGGATTGTATACATTTGATCAATATTAGAGTTCTTGAGGTTGATATTGACTATGAATATAGATATCTTAACCATAATGGGCACGTATTTAAATTTTTAGAGAATGGGGTGTGTTGGGGTACAATAAATGGCAACTCAGTGGGAAATAATCTAGAGTATTTAAGAACCTGGAATCTCAATTATTGCATCATATCAAAATTTTAGTCCTAATAAGAAAATAATAAGTGAACCAATCAGCTAGTGACTCCACCTTCCTCATGAAATATACTAACCCTTTTCATTCATAGGATTTGTGTGTGGTTAAGTGATTTTATTTTACCTATTGTTGTGAGAGTTTTGACAAAGACATAGACATACACTATAGGTTTCATTTTGATTTCAAATTTCATTTCAATAATAATAAGGGGAGCCTAGAAAAAGCTTTGTTACTAGTTAGGCTTTCATATCCCTAATAGAGATGCCTTTGATCCTACTCTAAACCTTGCTCTACTACCATATAGGAATCCATAGCCTCAATAGAGGTTGAATGAATCACCCTTCCTCCATTTTTTCTTGCAAATGGAATAAGGGTTTGGAATCACCATTGGTTGGGTGTTGTTAGCTGAGTTTAGTGGCAAGACTATTAAATAACTAGAATTAAGAAAAAATGAAGAAAACCATGAATGAATAACCATAATTATAGGAAAAACATAAGAAAACTATTAAAAACATGAAATAATAAAGACAACTATGGAGACCCAAAGTATATATTTCATTCACTCAAAATGGTCTCTAATTTACAATTTCCCATACAAGTGCTTATAATATCTTCCACATGACTCTTCACCTTCATTTATGACTCTTCCTTTCTTATGACCATTTGACTTCTCTTTTTGACACCTATTTTCTCCAAAAAATATTAAATCATTTTTGTCCTTAACCTCTACTAACACTCACCTCAACTTCAAATGTGTCTCATCTTAAGACACTAACACTCCCCCCAACTTAAAATGTGTCTCATCGCAACTAAGATAAACAAGTCCTAAATTTCAAATTTTTACAACTTTCGATCCATGACAGATATATTTGAGAACCTATACTAATCCTACTCCTACTCCTACTCTCCACGGCCTTACATGCTGAAGCTCATCCACTTCTACAATTCTAACTTCAAATACATCTACAATTTTTCAAAATTTATAAAGACTCTACTTTGTTTCAGACCTTTTATAATAAATATCATGTGCGGAGAGTAAATATCAAAAATATTGAAAAGAAGCCCAATCTTTCAGTCTCATCTACATATCTTCACATGGTAGGACTAAAAATATATAATCATCTTTCCATATCAGAAGGGTATATCTCTAGCTGTAATGATTTTATGAACCTTTTACATGTGTTACACTATGAATTTAGGAATGCTTTTCATGACAAAAGATAGCAGAGTGCTTATTTGGTGATTCTAACAATAGTCATTGTGCCTTGTGACAGATTTAAAATGATTTCTACCAAATCAAAAAATATAATACAAAGAGGTTCCTGTCAAGTAGGAGATGCATGAATCGATACAAATTATTTTGCCTTGCATCGCTAGTGCTATGAATGAGAGTCAACAGTGGATCTTCTTAGGATGAATTCATAGTTGATTTTTTGTTGCTAACTTCATTTCCAACATTTATAGTTGTTTCATTACTTCTACCACACATCTTCATTTTAGATGTCCACTTGAATTTGAATGAACTAACCTTGGCCCATTGGAATCATACTAAGTGTCATCCAAGGTGATGCTTGCCTATCATATTTGTCTCTCAATGAAACTAATCCTAAAAGAGATGCCTTCATGTCATTCAGTTCTCCATCTTCAACCTTCTATTGATGCATTTCCCACTAAATAATACAAAATTATTATTATTCATACTTCATCTAAACTTGTTCATCATGGAAGCTGAACCCTGACACATTATTATCCTCATAAGCTTCCTCTATTTGTACCTACATGGCATCTATTAGGCTAGTCATTGTGTCTAATTGTAGAGCAACAATCATGCTTACAAATTATTATCCCTGTTTGCTCACAAGACCTTAACAACCTAAAATTCTCCATTGAATAATCATGATGTTGTCCTCAATATTGCTTCATGAATTTATACATTTTCCTAAAAAATGCTATAAATTATGTACCATTGAATGCATTGAGACAAAAATAAAAACATGCTGAGTATCCCAATTTATGTCAAGACATGAATCACCTAGATCTTATCTACAATAAGATCTGATTCTAAAAATAATTCTTCATCTTACAAAAATGAGAACCCAAACACTCTACATGCTTCCATCACACTTCCATGCAAATTTATTTATCAAATAGACCTATTTGTATATGGAATGTGAAGTGATTCCTTTAATATACCCCTGGGCTCTAATGATACTAGTAGCCACCCCATTGTTAGTTGAGTTTAGTGGTAGGATTATTAAATAACCAGAATTAAGTAAAGCTCAAGCAAACCATGAATGAATAACTAGAATTATGGGAAAACATAAGCAAAATATTAAAAACAAAATAATAAAGACAATTATGGAGACCCAAAAGATATATTTCATTCATTCAAAATGGTCTTTGATTTATAATTTCTCGTACAAGTGCTTATAATAACTTTCACATGAATATTCACCTTCATTTATGACTCTTACTTTCTTATGACCATTTGACTTCCCTTTTTGACACCTATTTTTTCCAAATAATATTAAACCATTTTTTCCTTTACCTCTACTAACAGGTGTATATATAATAAAACTTATTTTTTATCAATACGTCCATCCTAGTGTGCACCCATTTCAATTTTTATTATCTCCCATCCAATTTTTAGCATGCAATAATGCATTTGATCTTTGGAAAAGAAAATTATTTCTTAAATTTGCATGAGTATATCAAAGTAAATTCCAAAGGTCCAATGAATTTATTCAATCCCATAAGAACTTAATTCATTAAAAATACATACCTTAATCCTAAAACCTCAAGTACTACCCAAAAAAATCTTGGTAAGGGCCAATTTTACTTCTTTGTATGTCAACCCGTTTATTTTTTTAGGTATTAGAGTTCTAGTATAATAAATTGATTAGATTGTTCTAAAATTTTAATAAAACTAATGTATAAATCAATAACACTAACTATGAAAAATGAATGCATAAAATAGGAATACTAGTCTAGGAAAATAGTAAATATACTCTAGGGAATGGGAAACCTAATCTAATATGTCTACATGAGTCCTCATAGTCATTCAAAAACATCTCTAGTTGGAGAAACCATGAAATAATGCTTCAAAAATTTCTTATTGATTGGAAAGGTGAGGTCATTACCTTGGAGGTCCTTCAAACGAAATGCATTATTACCTATTATTTTAGATATTTTATATGGTTCAATCCATAAGGGACTGAAATTATCATGTTTTCCTTTTTCTCATGTTCTTTATCCCATAAAATCAATAGGCCTAAAATTTTGAAAGCCTTCATTTTATATTTTTTATTAAACAACCTTTTGAAGATGCCTTGGTGTTTGTTGAAGTTGTGCAGTGCTTTAATTTGTGCATCTTCCATATGGACTATGTCAAGTAGTCTAGACTGGATTCTTTCATCTTATCCCATATACTCTTTCATGAATTAGTAAGTTGGTATTTTGCAGTGATAAGAAAAACTAGTTGGTGTCCATATACTAGTAGGAAAGGTGAAGCCTTAGTCTTGCTTGTGTCTTGTCTTATCTACCCATAATGCATACTTTAGTAGTTAATGTCAATCCCTTGGTTTATATTGTGCTAACTTGTTGATGGCATCTGATATATTCTTGTTAGTGGAATCATCCACTCCATTCCCTTGGGGATAATAATTTGATGAAAACTTGATGGTAATTTGGTTGTTGTAGGCGCATTCAATGAATTATGAAGATTGAAAGGTTTGACCATTATCACAAACTAATGAAATTAGAGTGTCAAACTTGGTCAGTATGTTCTCTTCCAAAAATTTAATAACATCCTATACTCTATATTTATTTGTGGCTATAAATTTTATCCATCTGGTACAATAATCAATGGTTTTTTTGACAAGTTTATGCCTTACTAAATAATCTGGGTTGATCACTCTACCAAATTTAAGACCCCATTAAGCAAAAGGGTGTCCTTCAATAACTAGTTGTAAAGGCATGACAACATGCACTTACCTTTTCCCTAACACCTAAAATTCATGGCATGTCATGACATTATTATGGGCATTTTTGAAAACTTTCAATCAATAGTATCCCATCCTCAATATTTTATGAGTTGTGTTGCCTGAGGGTGTATGATGTCCATCTTCTGATGTAAATCATTTAGGATGTATGTAGCTTCTTATTTAGAAACACAAATAAAATATATGCCTTCATGATTATTTTGATATAAGACTCTCTTAATTATCATATAATGGGCTGACTTGAGCCTAAGGGCTCACCTTTGCTCTCTATTTAGATTAAGGAGACATATACCTGTGAGTAAGTAGTGGATGATGTGGGTATACCATTCACCACCTAGCCACTTGAGTTCCTTTGATCTATTCAATTTAAATGTATGTATTAGTCTTATTCATGAGATGAATGATTCCCCATCCTCATATCATCTTGGCTAATCTAATTTTTAGATCAAATTCCTATAGTTTTTCCATCCACTTTCTTCTTATTTCACCTGATTCATTATGTCTGAGCATGAGCTTGATGACTAGGTCTAAAATAATGGCATATGTCTTGTAACTCAAAATGTAATGCCTAAAATTTTTCATAGCTTTGATCAGTGCATATATCTATATATCTATCATTTAATACTTTAAATCTACATATTTCAAATTAATGCTCATAAAATCAATCAGATGTTTGTTATCATATACCTTTTATGTGAGTATTGCTACTATAATATGTTCTGAAGTGAATGAATAAAGTAATTTTTTTTAGTAAAGTCTAAGTTGATCATAACTAGTGCTTGAGCAATGGTAGTTTTGATATCCTAAAAATATTTCTTGGCTTTGGTTGCCCATTATATTTTATTATCTTAATTCAACATGGCATTGAGTGTCTTGACAATTTCTACAAATCTAGAAATAAATTTCGTTACAAATTTGATCTTAATAAAGAAAGTTTTTAGTTCTTTCTTGTTATTATGAGGTGTTAACTTGGAAATGATATAAATTCATTTTAGATCACTGGAAATCCCATCCTTGATGATGACATGGCCTAATATCTTCCCTTTAGTAAATCTAAATATGTTCTTATTTAGATTGAGGGATAATCCATATCTCCTGCACCTATCATATACCTTCTACAGATTATCTACATGATCAACTCTATTCTTGGAAAACACATTTAAGTCATCCATGTAGATGATGATGCACTTACCAAAAAGTCCTTTAAAGGTAAACTCCATAACTTATTGGAAGGTTGCTCTTGTATTTATTAGGCCAAAAGGCATCCTTTATATGCAAAAGTTCTCCATTTGGTGGTGAAGGTTGTCTTCATTCTATCTTCTACTTCTACCAACACTAAATTATAGCCTAAAAATCCATCTAGGAAGGACAACATCTCAAACCCACTAACCATTTAAATTATCCCATCCAATTAAATTACCCCATCCAAAGAGGTAAAATGATAGTTGTCCTTTTTTTATGTTCAGTTTAGATTTTTGAAGTCTGCACATACACTGATTTAGCCATTCTTCTTCCTAATGAGAAATAAATTAGCTACCCAAGTGAAATGTTTGATTAAAAATATAATCTTGGCATCCAATATATTTTGTATTTATATTTTAATGAGGGGTTTCATAATTAGATTTACTAGCCTTTGTGATTATTTGAAGGACTTGTGGTTCTAGCTTTAGTGGGATAGTGTGTGTGATGACCCTGGGGTCAAAGATATTGAAATATTCATATGTACAAGATATCACATATTTGTATTATTTTAATAAACCTTTAAAATTTCATTTCTCACTTTTAGTGAAACTTAGGTTAATTTTTACATACCATGGATGTTGATCCATTCTCATATTCTCTTTGATAAATCATATTCAATAGCTTTAGCCTATTTATGCTTCTAAGCCTATAGATCCATGTGGAAATATCATTCTAGTGAGACATCCCCATAGGAATGAGGTTCTATTTTAGCTTTGGAATGTCATCTTCTCCTAAATATTTTTTATTCATGGGTTTAAAATCTTTTTCATCTATTATATGGGATTCAAAGGATCAATAACTATTCATAAATTGTATTATTTGTTGATCATCATCAAATACCTAGAAGTTATCCATGTTGTCTAGGCAGAGAGGCAAAGAACTAGTTCCAAGGATAATTTTTGCATCTTGTATTCTTAGAGTGGTGCTAGGTTGGTAGCTAAAACTGCTAGTAAATTTTTCATCTTATTTTATTCTCTTGGAAGACTTGATGTTGAATGCTTTGAAGGATTCAATTAGGTCTAATGTTATATGCTTGTACTTCTTTAATTAAGACAATTTTTATTAATATTTATTTCTAATTTGGTTGATGACCAACTCTAATCACCAAATGTTTGCAACTACTTGACATTATATTTCAGTAGAACTATAGACTGAGGATGAAAGATTCATACTTAGTTTGATTATTAGTGCAAGGAAATTTCAATCTTTATGCTACTAGATATTGATTCCTATCTTGGTCGATCAAAGCTATACCAATGCCTAAACCTGGATTCAATCTAGCTCCATCAAAATGGAAAGTCCCTAATTGATATGGAATTTCAAATTATTTTTCATGAGTTTCTTGCTTGGTAGTGAATGTATATACACCTACAGTGAGGACACAAATTCAACTTTATCATTTTTGGCTTTGTACTCTATGATCAGGTATTTCATCTTTAGTTCTTGATCTACTCAGATATAGTTGGATACCCCTTTATAAGGTAGCCACGTGTGTGATACATTTGTATCCATGTATCCATTCAGTTTATTTGACCAATCATGACAAAACAACGAGCCATAGGCTTCAGGAATGTCCATGACCAGAATGTCTATGTATTATTGTACACGTTGCTTAGAGGCAAGATGAAGGTGTATATTTTTAGCTCCCCAATGCATGGTATATATGACTTGTCTAGTTCCATGACTATTATTTTATATTTTTCTTGGGTTAAACCTAGTTTCTTACATAAAACTTAGGGTTATCCTTGTAAATGACCATGTTTATATGTGCAACTTTTCATTCATCAGTAGATGATATCCTATTTAAGGCTTTGAGTAATAATTCTCTTTGTTAGGTAATCTGAGTTAGCTCATGAAGGATAATATTTGCATTGATGTTTTTCATATCTTTGATGATATTATACCCTCATTTGCTTTGCATATGTTCACTTTGTGACTGATCATTCCTTTTTGATGGGGTAGATTATTATTTGCCTTAGTGTCTAGAGGAGTATTGGCACTATTTTTTGGAGTCATCAAAGTAGTACTAGGATGTTTATTCCTTAGGTTGTGATTATTTATTTGGAACTGCTAAAAGGAATATATTTCATTTGTATTATCTTCAAGTTCATTCTCATTTTCCACTAGGAATGGAAAGTCATATGTCTCAAATACCATTGTTATGCTAGGAGGACCTAGAGTAGTAGTAGAATATGGATCCAACAAGTTTTCAAAGCTTTCTTGTCTGTCCATTTCTTTTTGAAAGATCTCAAAGGTGGTGCATAATTATATGTAGTCTATCTCACAATGTTCCATTATGTTGTGGACTTAGCACCAATTAGGGAGTGCTTCTTCCATGATGTTTATTTTAGGTGATTTATTTGGTGGTTGTTGCTCTGTGTTATTTTTGAATCTATTAAAGGACATGTTATATATATAATATGAAGAATTATGATTGGTATTATACCCTATGGTGTTTCCCATCTGCTTTTGTATGTTTAATAACTCATAGATCATAATTTGTACCATTCACTAGACGACATACAAGTTTGATTTTATAGAATTAGAAGCAATACCTTGTGTTGTAGTAGTATTGAATGGTATAAAAAATTGGTTATATTTTTGTTCAGTAGATGTAGACATAATATTTGTTAGGAAGCTAAGATGTTATTTAGGTGGAGCATGGGTTATAAGAAATTAGGTATACACCTAAAATTGATTTTGAGCCACAATGTTCTGATTAGCATTTGGAATGGGGTTAAGGGCTGGGAAATTGGGACCAATATTGAGTGGAGCCAAGGTTTGTGACTGAGGATTCAATTATTTTTCAATGTTAATAGATTCAACATAGGCTACTGGTATTGTAGTAATATTGGGTGTTCTATGGAGTAAAATAGTCATAATAGAATCTAAGGCATTCTTATACATTTTGAGAGTTAATGCCACATTAAGTTTATAGGTAGTATCTACTTGGTTATACATATTTTATAATCTTGAATTAAAGGCTCTTATTGGCTCATTGGGTTCTCTCCTCATGCTTGTAAAGTGTTGGTATTTAATGCTTAGGCTAGTGACCTATCTAAAATATGCCAAAATTTGACATTGATTCCAAGATATAATCAAATTTTATAGGATGTTAAGGAACCAATCATAAGTAACATCTTTCAACGTAAAAGGGAAGAGTCTACATGCCACATCTTCGTGGGTTACATTTGGTATTTATAAAGTCATCTTAAAATACTTTATGTGTTCTTGAACATCCCTAACCCTTAAGGGAGAAAATGAAGGAAGATATTTTTATAGGTTTCTAGGAAAGTCATGCATGTCTCAAGGGATGACAATAATAAAACCAAATAATGAAGCTAGGGTCATTGCATGTAGAAGGAAATGGGATATTTTATTTGGGGAATATGATTAGGCCTAGGGTCCTCTTAAGATACCTTTATTTGACCTAACGAATCTATGTATTTTCAAAGGTGGGAATAACATGTCAATATCTTAGGTGGACCTTATTAGTCTTCTTAGATGTATCTAGTGTAACTCAAGTGATCTTTTTAGAGAAACAAAAAATGGCCCTCCTTATAGCACCAAATAATTTCCTATTGATGTGGGTTTTATGCACACTAAGGAAACTTATGAAGTAGCCTCTAATATTTTAGGATTGGTGAATCAAAATTCACTCCAAGGAATGGGTTACAAGGTATTGGGTTTTGTAAACAACCTAGTGGTGAAATAGTGGTGAGTAGGGTAGTTATTTACCTCAAATGGTTTAGATATGACTTGAGTCTGGACCTAATTGGGATGGATGGATTAAGGATGAATATAACCTAAGGTGGGAAATATTAAAATAAAACACAAAAAAGGAAGGAATGGATAGGGAAAAAAAGAAGGCTTTGTGAATTAGTTAGAGACAAAACTTTTCGAGACCAAATCTTAAACTAAGGGTTGAACAAGTAGTCAAAGAACCGATATTTTTTGTAAGTTACTATTAACACCTCAATATTCAAACACAATTAAGAGTCCAAAGAAACAAAACTATAGTGAACCTTAATGCACATAATCAAAATTTTTTATGTTTGTGAGATTGCAATTACATAACTACAAAGGGAGATTATGATTGTTACGCATAAATCATTCAAATTAGCTACTGCACAATATGAATGACTGTATCAAAGAATACTTATACACAACCCAAAGACTAAAATAAAAAAATGATGGAACTTATTTAAAGACTTAAAAATTTGGATAAGAACAAGATTTTTAAATCAAGATAAATTATAGAATAATTCTTAGAATCTATTATTTATCTTAACAACCAAAATTCTCCACCTTTTAGAATTGGGAGGAAATAAGTATATATAATCTTGGAGAGGGGATGACTCATGCACAATATGCATCTATAGGATATAAAATAAAATAACTAGCTAAAACTTCATACATATAATATAAATATATACATGCCCAAAATATAACAAAGGTCTAAGTCTTCATAAAAATAGAATACATGAAAATATATACATTCATATTTAACTATGATGCCAATTTGGTAGTGCCTAAATAAGGAGACTGTAAACTTATCATGGTAACTAAATTTGATGGAGGTAATATAGGTGAAGATATATTCACTATAGACATCCAATTCCTAACACCATTTGTGTTGAAATTGTCAATCTTACTCGAATTGCACTCAAATGCACATTTTAGGTGAAAATCCATAAAACACCCTAAATGGTTTGAACTTGTCACTTAAAAGTCCCAGTTTAGGTCAAAGTATCACTAAATAGGGAAGTATTTTATGGTCTAGCTAACTTTGATAAGATCATTTCAAGTCAAATTGACAATTTTTCCATTTAGTGCTCTGGCTCTGGATCACTCTTATTTTATAATTCATTGGTACACATCACGTACCTTTGTTATTTGGTGTTGGCAACATCATAAATTAGAATATATCTCCAACACATCTAAAATCACTTTTCAGTTCCTCTCCAGTCAAATTATGACCCAGTAATATGACTTTCTGACTATTTTGATTAATTGAGGACCAATTTTCAAATAATTGCACAAATGTTGATTAACCTTGTTTAAGGCTAAATTATCCAAATCAAGAGCTTAAGTGGATTTTCCTTAAGAGTTGTTGAATATTTATTTTTGAAAATTGATTCCTATTAACTGCATCTTCAGGTGACATCATTTCTTGGGAATACATTCCTAGGCCATAAATGCCACAATTATCAAGATTATGGGTCACCTATGTCTAGTTAATGCCTCCCATGCCTCTTTAATGCTTATTTATCTTAAGGATATTTATGAGTTTAATTCTAAATATTAGGATTATCCATGGTCACACATCTCAATCTTGAGATGGATGGTCATGGTTGATCTTGACCAATCTCAAAAATATATAAATAGAGGCCACGGACATGAATTTTAATCTTAAATATTGAAAAGTTATAATGTTAAATTGTTTCCACAATCCTTTGCATTTGATAATTGATTTTGTTTGCAAGATTCATTGATAGGCTATTTTAGTGATTTAGAATCATGAGTCTAGGTTTTATGGAGTGTTCTTGAGACATTGGAGGAGTTTGCCACCTTTGTTGACAAAGACAAGGATGCTTGATCAAGGGAGAACATGCTTTTGAGCCACATGGGTATGGTGAATCCATTTGGGAAGGTAATATGATGTTTGATTTCTTTCATTTATTTCTTTCTATCCTTTGTAATTCCCATAGGAATATATAGGCTTAGTTACTTAGTTCTTTATGAATTTTTCATGATTTATGGACTAATGTTTGACTAACATGCTTTGAAATCTTTTCTACATTCTCTACTATTGATGAAACACCTGTAAACTAAATAGGCAATCACAAAAAAATAACTTTTGAGGTTGAAATATTAATTTAGATGTTGGTTGGGTAGTAAGTATTGTCATATTAACATCTTTAGTAGCCTTTACTTTTCAAATAATGCACAGGCAGTGTTAAATTATCTATTTATAATATCAAAATTGAGCGTAAAATGTTTGAATATTTAACCAACTTCACTCATCAACCTTTGATGCTCAGTTTTAGAAGCTTTTAATACTACCCTAAGTGCCTCTAATTTAGTCACTTTTTCCTTTACAAAATTGATAAGATGTATAATTTCCTCATTGGTTTTGTACACAGTGCCTTCCACCTCTGCTTTGAAATTTGTTTTAGAAGTGCATCAAAACTAGGCTTGTTTATCAATTGCCATATAAAATGTATTATGTTGGTGATCCTTATATATTTGAAAATACCAATGTCCTCTTTTTTTGGCCTATTATTTGTGTTGTCAAAACTTTCATTTGAGTTTGCCAATTAAAAGAATAATCTCTCGTTGAAATTACATAGTTTAAGGCCCAATCTACCTCTTGTGCAGTCATCAAATTCAAATGGATATATGCACTATTTATTATGTAAAGAACCAATAATTTGAGTCTTTTATCAATTTCCTTAAATTATTTCCAAAACTTTATTATTTTTCCCCATTTTGGTTGTGACTTACCCCTATAATTCTTAATTGTCTTCAAGATTTCATACAATCTGGTGGTTGTACTTTGTACATTGTCTAAAATCTCTCTAGCAGCCTAAATGATCTATTGTTGGAGCAATCTTTGTTTATCCTGCTCCTTAATTATATATATTTCCTTCATCACCTTCCCTGATGTGTCTACAAAAGCACATAAGTCCTGTGTATACTCTATGGGGCCATTTGGATTTTTATTTTATTTCTTAGCTAAGGGAGGTATATTTTCCCTCTACTTCAATGTTACCTCCTCCCTTGTGTTATTTTACACTCCCTTCCTCTTCCTCACTCTTCGAATTGTACCACTCTTTTTATAAAAGTAAGGAATTATCATACGGAATTTAAGGAGGATCAAGACATCCTATCCTTCTTCCTTTCTTATGACTCTTTAATCTAGGTAGGCACAATAAACTTTCCCTATTATTTTGGCTAAGTGGCTTCTAAGGAAATGGAAGGTGGTATGAAACCTAGTGGGAGCATGGAGGCACTTATTTGGATGGGTATTTTGGGAAGTAAAGGAGAGACCCTACTCTATTATGAAGAGATCTTATGGGGTGTAGTCTTTAATATATATCTGGTTTGTCCCAAAATTATCATGACAATCATTATAGAGGATTCAATTAGAGTTGATTGGCATATGGATAAATCCAACTAAATAGATGGCCTTGGTGGAAATCAATAATTTAAGATAGAGACTATGGACAAATATTTAAACTAGACCTTCTTCTTAGGGTCTTGAGACCTAGCAATTATCGAGGTAGTGGTCGAAATAAAAAATAATCCAAAGAATTAGAGACTAGATGTAAAGAATCAGAAACTTGTTGCTCAATTTACTCAATGTGAGCATGAGGATATAATGATTGGATTTTCAAACAATATTTTTGAAAGGACTAAAATGGAGAGAAAGGTACAACATCTAGGATAATATATAGAAAATTAACCATTTGAGAATCTTTAACAATAATATAAGTAGAGAGGGATGAAAATACCTTATTTAATGCTTGCCTTTCCTCTTTAGTGAAAATATATGTACTTGAGCTAGCAGCTGATGTATCTGTTAGAGTAGATGATATTGAAATAGTGGCTTTAGGGGAGAGACTTAAACTTGAGGTTGAATATGTTTGAGTGAGACCCAGAGTATGGAATTCTTGTAATGTGGATTGTGCATCTTCCCCCAATTTTTACATATTCCATTTCATGTTTTATTTTAGATAAATCTATTTCCTCCTCAGGATTTGTCTATTTTAGAGATCCACTCCTCTTCAATCATCTATATTTTATCTTATTCATCACTATCCAACACATCAACAACCTCCACTTATTTACTCCTCTTCTTAGGTCTCTCCTTTCTCTCATCTGATTTCCCATTTAGAAGACCTCTTTTTGTGCATTGATGTTAAATAGGTATTTCCTCTAGTAACACATTTAGCGTTGAAACTAGAGGAGTCTTGGGCTTCCTATTATAGGTGATCATGGATGGCTTGGCAGTCATAAGTACTAGCCTTGAAGTTGATAGAGTGAGGGATGAAGTGACTTTAGTAGTGGAAGGTGGAAGTGTGGTAGAAATGGTAGGAGAAATAAGGGATGCATGCATTGAAATTATATAACTCATGGTCAAAAAGGATGGAGGTATTAAAATTGAAACTGTGGAAGGTATTGATGCAAGATAACCTTGTATAGACACATAGAGACTTACCTTCTAGACTATAGTCAATGGGGATAGTGGTGCTAAATAAAATGTTGTTACTTGTTGAATTATAAGAGATGAAGCTTTTATCATTTTTACAGGAGACTACACTATTATCATCAATTGAGGTGTTGGTATCCCTTTAGGATCTTATTTATTAGCTGAGATATACCTCCCCTTAAGGGGAAATTTACTCCTCTTAGCCAACTTTTGTTTGTTTTGGGGAGAATGGTTGATCATTCTTTGGTGATATTTGAGCATCTGATTGAGTCCACTAATGGATTGCAAAATTATTTTCTTGTTCCACTATTTTATTCACCCACTCCCTTATCATGGATTAATCATATTGGATGGTCTAAGATACCACCATACACATTTTAGATTGAATCATTCACCCATAAACCTTAGAATCATCTACAACATTTAATAAAATGAGATCATGTTCATAGCTCCTATAGCCATATAGAATATTGAATCCCTTCCTTGTAAGCTCATTAAGGTACTACCTCACTCTGCCTTTAGGAGCCTAATCTCTACATTATGCTTGGCTCAGCCTATAGTGATTTTTTATCCTCCCAACTAAGTTAAGGTGACTCCTTAGTGTGTATTGTAACTAAAAAATGCTCAAGGGAACATTTTGATAATATCCTTGATGTTTGATAGATAGATCCTCATCCACAGTATTGTACATATGAAAGGTTATCCCTTATGCTATAACTTTGTCAAGAATGACATACATGAGATTCAAAGGGGTAGCCCTAGTTCCTTTTATCCTAATTAAAGTACAATTAGGATAAATCCATTAGTCTCCCATTTTCACAATATTTTTCCTTATTTTCTCTAAAATATGGGCAATGGAGTGCACATAAATAGCTTGGTATACCATTAGGCATACCTCTTCTATAATTCTCTTAATTTCTCTCCCAAACCTATAAACATGTAGAAGAGAGAATTTATCACAAATGCTTTTGTTTATGTAATGTACAAATGGTTCCCAAGGTTTCTCATAGCTTGTATGAAATGTCCCCATGATGGCATCCATTACATATTACATCATGTAAAAAGTTCCATCTAGTGGCCTTTCATCAAATTTAAGCAGTTGTGCCTTGATTCTGACACTGATGACCTCTCCAAGTGCCACAACCTTATCAAAAGTTAAAATTATATTCATTAAGGGAATCCATTCTTAATGTATGTAGGTAACATTGGAAAACCTATATAACCTATTTATAAAGGTCATATCCATTCTAATGCTCATCCTAAATTTGGTTATAGGCACCAAATAACTAGTTCCTCGAATGCTCAGTTTCTCTCCCTTGGCTAGCCACTACTTAAGCTTGTCCTTGACTGTGTTATGATCCATCTAGGTGTTGGCTATGACCTAGTTATAATTCATTGTAAGAATTAGAAGGCATATCTATTTATCAAAAACATCCTTATAAATATAAGCAACTACATTCCTTTGATGTCTCAGATGTAAATAGTCTCTATTAATAATACCGTTAAAAAATAAATCATGAAGTAGGTCAATGCATTGCATTAACTTTGATTTATGGATGTATTGTGGAGGCCCATGGTTTTTACAGGTAATAAGGTATCCATGTATCTCTTTTTTCCATTGTCTATTCAGTCCTGAATAGGATATGGATTGATGCTTTTAATCTCATCCCATAGATCTAAGTATTGGGGAAATAGTAATACCCCCTGTCAAAAATTATGTCAAGATACTTAGTTTCTCCTATGATTGAATATTGAGAAGGGGTTGGATATATGCTTTAGATGAAGATTCCATTTCTAGGTTGAAAAATTCATAGCAAGATTTTAGTTGAATAAATTTTCAAATTCCTTAGTAGGAAAACTATGGCTCTTGAAGGTTTGATAGCTCAAATTTCTAGTTAACAACTTGTAGCTCATTGATTAATAAAAAAGTGATTTGATGTTCTTAGGATTCTACATATATTACTTAAAATTGAGACTTGAATGCCCAGTTCATACAAATTTAATGTAGTATTTTATTTTAATTTTGCTTATTATTTCAATTTTAAATTGATAAGTTAGATTTGGAGGGTGTCTTTTCTAGCATGTAGTAGATTTTCATTAATTTTGATTGCTCAGTCATCACTTCATGACAAGATCCACTTCCCCTTTTCCTTGGCTTTTAGCCTAGATGTAAACTCTCACCTAGGTATCCTAGTTACACCCCTCTGATATTATGACACATGTCATGTTCTTGTTTACTTGAAGGGCTTCACTTTATACTATGTTTTATAGGCTCTGCAAGATATGACCTAACTAAATTTACCACCTATCATGATCTTAGGAACTTGGGGTTATTCAAAATTTAAACTATGTACTTCTGTAAAGGCTTTGAGTGCATAAGATGATGCTACGTGGAAATTGTTCATGGTCTTAGAGTTTAGAGGTTTCTAACCTTGTACCTTTGAATGCTTATCTATGGGTTGATATGTAATTTATCTTAGAATGATTTAGATCTCTGAGATTATGATACCAATCAAGATCTCATTTACCTAAAGTGACTAGTTTTATAACTCTAATTTGAATGATCTATAGGCCATGACTTAATGAGATCTCACCACTTGTCATGATCTTGAGAACTCAAGGATATTTTAAAATTTAGACTATATACCTTTTATAGAAGGCATTGAATGCACAGGATTATGCCACATGGATTAATCTCAAGATCTTAGGAAAAGTGTTACATTTTACTCTATACCATCTTGTTGCTCTTGAAATGAATACATGTGGATGTTTCTCAAGAATATGGAGGAAATAAAGTTATAACCATGTGATTTGACTAAAAAAGTCTCAAATTAATGAGATCTTTCCATGTGGATGGTTCACATTAATTTAGAGACTTAGAACCTTTTGGTAGTGTACTTTATTCATTAGGCCTTAAAATTTTGTGATGATGACATGTGGATAACCCTCAAGAAAATGGGGTGAACCAAACATTGTAAAGTATCTGCATCTGATTTGATCAAAGTGAATGGGATTATGCCACTTGGCATGATCTAGGTAACTCAAAAGTTTTGAACATAATCAACATGTCATGATCCTCTAAAACATAGGTCAATAGTATTATACCATGTGGCATGATCTCAAAATTACAGAAACCCTTTTTAAATTTACAATGTATTTTCTTTCCACAGACTACAAGTGATTGATATGTCTCCACATAGAGAAATCTTGGAGTTCTAGGAGACTCAAGGACTTAGAATTTTTCATGAAGACTAGTTGTGTCAAGGTAGAACATCGAATGCCATAAATGAATGAGATACTTCCACGTGGAATTATTTATTGAATTTGGATGCTCATGAAGACTCGATAGTTTTATTATAACTGATGTCAGTTTTAGGTGAATGGGGTTATACCACTTGTCACAATCTAGGGAACTCAATAGATTTGAAATTCCAATAACTCGTTACACATCAAAGATTAAACAAGATACATATTTTCATTAGTCCCATTAGTTCCTTAAATCAAAACATGATATTGAATACACATTTTTTCAGTAAAGAAAAAAATCAAAGGTGATAAATAATTATAGAGTGGTGCCTAAGATTTGATTTTTTCCTTTTCGGTGCAAACATCTAATTCTTAACACCATTGTGTTTCAATTGTCAATCTTACTTGAAATTTGTGAAAAAGCACAATTTAGGCCAAAATCACATAAGTGTGCTAAATGGTTTGAGCTTATTGTATACAAGTGTAGATTTAGGCTAATGTATCCCTAAATGGGGCAATGCATTTTATGTGATTGTTAACTTTTCTCAAATCATTTCAAGTAAAAATGACGAAAATACAATTTGACCCTCTAAACCACTAAATTCTTCTAATTCAGAGGCACATGACATGTGCATGTGTTATTTTGTGTCAATAACATCCTAAATAGGATATTGGTTTGTACGCACCTAACATCTTCTTCTAATTATGCTATATTTAAATTATGACCCAATAATATGACATTATGACTAGTTTGATTATTAGTGTGCAACTAATTTCCAAAGAATTGCATAAAATTTGATTAATCTCACTTAAGCAAATTAATCCAAATCAAGAGCTGAAGTAGAAAATCTATGGAAGTTATTAAATATTTATTAATTAAAAATTTATTTCAAATATCTACATCATCATATGACATCATTTGTGGGGTGGCATCCATAAGCCATAAATACAATAAATATCAGGTTTAAGGCTTTCTATGCCTCTTTAATACGCCTTACAAATATCTATTAGGGTATTTATGGATTAATTATACAAAATTTAATTAATTCATGACCACACATGTTTATTTCAAGATGGATGGTCATGATTGATTCTGATCAAATTAGAAAATCTATAAATAGGAGGGTGAAGACCACCGTTTTTAAGCTTCATTTTATGTAAACTTATTATGCAAAATTATATCCATAAGTCATTTATGTGTAGTGTTAGTATTATTAATTTGAAATAGGATAGCTTCAAGATAGGCATACATTTTATTCAAATATCATGATCCTAGTTTCATTGGTGCATAAGAGATGATGGAGGAGCTTTTCCTTACATCATTGTTAAAGACTTGAGCACCAAATCAAGGGTAAAATGATGTTTTGAGGTGCATTTGGGTGATTTGATTCTCTTATAAAGGCATTATGTATGCACTTTCTTTCAATATCTCTTAACTATCATTTTTAAAACCCCTTCAAAGGAGTTGGCTTAGTTAGTTATGTTCTTATGCTTCTTGAGTTTTCTTGACTAATGCTTGATCTAACTATATTTGGATTCCATCTCTCCATCTTGGCATGCCTAGTGGGACCATCATCCCATATAATCAAGGAGACCAACTTGGAAATCTTAGATTTTATAAAAAGTCCTTAAAAATCCATAAAAAACAAGTTTTAACATTATTTTTCCTATGTTTTTGTGCTTTTGTTAACACACAGTTTACATAGTGACTAGTATTTTTTATTTATAACCGGCATCGGTCCTATCTAACTAGCATCATTTCTTGTGCAGGGTAGAACATAGCAAAAAAATTGGGCTTTTTAGCTTTCTTCAGAGTTGCAAGTTGTTACTTTATTTTTTAAGTCTCTATCTGAACATTTTATTGCATGATCCATAAGTTTTTTTTGGAGATTTTATCCTAAATTGAGCTAATAAATGTTTTTTGAAAAAATATTTTTTCCTAAGGGTTCACAGGTAACTGGAATTGATTTTTATCAACTGAAGTCAATTTTTTTATGACCATCATCGATCTTGTTGTAATTGGCATTGATCACTATTGATCGACATTGGTCTCTATGTAAGAAAATTAGAGAAACCCAAGAGAAAATTTTCAAATATTACTTATTTCATTGATAAATGTGCTTCAAATTAGAAGAAAAACCTTTAAAAATTATAGGTCACATGCTTAAGTCTTGAAAACTTTTATTTGGTGATTAAAATGAATTTAGATGGTTTGTTTAATTATTTTGTTCAAGTTTTTCAAAGTTTGAAATTAAGACCAATGGGCCAATAAAAATTCACAAACATCTTAATTTGATGTATAAAATCAAAATGCACTTAAATTTTAAATTCTTTGAAGTTTTTTTTTTATGCTAGATCATTTTATACTTGTGTGTTTTTTGCAAATGAAGGATGTGTGAATGCTCTCCCCTTGTCCCCTTTAGGGAAATCAAATGATCAAAAGCTCTCTTTCCTTGAAATTGTGCCTTATCCAAGGCATGAAAATAATATTATTAAGGCTCTCCCTAAAACACATATTGTTTAGGTGATCTAGACACAACATTTAAAGTATTTTCACTTGATCATTTATTCTATGTAACTTGGCTTGTGAGTGGGAGTTCATAGCCTCCTCACAAGTTCTTTAGGGAATTTTTGACCCAGGGTTTCATCTCCCAAGATTGTATCAACCCCACTCCATGGTAGAGTACATAAATAAAGACACACATACTATGATTTCAATGGGGTTGAGTGGCTAACATCTCCAATTATAATGAAAACCTAAGCCAAGTCTGATTAAACAGGGGATTCTACTAAGTAATACAAGGATGGAATCACTATGCAAAGGAATAAACCCTTGCATAGTAAGTTAATTGGTATGGAATTAATTGATGTGAGGTATCTCTAGTGATAATCACACTTAGAACCATCCAGATGGTCTAAAATTTAAGTTTTAGAACAACCCTAGTTATTTTGGACATATTGTTGATGCAGGGCAAGTAGCCTAAAGTTATATGTCATCATTCAATATCTTGGGAGAAGGGGGTTTAAAAATAATACTATTTTATGTGCTTTTATTTTTTGGATTAACACTTTAAATCCTTCTAAGAGCATTTAAATAAATGAAATTAAGTGATATGAAGCAACCTTGTCAGTTTAGGGCTTTGGATGTTATACTTAGTTGTATTTATATTTTCCTTTACTTGATTGGTCTTGATTTTGTCTAAAATTTGTTTGTAAATAAATCACATCAACCAAACACACTTGTTGTCCACCATTTTATTTGAACAAGGGAGGTGTTATGCTGACCAAATCAAAATCATCTTTTGCCTTATTAAAATCCTCATTTGAAACATTGTGTTTATCTTATCTAAACAACATTGTTATGATACCCATTTGAGTCTAAACCATTTTTAAAAAATATTTAAGTCCTTCATTTTTAATTCAAATTCAAAATCTCACCTTTATAAGTTATAGGCCAAGGTGTTAATTGGTTTACCATTTACACTTGGTTTGAGTTAACTTGGGTACAATTTCCTATTTGGGTTGAAGGCCATTTTATAGATTCATCGCCATTTGATCATTGTGAACTTAGGTCATCTACCGTATCTCTCACATTCTAAGTTCTAGAACACATTTTATTATACTTCCTATTAACGTGTGATGGTGTTGTATTGCCCATTTGAATTTAGTTTTATACTTAGGAATTCTTATGTGTTTTCACATCTTAAGTTTCTTAGTTCACATTGTAACATTCCTCATCAGAAAGGCTCTCTTCTAATTTTATAATAGTAACTCATCGAAGTTGAACTAGATTTTATGATATTGATGTATCTTTAAACCTATGTTTCATGTACTAGTTTACACTATAAGTTTTAGAGTTATCATACCCTTTTCCAATTTGATGATTTTAACCCACTAAAGTTGAGTAATTTCATGAACCATTTATTCTAATTGTGTGGTAATACACAACCTCCTTTTTATTATAATCTCTTTTTACCTTGTCACTTGTTTAGAGAAAAATAAAAGCACACTTTGTTAAAATGTTTGAAAATATTTTCCATATCTTAACAAACATAGAGAACAATCATTTAGATATGAAACAAAGGTACATTTTTAGTGGGGTCCCTTACGACCCTAGCTATGAGGAAGAACACTTTTATAATTGACAATATAATTTCATGGTCTTTAAAGACATTCCCACAACTATAGGATCTGAGGAAGATTAATTTGAACACCAACCCTTAGAGGACAAAGACAAATCACTCTAAGGTTGATTGAATCAGGTACTAGATTGCCATCAAAATTTCCTATGGAATAATTTCATACCTTGGTTAGGGTAGAACAACAACAAGAAGAACAATCCTTCGCTGACATTGTAAAACCAAACATTATGTCTTCTACCAAAAGAAAGGAAGTGATCTTAGAGTCAACCCTTAATGATCAAGATCTTATCAACAAGATCAAGAAGATAAGTCAATTATATGCAGACCAACTTATCATGGACTTAATAGACTCTTTAGTTTCTACTTTAATACACAATGATGCTTCCAAGGAACAAGGGAATGTGGTAGAACTATTGCAACATAATTTAGTTGAGAACACACCTATAATGGATCAATATATCTCAATGTTCAACCTAAATCCCAAGAAGTTCTAAAACATGCTTCAAAAGACACAAAGCATACATTTTTAATCATCAAGGACCTCTTGTTCCTTCACAGAATCAAGGAATAAATCACTCAATGTATATTGAGTAAATTATTGAAAACAATTTTGCTAGTTCATCTCAACCAACATGTACTTTGGTGAATAGACCATGGACTCCCAAAAAAAACAAAAACATTTACAATTCAAGGAAGCTAACTTCAGGGAATGTCTATCAACCCAAGAATTAATGACTAAATTACTTGACTCAAAGAGCAAACCAAAAGAAAGTTATAGATCATAGGGTGTATATCCTTAACAAATCAATGCAAAATGGGGACATGCCACTCCAAATAGAATTATATTCCACCCACCAATACACCAAACATATAAGAGTGGAATTTGATGAAAGAAATTATGTCATGATTGGAAATAGGAAATTGAATCAAGAAGTACAAATTTAATGAGATATGTCCATATCTGTTCAATTTGAGTATTCTCCAATTCCCCTTTCTACCTTATTTAAGGCACCCAAATTTAACAAATACAAAGGTAAGGGTGACCCTTATGAACACATTCAAGCATTTTTTGTATTATGCTAAGAGGTAGCTTACAACATCATTTATTTACTTCACTTATTTTCATGAAGTTTAGCAAGACAAGATTTAGATTGGATTCTTAAGTTACCTAAGGGATGAATTGCAGATTGGAATGACCTATCTAATTTTTTTTTAGCCACTTCTCTTATAATATTGAGCATGAATTGACTATTATTGACTTGTTCAAATCCAAACAACGAGATGGAAAAATCTTCACAGCATATCTATAGCAGTGGAGATCATTAGCTAGATGTTTTCAACATAATTTTCCAGACAAATAATTGGTCAAACTTTTTGCATATAATTTACACCCTAAGGTGGCATATAATCTATGGCTTGTTTGCACAAACACATTTAAAGAAATTATAAATGAGGGTATATAGATTGAGAAAGCACTTATTAATAAATTCCTTTTTAATATTTATTTATAGGGTCAAAAGTCAAATTAGACCCAATCTCCTATTCAAACCATTATGATAGATAAACATAAGGGATTTAATAAGAACAAGATCATGGTTGGAAATGGAGTAACTAAATCAAAACATGTAAAAATGATGCAGGATTTGCTAGCTTCAAATGTGTAATTAACTCCAACTAATCCACCAAACACTTTGTAAAGAGTCCCTCTATGAAGGGTATTGAATAACAACTTCAGAGTCTATAGTGAACTATGGGAGCCTATTGAGGCAGTGTTCTAAAATCTCATAGTATCTAATTTGATTTTATGGCCTATACCAAGGCCATTTCATGAGGATCAACCCAAACTTGATTGGTATTGGGCAAATGAATTTTTTAACTTCTATCATGTTTTTAGTAATGGTGCTTATCATTATGTTTAATTGTGACATCTTATTAAATATTTGATTGAAAGTGGTGAAATTGAGATCAAAATTGCTCTACAGGACACTAATCAAGATATGGGAATCTACAAAGATCAATTTCCTTGACATAATCAATAACTGCCAAGGAACAATCAGAACCAAGGATATAATCAATAAAATTAGAGTCAAGGTTAGAATCGTAATCAACATGATCATAATCAAGATCATAATACCCATGCTAATAACCTGGGTTACAATAACATGCCTTATGACTACAATAATACTATGGGATGCATTTTTATAAACCATATTGCCACTGTCACTGTTAAAACACATGAACTATCCCATACTCCTTAAAGTATTGGACCCATTATTATAGGGTCAATACCCTCTCCCTCAAATAACACTACATCTAGTTCACACAATCATGTTGTGCCTCCATTTGCATGGGTTACCATTTATGGACCTCATTCTTCCTCTAATTATAATGGCTCCTTAATGACTCAGAATTGTTCAAATGCAACTAGATTCCCATGAGTCACCCTTCAAGGCCCTTTGCCTTTGTATTCTAATTATAATGGTTCCTTTCCACCTCTAGATTGTGCAATTACAACTAGATGCTTATGAATTTCTCTTTAGGGCCCTTTACCCTCTTCTTATAGCACTGAATCTGTAATGAACATTGTGCTTTCAGATCCAAAGTTGAACATTGTGCTAACCAAGGCTAAACCATATCATCCTAATATTGAAATCCCTAATAGTCTATTAGACCAACTAAGTAAAACCCCTATACATATTTTTATTTTAGATATTTTACATATGTCTGAAGTTCATAGATCCATTTTGAATGACCTTTTGAAATAATCCATTTTTCCCTAGGATATTAATATTGAATAGTTCCAAACACTTGCAAGGTATTTATATTCATTTTGGTAGGTCATGTTTAATCAAAAAGACATGTCCACTCTTGGTCTAAGCCATAATAACCCCTTGTATATCAAGGTTATTATTGAGAACCATAAAATCAAGTAGGTTCTTATAAAAAATGGTTTAGAGTTGAATATAGTGTCCCTCAAACTAGTAGAGAGATTGGGATACACTACGAAGGACATACGGCCATAGAAAATCACCATAAAGGCTTATGATAACACTGAGAAGGAATCTTTTGGTTCTTTTTGCTTACCAATCATTGTTGGGTTTATGTCTCATCACCCTTTGTTACATATTATGGATATTGAGCTCTCTTATAACATACTTCTTTATCATCCTTGGATCCATGAAGTACATGCCATTCCATCCACCTTGCATCAATGCCTTAAGTTTCCCCATGATAAGATTAAGGTCACCATTCATTCCAGTTTATAGCCTTATCAGTATTGTAAACATCTAGAGGCTAAATATCATAATTATAACTATTATCCTGATTCAGAATTCATTGTAAAGAAGAATAAGGAAATAGTTTCACATCCACCAAAAACTAATTATACCAACCCTAATGACCTTACTTCCACTTCGGCTAATCCATTTCCTGAAACTCTTATAAAATAATTTGTTATAAAAGATGTGGGCATTTACACATACTATCTTAATAATGCCTTCCATGTTTCTAAGTTGCCCAAGTCTCCAAAAACATTTGGTAAACCCAAACCATCCAAAATCCCTAACAAACCCAGCATGATCTGGTAGAAAAAGAAAGAAACAAAGAAACCACCAATGGTATTTGTACTTGATACTTCATCAAAATAGAATTAAGAGGCTTTTATTCAAGGAGACTGGTTATGTTCTACTGGGATTTATGATTATTTTTAGAATCCAAAATATCCTATCCCTAATTAGATTATGGATAATCTTGATTATACAGGAAAAGGCATTGGCCCACAAGCATAAGGAATATTGGAACCTTTGTCAGTTGGAAAACCTAATTTGAATCAAGGTCTCAGATTTATACCTCTTGGGGGTGACCTCATGAATTTTAATATTGATTATTTTGAATAAACTAGCAATGAGACTCTTGGCAGTGACATAACATCCCATTATAGCCTTTTTGTTGAGCTTGTTGACACAGATCTATTTGATTCAAATGCCATTATAACCATAACACCCCATTGTTCCCTATGCCTTTGTCATCTCAAACTCTTTGATTGGGACCAAAAAAATTTAGTCATGCACCTTGATGAATTACAAAATGAAGAATCAATTGTAAATTATATGGGCTTCAGAGATGGATTTCTAATTGGTGATCATAAACAAGGCTTTGATTTTTATTTGGATCCTTCTTCCTACTTTGAAAAGCAATCAAACTTTCTTGGTCATAACAAAGATAAAACATCAAGATCTTCAAGTGAAAACCTCTTTGAGGCACTCGTTGGTTAGGGAAAAAGCAAAAAAAAATACAAGCCTTGAGTGAAAACCTATTTCAGGCACTCTTGGATGGGAAATTTTTATCATCCCCAAAGGATGCACAAGTTCCATCAAGTCCTAGCTCTATAACTAGTAGTAGCATCACATCAGAATAACAACAAGTCTTTGAGTGTCTTGCTCTTGACTTTCCTGAGATTTTTTCTAGTTGGCCATTACCTTAATTGGTGGATTCAGATTCATCACATTATCTAGAGTTTTATGAGGAACAACAAGAAATTGTAGTAGAATAAGTTGATCATGATCACACATTACCTACTATTCTAGAAGATGGTTCTACACTTCTTGTGGATAACACTGTTAAAGTGAACTTGTGAACATTTGATGATCCCAAAATTTTTTACCGTAGAGCTTATCTTAATGATGAGGAAAGAGATCACATTATATATATTTGAAGGATTTTATTGATATTTTTACAACCCTAATTTGGTTGTCCATCAACTTGTTGTTCCTCTAGTTGCCAAACTAGTCAAACAAAAATTAAGGAAGATGCATCCATGCATTGATCTTTTGGTAAAATTTGAATTGGATAAATTATTGGGAACATGATTTATTAGACCACTGGACTATTCTATATGGATTTTGAACATAGTTCTAGTTAGTGAAAAGCCATAGGGTATACATCTTTGTATTGATTTTAGAGATATCAATAAAACATGCCCTAAAGATAATTTTCCTCTACCCAAAGTCAAAATGATTATCAATTATAATACTAGGTCTGAGATGATTTCCCTCATGGATGGATTGTTTGGATACAATCAGATCAAGATAGCTCAAGAAGATCAGCGTAAGACAATGTTCACCATTTCATGGAGAACATTATGCTATCAATTCATGCCATTCAGATTGAAAAACATTAGAGACACTTATTAAAATGCTATGATTGTCATCTTCCATGACATGATGCATGATATTTTTTAATATTATGTTGATGACATCCTAGCTAAATCAAGAACACATGCCAGCCATCCTGACATTCTTTGAAGACTCTTTGAGAGACCTCATGAGTATAAGGTCTGTCTGAATCCTAAGAAGTGTGTCTTAGGTTTCACTTCAGGAAAAAAATTAGGAATTATTGTATCAAAAAGAGGGATCAAATTTAACCTTTCTAATTTTAATGCCATTTTTGAAATTCCTCCACCTTCAAATATTAAATATCTCTAAATCCTGCAAGGAAAGATTTAGTCTATTTGCAGGTTCATTTCTCAATTGGTAAATATGTGCCACCCATTTACACATCTCTTGAAGAAAGGGGTCACATTTCAATGGGATCAAGAGTGTCAATTATCACTTAAAAATCTCATAACATATTTGGATAATGCACTAGTTTTGAGACTGCCAACACCTATATAATAATTGCTTTTTTATATTTTAGTAATTGAGCATGCACGAGGGGCACTTTTGTCTCAACATGATGATCAAGGCAAGGAACATGTAGTTTATTAATTAAGCTACACACTGGTGGTTTATGATCATAATTATATTTCTATTGAGAAGGCATGTTTAGCTATGGTGTTTGCATCCCAAAACTTATGACACTATATGTTAAATAATAAAACAATTGTTATTGCTAAAGTGGATCCTCTCAAATTTTTATTATCCAAAGTAGCTCTCATAGGCTGCATGGTCAAATGGGACATGCTCTTAAGTGAGTTTGATGTTGAGTATTATAATTATAAATATATCAAGGAGTAGGTTATTATTTATCAACTTGAAGAAGCCCCTATTATAGGCACTCAACTACTCGAATTTGACTTTCCAGATGATTCTATTATGATAGTTGAATAAGTATAACATGAACTTGAACAATGGAAACTATATTCTAATGGTTCCTTCACATCTAAAGGATATAGAGCTAGCATATTATCAATTAAACTATAAGGTGATGCAATTCCCAAAGCATTTCATATCAATTTTCATTGTACTAATTATATGGCTGAGTATGAGGCAATTATTGCAAGATTGTGTCTTGTAGTGTAGTGGGATATACGTCACTTAATGGTTTATGGTGATTCCCAATTGATTATCAATCAAAATATTGATAAGTATCAAACTAGAGATAACAAGCTTGTACCCTACAAGCATACTATGGACAATCTCGAAGCTCATTTTAAATCTCTACTTTTTGAATAAGTACCATGAGCCAACAACAAATCTACTATTATAATGGAAAAAATTGGGTCCATAATATAGATTAAAATTAGTGCAAAAGAGTATTATTTTCTCATTTAAAATATTATACAATTTACACATATCTTGTCAGATTCAAAAAGGGTATGCACTATTATTGGTCCCAATTTCCTGTCTAAATTGCCTTGGTGTCAAGACTATTATAATTATTTCCATGATCACATTTTTCCACCTAACATTTCCAATAATCATCAAAATATTTTCCTTTACCTCATAGGTCATTATAACCTCCTGAGAAACATGCTTTATCATAAATGATATGATGGAATGATACTTCATTGTTTATCTTTGGAGAATCCAAGATAGTGCTTAAGGAGGTCCATGAAGGAATGTATGGGGCCCACACCAATGGTTTAATATTAGCTAAATATTTCCTCAAAATAGGTTACTATTATCCCAAAATGGAGATAAATGCTTGAAATTATGTGAGGAAGTGTGTTCCTTATCAACAACATGAAAATTTGACATGTGCACCTTCCTTGCCACTACAACCGATCACTACACTATGGCCATTTTCTACTTAGGGCCTCGATCTCATTAAGAAAATAAATCCAACATATTATGATGACCATAAACATATTTTAATTATTACTAAATATTTTACTAAGTAGTTTGAGGCCATTCCTCTCACTTACATCATCAATAGGCAGATTTCCAAGTTTATATATTACCATATCATTTGTTGATATGGTATTCCATCCAAAATTATATCTGATAATGGTGGATTATTTGTAAATAGAGATTTTAAATACCTTAATGCAAAATTCAAAATCAAGCACAAGAAATCCACACCATATAACCTGTAAGGCAATGGACAAGCCAAGGTGTCAAACAAAACCATTATAGTTATTATAACACAGGATTACACCCTTGTGGGAGATTTTTCAGGCTCTCCCATTCCCAGCTACAAGCATTGGGATAACTTCAGGCTATGGGTATCTTGTAGTGAGGTTGAACCTATGGAGTAAACCAGTTCTTCTTTGATGATCACCTAAACTAATGCTAAACTAATGACTCATAGGGGAAAAGGTTAGAAAGAGGATAAGGTCTCCTAATAAAGATAACCATGTGATGCACCAAAGCTAAATGGGAAAATTTCATAAGCTTTAATCCACATTGATTCTGTAAAGGACAATTTTGACTTGCACAACCTCAAGATCAAGTTGGTTGCATTAGTATTTCATAAAGGAGGTTTTGGAAGCAAGGAATGCAAATAGAGATGAATTATAAGACTTATTAAAATCCCACATCAATGGTAGAAATAACACTAAAACAGACCTATAAAAAGCATTGAGAAACTCCCTAAACAAGGTCAGAAAGGAGGACCATAGATGAGGAAGATTATCCTTCACACATTGCCATAGTGCACAACTCAACAGACACAAATCCAAGGTAAGAGATAGGCAAAGAAATTCCTTTTATTACATCAAGAGGTAGTTCTTAAAAGTGCTTGATAGGGTGAAGCCTAATCAAGCTAAGCAAATTTTGAAATATATAAAATAATGCCCCATCTCCCATAAAGATAAAATAAAATCTAAAAAATTGGGAACCCTTTCCAAAATGGAAGATGTGAGATATATATAGAGAAAGGGAAGAAAAATAGCTTACAACCAATGGGAAACTTGAGATAGGAAATCATTGATGACCAAAACTATTACCATTTATTGTACTCAAGCTTTCTACATTCAAAACATGTAACCTACTGTGACCACTAGATGAATTATCCATAATCACCACCCATCTCCTCAAGCTCCTTATGCATTTAATTCTCCTTTTTGGAATTGAGCAAGCCATACCGATGATAGTTGCATGTCACTATAAAGTGTGAGTGATTTGTCCTTGCATTTAAAACTTGGCATGTTCTTTACTACAATTTAGACTAACCTGATTGGTCTTTGCCTGATCACTACTCTACTTAGATGCGTCTAATAGTTGTTTGACCACTTTGCATGTTTTGGAAGTGAGTTGTTTGTACTTGTACCACTTGTCCTTAGCTAATTGTCCCTTTAGATTTGTTGACCATTGACCTCAATGTTCCACAATCATTTTATTTTTGTGGACTTTTTCCATAATTTTCCTTTTAGAACTTTCCATTTTACTCGTTCAGGCTTTGCACTCCTTGCAACTTACTTTAGAATTCTCATTTCTCATTACTTGCTTCAGAGTTTTCATCTGTAACTCCTTACTCTTTGGGTTTTGTACTACTTGTGACTTATCCCTCAAGTTTATTTTCCTCTGAACATTTTCTTTACTTATTTCCTTTGAACTTGTTCATTCAAAACCTTTCTAAAATTGCCTTTCAATATTTTTGACAAGGATTTTCTCGAAGGGCAAGAGACCCTTTGGGCTTTCCATAAATGGTATTTCCCAAGGGAACATACCCTTTATAATATTTGAAAGCTACTCTTGGAACCTCTAAAATGGTCTTTTGGAAAAGTGTTTGGCTCTTTGCAGAGAGAAAGTACCCTTCATAAATATTTGAATGAATCATTTCTCCCAAAAATCACCCTTTGAAAAAACTTGTTTGGGCACTTTGCCATGATTAACCTTTTGGAAATTTTGAAAGTGCCCTTGGGAAATATTATTTTGGTCCACTTTCCTAATAAAATAACCCTTTAGTAAAGTTGTATAGGGCAACTTGATTGATGATTTCATTTCTTTAGAACCTTTCTTTCGGACAAATTATCCGAAAGAATTTCATTACTTATCTAAAAATGAAAATCTTGAAAAGAACACTCGGCTAAAGAGAAAAACATTCCTTCAAAAAAATTGTGTGGAAATTTTTTTCAAAGGAAAACCATGGAGTTTAAACCAAATAAAATATTGAGGGCAGAAACACATTTAATTCTTTCAAATCCCTAAAGAATGAACAAGGACTTAGCTAAATAAAAGAACTTTGCACAAACTTTGCACTTAGCCCTTTGGCTTATAGGCTTGCTTTTGAAAATTGCTGCTGACCCCTAAAAAACCTAACCAAATCCTTCTCTAGGCCCCTTTGATCCATTTCTTCATCAAATAATGCAAGAGCTTTAGTATGTGGGCCAAAAATGGCCAACATTTCTTGCGACTCATAGGGAAGCATGCCTGCTATGCTTGAAGAAACCAACTATTTGCTTCATCTAACCCATTGGGCATGAGTCACTACTTTATTTGACAAGGTTGGCCCTATCTAAAAATTCCCCTTGAATCAACAAGACTAACTAAAACAAAACAAACTATGCCCATGGCACTTAGGGAAGGGAAACACACAACTGAAAAGGAAATGTGCATAAGGCACTTAAAGGAAAGCATGAAATCTATCCTAATATATACAAGGTTACAATTTATAAGTTTCTCCCTCTTGGATCAAAAGGGAAACTATGAGTATCATTCACCTGTAAAAATCCAAGATCAAAAATACCTTGCTTTGGAGGTACAAGAATTGGTGAACTGGGAAACTTTATGGTCAATCCTTTTAGTATGCTCTATGATCGATGGAATGGAACAAACATGTCTCTAATGTAGACATACTAGTTCATGTCCTCCAAACTTGGTTCATGTTGGACTGTAGGGGCTTTTTCAATCTTCTAATTTTATGGCTCAATTTTGTGCTCTGAATTAAGCACAACATGTGACGGCTCCTTTGAACTGGTGCTTGGTTTACTATCTAGACTTAAGCAGAAAAGCTTCAAGTCATCCCAAAAGGTAGCTTCCTCTTGGTCATCCGAGACAATGCCAACTTCAACTCCATATTTTCTCTGCTTGTTTTGAAAAGGGCCATATGGTAATTCATCAATCTACCTAAGGCCCAACATATCATGTTCTTATGGTTCTAGATCTGACCATTCTTCTTCATTCTTGAAGACATCAGTACTACCTTTAAAGGATAATTCATCTTAATATTGGTTAGCTTCTTTAATTGATTGGTGAGTTCATCTTCATACCTAGAGGAGGCATAGGCTAGTTTAGAACCTCTACTATATCCATGAAGTCATGGTACAGTTACTACCATGCTTCATCTTGATCCTCTTGCTCATTCATGACCTCTCCAACATGGTCAGCTAATTGATTGACTACATCAATCTTTGCATCTTGGTTATCTTCATCTATAACCATGCCAAATAGTATGATGGGAATGATAGGTTGTTTGAGGGGCACTTGGGGGGAACATATAAACATTATTACCTTGATAAGTGTGATGTTGAGGTAGAGAATAAACATGTTGATCAAAAGATGGTTGATTATACATACCAGATAATGATAATTAGTCACTTGGACTAATTAAACCAACTGATAGGTGCTCATAGTCACCATTGATGTTTTTTGAATGCCTCCAAAGGCTGATATGTAGAAGGAAAACACCAAAAATCATTCCACTACTTTGGAGCTTGTCCCACTAGGCATGCCAAAAACTACTATAGCATAGGATTACACCCTTGTGGGGGAGTTTTTTAAGCTCTCCCACTCCTAGCTACAAGTGTTGGGACAACCTCAGGTTGTGGGTATCTTATAGTGAGGTTAAACCTTTGGAGTAGGCCGGTTCCTCTTTAATGCTCACCTAAACTTATGCTAAGCTAATCACTCATAGGTAAAATGGTTAAAAAGGGGATAAGGGCTCCTAAAAAATCTAACTAGATGATGCACCAAAGATAAATGGGAAAAGATCACAAGGTTAAACCCACCCTAATTCTACAAAGGATAATACCGACTTGCACAACCTCAAAATCATGCTGGTTGCATTAGTATTTCATGGATGAGGTTTCAGAAGCAAGGAATGCAAATAGTGAGGAGTTATAAGACTCACTAAAAGCTCACATCAATGGTAGAAAGAACACTAAACTAGACCTACAAATGACATTGAGAAACTCCCTAAACAAGGTCAGAAAAGAGACCATAGACAAGGAAGATTCTCCTTCACACATTACCATAGTGCACAACTCAACATGTTTAAATCCAAGGAAAGAGATAGACAAATAAAGTTATTTTATTGCATCAAGAGGTAGTTTTTACAAGTGCTTGATAGGGTCAAGCCTAATCAAGATGATCATATTTTGTAATATCTCAAAGAATTTCCTATCTCCTAGAAAGATAAAACAAAATCTAAAAAAATGGGAACCCTTTACAAAATGGAATACATGAGATATATATAGAGAAAGGGAAGAAAAAGCACTTAAAACCAATGGGTAACTTGAGAGAGGAAGTCATTGATGACCAGAACTACTATCATTTGTTATACTCAAGCTCTTTGCATTTAAAACATGTAACCTACTTTGACCACTAGATAAATCATCCAAAATCACCACCCATCTCCTCAAGCTCCTTATACATTTAATTCTCCTTCTTGGAATTGAGTGAGCCATACTAGTGGTAACTGTATGTCACTTCCAAGTGTGAGTGATTTATCCTTATAATTAAAACTCAATGTGTTTTTTTAGTACAATCTAGACTATCCTGGTTGGTCTTTGCATGTTCACTACTCCATCTAGATGTGTCTAATCCTTGTTTGACCACTTTGTATGTTTTGGAAATGAGTTGTATGTATTTGTGCCACTTGTCCTTGGCTGATTGGCCCTTTGGATTTTATAACCATTGACCTTAATGTTCCATGGCCATTTTCTTTTCATGGACTATTTTCCATAATTTTCCTTTTGGAACTTTCCATTTTACTCATTTGGGCTTCACACTCCTTGAAACTTACTTTGGACTTCTCATTGTTCATTACTTGCTTCAGATTTTTCATCCACAACTCTTTACTCTTCAAGTTTTGTACTAATCATGACTTATCCCTCGAGCTTATTTTCCCTTAAACATTTTCTTTGCTTATTTCCTTTGGATAAAAATTCTAAAGGAATTCATTCGAAACCTTTCCAAAATTACCTTTCAGGCTTTTTGACAAGGACTTTCCCAAAGGGCAAGAGACCCTTTGAGCTTTATGCAAATGGTCCTTCCAAAAGGAACACACCCTTTGAAATCTTTAAAATCTACTCTCATAACCTCTGAAATGGTCTTTGAGAAAAGTGTTTGGCTCTTTGTGGAGAGAAAGTACCCTTCAAAAATATTTGAATGAATCATTTCTCGCAAAAATCACCCTTCAGAACAACCTTTTTGGGCACTTTGTCATGAATAACCTTTTAGAAATTTTGAAAGTGACCTTTAGAAATATTGTTTTGGTCCTCTTTCTCAAGAAAACAACCCTTCGAGAAAGTTTTATAAGGTAACCTGCTTGACGAGTTCATTTCTTTGGAACCTTTCTTTTAAAAAAATTATTTGAAAGAATTTCATTACTTAGCTAGAAACAAAAATCTTGAAAAGAACACTTGACTAAAAAGAAAAATATTCCTTCAAAAACATTGTGTGGATAATTTTTTCAAAGGAAAACCATGGATTTTAAACCAAAGAAAATCTCGAGGGAAGAAACACACTTAGTTCTTTCAAATCCCTGAAGAATGAACAAGGACTTAGCTGAATAAAATAACTTTGCACAAACTTTGCACTTATCCCTTTGGCTTGCAAGCTTGCTTTTGAACATTTTTGATGACCCCTAAACAACCTACTTAGATCTTTCTTTAAGCCCCTTTGATTAATTTCTTCATCAAATGATGTGAGATCTTTCGTATGTGGGCTAAAAATGGCCAATAATAGCCATATTGAAGAAGATTGTCAATGACGTTGACTGTAATTAAAACTTGTAATTTTTTCCTACCCATTGGGATTATCATACTAGTCATCAAACCCCCATATGAACCACTCCATACTCCCTTGTTTATTGTACAAAAGCTATTATCCTAATTAAGATTGAGTTGCCTTCATTGTGAATATCTTTAGAGAACATTGAAGATGATGAAGATTATAAAGTCTCCAAGTTTTAAGAACTAGAAATCCTTGATGGTAAGCATTTGGCTACCGTCAAACACTTTTAAGCCTATTAGAATAGATTTCATAGAAGCTACAATAAGTACATTATCCCTTAAGATTTTAATATTGGTGTTTTGGTCTTGAAAGAGAACTAGAAGAATACAAATGTTAAAAAAAGAAAAAGGGTAAGTTCCAACCCAATTTGATAGGCCCATATGTGATTATATAAAATTATGGATCAGAGGTATACTAGTTGGCTACTCTAGGTGGTGAAGAACATCTAGAGCCCATGAACATTGTGCATCTTAAGTGGTTCTGCACTTGACATTCATTTGAACCATTGTCTACATGACCCGTTATTTGGGAGCAACTTGTGATGAAGTTATTTTATCCCACCATTATATCCTAGACTATCTTATTTTGTACCATATTTATTTTGATCTACCCTAGACCATTAATACAAGAACAATATTTATTTATGAATCTAGACAGTTGAAGCTTTAGACCATTGGCACTCTAGATCATTTATATTCCATCTTGACTCAATTTATCCCACCCTGGACCATCCTCTTTTGGACCCTATTCATTATGTTTTATTTTATTTAGAACCATATTATTTTTATATCATAGGCCATTTTAACTTGAGAATCTTTTATCTCTAAACTAATTATGATCTTGATTATGACTCATAGACACTCTGGACACATTCATCTCTAGTTCTACATAGCAGTTCAATCTGGACAGTATTTTACAGCTTCTTCTTATAGACAAGTGAACACATATATGTCAGCTCGTGATTTTTGCCTGCTAAATGGTTCTTCATATTTATCTAAGTGTTACATAATGTTCTATTTTTATTTTTTTGTTATTTTGTAGGCATTATTGCCTTAGTAGTATTTCACTCTTGCCAATTTGTGAGCGGGGTCATTGTAGTTGAATTTAACTGTTATTGGAACTTCTACTCTTGGACATGTATCTCCTTGATTAGTCAATTCCCTATTCCATTGTTTATATTCAAGATGTCCATTGCATCAAGTTTGGATATTATTTGAATGCTTATATGTGGACATGCATCTTCTCAACTAGGTAGTTCCCTAGACCTTTTGTGAGTAGTTCATTTCTGTTGCTTACCTGAAAAACACAAAAACATTAGAAAATGATCAATAAAATAACAAAAAACATTATCTTCCACTTTTGTTTATTCTACACATCCTATACGCTTGACATTTTTCAAGATCATTCTCATTTGATGCTCTCACCATTTTACGATCCCATTTTACTTATTTCCTCTATAACATCAATCATGTTTTCCTATCCTTATTTTTATTCTATCTCATTTTCTGGGAGAACTACATTTGGCCTAAAGTTCATGTCAGATCTCACATCCATGAAACTATGTAGGCATCATCCACTTGTCTAGTATACATGGAGTCAGCTCAGCCACCCCCTTTCTTTTCTTCTTTTCCCCCATTTTTTTCTTCTATGTTGTTTCCCCATCACATGAGGAAAACTTTGTCCTTGTTCTTATTATGTTGATGTAAAAAGTAACACCTCTACTACACGTGCATAAATAATTATTTTTAAACCGCACTAATATTGTGACTAACTACTTATTTGTGTGTGTTTATTTGATTTTTATTGGTGTATTATTGTGCTTTCTTGTCTCTTCATTTATTTATTTTCTTTGGTTGTTTCTTCTTGTTTATTTTTGGTCATTTATGTTTCTATTTTGTCTTGTTCTTTTCTTTTGTTTTACAAGTACATCTTGATGGTACACATGGATCTTGATTATTCATATCTTGCTTTCATATTATTTATTAAGTTGTTCTTGCTTTATTTTTATACATTTTTTTCCTACTTAAGTCTTGATTATTCATATTTGGATTTTAATTTAGGGTACATTTGTGTATTATTTTACTTTGTCTTTATTTATTATTTTTTAAATATAAATAGTTGTAACTCTGATATTATTAGTTCTTATCATTATCCTTAGTTATAAATATTCACATTTGAATAAGCTCAGTGCAATTAAAATGCACTTTCATTATAAGTTACTCATACTTATGATGCTTAATTTTATTTTTCTATAGTAAGCACTATGTTCTTTAGATCCAAGTCTCAAAGTCAATATAGATCTAAAGATCATCTCTCAAGCACATCAATGAAACTAGGCACCAATGGCTTATGCACCTGACTCTATGAAAGACATGCATCTATTGGCATACATTATGAGTCTAATCAAACAAGTGGTCTATTTTTATTCTATTCTTCCTTTCTCATTCGATCTTCTCCCACTTTTGGGTGAACTACATTGGATTGAGGTCCATCTGGACTATGTAGGTAGCGTTTAGATACATGATGTATCTTGGGTCAGCTCATCCACTTTTATTCATCTCTTCCATCACTTTGTGCATCCTCGCATGCTTGGTTTGTTATGCTTATTTTTCATACCCCTATAATTTTATAAAAATTCATACTCTTATCACCATAGTGATGACCTAGTCATAAAATCTAAAACTATAGTCGGAGACCTATGTTAATTAGTAGTTTTATGAATATACGTGTTTTCAATTGAATGATTTGATAATGATTTTTTATGAGTTTATATTTATATTACAATGGTTTTGAAAAGTATTTATTGTTGAATGAATAAAATTTGCACACACACACACACACACACACACACACACACACACACACACACACACACACACACACACACACACACACACACACACACACATATATATATATATATTATAAATGCTTTTTTTTATTCATGAGGTTTCAGTCGACAGAATTGATCAAATTACATTCAATTGAAGTGTTTATGGTAGTATTTTTAGTTTGAGAAAGAAAATGTTCCATATGATTTTATAAAAAAATTGAAGGCATACTATGGATTTGTTATAAAAAGTTTTCAGTTAATTCATTCATAATTTAATTACAAGTATGGAATGTTGGCATTATAAGTTGTGCCATGAATAAATTTGGTGTAGAACCTAAGTTATTATGATTCTAAGGATTATTAAAAAATCCTAAAAGGGGTTATAAGTTTTAATATAAATGTTATCTATCCTAAGTATTCAATGTGATATGTTAAACCTATCAAGGACTATAAAATGGTTGTGGGTGATGGTTTTATTTCAAAGGTATATTGGTAATTAAACAATGTTTAATTTAGATAACTGAGGCCCATAAGGTCCAAGTTGGTAAGTTGGCAGTCTAAGTTGGAAAGAGCTAATGCAAGCATGGTAGAGGTTTCAAGATCTGGATGATATTTAAAGTGGTTTAAAAGAATTAAATAAAAATAGTACATGCCTTGAACTATATAAATTGGTTGGTGTTTAGTGAAGGTTTTGGTTATTACTAAGTTTTAAAACCTTGCTAAACAAATTAGTAGTCGGCTAAAGATAAACCTTGAATTAATACAACCAATTAGGTGAATGCACGTAAGCACATGTAGTTAAGACTTAGAGTTTAGTATACAAATAGCTTTGTTTTTCATTTGTTAGTTATTTTTTAAAGATTGATATGAAATCTACACTCTATTAGGATATATTTTGGAGGTTTCTTATGGGAAATTATAGGTGAAAAGTTACACACAATGTAAATAGGTATGCCAATGATGAAAATGAATAGGTTTGTATGGAGAGAAATGATAGTTTTGGATCTGCATGATATTTTGATAAGTTTTGAAAAAGTTTAACTATTTGTTTAAAGTCTTTTGCATGCATAAATCTTAGAATTATTGTTGATAAGAATAGTTAGAAATCTTTTTGGGTTATCATATTATTTATTGAGGTATGAAAATTTGATGATAAAGTATTTTCATTATCATTTTAAATCAGTTCATCTCTATTTTTGGAGATAAATTTGGTGAATAAAATCATATTATCATTTATGAAGTACCTAGAATTTCTTGAGCTGTGTTTGAGATGATTATGAGGGTTATCTTATGAGTATAGAAAATTTTGGTTTTGGGTTTCAGTTTGTGAATTCATTATATTGATAATTTTAGTTATCTTAATTTGATTGCAAGCTATGGTTTCATAAACACATGAGTGGAAAGTTTTGACGAGTTCAAAGATTATTTGTCATGGCATTCTGGTCATATCAATTTTGATTATGAGTTATGATTTCATAAATGTATGGTTTTGAAATGGTTGAAGATCTAATGTTTTGAGAATGGTTTTATCATGAAATTTTGGGATATTATTTTTATAAAATATTTTGATATACATAATTTAATGGCATGTAATCTATATGATTCCCAAAAATAAAAATTTTTGGGGTTTTTTTCAAGTTATAAATATTTAAAGAACAATATGAAATAGTTAACAGTTTAAAAAAAATTGTGATATGCGGTTTTTCTAAGTTTCAATATCATGTTAGAATAAGGGTATGACCCTATCAATAAACTTATAATAGTTTATATATCTTCTATCTAAATTTTTCTTTCAGTCATAACGAATTCGTTGTTAGTTTGAAAAATATGTGCAATGTGTAGTTTATAGATAATATATAGGTTGTATATGTGGAGACTACAGTAAGAAATGAATGTTTAAAGTATGAGAGAATATGTTGAATTAAAATTATGAAGTATATAATTTTATTATTATGATTTAAAGTTTTGATGTTTTAATGATACATGACACAGATTAGATTTTTCTAGTCAGTAGAATCTTTTATGTGATCATTTTATTGATAGTTAGAAATTATTGTAAATGACTGAAAGTTTAAAATATTAAATTACAGTTGATATTTTCTATTCTATAGATGATATACTCATTCTTTTGAGTTCAGTCAAATGATAATCAGATTTTGAATATACATTCTAAACTGTATATATGATGTCACGTTGGGACAAAACTAGATTCAAATAGAGATAATGATAATAGAAGTTGGGAAAGGAATAAAAATTATAACAGTATGAATCAAGAGGCACCAAATAGGTAATTTATTAGAGAGGGTTTTAGGGCTAGATGTTTTGGCCTTAGATATACCAATAGAGGAGCCAGAATGTCTATTCATTTTGATACCATTTACCCTAAATTTTAGAATGTGTTGAATAATATAGTTTTTTATCTTGTAAATCAAAAGGGTAATAAAGGTTTTTTTGTCCTTAATAGATCTACCCATCAATTTCATAATAATCCAAACCACTTTTCTATTCAATCACCTATCCAAGAAAGAGTTAATGATGTTAATGAACTAACACAACTGGCTAATGAGATAGCCCATGCAAAGAATTTTGTGAATCTTGCCTTGCCTTCTTAGCCTGCACCACCTTAGAAGATTCCAATTTCAAGTTGTAGGAAGCTTAGTTTGAAAAATCCTCTTGTTGTCATACATCCGATGACTTTCAGAATATATTCAAATAGTCAAGATGAATCAGATACTCCATTAGAAATCAAAGTTATGAAATGAGTTAAGTTGGAGGTAAACGATATTTGAAGTGATTAAAGAATGAAGCTAGTCTAATTTTATGCAGTTGAAATAAAATATAATGAATGTTTTAATGAAAGAGGTGAACATGTGATTGAATTTCTCTCTGATTATGATGACTCTTGATCATCATATACATTTTCATTTCAAATTTAAACTTTTAAGTTTATAAGACTTAAGTACATTTCAAATTTCAATACTTTGGTTATAATATTTTGGAAGTGCAATAGACTCTATATATATATATATATATATAGAGAGAGAGAGAGAGAGAGAGAGACATGCTTAAGTAATTTTGATTATATGCATTATAGAATTAATATAGATAAGGATATCATTTAACTTTAAGTTATCTTATTCTTATTGTAATATGTAATTTATATTATTATTAATTTATTAAAGGGTCCCCATCCATTAAGAAATACCTTGTCTATTTTCAAATAATTGATCTCTTAAGACTTTTAAGTCTTAAATAAAGCTTAACTAATAAATATCACTATTAATTAACTTTTTTAAAAGTCAATTATTTAAGTTAATAAGTAATTAATTAAGGTTAACTTATTTTCAATAAAATTTGAAGTATAAAAAGAAATTAAGGATTAATTTTGAAGTGGAGTAACAACACAGATAGATCAATGATATTTTCTCTGATGGTTGAGTATATTGCTTAGATAATGTAGTCTTATATATAGAATCTAAGTATTCAACCCGAATAATGATAAAAATTTCACTGTTTGTAACATTTTGTTGATCTAATTGATTGTAAAATTTATCTTTCAAAGATATTTTATAAAGAGGATATTGATTTCTCGAATAAAAATGATCTATTTTGCTAAGATGACTCCCTTTGTTGAGAGTCGCAAGTTTTGTTTATATTGTATTTTATTTTGACTTTGAATTCTAATTTTAATTTAGTTTCTAATTTTTTAAATTTCTATTTCTATTTTAGTTTAATTTTTCATTAATTTTAATTTATTTCTTAAATAATTTTTGTTTTATCCTAATTTCTTCTTTAGTTTGTGTTAGTGTTAAGTTTAATTAGTATTAGCTTAATTTAGTTTTAATTATAGATTAATTTAGGTTAGATTATTAGGTTTTCTTAGTTAGTTTGTTACTTATTAATTAGTTGTTTAAAGTTGTTTGATTCTTTTTATTTTGATTATTGAGTTATGTTTTGTTACTTGCTTTATTGAAGATATGTTTATAAATTGATTTATCTTCTTATCTTCACTTTAATCTTGTACTTCTTGTTTATTATCTTGGTATTACTCGTAAGTTAAAACAACAAAGTAAGATTTTACTTTGAGAATATATTATATTATTGAATCAGATTTCTTTCTTTCAAGAGATTATCTTATTCATAGGCATTTTCTATCATATAAGGTAGATTACATATTCATATTTGAACTGATTCATTACGTGATAAGTGGATTTGTTAATTATAATAGAATATGTTATATTCGATAAATTATTTTTTATTTCTTAGAATATTTAAAAAATCCTCATGTCTTTAGGATCATATTCAAACCTTTAGAGCCTTACCATTAGACTAGTACGATTCTAACTGAACCTTCACAATAGGTGAAAGTGTTGATTAATTGATGAAATATTTTTCATCGTCAATAAATTTCATGATTCTATTGGGGAGCTTTCAAAAATCTTATTTGTTTAAAATTGTATTTTCTTCTTACTCATGGTACTTAGAGGACAACCTCCTATTATCCAGTCTAGAATTGATATTGTTGATGATCAAGTTGATGTTGCTTTTAATTTAACTCATTATACATGGTATAATGACCTTCATAATCTTCAACATGTCATATAAGTGATAAATGAAGAATAAATTATAGAATTTGAGATATATTGGTATTGTAATCTTACTCGTGAAACTCAACAAAACATTTTAAATATAAATAGATGAGTTTGGGAAGATAGAGCCAAAATTTTAGCTACTAATCCTATACCTAAAACTCTTTTTCTTTCTGATTCTCATCCATTTAACGATTTGGTTATGCCCTTTGAACCTATTGATACAAATTTGAAATTGAATCAATCTAATTAGGTTCAATAAAATCAACCAATTTAGGTAGAAGAGACTACTAAAATTTCTAATGGGAGATCAAACAAAATAGAGGATACATGATATAATTCAAAGTTTGCAAGACAATAGAGATTAGGATGATCTCATAAAAGATAAAGCTGGTTCTGAAGATAATGTAGAACATCAAAGAGCTTTAAATACATGGATTTTTAAAATTCTACTTAACATTAAAAATCATCTAGGTAGGTTACCTTCCCTCAGAGGATTAAATATACCAATTTTTTTGGAACTTCTAAAGAATGTTGGGAAGACTATTTAGATGCATTTAATTTAGTTTGTGCTACTCTTGGTATAACAAGTGAAAAAAATTGTTTAAATTTTTTTGCTCAAACACTTGAATGGAAAGATTATCAATATTTTATTATTTTATCTACCAAAGCTATCAACACTTGGAAAAATATAGAAGATTAGCTAGAATTATCTTTTGGAAAAGCTAAGTAAGGAATATATAGATCTAGTCAACGATCTTGTAAATTTTTCTCTTGATCCAGGTGAAACCATATATCATTTTATTACTAAATTTATTAAGTTATTCCAAAAGATTCTTCATGATCTTAAACCCTTTAAGAAATTATCTAGACTTTACTTTTGTAGTGCTTTACCTTTGAAGTATAAAATGGTCTTAGAGGATAGAGACATTATATAATATGATGAAATTGTAACATTTTTTATTGAGTATGAAAAGAAAATTAAATGTATTGGGTTTAAATATAGGTCTTCTATAGGTCTAAATTCAAACAATGCCAAAATTTTAAAATCCATTCAAAGTCTAGGAAATGAATTGGTCACTATTAAAAGATAATTGAGTGATAAACTTTCATCTAATAGAAGTATTGTTGAATGTTAAAATAAAGAAGATGTTCATTACTGCAATGTGTGTGAATTGGATCATGATCTAGATTCATTTATTGATATTTAGAAAGTTAAAAAATGTATTAAAAAAAGATAGTATATTTATTGATCTAGCAGACAATATAAACATGTGTGTTCTTGATGACCCATCAAAAAATGCAAGTGCTTATGTTGTTAATACTAAAAATAAAGATTACAATTCTTCTCAAAATAATAATACAACAAATAATGATTTCTATTCTAAAGATAAAGGTAAAATAACTCAAAATAATTCATCAAATATTTTTTCTCGAAACATTATTTTATTAATTGGTTATACTAATACTCAATATCAATCTTATAAGCCTAAGAATTATACTTAGAATCAATAATTTTATGCTAAAGTTTATAATAGAATTGATGATTTATCTCTAATTAAAGCTAAGATTTTATTATTACAAGCAACTAGTCTTCCAGAACAACTTGATAAAATTAATGAAGTTGTTAAGAATCTTAATAATGATGTAGGCTTACAAGAAGAAGTTATTAATGAACAAACATTTGTTTTTAGTCAAAGTTATGATCCTCTTGTAGATTATATACATTGTTTTTATGTTTTAGTCAAAATTGCTAATAAAAGAATCCATAATTGTATCTTAGATATAAGATCTTCAAAGAATATAATACCTAAATTTATTACAAATCAATTACACATCTCTTATGAAACTGACAATAAGAAGCTTACTAGATTTGATTCAAGACAAACTAAAAATTGTGGTAAGTTTTGTGACATAATCATTAAAATTGCTCAAGATAAAAGAATTTGATGTATGACTAATGTCCAAATTTTAGACATTCCTAATAATTATGTTATATTATTAATAAGATATTGGTCAAAATCAACATGTATTTTTGTCAGAAAATATATCACATGGGCTCCCGTAAGTAATGAGTTTACTTTTATAAAAAGAGAGGATTGGTCTAGTACACCTATAGAATCAACTACTATTTCAACTATTTCCTATGTTGAGATAGGTATTGAAACTTATGAGCTGATGAACTTGGATGAACTAGAAAATCAACATGAAGAATTTTTTGATAAAAATATTTTATGATCATTATATTTTGATGGATCCTATTCTCAACAAAGAAATAGTGCTAAAATTTATTTAATCTCTCTTGTTGGTAAGATATTTCATTTTGTTTACAAATTATCATTTGAAAACACTAATAATATAGTATAATTTGAGACATGTTTAAGTTTGAGAAAAACTATTGAACTAAATATTAAATATTTAAAAGTCTTTGAAGATTCTGAATTAGTTGTTAGGCAAGTTTAAAAAATTAACAAAACTAATCAAACTCATTTACATCATTATACTCAAAAGGTTTGGTCTTTAATTGAACATTTTGAAAATTTCAATATCACTCACATACTTAGAGACTATAGCAATAGAGTTGATAAACTTGCTATTTTTATTTCAAACCCAACTCTAAGCGAGAGTGAATCAATCATGAACTTCTCTTTTTATAAAAAATTTCCACTCAAAATTCTATATTTGAATGATAGTTGGTCTGTTTTTAGTTGTGATGAACACATAAATTAATTTATTAAAGGTAACTATTTTAATCATGATGATTATGTACTAAATTATAGAGACTATCTTCAATTAAGTACTAATAAATTACGTACTATTCTAATAAGTTTGGAATCTATGTTTACACCTAATTATCAATTTAAAATTTCTAGAATGGAAGAACCTTCCAGGAGAATTATAGGTGAAACTTTCCTATCAACTTAGGTATAGAATAGGATTCTAAATATGTATTTAAGAATTCAAGTTACTACTAGTGAGAAGGTAAAATTTATGAAATTGTTCAAAAAATTTATTGATGTGTTTACTTGGTCATACAAAGATCTTAAAAGTTATAATATTGATATTATTAAACATGATATACCTATAAAACCTTGTATTAAATTTGTAAGACAAAAAATATGAAAGATTAGCCTTTTATTTGAGGACACCTTTAAAAAAGAGCTAGATAAAATGATTGATATTAGTAACTTTTTTTCTTGTAAAATATTTTAAATGGGTAGCTAATTTAGTACCAGTTAGAAATAAAAATAGTGACATTAGATTATGTGTTGATTTTAAAGACTTGAACAAGGTTAGTGTTAAAGATAATTTTCTCCTACCAAGTATAGATCAGATTTTGCAACAAGTTACAGGGTTATAAATGATGTCATTATTAGATAGATTTTTTGGTTGTAATCATGTTAGGTTGTGGAGCTAAAAACTTCACTGATGCAGACATGGAGGAGGTTGTTGAGAGGTTGCTGAGTTGCAGAGAAACCGACGTCGGTCTGATCAACCGATGTCGGTCATATATAGTGAGAAGAGCAACCAACATCGGTCAGGATCAGCTGACGTCGGTCATCTCCAACAGACAGGGACCGATGTCAGTCGCCTGTGCGGTTCCAGAACTATTAGTTCACGAATAATTGGTTAACAAACTGGTTGTTTGCATGTTAAAGTCTAATTTTAGTCTTGGAGCTATGGATCTAATTATTGTAATTGGATGTCTAATTATTGTTTGCATGGGATCTATATAATAGACTCATGGGTTGTATTGTAAAGGGTGAGGGATCAAAGCAGGGATTCCCAGGGTGCTAGATAGAGAGAGCAAGTTGGCTCCTCATAGTGCCATGGTGCTAAGTGTGTATGATCAGGTAGATCTATGAAAGAGCAAGATCTGGTAGAGATCCACAGGGGTGCTAGTATGGAGAATCATAAGGACTTGGTGAGTCAAGGACAAGGGTTCTTCTGAATAAATAAGATCAGTTGATCTGCAAGTGTGTGTGTGTGTGTGTGTGAGGTCTAGGTTTGCAAGTGTGTAAAACTAGGTTGATTTGTAGGTGGCAGTAGCATCAAGGTGATCAACAACAAAATAGGTAGCAAGATCAGGTGAGATCTACTTGGAGTACGTGGTGTACTCAGACCTTGAGTACGTGGAGTACTCGGTTGGACTGGTAGTGATTGTCACTTACTGGTGGTACTGGCAGTAGTGATACTGATTGGTTGGAGGTGAATAACAGCTCTGTGTTTGAGTTGTTTGTTGTGGCCATAGTTGAGAGAGTGAGCTCTTGAAGAGATTTACTGTTTATGCCCTAGAGGTGTGGGAGCCCTAGAGGAGTGTAAGGAAGAAGACTGTGGCATCTTCTTTGTTGTATTTCCTTCTAGAAGAGTATTAATACAATTGGGTATTGTCTCTCATATTCTATGTTGTTTCTAAATTCTAGTTACTATTTACTTCTGGTTGAATTTTGCATTTAGTTGCTTGGTAATCAATTGTGCTTCCTAGATCCTAAAAAGTGGTATCAGAGCCAGGGTGTTGGTTTGGTGGATAGGTTTATCAGAGCCAAGGTTGTTGGTTCAGTGCAGGTTCACAGAGCCAAGTTACAGGGAGCAAGTTTGTGTTTGATTACAGGTCACTCTCAAGGGTTTCTGATTGAGTGGGAGTATAGCAATGGCAGAAGAAAGTACACTAAGAATGGAGGAATTCAAAAGCAAAAATGGTCAATTATGGTGTTATGGAAAGAAAGAGCAGGTAAAAAAAATTGTTGGTTGGTAGAAGATCAGCATGAAGGAAATAAAAAAGTAGGTATTGTTGCACTGGTTGCTCTTATATGTTCCTTGGATAAAGTAGAATTTTGGTTTATAGATTCTGTTGCCTCTTTCCATGCAGCCCCAAATAGAGTATTTTTCCATGTTAAAGTCCATGGAGACTTTGGAAAGATTTATTTAGGGGTTGGTGAGCCTTGTCAATGTATTGGCAAAGGGGAAGTGCGGCTGAAATTGCAGACGACCAACACATGGGTGTTGAAGGAGGTTATGCAGGTTCCAGTTCTGAAGATGAGGCTACTTTCTTCAAAAAATTTGGGTGATGAGAGATGCATAGTAACTCTCATAGTGGATGCACTTGAATTAATAGGTGGTAAGAAAGTAGGTATCCTTTATCTATCTACTTATATTACTGATTCTCCTTCTGTTGTGAAGATGTGGCTTTGTAGGCTTGGTCACATGAGTAAGAAGGAGATGCATGTTCTTAAGAGGAAGTCAGATGTGTTTGATAGACTTAAGAATTGGAAATCCTTGGTGTTTATGGAGGAGATGATAGACATAGATCAGTACAAGGGTCTGGATAACTTTGAGCAGGGTAGTTTGGATAGGGTTTTGATCCAAAGAGAGCTCACGAGTAAAAAGTCATCACTCACAGGAAAACACAGTTACCAGCATCGATCAGACAAATACTGACATCGGTCATCTATAGATAGGAAAATTTGGTAATGTTAGGCGGGTGGACACCGATGTCAGTCGGGTAGACACCGACATTGGTCAGAGAATCGACATTGGCAGTTAGGTCAGTTGCAGGGAACCGACGTCAGTCATGTGCAAATTGGGAGGTGACCGACATCGATCACTGACAAAATGGATTTTGGGTGGACAACAAATTGTCAAGGAGTCTCAAACGCCCATGTGGAGGACTGAAAAGGTAAGTAAGCCTCAAATTCATTATTCCCCTTCTTTACACTACTTGTTGCTCACTGATGGTCAAGAACCAGAAAGTTTTAAAGAAGCAGAGTAGGTAGATTCCAGCAAATAGTGGGAGCATGGCATGGATGAGAAATTTGATTCCTTGGGAGAGAACCAAATAGGAGGTTTGGTAGAGTTGCCAATGGAGTTAAAGAAGAGAGAGAATGGACACGTGAGATGAAAGGCCATGTCATATGGTCTTGAGCAAGCTATAGGACAGTGGTATAAGTTTGACAGGTAGATGACAAAGCATGGCTTTAGTCAATGTTGTTGTAACCATTATGGTTTCTTCACCAGGTTGGATAATGGTCGTGACATTATCCTGTTACTGTATGTGGATGATGTGCTTGTTGCAGGTGCATACATATAGGGATTTGTTGAGCTAAGGGTAAAGTTAGTTCAGTGGTATGTCATGAAGAATTTGGGAGCAACGAAATTCTTTGGCATGATTTTTTCTAAAGACAGGGAAGATCACAGGTTGATGTTGTCTTAGGATGATTGTGTGAAGGTAGTACAAGATGTAGAACGGCAAGTGCACTTATGGATGGATAGTTCATAGAACAGGGTCCCCAATCACATGATGAGGTTGAGTACATGTGTACTCCCTGATATTGCCCCAGTAGCGGGTGTTGTCAGCAAGTTCATAATCAAATTAAGAAAGAAACACTGGAGGGTAGTTCAATGGGTTTTCAGGTATCTGAGAGGGACCAATAGCAGGTCGACATGTTATGCAGGGTCAAGTTCTTTTCTACATGGCTTTGTAGATGCGGATATGGCAGGTTACTTGGATGACATGAGTTATACCACAGGATGTGTGGTGGTTGGTCTTCAAGATTAAGCTTGAAGAGGGATACAAGCTAGGAAATAGATTAGATGATGTACATGTATAGGTATAGTGCAGCTATTTATCTCCAAGTGGGAGATTGTTAGGTTTTGGAGCTAAAAGCTTCATTAATGCAGACATTAGAGGAGGTTGTTGAGTGTTACAGTCACCGGCGTTGGTTAGGACAACCGACATCGATCAAGGTTAGATAGGAATCTGTCGACATCAGTCAGGTTTGGCCGACGTCGGTCATATATAGATAGACAGGGACCGATGTCAGTCACCTGTGCGGTTCCAAAACTGTCAGTTTCACAAACAGTTTGTTAATGAATCAGTTGTTTGCATGTTAAAGGCTAATTTTAGTCTTGAGCTGTGGGTTTCTAATTATTATAATTGGAAAGTATAATTATTTTTTGCATGGGATCTATATAATAGACTCATGGGCTGTATTTTAAAGGGTGAGGGATCAAAGCAGGGATTCCTAGGGTGCTAGATATAGAGAGCAAGGTTGGCTCCTCATAGTGCCAAGTGTGTATGATCAGGTAGATCTACAGGACAACAAGATCTGGTAGAGATTCATAGGGGTGCTGGTATGGAGAATCATAAGGACTTGGTGAGGCAAGGACAAGTATTCTTCTGAGTAAGTAATATCAGTTGATCTGCAGGTGTGTGTGCGAGGTCTAGGTTTGCAGTTGTGCAGAACCAGGTTGATCTGCAAGTGGCAGTAAGATCAAGGTGATCAACAACATAATAGGTAGCAAGATTAGGTGAGATCTACTTGGAGTACGTGGTGTACTCAGACCTTCAGTATGTGGAGTACTCGGTTGGACTGGTAGTGATTGTCACTTACTGGTGGTACTGGCAGTAGTGATACTGACTGGTTGGAGGTGAACAACAACTTTGTGTTTTAGTTTTTTGTTGTGACCATAGTTGAGAGAGTGATCTCTTGAAGAGATTTACTATTTATGCCCTAGAGGTGTGGGAGCCCTAGAGGAGTGTAAGGAAGAAGACTGTGGCATCTTCTTTGTTGTATTTCCTTCTGGAAGAGTATTAATACAATTGGGTATTGTCTCTCATATTCTGTGTTATTTCTGAATTCTAGTTACTGTTTACTTCTGGTTAAATTCCACGTTTAGTTGCTTGGTAATCAATTGTGCTTCCTAGATCCTAACAAATCAAATCTTGATAAATCTTGAAGATAGACATAAAACAACTTTTAATACTTGTAGATAAACTTTTACTTATAATAGAATGCCATTTAGATTAATGAATGCAATATCTATTTTTCAAATAGCTATGCATGTTGAATTTGATGATTTAATTGGCATTGTTATTCAAGTCTATCTTGATGATCTAACCATTCATTCAAAAAAATGTAAAAAGCATTTAGATCATCTTTGTGAAGTGTTCACAAGATGTAGAAAGTATGGTATTTTTTTAAATTCAAAGAAATTAGTTTTTATTGTTAATGAAGTTAAATTATTAGGACATATCATTGCTAAAGATGGTATTTTCATAGATCCTGAATGTATTAAAGCCATTAAGGAATTACCTCCTCCTAAATATCAATCTAGTTTACGGTGTTTCTTTGATAAAATTAATTTTGTTAATAAATTCATATCAAATTTTACTGATAAATCTAATCTTTTACAATTATTACTTAAGAAAGATAAATCTTATACTTGGGATGAAGGTGTTGATTTATCATTTAATAATATTAAATATGTCATTACAAGTGTTCTAGTACTCATTAAACCAGATTTAAAAAACATATTCATTTTTAATGGTAATGTTATTGAAAAAGCAATTGGAGCTATTATTATGCAAGAATTTGAAAATAATGATGAAATATGGATTGGTTATATGACTCAAGTTTTGGAAAATGTTTAAACTAGGTACCATCTTATTGAGAAATTTGTTTTCTCATTAGTTTTCTCTTTAATCAAATTTTAATATTTATTGATGGGAAACAAAGTTATAGTGCGATCTAATGTACCTGTTTTATCTTATTTTTTTAAACAACCAACCATTCATGGAAGGCTTACAAAATGGATATTACAAATTCAATAATTTGATCTTGAATTCTAAACTTCAAAAATAATTAACAATAACGACTTGGAAAAATATTTAGCTAAAAATGCTTCTTCAAGTATTAATGTTTTGGTCTTATCAGTTGATGATAATTTAAATGCAAAGCCTCATTTAAAGACCATGAAAATATTTGATTTAAAAAAAAAAAATCAAATTTGATCTTGAAATGAATGAATGAGATTGTATATTGGCTGAAGATGATCGGTATCATGATTTAGTTTTTTATGTTCAAAATCAAGCCTATCTTGATCATTTTGATAGGAAACAAAGGCATTCTTTACGCTTAAGAGCTTTAAATTTTTGTTTATTAAAAAAAATATATATTTTATCAAAATAGAGATGGTGTTTTATTAAGATGCCTTACATATGACCAAACCTAAAAGATTTTTAGAGGTCATGAAGAAAATTGTGGTGGATATTATTATACAAAAATCACAGCTTATAATATTTTAGGAGTAGGTTATTATTGACTTATTTTATTTCAAGATTCTTATAAATTAGTTCATTTTTATATGCCATGCCAATTATTTATTGGTAGAGAAAAGTTACTTGTGATGCCTTCAAATTCTGTGATACTTAAAAAAAAATTTACAAAATGGGGTATTGTTTTTATTTCAAATATACATTCTCTATCATCAGGTGGTCATAGATATATCTTAATAGTAACAGATTATTTCACTAAATAGCTTGAGGCCAAAGTTTTTAAAAGTTCTATAAAAATGAATTAATCTCATTTTTAGAAAATCATATTTTCTCTTGATTTAGAGTTCTTTATGAAATCATATCTGATAATAAACCTCAATTTATTTCAAATGATTCCTAATTTTTTTGAAAAAATATTATATTATATCTAGTCATTCATCTAAATATTACCCTCACGGTAATGGTAAAGTTGAGTTAATAAATAAAAATATGATTTAAATCATGAAAAAGTTAGTTTGTGAAAATAAACAAAATTAACATCTTAAATTTTTGAATCCAAATGGGCTGATAGAACTATTGTCAAAGTAGCAACTGGTTATTCATCTTTCATGTTGGCATATAGATTTGAAGCCACTTGACCAATAAAACTTCAGATTTCTTCAGCTAGAATTGATTTACACTATATTTTTGAAGATAATAATTTGATTGAATAAAGATTATATGATTTAGTAACTCTTGCTGAATCAAAAGTAACAACATTACAAAATTTAGAAAGAGCTAAACAAAAACTAAAAAAGTTTTTCAATAAGAAAGTTTTTAATAAAAAGTTCAAAGTTGGTGATTTAGTTTTATGCTAGGACAAAGCTTATAAAAATCTTAGTAAGCATCATTAATTTGATTCATTATGGCTTGGTCCTTATTCTGTTGAAATTGTATTTGAAATTAATGATTTTTATTTTAAATTTTTTGATGGGAACTAGTTATATTATTCAATTAACAACCATCATTTAAAATTGTTTCACAATTAGCTTTCTTTCAGATTTGTTTGTTTTTTTAAATTTATTGCTTTCTTTTTTATTTGTTTGCTTCTTTTCTTTTCTATCATGTTCTATTGTTTCTTGTTTTGGTTATTTGTTTCCTTCCTATTGTTGTTTGCCTTTTACTTTTGAAAGATCAACAAGTGTTTTAAGTGGATGAAATTTTTATATTATAAAGAGAGAATGTAAAGATGTTACAATACAATTTTAAGTATCAGTTATTTTAAGATATTATTCTTTATAAGCTTAGTCATTTTTATACATGAATAATATATACTGATTTATAATTAGTTATTGAATTAATATTTCACTTTCAAAAAATTTATTTGATGTATTTGTATTTATTTATGCATATATCCTGAACCTCTCTATTATATCATTCCCTTTTTCATGCCATGCTAGTCGAACATCTCATCTCTTATTGAAAATCATTATAAAAGAGGTTCACACATAGCTGATTGAGAAATGATTTACCTGGATCACACTCTCAAGATTATGTTTATTACAATAGACAATTTAATTTCTACTCAATTTCATTATTTAAAACTGACTAGTAAGGTTAGTGTTATGCCTATTTTTATACCCTTGTAATTTTATAAAAAGTCATACTCCTATCTGCCATAGTGATACCCTAGTCATAAAATTTAAAACTACAGTCGGGGAGATAAGTCAATTAGTAGTGTTTCAAAGAATTTTAGCTTATATTTCAAGAGAGGAAGAAGAAAAAAACTAGATACGGGATGGTTGAAAAACTTATTTGATTGTGCATGTATTGAATCAGATGATTATAGAGATATTCTCTTTGGTTTGAGAGGATGGCCTAAAAATAAGATAACACTAAATCAAATGGTTGGTTAGATAGATAATTAGGTAGATTGCCTAATGCTAGCTAGATCTTAGATGCAAGAACTTCCTCAAGGATTGTCAATCTACACATTTTAAACAATTAAGTTTAAAAATAGAAAATAAAGTACTTACATCAATAATAAAAAAGTACTGAAATGTAATACAAGAAATTCTTGATAAATAAATTGATGAAATTAACTAATTATAATAATAAGTGGGTCAATACTAATACTAAATAGGTCGGGTGTGGTTCAAAAAATAAGTTGGGGCTCTATGAATAGACTGAGATAAGAAAGTTGGATTTGGTTGAGAGTAAGTGGGAGAAAATAGCTTGTTATTATTTTATGTCACAATGACCATTGGCAGTTGAGGTGACCATCGATGATTGGGGTGACCATCAACGGTTGGGATAGACCATTGATGGTCAGGGTGACCATTGATGGTTACTATGGGTTGGGTTTGAATAATAAAAGGTTGATTGATAGGTTTCAAAAGAGATTCTAAGAGATTGGCTTGGGTTAGGTTGATTAAAAAATACAAACAAAGTGATTGAATAATTTAAAATAGATACTTAGCTTATGGTGGTTGATCAGATGAATGGTTGAGGCGATGGAGCCTAGAACAATATAGATAGAGTAATGGTACTTGGCTATTGGCCGATGGATAGCATCATTTTAGGTCTCTATCATGATAGTTGGATTGTTGGATTGCTAGAAGAATAATTGTAAAAGAAACTCTAGATACAAAAGCTCTTAAAGTTGTGAATCCTTTTCACATCCTGTTCTTCTCTTATTATAGGCAAAAGGAAGAGGTAGAAGTGTAGGTTCAAAATTATCTTTCTAAATTTAACTCATGCATGCATTAGCTTGCACATGAATTAGATGAGTTAATTATAAAAAATCAAGGTAGGGTGAAGGGTCAGTTAAGTTAGTTCAGACAGTGGAACCTGGTCATTGGTGATCAGGGTAATCATCGATGGTTAAGGTGACGATCATGTTGGAAATATTTTCATTAATGTCAAAGGTCTAGCATTTTTGGTGATAAAGACCCCATTGCATTTAATGATTTTTGTAATTATTATATCTTAGCTAATGTGAGTTAATATTTATTTAATAGTAACGAATATATTTTTGGTTGCATATGAGATAAAATAAGGGCCCATGGAGAAGTCAAAGAGCCACGGGGTAAAGACAAAACAAGGATGGGACACATTTTCCCATGAAGAGTCATCTTGGGGAATTCCAAGAGTCACCAAGTGAAGACAAAAGAGGAAGGGCGCAATTTCTCATGAAGGGACACTTTGAGGAATATGAAAAGTCACCAAAGTAAAGACAAAAGAGGGAAGGAGGTTTTTACTCATGAAAGGTCACCACATGACTTTTCAAAGGCAAGGATATGAAGGGTCATACAATTTTGGCACCATTTTCCATGAGGATTGAAGGGTCACAAAGGGGGAAGGCCAAAGGTCATTTCGAAAGCTACAAATAAAGGCTTGAGAAGCCATTTGTAATATGAGATAAAGAGGTTGATTTGATATTGTATTATCTAGCTTAGAAGAGCATTTGTGAGAGATGAATATGATTTGTATTTGTTATATCTAGTTTAGAAGAGCTAAGGTGAGAGAGAGGAAAGAGATGTTGTAATGAACTATCATTTGTTGAGATAGCAACATTGAGAGATAGTTGTGTGGTTTACAAAAAGGGGTTGGTGCTCCTGTGGGTTGGTGCTCACGAATTGTTGCTGGGTTGGTGCTCGACAAAGGGGTTGGTGCTCACGAATAGTTGTTAGGTTGGTGCTCAGAAAAGGGGGTGGTGCTCCTACAAGTTGGTGCTTGCAAATATTGTTTTGGTTGGTGCTCATTCATATACTTGAGATTGTTCTCTGTGGTTTTTTCCACATTGGATTTCCATGTTATATCTGGTGTCTCTCTCTTGTGTGGTGTTTATTATTTTAGTTTTATTGCATATCTTGAATGTTTGATTAAGGGAAAGTTTTATAAGATATATGATATACTGATTCAACCCCCTCTCAATATATTTTGTGCTTAATAGATCAATGGTTGAGGGTTAAAGGTAAGTTAGGTTAAAAATGTGGGTTAAACTAGTAGGTTAAATTGACTTGGGTTTGGTGGGTTATGTTTGGTTATTAGTCGAAAGGTCTAGGCTAGTCCTAAGGTGGTCTAGGGAAGTCATGATATTCAAAACCATCATGTGCATATTTCTAGTATCTACATTTTCTCCCTTTTTATTATGTAATTTGTATCAATAAGTTGTAAAACAAAAATTAATTACGGGTCAAAGGCTCAATTGATCTAAGCATGGGAGGAGGTGTTCCCCCTCAAACTAAGAAGTGATGAGGTAAAAAATAAGCAGGTGCAGGTTTGATGAGTTGGTAAGGTGGTGATGAAAGGTGAACATTAGAAGCTGGGCATTGTATTTCAAAAATGTACACAAAGTATGATAAAAGTGTGATAGTCAAAATTATGTATTGACTAGGTTGCTATAGTTGGTAAAAATTAAGGTTGATGCTCAAAGGACAAGTGACAAGTGGACCGTATGATCATATTTAAGCATGGTAGTTGGGTATAATTGTAAATGCATGTCTCATAATCAAGGTTTGTGTTTTCATGGGTATCCAAGATAAGAAATGATCTCAAGAAAACAAAAACTAGTTAGGTGAATTCAAAAGTATTTGAAGTAGGAAGTACCCCTGAGAAGACATAACTTGGTTTAGTGTGTGAAAGGTAGTGTACGTTCAAAAATAGTTTAACATGGAAATTGTTGTTTGTGTGGTTAAAAGGACTTGACAAGGTTGTCACAAAATCATGCACTAGTTTTGGCTGAAAATAAACCAATAGCAAGGTGACAAGGTGGTTGGTGTGGGTGAAGAAGGTAGTTTCCATGGGTGAGCATTGAATGTGGGTGCCAAAAATTTGAAAAGTTGGTTGGTTGAATAAATTTTAGGACCCTAACCATAGATGGTCAGAGACATAGGGTCAACCATCGGTGATCAACCTTACTTTTGATGGTCAGGGGGAAAACCCTTAAAGTATGGAGATAAAAGTACTGAGTGAGCTATTTTCTCTCATTTTATTTTTGTGACTTGTATGATTTACTTCTTTGGTGTTTTGTGCAAGAGTGATAATCATGCATTTATTGAGTGGGTGATTGGGTAAAGTTTATTGTAGATTTGAACAAGTTATGGAGGGTAAACTAAAGAGGATGTAGGGTGGGCATAGATGAGGATGGGTAGTGGGTTAGGTAGCAGGTCCCCAAATTCTTCCTTGATGATGGTCAAGGAATGAGGTAGGGGCTACTTTAAATTGGTAGATTAGATATGATTTGGTATTGCAAATGTTTTGGTTGTTTCTTGATTTATCATTATTTTGGTGGGTGAGTTGGGGTTTGACCTAGGTATTAGGGTTTTGATGGGTTTTTGGTTAATTTTGTAGGTAAAAGTGAATTTAGGAAGGGTAGTTTAGTTAGGGTAGGGTAGGGTAGGGGTAGGTATTTATGAAAATTGGAAAAGATTGGTGGTGTTTGGGTTTGTTTTAGGTAGGCGAGGTTTGAGAGTTTTCATCGATGGTCACACACAAGGACCATCGGTGGTCATCCTAACCATTGATGATCGAGGATCATAGAAAAAAGGTCACCTAATAATTGGTGGTCATCATGACCATCGGCGGTCAAGCTAAATGGTGAAAAGGTTAAGGTTAAGTTTATATATTTTAATAGGTTTAAATGGCAATAGTGGCTTGAAAATGTAAATGATTGATGTGTAGTGGTTTTTAATTAGGCTATAGGTAATGCTTGGTAAGATTTTAGGGTAAAAATGGGGTAAGTGATATAGACAAGAGGTAGTTATAAGAGGTCAAGCTCATAGACAATAATAGTAAGGAGAAATAAGTGTGTCTTCTAATAAACCTTGTAGGCACAAGAGAAAATTTAAATGTGTGATCATGTGCCATACATATTTTTGGAGACTCATTAAGGGATTACCCCAATAGTTTGTACTCATATGGAAGAGATTAATATTAGAGTGATATTGCACTATCAACATGTGATACTAGATGCGGTAATGATTGTGGCCTTTATTGAGAGATGAGATCTAGCCAAAAACACCTTTATTTTACCCACTAGTGAGATGATGATCTTGCTAGAGGATGTGCACGAGATCACTCAATTTCCCATATGGGGTGATCCAATTTATCACATTGAGTGGGAGGAGAGAGATGAGTTCTTAGAGATGCTATATGTAGATGATCATGATCTTGTTAGATGGCATATTAGAGGATTTAGATACACACCACTATATCAAAGGGCTAAAGATGATATGAGGTTGATGACCATGATGATGATGGTGGTGTCATGTTTTAGCATTTTAGACTCAAACAATGAGAGGTTTCCTTATCTATTATTGGCAGTTTTGGTGGAGATGATACTAGGTCACATAGTTTTTGGTTGGGTGTCTATGCTTTTAGTTTAGATATACAAGGATCTATGGGGTTTTAGAGATCACAAGAGATACAACATTAGTGTTAGATTCATTCTACACTACTGGGTATCTGAGCACATTCAGGTGCTAAAGCTGATGGGGTTGCTATAAGAGGGGTATACCCAAATGGACTTCAGAGTCAGGTTTATGCAGTGAAGGGATAATTTTTCCCTCTTAAGGGAAGGAGGAGGGGTGCATGATACAGAATGGTTCAGGGATGTGCTAGATGCCTTGGTCATTGTTGACATGGTTTGGACACCCTATGTCAAGTTTTTAGAGTAGGTTGGCTATAGGAGACATACACTATCCTTATAGAACTACAAGTGAATCTTTGATAAGAGCGATGGTGAGATAGATCTCATCCCATTTGATAGGGTATAATGATAATTTAGCCTAGTACAAGGATTTTAGGTCCATTTTTGAGGTATAGGCAGGAGGATGCAAAAATTTTACTCCTAAGCCATAGCCTATTCAATTTTTTCTTGATCACAAGGAGTTATCAGCTAGGGCCAAGATAAATGATGCAAGGTTTGTAGATGGGTACCCTGCATAGTACCAAGCACTATATGCAATGACTAATTTTAGGGGTGATGATAGTGGTAGGTAGTTGATAGATGTTGACCTAGCTAATAGAGGTCAGTAGGCATAGGTACAAAGGGTTACCCTAGATGTATAAATAGTGACTATGGAGAGAGACTAGGCTTGAGTGGTACTAGTCATAGCATAGGCTATCATGGTAGCATTATAGGGTCAGTTGGTAGTGGCATAGGGTTAGGTATGTGTAGTTATAGGTGAGAGGGACCAAGATAGAGATACACTAGCCTTGGTTACCTAGGAGAGAGACTCCTTGAGACAGACCAGAGGAGGAGCCATAGCACCTCCAAGACTATCAGACACTATTCCTATGGCATCATATCTAATCATAATTGAGGAGCTACACTATTATGAGGCCATAGTCTTGAGATGTTGTCCTGATGAGCCTTGATGGGGTGAAGATAGAGCTAGTTTGGTAGGTGGTGCTAACATGGTGACACTAGGTCAGTGGGTTACTTCTATAGGTGGATAGGTAGATACCTCAGGGGGATAGGCACTAGGAGGCAATGGTGCTCTAAGAGATAGTGGTGCCCCAGGGGCATAGTCATGAGATATTACATTTTTTTGTATATCATTTTGATACTAGCCTACGAGTTGATGTAGTAAGATGTATATTTTGAAAGAGAGACATGTATAATGTTGTATACATTATGATATTATTTAATGACATACTCATGATTTATAGATATGATCCTTGTATATTTCTCATGATTCATGGTTTGATTTGATGTTTATGATGTGATATTTATATTGATCATTGATGATGTTATATTGATTATGGTTGTGATATAGATATGGTTAGGCTCATGATGACATTGATATAGATTCATCTTAGCTAGGTATGTGATGAGATGTCTTTTATTTATGTTCATGATTATGTTTATGACAATGATGTTTATGGGTGTGATTTCATGTTTGAGATGACCACATATATGATGATCATGTTCATGCTAAAAGTAAATGAGTATATCCTTCCTCAGTTAGATTTAGACATGTGATGAAAATAGTTTTTTGCTTATTTGCTCTTGGATGCTATGATTTTGATACAATGATGGATATATTGATGATGTGTGCTTTTGCTTATGATATATGTTGATATGATGTTAATAGTATGTTTCTTTTGCTTAAGGTAAAAGATAAAAAGTAATTGGAATAACAACACTAGATGTGAGAAAAAGAATATAATCAAGAGACAAACACCTTAGTGAATATATCAGCCAGTTATGATAGGGTAAGAAGAGGGCACGATGTTTCTTCTTTGGCAAGGACTAATATAAACTTGAAGTGGGATTGGTTTAAGGAACATAATCCCTTTGAATGCTTTGCATTAGTAGTTGTTAGTTGGTTAAAAGGTGTCTTGATCACATAATGTCAAATGAGTTCAAAATCCCTTACTTATAGTGTATAAAGGGGAGATGGATAAAAAAATAGAACCTTCTTATGAGACTAACATGCCTCTTCTGGAGGTTACCAAAGAGTTAGTATAAATAAGTTTATGTCATATAAGGTGTAGACTGATCGATGTAAGAAGTCTACTTATGAGAGTCGATTGTGGCTTTTGAAATTATTTTGATTTTTTGGGTGCTTGATAATGGGTCTCTTACTTATTTTGTTGTTACTTAAGGGTGTTAGGGAAGTTGATCAATGCGAGAAGCTTCCAATAAATTGTTATGCTATAATAAATTCTCTACTCAACCATCCTTCAAGGGAATGGTCTAAGTTTGTGTGATTTTCTTAATGTTTTTGATAGTTATCCTTCAAGGGAGTATTCTACCTTATTTTGAGTAATTTTGATATGTTTCCAGCAACTGTCCTTCAAGGGAATAGTCTATGAATACTAAGAATGACCAATGATTGTTTTTGGTTATGACATTGCCTTTTCTCATTTGATTTTTCTTGACATATACTTGCTTATATAGGCTTAAAGTTTAACCTTTATGAAAGGAAAACTAAAATCATAAGAAGGTTTATTAGGTGTAAAGAGGTTTAGGTAACAACGATCATGGGAATCCATCCTGTAAAAGAGGCAAAAAGTACCATGAGAATCATGTTATGGGTAGAGCCATGGTACCCATCGTTCAATATTGAGCTATGATTGTGATGGATAATCACATGATTTAGTTTGAATCGGTTGCCCCTAAAATAGGGAGATGAATGTGGTTTAAAATCAAGGGATGAACTTAAGTTAGACAAAAGGTGAATTTGATCCTTTTTAACAAAAGAAAGGGCATAGATGTGAAGCATTAAGGGGCTCAGGCTTTGTGTTTCCCTCAAGAGAGGAAAACCAATAAGCTCATGATCCATACTTTTGGGTTATGATATAAGGTCCAAGCCAATTGAAAGCAAATGTGTCATGCTTGATTTTCTCCATATTGGTGACATGTTGGTTTTCCTTTAAGATGAAGTATTTGATGTTGAATTATTTCACTCTAAGGTGTTTGTCATAGGCACATTTGATACGCTCTTGATAGATATGAAGATGGGTAAGGGTGGTTAAGTGACGTTCATCAAGTAGCTCAATCTGGGCTAAATGGTGCTAATGATAATCATCTTCAGAGATGATATCATGTGGGGATATGTCAATTAAAGGAATTTAGACTTCATGAGGTAAGACAACCTCCACTCCAAACACAAGGGAGAATGGGGTATCACCCATAGGGGTTCAGATGCTAGTACGATATGCCCATAAGTTGAAGGAGATGTGCAAATACCAATCCTAACCAGATGTATTGACCATTTTAGTGAATATGTTGTTAAGATTTTTGTTGGATGATTCTACCTATCCATTTCCTTGAGGGAGATAGGGAAATGAGAAACTTAAATTGATACCAAATGTATCACAAAGACCCTAGACTTATTTTTTTTTAAAATATTTTCCATTGTTGGTGATGATTTTGTGAGCAACATTGAAATGGTAGATGATGTGATGATTGATGAAGTCGATAATTTTTTCAGTTTTGGTTGAGACTAAATGAGTATCCTCTATCCATTTGGTGAAATATTCAATCAAAATAATGATAGAATAGTGTCATTGTGAAGAATGGGGGTTAATTTCACCAATAAAGTCTAGAGCCCATTGTGATACGGGCCATAAATCTATGGATACATGAAGATTATGGATAGGTACATGATGAGAGTTGACATGTTATTGACACTTAACACACTTTTTTATATAATCAAAATAGTCTTGGTTAAGGGTAGGCCAGTAATATCCAAGATGAAGGATGTGTTTAGCCATGATGAGGCCATTAAAGTGTCCCCCACATATCCCATCATGTATTTCTTTGATAGCATGAGAGGCTTCATGACTATGTAGGCAATGGAAGAGGAGACCATCAAAGCCATGTTTAAAAATAATTCCCCCCATAATGGTATAACATGAGGTAATCTATATAAATGTTTTTTAGCATTCCAAAAAAGACCAGATTGAATGATGGCAAGGTTAAAATAGTCAAAGGTCTATTGATACCAAAGGTCAGGTTGGGTCTCTTCCATAGTGAAGATGGTGGGATAATCTATTTTGACATAAGAGGTTGGGTAAGTATGTGGATAATGATAAATATCTTAGAGTCAAAGGGTGAAAATGGGATCTGAGAGGTGAGGGAAGCCATGGTGTCGACAAACTTGTTGGTAAATTACGGGGAGGATTAGATATGGTAGTGTTAAAATGATGTTAAGAGTTTGTCAACTAGTTATTAATACTATTTCAAAACATCATGCTTACACTGGTAAGAGCCATTGATTTTATTGACCATTAGTTGAGAGTTGCTAAAGATGTTGATCATGTTGACTCCCAAGGCTAACATAGTTTGAACACCTATGATTAGGGCTTTGTATTCAGCCATATTATTGGTACATTATAAATCTCACTTGAAGGATAAAGGAAGAGGTTCACCATGAAGGGGGATAAGGATGATGTTGGCTCCCCTACCATGTTGACACTTTTATTTGTCAAAGAACATGGTCACTTGATAGGTAAAGTCTGCTTGAGAGAGAGTCATGATGGACTCATCGAGAAACTCAAGAAGAGGAGGTTAGTTATCTTCTAGTGGTGCTTCAACCAATTGGTTGGTAATGACTTTCCCTTTGATTGACTTTTATTAAAAAACTCAAGTTAAACTTAGCTAAAAGCATGAGCCACTTGGCCATACATTGGTTTTGGTATGGCTTGGAGTGCATATACTTGAGTGGGTTACTATTGGTTATGACATAGGTCTTGTGGTTAAGAAGGTAATGGAGAAGCTTGGTGGCCATAAAGACTAAAGTTAAGCAAATTTTATTATTATAGATGTATTGAGTCTCATATTTTACAAGCGTGTTGCTGATGTAGGTACCTTTTGAGTGAATCAAATGCCTTTTTATAGTTGTCATTCCACTTGAAAGAGACATCTTTCTTTAGGAAGAGATGGAAGGGTTAACATTAGTCTGAGAGCTGAGAGATAAAGTGATGAATAGATTCGAGCTTCCCTTAAAAACCATAGAGTTGCTTGAGGTTGATTGGAGGAATCATGTTGAGGATTGCTTTGATTTTGGTAGGATAAACTTTGATTTTCTGAAGGCAAATGATAAAGCCAAGGAGCTTTCCTGACAAGACCCCAAAAATGCATTTCTTGAGGTTAAGGTGGACATGATAATGGATGAGTCACTCAAAGATAATCTTGAGAAAGGATAAATGGTCCTTACGATATTTAGATTTCCTAAGGTCATCCACATAGTCTTCTAAAATCTTGTGGATAAGGTCATGGAAGACATAGGTCATATCATGTTTGTAGGTTGCACCAACATTTTTTAGTCCAAAATGCATGACCCTATAATATACGGTCACCCATGGGGTGATAAAAGTAGTTTTGTGTTGATCTTTGGGGGCAATTAGGATCTGATTATAACATGAGAATCTATCCATGAGAGAAAACATCTCATAGTTGGCTGTAAGATCAACTAGTTTGTCAATGCTTGGTAGAGGAAAGTCATCTTTTGGGAAAGTAAGGTTGAGGTCACAAAGTCCACACAAATGCATAGTCCCCTTATGGCTTTGGTGATAAGCATGACATTTGATACCCATTGGGGATAGTTAATGGGTTAAATGAAATTGATGGATAGGAATGTTGAAGATCTTATTTGATGAGAAGGGCTATGCGAGGGTACATTCATTAAAGTTTCTACCTAACATGTTTGGCATCACAGTTTGTGGCTATGTTATGGGTAGTGATGGAGGGATCAATTCCTGGCATGTCACTATAAGACCAAGAAAATGCTATGCTATGGTCTTCTAAGAAGGAGGGGAAGTCCTAAAGCTCTTTGAAATTTAATAATTGGCCAATTTTGATAATGCAAAGGTTATCCAGAGTGCCCAAGTTGATATCCATGGTGGATTCATGGATAGGAGAATCCAAGGTACCAAGATAGGTGAGAATGGAGTCATCATCCTGATACTGAATAATATTAATGATAAGAGAGTCATCTCCTATCATCTTAGGATGGGTAATAGGGATGGTTATAGTTACCCTTTCCTTTTGATAGGTTAAGGGTCTGAGGCTAATCATGTTAATGAAAAAAAAGTTAGGGGGAATGATTTTAGAATCTTCAACTATCGATGGTGAAGAAGAGGTTGGTGAGGAAGGGATCTCTTCCTCAACAATGGTGCTGGTAGGTGGTTTGGTTTTATTTGGGGTAGGATGAAATTGAGGCCATGTTTTTAATGAGGTTTTTGGGTTTTTATTGGAAGCAACTCATACGGTCCATGTTCATACTGACCTAGGCCAAATCATTTCCAGGCACACTAGTAGAGGTATGTCTTGGAAAATTTTCGTTTGTCCAGAAAGGAGAAGTTGGAGGTGAATGGTCAAGGTGAAAAAGGGGTGGTGAAAGTGTCAAGGGGTCTATTAAGTCCCCCATAGATGAAATGGGTTTGATAATTTTAAGGTCCAAGGGGAATAATGGATCTGATATTGGGGTCATAATCGGGTTGGTTGTTAAGTTGCCCATACTCATGGGGAGTAGGGATGGCATCAAGGGTCAAGAGGCAATATTACCCTAGTGAAAGATGTTATAATTTTAAATTCAAATGGTCTATGGTGTTGATTTGATCTGAGGGGATTGATAAGCTAGTAGATGCCTCATTGGTAGAGGAATATATAGCTTCATCTTTTGTGGTTGTGGGCTTGTTTTTGGCTAATGAGAGTGTGTTAGATGGAGGTAAGAGGATGTCATTAGGTTGATACATCATGTTTCATGATGAAAAGGGACTTGGGTCAGCTTTTATAGTGACAACCTGACCTTCATGCTCAAATTTGATGCAAAGATAAAGGGTAGAGGGTACAAAACCCATGGAGTGGATCCAAGGTCACCCTAGCAAAATATTATACTAGAATTCACCTTCCACTACATAGAAGAGCTCTGGGAATGTGTGACGTCCTAAATAGATATGAAGGAAAATAGTTCCCAAAGTAGTGGTCATGGTATCATTGAAGGATCAAAGGATGATTGAGGTTTCAGACATGACATTGTTTGGTAGTTTGACTTGATCATAGGCATGGGAGGAGATGATATTAATGTTTTCTCCCCCATTAATCATGACCCATTTGATGTGGGTTTGGTTGATGTAGGTAGTGATGAAAAGAGGGGGATCTAGGTCATCAAGATGGATAGAATGTATTTATGAATCCTTGAAGGTGACAAGGTTGGAAATTTGGAGAGCACTAATAAAGGCTACCAGAGGTTGAGGTTCTTCAAGTTGGACCTCTATTGATTACAATGCCTCTATCATTGTTTGGTGATGATGAGGTGAGTTATAAATCAACTCGTATAGGCTCACATTTGTCAAGGTTTGGTGAAGTTATTTGAGAACCACTCTTTGGATTGATTTGGAGGGATTGGATTGATAGGTACCCAAGATAGATACCTTGGGTTTAATTGAAGGTGAAGATGATTGAATTTGACTTGGTTGGGAGGTGGAAGATGGGTATGTCCATGGGATGGGCACTTTAGCCTTCCCCTTATCCTTTTATTGAGTGTGTGATCATGTGACCACATGGATAGTATGGATAAAGGGAAGAGTTGGGGTAGGAGATTGGTTTGGTTCCCCATCACTTTGAGGTGAGGGTGGGGGATTAGGTAGGCATTGGGTAGTGGTTATTGTCTATTAGATTGGTATCAGGCTCATGGGAGGTTCATCTATGAGTAGATCATCCTCATCATAGAGCTGATGGATTATGGTTTGGAGAGCTTTGTAGTTCTACATGTCATGCTTGGGTGTCTTATGATAGTAGCATACTTGGCAGTCATTATACCAGATGGGTTTTGGACCTAGAGTGTCAAATGGCTTGATAGGAGATAAATTCAAGCAAGAGGCTTGCAGTACCATGTGGAAAATAGTTGAGTAAGACTTAGCTAAATGTGGAGAGGGTGTAGAGGTTTTGGCCTTGGTTGGTGAGATGGAAGTATTTTTAGAAACGGGCTTGGTGGTAGAGGTCTTTGGTAAGGTGGTGTTATTAATTGATGGTTTTGGTTTAGGTAAGGAAGTTGATAAGTTGGAGGTATAAGGTGTCAAGGTAGTTGGTTTGGTTATTGATGGCTTGATGTAAATGCATGTGTTAGAAAACAAGAGTGATGGCATAACCAAGAGCAGTGGTTGGGTTTTGGTTAAGATAGTTGGCTTCCCAATCAAAGTAGAGGGATGCAGCCCCAAAATAGAGGGCAAGGTTGAGGGAGGTAGAATTTTGGCCTTCTTCCCTTCCAGTGGTTTAACCTCCTTGGTTTATTTGGTTTGGTGTTTGGTTGATGGGTTTGGTGGGGTTAGCTCCACTTTCAAAGATGGATGACTAAGGCTTTACGTAGGGAAGACACTAAGGTTTTTGGTTGGTTTGGTTGAAGTGATAGAGGATGATCTAGTTATTTAAGATTTGGTTGCTTTGGAAGGTTGAGAGATGGTGGGGTTAGTAGAGGTTCTCATTGGTTCAATTGATATGATAGTGGGTTGGATAATAAAAGTGGTGGGTTGGTATGTCAACTATGAGGTTAGAGGTTCATGTTTAGTGATGTAAGGGAGCCCCAATTTTTGTCAAAAGGTGGCTTGATCCATGTCATGTTTGGAGACAAATTTCAATCTTTGAACTAGTCTAGAGAATGGTATATAGATTGGTCTTATTCCTTGGATAGTGGACTCAAAAGATAAACCCATAGGTTGAGAAAGGGGAATGGTGACCTCATCCTTTTCCTCAATCAAAGGATGCAAGGTTTGAGTGGGTGGTTCCTCTGTTGAAGGTAAAAATATGGTGGTTTATTCCTTGGGAATGATCTCTAAAGGGGAATTAAATTATTTGGTGGTTGAAAGAGGAGGTAAAATGGTGATGGTTGCTTGTTTTAGTATGCCCGTTGAAGGAGGAATTTATGACTCCACTACCTCAATAAGTGGAGGAGGGGAAAAGGTTACTTCCTTAGTTTGGGTCTCCAAAGGAAGAGATGTTAACTCCACTACCTCAATAAGTGGAGAGGGTGAAGAACAAGTATATTGGGCAGTAGGTTCTTTAGCAATGAGCATTTCAAAAACCATATTGATGGTATGGGCATCATGAGAACACTTAGCTTTATTCATCTCATTTTTGGTAGGTGCATGATTAGGAAAAGGTTGTCTAAAAATGTCAAAGGCTTGGTTTGGAGGTGTGTTGGGGTTGTCCAACACAAGTTCCCCTTTGTCAATGAGGGTTTGGACAAATTTTTGAAGGTATTACACCTATTAACGTCATGCCCAACTACTCGATGGAAAACACATAGGTTATTCTCATTATACCATCCAGGTGCAAGATAGGAAGAATCAAATTATTGAGGGGGTTTGATGGGAGGGAGATGTATTATATTAGCTTTCAATAGATTCTCTAGGACTAAAGCATAAGATTCCCCAAGTGGAGTAAACTACTTCTAACTATTTTGGTTTTGGTTCCTCATGTTTTGATTTGAGTTATAAAAGTTTGGTTGATTGATAGATGGTGGAGGAGAAGTCTTAAGGATAACCACATTTTTAGTTCCCTTGCTCTTGGCATAAGTGTTGGTTTGATTTCTTGGTTTAGAGGACAAGGCCTCATTATATTTAAAGGTAGAGTTTTTATTTTTCAAATGTATCTTTCCTTCATCGATGACTCTATTTTATAGCTTACGTGCCATGGTAAAAGCTTTGTCGAAGGTTCTAAAGCTCTAAACATGCAATGTAGAGGAGATGTGATTGGTACATACCCAAGCAAAAATTTATATTAGTTTGGGTTAGGGTAAAGAGAGATAAAGTTGATTGATTAAGCTTCTCTAGCATGTTACAAAGTCATAATAAATTCATCATCAAATTACTAGATAGAGTAAATGTCAGTGATAGAAACTTTCTTGGAGATGTTTATTGAAAAGTAATCCAAGAAGGTTTGGGCTAATTGGGTGAAGGAGAAGAGAGAATGTTTGGTTATGGCACTATACCAATCTAATGTTGGATTGGATAGGGACATAAAGAAGGTACGAAGGAGAGCATCATTGTAGGAAATTAAATAACATGCATGCCTAAATTCCCTGAGGCATTTTTGGGGGTCCTTCTTGCTCTAAATTTTAGAAAACTTTGGAAGCTCCCATTGAGGAAGATATGGTCTTATAGGGATGGATGGGTGAATGGGATCATTGTATATATGGTCATATGACAAAATGTTATTAGCCCAAAAAATGGATGACTCTAGAGTGGTCATTTTATCCATTAACATTTTCATTAGATCTATTTGGGGATGTGCACCTAAAAGTTTATAAGGTTTATATTGTTTTTATGGTTGGGTGATATATTGATAATTGGTAGGAGGTTGAGAAGGTACCATATATTAGTGTGTAGATATGGGTGGTTGGGTAGATTATATGTATGGATACATGGACACTAATGGTTGGGTAGATTTTATGTAGGGGTAGGTAGATGCAGGTGGTTGGGTAGTAGGTAGAGATATAAGCCCTTATAGGTTAGGGATGTAGCTTGAGTTTGGTGCAATGGGCACCTGTTGAGGGATCAAGGTGGGTTGGGTAGGAATTATGGTTGGATTTGCAAGGTAGTGACCTTGGTACTGACTGGTGGTAAGCTAGAAGGTATAAACACCACAATATTTTGAAGTGGAGTGGTGACTAATGGATTGGGTGTAGTCAAAAGAAGGTTGGAAATGATAGTATTAGGTAATCCCATGGTGATTGGGGTATATGTGGTTAATGGTTGGGTTGTTCCTAGGGTAGAAGAGTTGTTGGTGGGGGTGGAAGGTGTAAAGGTATTGGTAGGTTGAGTGGGTTAGTTTTCAATAGTGGTATTAAAGGGATTGTTGGTAGATGAATATGCCTTGGTGGTTAATGGTTGGGTGGTGACTATGGTAACAAAAGTTTTCCCTATAAGGTGGGAAGACATGTCATAAGGCGGTTCCACAAGTGGAATCAAAGTAGGGGTATGGTGAGGAATGGTGTTGAGATAATGCTGAAGGGCCACATGATTGTTATCTAAGAAGGTGGTAAAGTCCATATCTCCTTGGGGAACTACCTGAGGGAAAGTACTTCCCAAAGGGTAGGAGAGTCTTTTGGTTTAGAGATGTACTCTATGGGTGAGGAGGTAGAAGAGGTTGATCAGTTTGGTGATGGGTTCATTTCTACTAGGTTCTTTCACTGCTAGCGAGTTAGGACCATGTAAGATAAGGGAGAGAATAAAAAATAATCTCACCACTCAAATAGAGAGAAGACAAGAAATGAATAAGGAAATTAGACAAACACTAAAAAGTATGTTAAGTCCTAAAGTTCTTTTCAGTCTCTCTTTTGGCTTATGCCTTACGCTTTGTAAGAAATTGTATGACTCCACTTGGGTTGATAGAATAGGTACTAGAAAAGAAATCGATGGATGGTTTCAAGTTGTGTTTCAAGATCTAAAAAAAAGATCTATATTTGAAATCAATACATGGCTTGGTATTGGGGCCTACCCCCTCACCTCACATACCACAATGATAAAGGTGTTAGGTGCTTAGCTAATATATACTAATTTTTAGAGTTTATACTCAACCAAAAAACTAAGTTGGTTCTCCCTTTGGTAATTACCTCCAAGTAGGATCAAGGAAAGGGTAAGGTGACCTCTAGGTGATGAAATTTTAGTCGGGCCTTATGTCAAGTTGTTTTGATTTTTGATTGATGTAGGTGCTTTGGTTTTTGTGTGTGATACACGTGATGCTATTATTGAATTAATTTTATTTAATTTAATAAGTGAGCTAAACTTGTAAGCAACCAATGTATGTAATTGATTTTAAACTCAAAAGAAATTTTAATTTCATTTATGAGTAAAAAATAGGGAGAAGAACATGTAGATACAAACAAAATAAAACCAAGTAGAGACTCAAGGGTCCCATCAGGCATGCCATAATGTTTCAGATAATTTCATCTTATATTTCAAGAGAGGAAGAAGAAAGAAACTAGATACATGTATGGTTGAAAAACTTGTTTGATTGTACACACATTGAATAAGATGATTGTAGAGAGATCTTCTTTGGATTGGAAGGATGATATATAAATAATATAGCATTAAAGCAAATGGTTCATTAGATAGATAATTGGATGGATTACCTAGTGCCAGTTAGATCTCAAAAGAAAGAACTTCCTTAGGGGTTGTCAATCCACAAGTTTTAAACAATTAAGTTTAGAAAATAAAAGATAAAGTAATTAGATCAATAATAATAAGGTACTAAAATGTAATACAAGAAATGTTTAATCAATAAATTGATGAAAGTGACTAATTATAGCAATAAGTGGTTCAATACTAATGCTAAATAGGTCAGGTGTGGTTCATAAAATAGGTTGAGGCTCTATGAACAGATCAAGAAAAAAAGTTAGATTTGGTTGAGGTGAAGTGGGTGAAAATAGCTTGTTATTAGTTTATGCCATAGTGACCGTCAGTTGTTGAGGTGACCGTCAATGATTGGGGTGACCGTCAGTGGTTGGGAGTGGCCATTGGCGATCAGAGTGACCATCAATACTTATTATGGGTTAGGTTTGGGTAATAAAATGTTGATTGATGAGGTTTCAAATGGGGTTCTAAGAGATTGGCTTGGGCTGGACTAATTGTAAAATACAAACAAAGTGACTGAATAATTAAAAATAAATACTCAACTTGTTAGTGGTAGAACCTGGGGTAATTCTGGCAGAGTAACGGTACTTGACTATTGGCTGATGGATGACAGTACTTTAACTCTCTATCATGATAGTTGGATTGTTGGATTACTAGAAGAACACCTACAAAATAAACTCTAGATACAAAACCTCTTGAAGTTATGGATCCTTTTCACCTCCTTCTCCTCTCTTCTTATAAGCAAAAGGAAGAGGTGGAAGTGTAGGTTCAAACTAGGCTTTCTAAATTGAACTCGTGTATGCATTGGCTCACACATGAATTAGATGAGATAATTATAAAAAATCAAGGTTGGGTGAAAGGTTAGTTAAGTTGGTTTAGATGTGGAACCCGATCATCAATGGTTAAGGTGACCGTCGATAGTTAGGGTGCCCATCGACGGTTGAGGGTCAAAGGTAAGTTGGGTTAAGATAGTAGGTCAAATTGACTTGGGTTTTGTGGGTTAAGTTAGGTTATTGATCAAAAGGTTTAGGATAGGCCCAAGAGGGTCCTGAGGTGGTCCAAGGGAGTCATGACATTCAGAACCATTGTGTATGAATTTTTGGTGTCTACAATTAGTTTTATGAATATACATGTTTTTAATTGAATAATATGATAATGATTTGTTTATGAGTTCATATTTATATTACAGTCGTGTTGAAAAGTATTTATGATTTAATGAATAAAATTTTCATATATATTATCAATGTAAATATTTATTTTCAATCACGAGGTTTTAGTCAATAGAATTGATCAAATTGCACTCAATTCAAGTGTTTATGGCAATATTTTTAGTTTGAGAAAGAAAATGTTTCACATGGTTTTATAAAAAAATTGAAGGCATTCTATGAATTTGTTATAAAATTTTCTTAGTTAGTTCATTCACAATTCGATTGCAAGTATGGAATGTTGGCATTATAAGTTTTGCTATGAATAAGTTTAGTTCAGAACCTAAACTATTATGATTATAAGGATTATTAAATAATCCTAAAAGGGGTTATAAGTTTTAATTTAAATGTTATTTATCCTAAGTATTCAATGTGATAAGTTAGACCTATCAAGGACTTTAAAATGGTCATGGGCGATGGTTTTATTTTGAAGGTCTATTGGTAATTAAACAATGTTTAACATTGGTAACTCGAGGCCTATAAGGTCCAAGTTGGCAAGTTGGAAATCTAAGTTGGCAAGAGTTAATGCAAGCATGGTAGAGGTTTTGAGATCTAGATGAGATCAAAAGCAGTTTAAAGGAATTAAATTTAAATGATACATGCCTTGAACTATGCAAATTAGTTGGTGTTTAGTGAGGGTTTTGGTTATTACTAAGTTTTAAAACCCTGCTAAATAAATTAGTTGTCAGCTAAAGACAAACCTCAAATTAATATAACCAATTAGGTGAATGCACATAGGCACAAGCAGTTAAGACTCAGGATTTAGTATAAAAATAACTTTGTTTTTCATTTTTTATTCATTTCCTAAAGCTTGTTGTAGAAATTGCACTCTGTTGGGATAGATTTTGGAGGTTGCTTATGGGAAATTGTAGGAGAGAAGTTGCACATAGTGTAAACAGGTATGCCAATGATGAAAATGAATAAGTTTGTATGGAGAAAAATGATAGTTTTAGCTTTGCATGATATTTTGATAAGTTTTGGTGAATTTTGACTATTTGTTTAAAGTCTTGCATTCATAAATCTTGGAAGTATTATTGATAAGGATAGTTAGAAATCTTTCTGGTTTATCATATTATTTGCTGAGGTGTGAAATTTTTATGATAAAGTATTTTCATTGTCATTTTAAATTGGTTCATCTCTATTTTTGAAGATAAATTTGGTGAATAAAAGCATATTATCATTTATGAAGTATTGAGAATTTTTTGAGCTGTGTCAGAGATGATTATGAGGGTTATCTTGTGAATATGCGAAATTTTGGTTTTAGATTTTTATTTGTGATTTTGTTATATTGATAATTTTAGTTATCTTAGTTTAATTACAAGATATGATTTCATAAACACATGAGTGGGAAATTTTTATTAATTCAAATATTATTTTGTCATGTCATTCTGGTCATATCGGTTTTGATTGCGAGTTATGGTTTCATAAATGCATGGTTTTGAAATGGTTTAAGATCTGATGTTTTGAGAATGGTTTTCGCATGAAATTTTGATATATTATTTTTCTAAAAAAAAATAATATACAAAATTTAATGTCATAAAATCTATATGATTCCTCAAAATACAATTTTTTGGGTTTTATTTCAAGTCATGAATATTTAAAGAATAGTATGAAATAGTTAACAGTTTTGGAAAAATTATGATATTTGGTTGTTTTGAGTTTTGATATGATGTTAGAGAAGTGTACGACCATTTCAATAAACTTATAATAGTTTATAGATCTTCTATCAAAATTGTTCTTTCATTCATAACAGATTCATTGTCAGTTTGGAAAATATGTACAACTTGTAGTTTATGGATAATATATATGATGTATATGTAGAGACTACAGTAAGAACCAAATGTTTAAAGTATGAGACAATATGTTGAAATAAAATTATGAACTATATAGTTTTATTATTATGAGTTCAAGTTTTTATATTTTATTGATATATGACATAGTCAGATTAAATTTTTCATGTAAATAGTGTAGTTGTAGCTAGTAGAATCTTTTATGTGATCATTTTATTAATAGCTGGAAATTGTTGTGAGTGAAAGTTTGTAATATTGAAGTAAAGTTATTATTTTTGGTTTTATAGATGATATACTCATTCTTTTGAGTTTAATCAAATGCTAATCATAATTTAAATATATTTTTTATCCTGTATATAGGATGTTAGATTGGGACCAATCAAATTCAAATACGGATAATGATAAAAGAAGTTGGGAAAGAAATCAAAACTCTGGTAGTATGAATCAAGAGATAATAATTTAAAAAAAAAAGAGGGGGTTTTAGGGCTAATCGGTTTGGCTCTAGATATGCTAGTAGAAGAGCTAGAATGTCTACTCATTTTGATGCCATTGACCTTAAATTTTAGAATGTGTTGAATAGTCTACCATTTAATCTTACAAATCATAGGGGCAATAGAGATTTTTGTGACCATAAATTTGAAGCCAGATCTCATTCCCATAGTAGCACTTCCCATCAGTTGTAGAATAATCCAAACCAGCTACCTATTCAGTCACCCAACCAAGAAAGAATTAATGGTGTTAATGAACCAACACATATGGCCAACGAGATAGCCCATGCAAGGAATTTTATGAATCTTGCCTTGCTTTATTGTTTTAGTGAGCCTACACCTCAGAAGATGTTAATTTTAGGTTGCAAGAAGCTCAATTTGTAAAAGCTTCTTATTGTCATACACCCGACCACTTCAAAGAAGTGTTCAAATAGTCACGATAAATCAAATCCTCCAACAGAAATCAGAGTTATGAAGTGAGTTAAGTTGGAGGTAGATGATATTGAAAGTGATTCAAGAATAAAGTTGGTCTAATTTCATACAGTTGAAATGGAATATAATGGATATTTTAATGAAAGGAGTAAACTTATGATTGAAGTTCTATCTGATTCTGATGACTCTTGATCATCAAAAATATATGTTTTTATTTCAAAGTTAAAATTTTAAGTTGATAAGTCTTAAGCACATTTTAGATTTTGATACTTTCATTATAATATTTTAGAAGTAAAATAGACTTATATATATATATATATATATATATATATATATATATATATATATATATATATATATATATATATATATAGAGTTAAAGATATCATTTAAATATATTAATTCCATAATGCATATAATCAAAATTAATGTGTGTGTGTAGTAATTTTGATATGGAATTAATATAGATAAGGATATCATTTAACTTTAATTTAGCTTATTATTTATTGAAATATGTATTTTATTATTATTATTAATTGATTAAAGGGTCCCCACCTGTTAGGAAATATCCAATCTATTTTTAAATATTGATCTCTTAAGACTTTTAAGTCTTAAATAAATTTTAACTAATAATTGTTAATATTAATTGACTTTTTTTAAAGTCAATTATTTAAGTTAACAAGTAACTAATTAAGGTTAGTTACAACTTCATTTCAACCAATTTTGAAGTATAAAAGGAGATTAAAGATTCATTTTGAAGTGGAGGAACAACACAAATACATCAGTGGTACTTTCTCTGATGGTTGAGTATATTACTTAAGTAATACAGTTCTATATATAAAATCTGAAAATTTAACCTAAATAATGATAATTTTGTTGTTGTTTATGACATTTAATTGATCTAATTGATCATAAAAGTTATCTTTCAAAGAAATTTTGTAAAGAGGATATTGGTTTCTCAAATAAAATTGATCTATGTTGCTAAGATGACTCTCTTTGTTGAGACTTGCATATTTTATTTATATTGTATTTTATTTTGACTTTGACTTCTAATTTAGTTTAAATCCGATTTTAATTTAGTTTCTAATTATTTTAATTTCTATTTCTATTTTAGTTTAATTTTTTATTAATATTAATTACTTTCTTAAATAGTTTTTGTTTTATCCTAATTTCTTCTTTAGTTTGTGTTAGTTTAGTGTTAGTGTTAGGTTTAGTTAGTATTAGCTTAATTTAGTTTTAGTTCTAGATTAGTTTAGGTTAGATTCTTAGGTTTTCTTAATTGATTTGTTACCTATTACTTAGTTGTTTGATGTTGTTGTTTGCTTCTTTTTCTTTTGATTGTTGAGTTATGTTTTGTTACTTGTTTTATTGAGGATATGTTTATAAATTAATTTATCTTCTTATCTTCATTTTAACATTGTACTTTTTATTTATTGTCTTGGTATTTACTTGGAAGTTAAAACAACAAAGAAAGATATTATTTTGAAAATATATTATATTATTGAATCAGATTTCTTTCTTTCAAGAGATTATTTTATTCATAGGCCTTCTCTGTCAGATAGGATAGATTACATATTCATATTTGAACTGATTTATTATTTGATAAGTGAATTTTTAAATTAGAATAGAATATGTTATATTCGATAGCTTATTTTTTATTTCTTATAAAATTTAAAAAATCCTCGCATCTTTAGGATCGTATTCAAACCTATAAAGCCTTACCATTAGACTTATACGATTTCAACTTAACCTTCATAATATGTGAAAGTGTTGATTAGTTGACAAAATAATTTGTATTGTCAACATAGTTGTTTGTGGCTATTTCATTCATTAGACCATTGCATCTACGTTTGTGCCCACTCATCTTTAATTTATGCATTAGGTTATATTTTTGAGCTCTACTTGCCAATTTACCCTACTAGGGCACAAATATTTAGACCAATTACCAAATCAAATTAGTGCTATCGGGACACAATTAATTATCAGTGATCAAAATCCACCCTACCGAGGTAAAAATGCTTTATCAACTGATCAAATATGCTATACTAGAGTACACTATTATTTCCTTTCTCTGAAGCAACGTTCTCTTATTTCTTCTAATTCTAAGCTCTATAGACTTTTGCCCTCATTTTGGCAATATTTTAGTATACAACTTGTTTTGAGATTGATCATTCCCTAAGCATGAAACTTGCACCTTGGTTTTGGGTGTGTTCAAAGTGTGTTATTTATATTTTTAGATTGTATCCTTTCCCCTTCCCCCCATATTTGGGGCCCATTATACTTTAATTATATTTTAATCATTGAAGACTCAATGCATGAAAGCATTAGCTCATATGTATTTAATCTCATCCATGGGTTAATCTCACTTTCTCTCTCTTTTCGAGAGTCCATCATTCTCTTTCATCCTCACATGTCCTCTTGAGGGGGCATCATGGGTCATTTCCTTTTGACTTCTTCTTTACAACTCTTTTCTTTGAAAATATGTTACTTCCCTTGAATATCTTGCCACACCTCAAATAGGGGCAAAATGTAGACATATAATTCCTAACACCATTATGTTGAAATTGTCAATCTTACTTGAAATTTGTGAAAATGCATAATTTAAGCCAAAATCACATAAGTGTGATAAATGGTTCGAGTTTGTTGTATATAAGTGTTGATTTAAACTAATGTATCCCTAATTGAGGCAATGCATTTTATATGATTATTAACTTTTCTCAAATTATTTCAAGTCAAAATGATGAAAATGCAATTTAACCCTCTAAACCATTGAATTCGTCTAATTTAGAGGCACATGACATGTGCATGTGTTATTTTGTGTCGATAATGTCCTAAATAGGATGTTGGTCTGTACTGACCTAACATCTTCTTCTAATTATGCTCCAATCAAATTATGACCTAGTAATATGATATTCTAATTAGTTTGATTAATAGTGTGCAACCAATTTCTAAAGAATTGCATAAAATTTGATTAATCTCACTTAGGCAAATTAATACAAATCAAGAGCTTAAGTGGAAAATCTATGGAAGTTATTGAATATTTATTAATTAAAAATTGATTTCAAATATCTGTATCATCAAATGATATCATTTATGGGGTGGCATCCATAAGCCATAAATACAATAAATATCAAGTTTAAGGCCTCCCATTCTTATTTAATGCTCATTCTTTCCAAATATTTATGAGGGTATTTATGGATTAATTATACAAAATTGAATTAATTCATGACCACACATTAATCTCAATATGGATGATCATGGTTGATTATGATCAAATTAAAAAATATATAAATAGGAGGGCCAAGACCACCATTTTTAAGCTTCATTTTATGTAAACTTATTATGCAGAATTCTCTCCATAAGTCATTTGTGTGTAGTGTTATTGTGCTTAATTTGCAATATGATAGCTTCAAGATAGGCATATATTTGATTCAAATATCATGAGCCTAGTTTCATTAGTGCATAAGAGATTATGGAGGAGCTTTGCCTTGCATCATTGCTAAAGACTTGAGCACAAAATCAAGGGAAAAATAATGTTTTGAGGTGCATTTGGGTGATGAGATGATCTTGGGAAGTTATTATGTATATGCTTTCTTTCAATAGCTCTTAATTGTCATTTGCAAAATCTCATTGAAGGAGTTGTCTTAGTTAGTTATGTTTTTATGCATTTTTCTTGATTTTTATTAACTAATACTTGATATAACTATTTTTGGATTCCATCTCTACATTTAGAACAATTGTAAAAAAATTGGACTATGAAAATAGCCTTAGGCTTGTATATGTTTGATCAATATTAATGTTCCAAAGGTTGATATGGACCATGAATATAAATATCTTAACCATAATGGGTCCCTATTTAATTTTTTAGAGAATTGGGTGTGTTAGAGCACAACATTTCATAGGTAGTTTTAAACATGTGTTTCTGACTCAAACCATCTCCACTTTCATTTATTTCTACATTATCTATCATTCATGAAGGTTATTTTGTAGAACAAGTTGATGGCCATGTAGGATTAGATCTCTTCTCTTTTAGAGTGATTTTATATTATCTATGACTTCTTGATGAATTATTTTTTTGTTGTAAAGCATTATGATATATTTATTCATAGCTAATAAAGGCTAAGTTATGTATTCAAGTGACATCGCTTCTCTTCTAGGCCAATATATCTTAGGAATAAGACTTGAGGTTATTTTGATGTAGGTGAGATTAACTAAAAAATTATTTTATTTGGTGACTCTTCTTGGCATGCTCCTCAAATCAAAGGCAATTATTTTTTTAGTGTCATTTTAGGAAAATATCTGAAATACACATTGCCTTTATCTTCATAATCTACCCAATAGTCTCTAACACATGGGTTATGTTTGTACTTTTCACCCAAAATCCCTCCAATCAATCCATGGATATCAAACTCCCACCTTCTGAAAAATGGTTTTTGAGCCATCACAATCATATTAGAATCCATTGATTCAGCTTTATGAAATGAATAACACTTATATATCCCAATTGAAATTGGGAAATTACCCTAAGTTATGTGTTTCTCCCTCAAGAAATAATTTATCAATGTTAGTTGTCAACACAGTTCCATTATAACCCATTAGTCACCCACATACTTCAACATTTTCAATGGAAAAAAATATGATTTTATTCAATTTGAAAAATAACACTAAAATCCATATTTTGTATAAGCATTATACTAACAACCACTTCTATGATTAAGGAGACAAAATATAACAACTTGAAAAATAGTTATAACTAATCCTATTCTATGGGAGTTTGTTAATATCTTAAAAAAATCATAACAATATTATAAAAATAACAATATGGGTTGTAACAACCTCACTTACATAGTTATTCTCTAGGATGAATTAAATATCATCTATTTATTTAATCTAACATTCCACCCATTAATTCATCATATTCTTCAGAGTACAAGAGAGAAATTTTTGAATGCTTAAAACTCATCACATACAAGTGACGTGGTAAAGATAACTACACATTGTATTGAGTGGATAAATATTGAAGCTAAATGTTATGTTACTGAACATGTTTACATATCAAATGCACCTAAATTTCAACTTGCTTTGTGCACTCATAGAATACTAGGTTGTGAACAAGTTATAGAATGCCTTTATTATCATAATACAAAACCATGGGTTGATTTTATGTTACTTTTAGGCTTGCAATGATGTGATGTAGCCATATTTATTCACAAACAACTCCTCCTATTTCTTGATATATTACTTTAGTGAATGATTGAGAAATAAAGTTATACATCTTGTTCCCCATGAGATATAACTAGACCTAGAAAGATAACAAATCCAAATGTGGATTTCTTATCATTAATATAACCTGCATGTTTTACATCTATGTAAGCTAGCAAGAAAAACTTATCATTCTTCTTGTATTCTAGGATATACTCCATGGTACCTTGAATATATTTCAATATCCACTTTGTTTCTTTATAGTGGCTCACCTTCAACTCGCACATGAAGTATGAAAGATAAATGACAATGTAGCTAATATATGATCTCGTATAGGTTACATAAATGAGACTCTCAATAAAGTGTAGATAGAGAGTGGAATTTAATGGTGGTAATGGATTTAAATGAGATAATTGAATCCTTGTATCCATAAGAGTTTCAAAAGGCTTGAAGTCCATCATCTAAAACTTATCATGCATGGGCTTGGAATACTTCATTTGAGACACAAAGATGTGGTTCCCATTTTTCCATACTTCCAACCAAGGTAGTAGTGTAGTAGACTAAGATATATTATGTTGAACAATCTCTTAAGATCATTCTTTATTGCATCGATCATCTTAATTGGGTTTCCAATGATGACTATATCATTGGCATATATAATGAGAATCAAAAGCACCCCGCTTTATCCTTGAGTTAAAGGTTTGGATCCCATGGAATCCTTTAGAATTTATGTTGTATGATATTCTCATCAATTTTGATGTACCAGGATTGAGGAACCTATTTAAGACCATATAGTGACTTTGTAAGTATACACAATTTTTGTTCTTGACTAAGTGTGACAAAGCCATCTAGTTGAGTCATGTAGACTTCCTATTTTAGATATCCATTTAGGATGACACTTTTCATGTCCATCTCATGAACATTCCATCCAAATTGTGTAACCATAGAAAAAACCATTTTTATGGTATTTATCTTGGTTTTGGGAGCAAAAGTCTCCTCATAGTCAATGCCTTCTTTCTATGCACAACCCTTTGTCACAAGTCTTACCTTATGCTTGTCAATGTTGTAATTTATTTTTACTTAGTTTTAAAGACCCACTTGCATCTAATAGGCTTCTTCCCTGATGGAAGATTAATAAGCTATCATGTGGTGTTTTTAATGAGTGATTGATACTCGACATCCATGGATTCTTTTCATAAATTTGAATCTTGGGCTTCACGAACCATTGAGGGATCAAATGATTCTATAATTATTCTCAATAAGGGAAAATTTTCCTCTATACAATCCATGCTACATATTTTAATGGAATCATCTAGAACTCCATCCAATTTTGCATCTTGAATTATGTTGATATACCACTTAGGCATACATTATACAATATTAGTGGCTACTAGAGGGCTTGGTTGACCATTGTCATATTATCATCACTAATACTATCTATATTATCAATATTTACAAAATTGATGCCTATATCAAATGACTATGTGAAAAGTGATTTGGATTCATCTTTTGTGTCGAATACAACATGTCTACTAATATTTATCTTCCTAGTTTTTGGATATGTGAGTCGGTATGCCTTAGAATATTCACTATAGCCAAGAAAAATGCATGCATATATTTATTATATAGTTTCTTTCTATTCTATTTAGAAACATTCATATGTGCTTTACAACCATCAACACAAAGATGTGATATAGAAGGCTTATTCCCAGTCCATGATTCCTATGTAGTGACACCATTGAAAGCTTTGGTGGATGCTAGTAGGTAGACTATTGTGTGAACTTATTCTACCCAGTATGTATGAGGCATGTGTGATTACTCAGTAATGTTGCATATCATTTCCATAATAATGTGATTGAACTATTATGCAACACCATTCTATTTTGGACTATAAGATGCAATCAACTTGTTGTTGCTTGCATAACACACCCCATTTTCAGTCTAAAAATGAGGACCCTCTTTTTTGTCTAGAGTTTGATCTTATACCTTTAGGAGTTCATTATGGTTGCTTGTTTAAATTAACCTTCTTAAGAATGCTTTTTTTTCTAGATGTAAAGATTTGAAATATGAATGTGTTTCATTGTTTTAGCCAAGCTTACAAAATTAATTTTACATTATAAAAACACCTGGCATAGAAATTCACATCTTGGGTTGCTTTGATTTTAATACCTAGATTTGCATAAGTCTACGAAGTCTTAGTTTTCTTGTGTTTTAAAACACATTATACAACTTCCTTTCAAACTATTTCACCTTAGGTTTGTGCAAATTATCTAACTTTTTCAGAGTTTTATTGTTCATTTTCCTAAGCAAGTTGATCCATTTTGATTCTCATTCTGATCTAAATGACTAAATGTTTTTAAGGTTTTACCTTTTTAACCTAGTTGATTCTCATAAAAATGGATGAAAATGGCTTCTGAATCGATTGAAATAGCTAAGTCTATGCATTGCTTCACTTTATACTTACTCATTTTAATTTTAATTTCCATACTTGTTTATTTTTAAATGCTTATCCATTGGTTTTTTAAACCAAAGTCACTAACTGTTCATCTCATATTGTGCTTGTAGGTACCTAAATAAGTTGGTTGTTATGCTTTTTAGCAATGGAGTAGTCAAAATTTGTGTAAAGGAGAGTTTACAAAAGGCTCGAAGACTTCACAAAAAAAATTTAAGTCTTTACTTTTTGAGAAAAATATCAAGAACGAGTCATAAATTTCACACAAAGGCTCAACAACAAAATTTCTAAATACTAAGGTAAAATTCAAAAAAGATAAGAACAAAATTTCCAAATAAAAGTCATGAATAAGGAAGAGATCCCGAAGCACTTTGTGAGAATTTTACAAGTGTTTTGATCTTCGAAAAAAGTGCTATGAAGACCAGTTAAAAATTTTGGTCCGAATAAAAGTTTTGAATACTAATGCCCAGATAGAAGTTGTGATTACAAAAGTTCCAAAGGCTAAGGCAAAAGTGAAAAAAAAAAAAAAAAGAACAAAAGTCAAAACTTTTGAAGACTTAAAGAAAAAGTCATGTGGAGGCATAGAAGTGTATAAACTCAAAATCATGAAAGTTCAGGGGCATTAATATGTTCAGCCAAAGGTTAATCATTTTATGGTCCTGAGGCCCTAAGAAGATGCCACATGGCATCTTCTCAGAACCCTAGAACCTTGACAAGGTAGAGCCATTAAATTGTGCGAGCTCAAAACCAATACACCAAGATCCAGAGACATAAAAAGCTTAGGAGAATTAAAAGAGGTCGTGTGGTTGTGGATACGATGAAAACAAATGATAGATCTAAATTTTGTAGATGTTGATGAGATCCAAATGTCAAAATGGGGCTAGTAGAGGTAGAGCCAATAGTGTAATAGGGTAAAGTAAAAGGGGAAACAAGAAGAAACCATGTGGCAATAACCCATCAGGGCAAATGACACATTAGCTTCATATCTAACAAAGCATGAGCTCAAATTTTATGACCTATCTAGCCATCAAAATCTTCAAGAGGCCAAGAATGGACTCTAGATCCAATATGATTTATAGAATCAAGTCATAGTTCAATTAAATCATGAATAAAAGATAAACTTAGCCTTAAATAGGTAGGGTAATTGATTGTGCAAAATCATGGATGACTAATAGCCTCGATGCAATCCCAAATGATTTTAGTGACCTTCATTCAATAGAGGTATGGTTTGATTGTGCCAATTTTGGGCACACCTTCAATTCGTCAGAGATTTTTAGCCACCTGCTCAACCACACTCCCTCAATCGCATTGATGATTGTTGAAACCACCCCATTGGTGGGTGAATTTGATTTGAATTCAAATTTGCATTCAAACTCATTAGGTTTGCATACCTATATAAGATCGACTCTTCAATGAAATAAGGGTTGGTCATTTTTAGGACTATGAGGATTATGCCTATGTTGTTCTTTTAAGATCAAAGGAGACTATGCCTAGATGACTCCTCTATTTTTAAAGATAGAGTTAGTGGACTAGTCATTTTACTTTCATGTATTTTCCTAATTTTTGTATTAGTTTTTTGAGTCAAGTCTATTTAGAAGCTGAATTTTTATCTCATTGAGCATTTTATAGATCCCAAATAATCCTTATAGGAACATATCTATCTGAAAGTTTTGTCATTTGAAAGACTTGGTTTGTGCATTGTATATGGTGACCATGCTTCCCTCTTTGGCTTTGCTACTTCGTTCCACAAACTCTTGCACCATCCTTAGTTGGATTTGTGTTAGGTTTGGCTCAACTAAGGATTGGTTTACCCAAGGATTTGTGTGCTCAATAAGACTAGGCTAGTATACATTAGAAAGCAAGATCTTTATTCTCTTCTCTTCCTACCCTTCTCTCTATTACCTATAGTTTAATGGCAAGAAAGAATATTAAACATTTAGGCAACATAAACTAGAACTAAATAATAAACACATAAAATAATTATTAAATAACAAAGAAGGAGACTAAATATGAGACCCGAATAATATTTCTTATTCATGCAAATGGTCTACCTTCTTCTCCTTCTTAAAATGCTTTATGAACTTTTTCCATTTCTCATTCAACATTTCCCTTGATACCTGGGATCTAATATGTCATTTATGTATTATATGTTTTTATTTACACATAATGACATATTTTGTTAGAGATAATAAATCGCACTCCTTTAAAAAATGACATATGCAACCAAATCTTACTCCCTTACCCATACTAACACTCACCCAAACCTAATAGGTGTCTCACCTCGAGACACAAAAGGACCTAAAATAAATCATGTTCTACAATTGTGCTTCCATTAAAAAAATATTTGAGGAAACTAAACTAATTCTCCTATGTTCCACGACCTCTTGTCAGAGCTCCATTCCCTGCTACATCTAACTACTCTAAAAACTAACCACCCCAAATATGTTTATTAGTTTACAAAAATCATAAGACATTACTTTATTTTAGACTTTAAACAATATTTTAATTCTTTCATCCACATGTAAGAGTAAAATTTAAGCAAACAATCAGGAGGCATATTAGATTTTTTTATTGGCCGATGCGAAAAAACCATCATCCAAGCTAATCCATTTTTGTTCGCACTATCTTTAGAAACCAAATGCGATATAGATAATGGATTCTCTGTGGTAGCCTTTACGAAATCAAGAGAACCAATGGCTCAAAATATATAGGTCCTTTATAGCATTCATTGTTTCCATCCATCTTCCTCACCATATAGCTAACCGCAGCTAAATCATCCATCACTTAAACATAACTACTAATGATGTAGGAAGGGAGTAGCAATGATGCACTAACAGAAAAAAAAAAAACCAAGATATGACTAGAACTGAGCATGATCTGTATAAAACATTATCGGACCTGTTGTAGGTCAGATAATTAGGACGTAAAAATGGGAATGGAGAATATGTTGATAATGTAATTCGTGCCAACCATAATGCAGGTCTCTAGAATAATGTGAGGCGATGATTCAAGTACCAAATCAACAACTTAGATCTAATTATATAAAAATCTCCAATGATTGATGTGTTGTCATGTGCCATTGACAGTATTTTCACAGTTTCCTTCTATCATCGAGCCAAAGAATCTAATTAAAATGAACACCCTATGCAACTATAAATGCTAGTAGAATATTTCCATTGGTAATATGAAACCTGAGATGTATCAATAGTAGAGCCAATGAAGTCATTGAGAATGGTAGCAGGATGACGCTCAATCCCAGAAATTACCATGCATTTATTTGGTAAATAACATTTACCAAATAATAGTCATAGTTAGGATCTTATATCTACAAGTTATTTAATCTACAACTCTCACAGAACTAATACAGAACCAACTGACTGAATTACCACAAAGGTCATAACCTTCCATAATCGATTCAAATGAACTATGCTTGCCTCATCCTTCAAATGAATAAGGTTGTATGCATGTTGGCACAAATGAAGAAATAAAAACCAATGTAAGCCATATACAGAATAATGATGCGACCAAATCAGACTGGCGAGTGGAATATCCACGTGCAGTGCAGGATTTAATATGATCGATCCATTTAAATAGGCTATGCACAAGCTCTCTTTTAGCTATAAAATATTATCAAACCTATCTTGAAATGGAAAATTCTATTTTATTTGCTACAAAATGAAAATGTGATCTGAGCCCACACAAGCACCATTTTAATTGGTTTTCCAGACCACTGAAAGGCTACCCAAGAGTGGTTTCAATACCCCACACACACCAACAACGATCAATAATCCAAATGCATTTTCTTCCAAAATAATATGTCAATCTCTAGATACAACTCAGTAGAGGACCGTGGATGGTATAGCCAGTTGCTTCCCCAATGAGCCATACCATCAAACACACTGCACAACACTAAGCTTGAGACCCGTAATCATCCCAGCAGCCACACCATTGTTAGTTGTAGTTTAATGGCAAGAAAGAATAATAAACATTTAGGCAACATAACCCAGAACTAAATAATAAACACCTAAAATAATTATTAAATAAAAAATAAGGAGACAAAATAAGAGACTCAAATAATATTTTTTATTCATGCAAATGGTCTATCTTCTTCTGCTTCTTACAATGCTTTATAGACTTTTTTCATCTCTTGTTCAACCTTTCCCTTTATTCTTGAGATCTAATATGTTGTTTATGTATTATTTTTTTATTTGCACACAATGACATATTTTGTTACAAATAATAAATCATACTCCTTTACAAAATGACATATATAACCAAATCTTACTCCTTTACCCTTGCTAACAGAAACATAAACCTTTCTTTTGGACACAATAATAATGATTCATCTACTAAGCTACATGAAGAAAGTATAAAGTATGGAGATTAAGCAATGGCCTAAAGTAATAGTAGGTGAAATTTCAAGTAAGAGATATGGAAAAGGATGAAAACAAAAAAAGTGTATGAGTAAGAGAGCCATTAACTTATATGACCACCCAAACATGTACTTTGAAATTAAGATCTAAGTGAAAAATCTAGGCTCTCCACATAAATAAATAAACTTATAGAAGGTGATAATACTACCTTGATGAATTTAAATCTATATATAAACACAATTGGAAGCTTGCATAGTCTACACGAAAACTAGTTCACACCAAACTCAAAGGTGGAACAATTAACTAAATAAAAAGGAACTTAGGTAAGATAGTGTTATTTACCTTGTAAACTACTCAACCTTTAGCAACTTATAAGTTAAATATACCTTTTAAAGGTCTAAGCCTTAGTATACATTCTTCTAAAAGGAGAGATTAGCAAAATAAAATAATATATAATCAAAATTAACAATAAAAAGTAAAAAAACATAATGACTAGCCTTTAAACTTGATGCACTTCTATAATTTTCTAAATCTAATATATTATTTTAAAGTTACAAAAATTAATTATTAATTTTATTTTATTTTATAATTAATCCATTTATTAGCTTTTTCAATAATTAACTACTCTTTATTTTTATATATAATGATTAATCAATTAAGATGGTAAATCTGCAATCCATTTTCCTTATTGTCATCGATGATGGATCACTAAAATATGACATGAAATGTATTTTTATTGAAAGTTGCTCTCTAAACTGGAGGCATTTCTATAACGAAGAAGACTCAACTAAATCCCCTAATCTCTGTGCACGAATGTTGTTGGGGTTGAGTGATTGCAGGGGCTATTTTGGTGGGAACATTGTGAAATTCTTCTTCTTCAAAGATTAAATCCTACCCGACAGCTCCACGATGAATTCCCCAAATATTCGGGAAGCAATCTTTCTTAATCGATTAGAGACTTCTCTTCTCTTATAAATTCCAAAGAGAGTTTGTCTTCAGGGTTTGCAGGCGCTCTGGGATGAATGAAATTGGCTTTAAGACTTCATTATTTCACCGACCATGGTCATGGCGCAATGCCCAACTAGAAATGCCCTTCAAATTCTTAAACCCATGGTTCAGTGCCATGGTACCCAAAACACCATAACCATTAAAACCACGATTCAATACCTGTACAGTAATAATGCGTTTGGTTTAAGAGCAGAAGAAGAACAAATCAACCATGGCAGTGACAACAATCCTGAAATTGACATCAGTCGGAGATTCAGCATCCTGTCTGACCAGGGCCGAATTAAAGAGGCTTTGAACATGTTAAAGGGCATGGATCAAAGAGGCATTGCTGCAGATTTTGATGCATATGCGTATATTTTGCACGGGTGTGTTAAGAAGAAGGCAACTGTAGAAGGCAGATTGGTTCATGGCCATATCATTCAGACGGGGATGAAAGCATTAGAAACCAAAATTCTGATCATGTATGCCAAGTGCGGGGATTTGAAGGATGCTCGCAGACTGTTTAACGAAATGCCCGAACGAAATGTGGTGGCATGGACTGTGATGATTGCGGCTTGTGGCAGGAATAGGCAGGACGAGGAGGCTTTGGATTTGTATTGGGAAATGAGAGACAGTGGTATCAAAATGGATAATTTTGCGCTTGTAAGCGTTCTGCCTGCATGTGGAAACTTGGCAGCTCTGGACGAGGGAAAGGAGGTTCATGGAGAGATCGCTAGAGGTGGATATGAGTTTAATTTGTTTGCAGGCGGTGCTCTTGTGGATATGTATGTGAAATGTGGAGATATAGAGGCTGCACGCAATGTGTTTGATAAAATACCTCAACGAAATGCTGTGATGTGGACCGTGATGGTTTCTGCTTATGCCAGGCATGGGTACGGTGAAGAAGCCCTGAGATTGTTTTACGGTATGCAGCGATCTGGAATCAAGCCGAACCATTTTACTTATGTTGTTGTTCTCCCGGCCTGCGCCAACTTGAGAGCTCTGGAGCATGGCAAGGAGATTCATCAGGAAATTATCAGAGGAGGATTTCTATCTAATGTATTTGTAGGTACTGCCCTTGTGGATATGTATGTGAAATGTGGGAATGTGGAGGATGCATGCCAAGTGTTTGACGAAATGCCTGAACGGAATGTGGTGTCCTGTAATACAATGATTGCTGGATATGCACAGAACGGGTTTGTTGAGGAGGCTGTGAAGCTCTTTGAGAAAATGCCTGAGCGAGATGTTATCTCCTGGACTTCAATAGTTTCGGGCATTGCACAGAATGGATATGTAGAAATCGCCCTTAAGTTCTTTCAAAGAATGCCTGCGCATACTCTTGCGTCATGGAATGCAATGATCGCAGGATATGCACAGAACCAGTGCTTTGATGAGAGTCTAAAGCTATTTCGCCAGATGCGATTGACCGGTATGCAGCCCAACAGTGATACATCTGCCAGTGTTCTCTCAGCTTGTTCCAACTTAGCAGCTTTAGAACATGGGAAGCAGGTCCATGAAGACGCTATTAGAAGCGGATTGCACTTTAATATCTTTGTGGGAAGTGCTCTTGTTGATATGTATGCAAAATGTGGAAATATAATGGATGCACAAAAGGTGTTTGATAAAATGCCGAGGCGAAACACTGTCTCATGGAATGCAATGATTGTAGGGTATGCTATGCATGGTCAGGGAAAGGTGGCCCTTCAGTTCTTTGAGCAGATGCAACGGGAATGCATAAAACCAAACTATGTAACGTTTATTGGTGTCCTATGTGCATGTGGTCATGCAGGCCTAGTGGATGATGGCTGGCGATACTTTGATTGCATGAAGCGTAATTATAAAATCACACCTACAATGGATCACTATTGCTGCATGGTTGATCTTCTTGGTCGGGCTGGCCATCTGGATGAAGCCAGGGATTTTATTGACAAAATGCCAGAAAAACCCAGTGCTGTAGTCTTGGGATCTTTGCTTGGTGCATGTAGGGTTCATAACAATACAGAGCTTGGAGAACATGTTGCAGAGTGCCTTATTGAGTTGGAGCCAAACAATCCTTCACATTATGTGCAGTTATCAAATATCTATGCTGCAACTGGCAGGTGGGACGGAATTGAAAGAGTGAGGAAATTGATGAAAGACAGGAGTGTAAAGAAGCAGCCTGGATGCAGCTGGATTGAGATCAATGACAGGCTGAACACTTTTGTAGTAGGAGACAGATCACACCCACAAACAGAGGAAATTTATGCAAAACTGGAGACATTGTCCGCAAAGATGGAAGCAGCAGGGTATATGCCTGCTACAAAATTTGTACTCCATGATGTGGACGAAGAGCAGAAGAAATATATTCTTCTTCACCATAGTGAGAAGCTGGCAATTGCATTTGGACTTTTAAATACACCTCCGGGGACCCCTCTCCGGATTGTTAAGAATCTTCGGGTGTGTGGCGACTGTCACTCTGCCGCCAAGTACATCTCAAAGATTGTTTCACGAGAAATAGTTATGAGGGATTCCAACCGTTTCCATCATTTCAAGGATGGACAGTGTTCTTGTGGCAATTATTGGTGATACTGAATGTATCAAATTATAAATGTGTTCTTGCATGGAAGGAAGCTTCTGTGCTTTTTCATCTTCTAATTGGTAGCAAATTATAATGGAGAGCCTCTTTTACATACCAAGTGGTGGGTAAAAGTGATGCGGGACAGGTAAGAGGGTACTGAATTAATGGCAGCCTTTACCCCCATTCCAGACTCGACCCTTTCCAATGGGCACACACTTGACACAACACTATCAGACTTGAAATCAAATACTCATATTTTATTCATTGAAAAGAAAGTATCATAGAGACTGACACAATCACACCACACTAGACTTGTGTATTGAAATACAACCCTCAAGAACACAATTCAGACACAGTCCTTCAATGGTCGTGAGCAGTTCTTGCTCCTCTCTGCTCATATTGTCATGCCCCCCAAAAAAAAAGAAAAATTAAAAAAAAGTTTTTTTTTGGGGGCAGGATTGCACACAAGGATTAAGTCGTGCCAAGGTTGTAAGTGTGACTCAAGTGGTTCAACTGTCAACTGGTTTACAGTTGGTCAAAGTCGGTCAATTGGTAAAAATGGCCTCAACGAAACCCATCAGTTGACTGGTCAATGTTAGAACCAGAGTTACTATGTTCGAGAAATTTGAATGGTAAAAAGGGCTTTAAGGTCAATGCTAGAACCATAGTTACTATGTTCCAAAAAGCTCTGATAAAATTCAAAATAATTTTAAAGTTATACCAATAAGATCAGAACTAGAATTATATATATATAAATAAAAACTTTAAGTTTAATAAAAAATTAAAATAAGATAAATACAAAATATTAATTAAATAGTAATACAATTTTAAAGGAGTTAAAAATTTAAGTTATTAAATATTAATAATAATAGAATATTAAATTTTAATAAATTGATGGGAGTCACAATAAGTGAGTTTATTCTTTATATGATGTGAGGGGAAGTTATATGTAGTAATCGATGAGGGCATGGACACGTTAAGTATTAATATTTTAATAAATAGGTAACTTTTTTTAAAAAAATTGGAGGACGCAAATATTATTGTATGTGCTCTTCATTAGATTAACAGTATAATGAAATAAAATGTTGTCCCAGTGCTAGCTCAAACGTTCGCTAACAAGCTAACAAATGATGAATCGATGATGCACTTGTAGAGTTGTAGCAAGAACAAGGGTTTGGGGATTGAGGTTTATGTTTCATGCAATGCAAAAACATTGTCATGACTTTGGATTTGTTTGCATTCTCATTCTGCATAGCATAGGGTTTCTATAAATTTGCGTTATACACAATTGGAAGCATGGAATATCGTTCTACAATACGTTTACCTTTTGTGACATTGTCTGCGCCTTGTTGCTCTTTTTATTCCTTTGGTTGTGCCACTATTTTGATTGAGTTTTCATTTTTTTCTTTGAGCCTTTTTTCATTTTAAGTTTTTCAAGCTTTCTTAACCATTGAATTTATCAAACTTGTTCAATTATACTTACAATAATTTGGTCTAAAATGAATATTGACTAAGTTCGTACAAACTTGATAACTATGGCTAAAACTCCAAATGGTGAAAGGCAAGACTAAAGGGCCCTAAGATGTTAAATATATAGGAAAGGTCACCATGTCCTTAAAATGTCACTAGATAAGTATGATAAGTTTGGACTATGCTAATCAGATTCTGAGAATCAACAACATTTAAATAAATAATATAAATTAATAAAAAGGGATCAAATGGTAATATAAATTAATAAAGAGGGGGTCAAATGGTACGTGTATAAGTTAGTTTTAAAAAATCTAGTTTAACTTATTTTTAAAGTTTTGACTTAAGGTACATTATAACATTTACTCTTTAAAAAAAATTAATATGTATATTTTAAAATCTAACCTCACAATAGTTTTAAAAATATTGATAAATTAAATAATTAACAAGAATAAAGTATTTCAGTGGCGGATTGGCTCTTCACTCTTGGATCTTTTAGATTTAAAAGTTGGGTCATTTATGATGCAAAATCATAATTAGTTTGTTTATTTCCTTGTTTTATTATCTTTTGTTTTTACGAGTTGGTTGCACCCGCTAGTTGGCTTTCTCTAATGAACTCTTGTAAGCAATTTAAAGTTTATATTGTGTAAAAAAATATATTAATTTATATTGAATAAATGTTTAGATATCATTTCCTTTACTGCCTAGAATCAGAACAGTGGTATCAGAGCTACGACAAGGAAAAGAAAAACAAGATATGGAGTAGTAGATAACATATTGCAAGATAATACATAGGAATTATCACAGGCATGGGCTTTAGCTTATCAAATGTTTTCCACACTCTTCCTTGTGTCAGGGTGAAGACATTTGTTATTATGCATTTTATTTTCTTGTGCATTCTATCTAAATGAATATCTACGACACGCCCTGGTTATGTATTCTTTCAGAATATTAGAAAATTATTTCTGAATACTAGAAAATACAAATTGTTATTTTATTTTATTTTTTTATGAAGCTTTCAATTTGGACGGTAGTGGGCGGCAATTGGAGGTCAGGTTGAAAATCTTTGATTACAAATAAAATGGTGAATTATGGGATTTTGCATTCAATTCAGACCTGGTATGGCATTTGACATTGTTCCTCTGACATTTCTTGTGAGCTTGATGCATTTAATAATGGTGCAGTTGCTCTGATAGGACCTATATGGCACACAAATTATAAAAGCTTTCATTTATTTTTTTCCATCATATAGTGTGGGCTCCACCAAAATGAAAGAGAGGGTAATCACGTTTTCACATGAAAAGTAAAAACATAAAATATTTCTAAAATGTAGTATTTGAGAGCAAAGAGAGAGGAGAGTACAAAACACTTATATCTATGGGCTTTTAGGGTTTCCCCCTGTTTTTACACCACCGATCTGTCCGATCTAGGCAGGTGTTATTGACAACACATTTACTGCGCTGAGTCAAGCTTGCCATCCACCCTTTAGGTAGTTTGTCACCTTCCCCTATATTAAGTGGCCACCGCCACCCCTTCTGCATCGTTTGATGCAAGTATCACCGACAAGAACCAAAAAAAGCCATGGCACCGAAACAAGCTCAAAAGTTTATCCTGAAGGTTTACCTCGAAGTATTGATTCTGAATATGATGCTCCTTTACCAGCGGTGGTTTTGGATTTAATAGAGTTTCATAAGGCACGCCATTATTTTGAAAATTTTACCCTAGTTGCTTACTTTGTGGGTTGAGTTCCTTCGGAGAACCTTTTGAAACAATGGCTTCACAACCATTAGCAAGGCCATGGGGTGAAACTAAAAGGAGTCCAAAACCTCACTAAGGGTTTCTTCTTGTTTCATTTCACAAACCCTAAACATTGTAAAGCTATTGTTAACCATGGCCCATGGTTCATTCACAACACCCTAGTTGTTTTTTCCCATTGGAATTGAGACTTCCAAGTCTCTAAATAAGCTACACTTAAAATCCCAGTATGGGTAGAAATTCTAGGTGTACCTCTTTTTCTGTGGAATTTTATCGACCAACTTATCAAGCCTTTGGGCCACTTCATCTGCCATGAGCAACAAAAGTTCTATGCAGCCTAGCTTCAAAGAAAGGTCTATGTTGAAATAGAACTTGCCAAAGATCTCAAAGAGTCCATCGATATTCAAGTGGGCAATAATTGATTCTCTCAGCATGTGCTCTATATTAACCTCCTAAACACTTGTTTCAAGTGCCAGGATTCAAACCACATGATTAGATAATGTCTTATAATGGTCCCCACTTCTTCGGTCCCTTAAGACAAAAGTGGGTTTGAGGCAAAACCTCAATCCTCTTATGGGTGAACCATGATTTCTAATAGGAAAAATAATGATGTCAATGGCAATGTTAGACCTCAGCTAGCTGTCTTCTAGCCCATAGGGTGGCAATGCTCCTCAGCCCCTACTAACAAAGCTCCTACAACGTCACAAGTTAAACCCATGCCTCCCATCTCTTAGTCCCCACAGGGGATTGCTCAGTTTGTGTCTTTCCCATCTCCTGCTCCTACGAATACTTTGTCACAACCCCTTTCAAGGGTGAATGATTCAGATTCATATAAGGGGCTTGTAACCCTCAATCACAAGGCTATTATCCACTGATCATGTAGTCCCTCTCCCTCTACATATGTGGATTATGTGCCAAATCAAAGACAACTGTTCAAGCTTAGAAAATTTGCTCTTCTAGGCTAGACTTTCAATCGGTTTGTAGTCCTCTCAGACCTCTCCAAATCAAATGATATGAATTTAGATGTTTCCCAATGATAGTTTATTCTTGGAATGTTTGAGGACTCACTAATCTGACTCGTAACTATAGGGTTAGGAATAATGTCATCATTTTGCTCACATGAAAATTTTATGCATGTAATAAGTCAATTTTTTTGGCTTTTTGCTTCAATCTGCAGCTCGCACTATTTGGCCTGGGGCCCTTTGTCAGGCCACCTATCATGAGTATAGTCGTGGGGGATTTGTCACCCTATTGGTACCTGACCTTTCTCAAAATATGATTTCCTGGGGTTCCAACCCCACCCATCGATGGTCTGGACTCTTTTTTACTTTGATAATTGCATCATTGGCCTTGTCAATTTGTATGTCTCCAATGATGTTGTGGAACACACCTTGCTCTAAATGTGGTTGGTTGATTCCCTCCTAGATGCACACTAGATTCTTTGTGGTGACTTTAACATGATTGGATTTGTGAAAGACAAAGAAAGTCGTCTTCCCATGAGATGGTGTGTAGGAGAATGAGAATCTTGGTTTTACATGCAAAATAAACTTGGGTTCTTCAACTCAAATCATTGTATAAGGGGAGATTCAAAATTTCCATGGTTCACATGGTCTAACTTTCATCAAGGAGAAGGTTGAGTCCTCAAACATCTTAACCGTGCCCTGCTTGCTGAGCAAGATCTTTTCTTCTTTGCTTTTGTTCATGGGCGATCTGTGTTTGTGATTCTAGACTCTTCTTATCTGACCATTATCCAATTTGTTTATGCATAGAATGGACCTCTCCTCAAGTTAAACCCAAGGGTTACTAGTTTACCTCAACACTTCCCATCTCAAGTATGAGCAGACCATGGAGCATATCATCAAGGTTTGGAACTTGGCTCCCAGACCCATAGGGGACACTAGCTAGATTGAGTGGTAGTCTGATTCTATAGCCCGCACCACTTCTTTTATATTTATGGTAAACAAGTGGCTCTTTTGAGGCAATGCATTCACAATGTTACAAATCATGAATACCTTAGGGGTTCATAGGAATTAGAAGTTGTGCCATTAAATCCACATTTTCAGAGTCAAGATGTCATGTGGAGACATAAATTTCAAGCTGCAGAGGCTTATAAGGCCAAAGGAGCCCAACTCCACACAAGGATGCATTGGTTGAAGTTAGGAGACAAAGTGACCAAGGAATTTTTTGCTCTCCTTTAGTCAAGACAAGCTGATAACAAAATCAAAGCCATTATAAGTGCTTTAGACAGGCTTTCTAGACTTCCAAATATCCTCCAAGTCTTTGTGCATCACTACCATGGTGTCTTTATAACACAACCATCATCTCCTGCTCATGAGGTTGCCCTCTCTCAATGTTTTTTTGGTGCCCTATAAGCTCTTGGAAGCACATAGAGTTGCTTGTGATAGTCCTCTCAATATCAATGACCTTAAGGAAGCTGTTATGCAGATGGCCTCTAATAAAGCCCCAAGTATTGATGGCTTTTATTATGAATTATATCAAATCCTGTGAGATACAGTTGGACTTGATCTCCATAGAGTTTATTCTGAAGTTGTCTTGACAAACTATTTAAGTCATCTCATCAATAAGGGCAACATCAAATTCATCTCCAATGTAGGGAACCTTAAGGTAATTACCAACTGGAGATCCATCATTTTTCTCAATGTTTCCTAAAAAATCATAACCAAAGCGTTAGCTCTTAGAATTAAACACTTGCTTCCCTTTAATTGTGCGAAGTGAGCAAGGTTTCATTCAACATAGATATTTTATAGACAATGTTATTGTTGTCTGGGATGGTATGGAATGGGCTAGAATATCTAACTAGAAGGCATTATTCATCAAGATTGATTTAAAAAAAGCCTATGATTAGATAGAGTGGCCTTTTATCATAGCTATGTTATAGGCTCTAGGGTTTGGCCCCAAGTTTGTTCATACTATAAATATGTTGTTTCAAGATGTTGGGGCCTATATCACCATCAATGGATCCAAATATCAATACTTTGAGCTCATGGATCACTTTGTCTAATTCTGAGCACCAATTAATTAATAGGCACTTTGTGGATGACTCCTTACTCACTCTGTAGGAGGTTTAAGACTCTATCAAACATGCCATTGAATGTTTAGACATTTTTTTCCTTGCATTTGGGTCGTTTATCTAATGGCTTAAGACCCAGTGCTATCACCAATATTATTCATCTAAACCTCCTTGGCTGAAGGGATATATGTGGCAATGGATCCTTTCTGGGGTCTAGTTTAACTTTTTGGGAATTTTATTTACTTTCAAAGCCTCTCCTATAGAATTGTGGTCTTACGTGGTTCAAAGAGTTGGGAAAAAATATCATTTTGGATCACTAAGCCTTTGAATTTGGCAAGAAAGTTTCAGATTTGTTCTAAGGTGCTCACTACTACTCATGTTTATTATTCTTGTTGGGCTCTTTTTAATGACCCCTGTTGTCACCAAATATTTCAACCTAGAGGAGGGTGTTCAAGCCTCCTCTATAATTGGGCAACATGAGAATACTTTCAGGTATGTGGGTGTACCTATAGGTCGAAGTAGACCTCTAGGTTTAATGGCTAGCTCCCTAAATATACCTTGAAATGATTATCACCTAACTAAATATTTTCTTATGGGGAAAGAGATATCAGTTTGCATTAAAATAAACTAATCTAAGGGGGTGATACACCAAGATGATTTCCACAAGACCATCATACCTTTCTCACTAAGAAATAAAACATACAAACTAGCTTCCAAGTCCTAAAAGGTTCTAACATAAATGTTTCAACATAGAGGTGATATGCATGAGACAACACAAGGTAAGTGAACCAGATAGAAGATTTCACACTCTAATAAAAATTTTACACTTGAAAGGAGTCTAACACATTAGCTACATTCTATATGACTTGTTAGAATAAGAATTCTTGCTTAAACATGAGAGGTTAAGGAGGAGAAAGAATAGAATATTATCACTAAATTCACCATACATCACTTTGTAGACTTAGAGAAATATTCATGAACTCAAAAATAGACTTGCATTAATTTTTCAAAGACAAAATACAATGTCATTGTAGACACCTAAATAGTGTCTAACCCTTGGTCACCTTCCCCCTTGGTCCATTCCTAAAAATTACTAATTTAAAATAATAAACTTATTTTGAATTAACCCCCCTCCTTGGACACATCACCCATGACACCTCGCCTTGGACTAATTCCCATCCTATGACTCACCCAAGACCTATTCTTACTTCTCTTTAACCGCCTAACAAACTCTCATGCGTATTTAGCCCAACCTTCGACATTCTCCAACGGATAGTGCACTTGGCGGATGAAAAACGGGCTTAGTGGCTTTTTTTGCCCGTTCTAAGCCGCCGACGTCGGTCAAATGTCGGCCGACGCCGGTGGAATCGCCGACGTCGATTATACTTAACCAACTTTTCAGACTCTTTGAAGACCCCAATCAGAAATCGGCTAATCTCTGGAAGAAAATCACGAATCCTTCAATCTTCAGTCTTTGACGATCCGTCAATCTGCGAAATCTCTCAGTCAAGCCTCTCACTCTCTCCCTCAGGTGCAACAACAGCTGCAAGGTTCTCTATCAGTAATAGGTTCTCACACAGGCTACATCAACAGCGGGTACGGGAATCATCAGTAGCACACCTTCAACAAGGCACAGGTAAGTATATTGTCTGTATTTTCTTTGTGTTTTCTAGTCATTTGCTTCTAAGTATTATGAATTAGATTCAACATTCCCTCTCCCCAAACTAGACTGTTAACCAAGCCAGACCTGAATCTTTACTTCTTCATCTCCTTATTGCCTCTATCCTCTGTCAGACCATACACTCTGTCCATTCAATCAGACTCTCAGACCCAGACCCCAGACCATTCAACCAAGCCCAAAACTTTGTCTCAAGACCACTCAAATAAACTCAGACCCTGACCAGACCCTATCCACGGAACACAGACCTAACCAGACCTCGTCCAAAGACCTTTACCTATACCAACGCCGGTCACTACCCCAACTGACATCAGCAGATTAACCGACGTCGGCACCTTGACCAACCGACGCCGGCGACTGTGACTAGTTCGATAGCTTCTTTCAAGTAAGCCTTTGCTTCCCTTTTTCATTCCATCTTTTATCATTTCAATTCTTTATCATTCTGTTGTTTATCAGACACTTCTTTTTATTGATTAGTGGGTTTATATCCCTTAAGGAAGTTTTCATACTTCTGGGATCAAGCTTTCGCTTGGCAACCCACCATCTGTCCATTTAACGCCTTCTTTTGTCCAAGTTTCTTTTTCTTTGCAGGTGTCATTCCTCCACAGCCAAAGAGGAGTACTCACAGCGTCTGGATTATGATGCGCAGACTATATCCAGGTACACATCAAGCCTTGACCATTCCTTCTTAAGTTTCTCATTTTCTCTCCTTTGAATTTGAAAGCAAAATTTAAATAAAAACATTCTGGCACGCCCGGTGGGACCATGAGGGCCTTCCTTGGGTTCCTTTCCCTCTTTGTTCATTTAGGTGCATTAGGTTTCTTCCTCTTCACCTCTTTCTTCTTTTCTAAAAAGACATCATAAGCAGAAATAAAAATAACTTTTCCTTTCTTTTTCTTGCATTTCTAGACTAGTCAAAAAATCATTTTCTTCAACCCTTTCTCAAACTTGTTTTCATTCCAATTTAACATTTTGATTTGGGGCTTTAAAATATACTGTATTCCATTTCTTGCTTTCTTGCATTTTTCTAGTCCACACTTAGTAATTAGTAAAACGCATATTGAATAAATCGTAGATCACTTGATGTTACACAACCAGACCACGTGCACTCAATTAAACATCAAACTCACTTGAGACAAGGCCCGACTAGGATTTCATCACCCAGCAGATACCTTACCCATCCCAGCAATCCTACTTGGATTTCACCACCAAGGGGAAAGCCAACTCTGTTCTCTGGCAGAGTCTAAACTATAGGGAAAGTATATTTTGGCTAAGCGAGACCAGCTAACCACTGGAATCGTGAAGTGAGGGGAGCTTGCTCCTTAGCACCAGGCCTATACGGAACCTAATACAGACTTTTGAGCGCCTAAACATACCTGAAACCATCTTTAGATTACCTATTATAGGACCCTTCTTACAACCAACTTCCTCAAACATCACATTAAGGCATAAGCCACACGATCTTAATAAAATTGTTTCTAGGGATTTAACGCTAGGATCTGTCTGTCATCATCATATTTTTTATTTTTATCTATTTTTTTTGAGCTGGTAAGGACGTCTTCTTCATTTCCAAAAACTTTTTTTCTGAGTTTCTGGAAAACACAGTAACCGACATCGGTCCTGTAACCGACGTTGGCAACTTTTCTAAACCGGCATCGATCATCTGACTGACATCGGTAGTCTCCTTCACCGACATCAGCTTTTTTACCGACATCGGTCTCTGTCCACTTTCTTTTTTCCAAAACAACAAGCTTAAAATCCAACTTTCGGGCTGTCTAAACATCCATTCTAATTTTTTGAGACTGAAAAAACATAGTTTTCTGTAACCTGATCTTTTCTTGCCTTGAATGGTTTTGACACGCAGTCAAACCAAGGCCCTTCTTGACCACGCTAGTCAACAACCGCTTCCACCTTCACCATCTATAACTAGTCCTATAATGGAGTTCCACTCAGAGACTGAAAGAACTCCTACTCGCCCAACCTCACCTCAAACTCCTATTGTCCCAGAAGGAGACCAAGATTTCGCACGATTCTTGGACCTTAACGTCAAAGCCTTACAACACTATCTCGTGCATAGCCAAATGCGCAACTCCCTAGGAAACCCAATCTATGGGATGCTGACTTCTTTAGTTGACACAAGAATCACATCAACCACACCTATAATTCAGCCACTAGACAACACCTCCACCAATAACCCAACCGTGTCTTACCTCCAAAATGTAACCTCTCCTTCTAAACCTACCTCCATGGGGGTTCCAGTACTCCATCAACCTCAAGTCACTCAACCAAACCCCACACCTTTCCAAAACCTACTAGTCTCTATCCCCCCTACTCTTGCACCTATAAACACAAGAGTAACCATTTACCCATCAACAAGCGTAGCCACTCCTCAACCATCCTTGACGGCCCCTATCCAACTTGTGCCTACCAACCCCATAACACAAGTACCCTTGGCTCCAACTTTTGTTCCAATAACCAGCTACCCATATGTTGCGTCTACGCAACCAACCACATTATACGCCCCTCCCAATATCTTTCAAGTGCCCTATAATCTAGGGGGTGCTCCACCCACCAATCCGTCAGCAGATATCATCAAAATGTTGATGGATAAGATGTCTAGCTTAGAGACTTTCGTTTTCAGCTCACGCAATGCTCTCTCATACGAGCAAATTTGCAATGAGCCCATTCATCCTTCCGTTCCAATTAGACCATACCCCAACCAGTGGGAGCTTCCCAAATTTTCTCGCTTTCAAAGCAAGGACGACCCACAGCAACACTTACGGGCATTCAGACATGCCTGTTACCTTATTGCCCATGATGATGCATTGCTCTTGCGCACATTTCCTATGTCCCTTTCTGGCGCTGCACTTGACTTGTATAGCTCTATTGCCAGCCATTCCCTCTTCACATTTACATAGCTGGCCCAGCTCTTTCTTGATCACTTCTCCATTAACATCACCAAGAAGGTCTCGATCACGGACCTCTACACTATCTGCCAATTCGAGGACGAATCAATAGCTGACTTTGTTGCTTGCTGGAGAGGCCTCATCAATCAACTCTCCTTTTCCTTACCTCAAACTGAACTTATTGAACTATTCTCCCGAGCTTGCACCAAACATATTTCTTCCACTTTAAGGGTTCAGACCTTCCATACCTTCGACGAAGCCTTCACGATGGCCCGTAAACTTGAATTACGTGCCATCGAGGAGAATAAAGTCAAGTTGCGGAGCAAGAACCCCAACTCTAAGACCAATGACTCTTCTTCTTCTAAACCTTCATCATCCAATCCTAAGTCTAAAGCTAACGCTGTGGTCATTAGACCTTCATCCTCTTCATCCAATCAACCTGAGCCATCTACATCTCAGAGCGCCACCCGTCAATTCCAGCAGAGATACATACAAAGACAATATACTCCTCTTGGAGAATCTTACGCGTCTATACTGGAAAAACTTGTTAAACAGGGGATTCTCAACCTTCCCCAGATTCGACCACCGCCACAATTTGATCCCTCACGCGCCATCCCTGCGTGGTATAGGGAAAATGACTTCTTTAATTTCCACCGTGTCAAAGGTCATGACACGAGAAACTGTAAAACCTTCAAAAACATAATCCAAGACATGCTTGAAAAGGGAGAGCTCGTTCTAGATAATCCCAATGCACCTCCAAATCAGGGCATCGATATCTTCAAGCAACCATTCCCCAATCATCCACCAACCCAAAATAATGTCCAGACCTTGATTGACAACACGCACGAACACGACATTCGAACGGTCAATACGGTCTCGCCCTTCATCCCCAACCAACCTCAAGAGGTTAGTACATCTACCAGTCCATCACGTATGGACGAACCTCTTTCCCCGGTTAGTTCTCCGTCAACCTCTCTCATCTTGGAGGATGCCTCAACCTTACCGGCACCACTAGTCTCACCATCCTCCTATCTTCTACCTATGGAGGACCTAACCTTACCTACTCCTCGATCGCAAGTGGAGGGCACCATAATCCCTGCCCTTTACCTGCTTGAGGAGTCACACTCTCCAGTTCCTTCTCCACCAAGAGAAGAACCTGACTCTCCATCATCTTCAATCAACGACAATCCAATTATAACTCCCATATATCTTGGGTCCGAAACTACTGCCACACCTAACACATCTTCTCAAGAATCCAAACCTCATCCAGCATCCTCTCAACCATTTTCCCAACTAGTGGAGAAATTAGAACTTCTCCCTTCAAGGAAAGTGGAGCATCGGGGATTGTGGGAGCGTCTTAAAGTTCTTCAACATTCCCGTGCCCTCTATTCTCATGCTGCCAATCCTCCCAAGGCAGAATCGCCCAAGACTCTCAACAAAGACCAGACTCCCGTTTCTAAACCTGCATCTACCCAATCTAAACCGATCAAGTCACTTGGCTTTCGCCCTCTCTCTACCCTCACTCACCCGCAAGTGAAGGTGGACTTAAACCAGACCTCGACCAAAAGTAGTCTTCCAATCAAGTCGAAAAAGACTGCCAAACCACAGAAGCGAATCCCTCCTCCACCGTCAACTTTGCCCTCTATTTTAGGTCCTCATCCTTCTACCCTAATCGGTGTGCTTCCTACTCCGAACCTTAACCAACACAAATTACCTCCATTACTTTCTTTGCCAACCACAAGTCAACCCCCTCTCAAAAATTTGGCACCTCTCACAAAGAAAGTGTCATCTTCACCTGTCACCGCACCATCAAACCAAAAGGTGGTACGAAAACCTTCTTCAACATCCCCTAAGCAAAAGTCACCAGTGCGTCATGCATCAACAAGCACAGACCCCTTAGAAGGTTCATATGCTTTGATATTACGCCAACTTTTGCAGACTTCTAGCATTACCCTTCCTTCCATCAAGCCATTTCAACCCCTCGGGTCAAAACCTTCTTGGTTCGATGATACGAAGATTTGTTTATACCATCGTACACCAAGACACAATACCGAGACTTGTTGTGCCCTCAAGGCAGTTGTTCGCCGCTATATGGAGAAAGACACTCTTCTCCTTGGGGACACTCTTGATCGACCCTCGACACCTTCCCATCCAACCTCTTCAACCATATCAACATCTCACCAACAGGCCGTAACCCCTTCTTCATCTACTATCTTTGAAATCAATGCTATCCATATAACCACTAGGTCACAAAAGGACAAGGTGAAAGAAAAAGTAGCTATTCCTTGGACCTATCCTTTTGTCCAGGCACCTCAACCACCGAAACCCATGATTTCCATTTTAGGTGTGTCTCAACCCCCTTCTTCAGAGGCAATCAAAGACTCTATGATAAAACAACTTCACCAAACGCCTGTGAAGATGACCCTATATGACCTCATCCAAAGTTCCCCCCAGCACCGCCAGGCTCTAATCAAAGCCCTATAGGCAGCTGAGGTCCAACCTGAAGACCCTCAACCACTAGCTACCTTAGTCCATTCTTTATCCCCTGTCGCTTCTATCACTTTCAGTGATTCTGAAATTCCTACCTCTACCTTGGAAGATCAGGACGTTGCCCTTTTCATCACAGCCTACGTTGATCAAACCCGTATTAAACGAGTTATGATTGATGGGGGTGCCAACATTAATATCATTTCCACCCATGCCTTTGATCAATTGGCCCTTCCCAAGAATTGCGTATCAAAAATCGACGTAATCCTTAGATCATTTAATGACACCACTGCTAACACTATTGGCACTGTTGTCCTCCATATCTGCGTTGGTCCATGCACAATCTCAGAGCTCTTCTACATCATTAAGGGAGAATTCCAATATAACATGCTATTAGGGCGATCTTGGATCCGCGCCATGGCTTGCATCCCTTCAACACTTCACCGTTGTGTCAAATTTGAACACGACAAACAAGTCCATGTCATTTTTGCCGACCCATCCCCTTTTAAGACTTGTAAGACAACCTATCACCCCAATGACGTTCTTATCCCACTCAAGGCATCAACCCAAACATCATCTCCATCTGCAGAAGCGTCAACTAGTACACAAACAATAGTTGCCACCACATCATCTTCTCAATTAACAACCAAAGACCCCATGGACGATATCTTCCAAAGACTTTCATTGGGGGAATATCACCTACTTACCCTAGACATGTTCCAGACTCCTCAAGAGTATGGACAGCTTCATCAAAACCCGAGCTATGACTGTCGGATCAGAATGGTCATTCCTTATGGTCCTCCTAGCCTTCGAACCAATCTCGTCTATGGGGGGCTGGATCAAGCTCTTATTGAATCAAATCCTTCCTCTTCACCTCAAATATTCACATCCGATTTCTCCTTTCTTGGCAACCCCACCTTTGCACATACCTACCTTTATAGGTGTGCATGGAAGGGTTTTGGCTTTGGACGTTACGAACAAGGCTCCCATCGGCCTATCGAACCACCCAATGACGATAATGCCAAGAAACGGTATGGACTAGGTTTCCAAGAACCCACTGAGGCTTCCACAAACCTTTGCCCCGAACCAACCATAGACCAATCTCTTCCAGACTCGTCTATTCTTCCATCCTCACCTATGGAGTCGGTGGTTTCCATCCCTCCTAGTTTTTTTTTGTTGTTGCATAAACACCATCTACTTGGAACCCCTAACCTATCAGCTCAACGGGGTTCCCAAGTCTTTCCCTCTCATTTATCCCAGCATGATAGACGATGAATCGACAACCATCAACACAGTCCACTGCATAGACGACGATGCCATTCTTACCTATATGGGTGCCGACGATTCTTTCATTCAGTGCTCCCTCCCCTCTGAAACACAGGTTATGTTAAATGAATCAAACACCAACATTAACCTTTCATATTTTGATGTTCCTCAAGTCTTAAAGATTGGTCAATCTTTAGACACTCAGGAGTAGGCCGACTATACTACATTTCTCTCAGACAATCGTAAAGCCTTTGCCTGGACCTACGCCGACATGCCTGGCATCGACCCTAACATTGCCACTCATAACATTGTCACAAACCCAAAGGCTAAGCCTGTTAGGCAAAAGCTTCGCAAAATGCATCCTCGTGTTGCACTTCTTGTCAAAGAAGAGCTTCAGCGTCTTCTTTCAGTCTCCTTCATCCAACCCATCGATTATCCGCAGTGGGTCTCTAACATCGTTCCTGTCACCAAGGCGACTGGGGGGATCCGGATCTACACAGACTATTGTGACCTTAACCTAGCTTGTCCCAAAGACGACTTTCCTCTTCCAAACATTGACCAACTTGTTGATCTTATGGCTGGCCATGAGATGTTATCACTCATGGACAGATTTTTAGGATACAACCAAATCCTGATTGCACTGAAAGATCAGCACAAAACCACCTTCATTACACCATGGGGAACTTTTTGCTATCAAGTCATGCCTTTTGGTCTAAAAAATGCAGGCGCCACATATCAGCGTGCCATGACTTACATCTTTCATGATCTCCTCCATAAAATCATGGAGGACTATGTCGATGACCTGCTTGGCAAGTCTTAGCTTCGTCGCGACCATTTGACTATCCTCAAAATCATCTTCTCTCACCTTCTTCAGTACCAGGTCCGTCTTAACCCCAAGAAATGTGTCTTTGGGGTCCTCTTAGGAAAGCTCCTGGGATTCATTGTCTCTTTTCATGGCATCGAGATAGATCCTACCAAAATTTGCGCTATCTTCGAAATGCCACCTCTAACTAATCTCAAGCAACTTCGCAGTCTACAAGGAAAGCTCCAATCCATCTGCCATTTCATTTCATAGCTTTCTGACCGCTGCCAACCCTTTCATCACCTCCTCAAGAAGGACGTCTCCTTTAAATGGGATAAAGATTGCCAAGAGGCATTTAAAGCCCTCAAACACTATTTGGTTTCTCCACCAGTCCTTATTCCACCAAAAGACGACCAACTATTCTACCTCTACATCTCAGCAACCAATCATTCATTAGGTGCCATGATCGCGCATCGAGATGAGCAACACCGTGAGACAGCAGTCTATTACATAAGCCGAACACTTGTCGACTATGAAACTCGGTATACTCATACCGAGAAACTCTGTTTGGCATTAGTCTTTGCCACTACCAAGCTCCGTCACTATCTTCTCAATCACAAAACCTTTGTTGTCACCCACACTGATCCCCTTAAATACATGCATTCCAAACCATATCAAAACAAGTGTATGGCTCGTTGGCTCATGCTTTTTGCTGAATTTGACTTCGAATTTGTCCAGCAAAAATCTATAAAAGGGCAAACAATCGCTGACCAACTAGCGGATGCCCCTCTTCCCGACAATCAACCTTCTCAGTGCGAGTTTCCCGATGAATCTATCGCCACTCTCTACACTGATGACACATTCTACCAAATGACGATGTTCTTCGATGGCTCTAAATGTCAACTCGGTGGGGGTGCGGGGGTCATCCTCATTCCACATGAAGGTGAACCCATGCCCCTGTCTTTCAAACTCGACTTTGAATGTATCAATAATATGGCCGAATACGAAGCCTTAATTTTGGGACTTCAAACTGCCCTTTCTTTAAACATCAAGTCCATCAACATCTTCGGTGACTCACAACTTGTCGTTAATCAAATCAACGGTTCATATCTTTGTAAAAATGAAATTTTACAAAGATACAAGCACCGTGTTGACACTCTTCTAGCATCTTTTGACCATCACTTATTGCAGACTATTCCTCGATCGACGAATAAGTTTGCTGACACCATGGCTTCCCTCGCCTCTCATATTCCTTCTTCATCATCATCCTCATCAAGAATTTATGTCATGGTACATCGTCTGCCATTGCCTTCATACATTTCCACTGACATCAATCTCGTCCACACCATAGATTCTAGTTCACAAGATGTTTGGTATAAACAACTTGAGGACTACTTGGCTCATTCTCTCATTCCTCCCAACCTCTCTAGGAATGCGCGGCGGGCTTTCATCAAGCGCACCGCTCGCTATACCATGCTAGGGGGCCTTCTCTATAAAAGAGGTTTTGACGGCCTTCTTCTTCGCTGTTTAAACTCCACTGAAGCTTTTCATGTTGTTAAACAAGCCCATGACGGGATTTGTGGTGGACACTTCAGTGGTAACTCGGTTGCCAAGCGCATCCTTCGCCTGGGTTATTATTGGCCCACTCTTCATCAAGACTGTAACGATTATGTTCGACGTTGCATTAAATGTTAGCAGCATGCTAACTTGCTTCATCTCCCCAGTCACGCCTTACAAGTCGCTCAAGATTTTTGGCCTTTTTCACAATGGGGCTTAGATCTCATCGGCGAGATTAAACCTCATTCGTCTCTTCGTCATCAATCCATCATCACTGCCATCGAGTATTTCACTAAATGGGTGGAAGCTATCCCTCTCATCTCCACAAAAGCTGACAAGATTGTCGACTTCATCAACACCCACATCATCTGTCATTTCGGTGTACCTCACAAAATCATCACCGACAATGGCAAGTCCTTTAAAAACAAGACTGTCCAAAAACTCTGTGACTCATTTGGCATCAAACTTAGCTTTTCTTCGCCTTACTACCCACAAGCAAATGGGCAGGCCGAGGCTTCTAACAAAATCTTAACTAAAATTCTCATGAAGGTGGTCAACGACACTGGAAGGGATTGGCACATTCATATTCCCTTCACTTTGTGGGCCTACTGCACTAGCATCCGAACCTCTACGGGTGCTACTCCTTTCTCTCTAGTGTACAGAACAGAGGTTGTCTTACCTCTCGAAGTACAAATCCCGTCTCTTCGCATTTCACTCCATGACATTCTTTCTAATGATGACTTTCGTCAAGATTGATTAGCTCAACTTGAGTTACTCGATGAATGTCGTCTTGCTGCCCTCAATCATCTCCATGTCTATCAAAATCGCATCAAGCGTGCCTATAATAAAACTCTGAAAGAATGAGATTTCAATATCGGAGACCTCGTCCTCAAAGAGAACCAACATGTGACCAATATGGAACGGAGTAAAAGAGGAAAATTTGCTCGTAATTGGCTCAGACCTTATATCATCACGCACAAGTATGGATCAGGAACTTATCGTTTGTCTTCTCTTGAAGGCCGACCAGAACCTGAGCCCCTTAATGCTTTGCATCTACGTCCATTCTACTATTAGTCGAGTACTCATCCACTTGACATTTAACTTGAGCTCGTCCCTTGAGCAATCCTTGTCCTTTTAATCCTTAATCCATTTCACCCTTTTTCCCTTAACAAAATCCTCTACAACCCTTTTATGACATACGGATGCTTCGTCCTAATAAAAGGGAGACCTTGATCTTCTATAAGTCTTGTCCATGATTCAATATTCTGTCAAAACTAAATCAAGATGTCAAAATATCCAAGGTCACAAAACTAAATCAAAAAGCAGACTGCTCCCTCGAAGGACAGCTATAATATCATTGCTGTAGCTAATAGACTGCTCCCTTGAAAGATAGCTATTCAAAAGCCCTTAAATCTATAAAGCAAAGTCTAGACCACTCCCTCGAAGGATGGCCATGACTAAATCTTGCTACAAATAGCACTTTCTTAGAAGCTTCCCGCATCGATTAGCTTCACAAATGACCACCAAACAAATGACATCTTTTATGTGGACTTCCCGCATTGATCAGTCCGCTCTCAAAAAAAAAAAAAAAAAAAAAAAAACGGGTCATGGACTTGACTTGTAATTGTCTCAAGGTCTCCTATAAAAAGGGGCAAAGTTCTCCATACTCTAAACGGGTTACCCTTTTCCTCCTATCACATTACCTACTCAAGGGACTTCGAGCTCACTTTAATGTCAAAAGTGATTCGATTACGCCTCTCACATAACTATGGTCAATGATGCAACGCATAAATGGGGCTCTTGGTTCTAACAACCCCTATCTATGCTGTCATTTTAGTCCTTGTCAATAAAAGGGCGCTTATGCCTTTTACTTTCTGCCTACACTTTGGTCACATTCAACCACATCATTTGTCAAAACTATTCAATCCAACTCTTTTCAACCACACAATTTATGTCAAGCTGAAACATAAATCTACCTGCAATTCATTTTTAACAAACATCCATCACGAATATAGATAGTTTCTAGGGATGAAAAACCCTGACCAATGTTACAACTTACACCATTTGGAAAAGGCTATAGCATCATCTCCTCCTTGTCATTTCAGGTATGTACCCTCAGACATATGGGAAATGCTATATCTTTATCATGACCAAAATCAACCACTTCGATCTTTTTTCCTCCCTTCTTGGGAGAACTACATTGGCCTGAGGCCCTAACGACATGGGCTATGTAGGCAGCACTCAGTTGACATGGGGTCTTCTGAGGTTAGCTCGGCGGTTCTCTTCTTCACTTTCTTCCATCTCCTTCTCTCGTCACCTGCCAATCACATCACAACCAATCACATATTTTCCTAATCTTTAACATAATCATTTTCATCATTTACATCATAATCATTAATCACAAACACATTATCATCATCACACAATTAAATATTCACATCATATAATCCGCAAATCATAACATAAATATCACTATCACATAATCCTTACGCATCATCATCTAATCTAAAAGTCATGACCATTCTCATTATTAGCATTATCATAACGCATCATTATATTAAACATCATCATTATAATCATTGACCATAACATTGTCATCATCACATTCTCATCATAACATTATAATCATAAACATAATATCAAAACATGCATCATCATCATAATAAAAAATGCTGAATACATTAAACATTAAATATCCATAACACATCCATGATCCAAAACTATCATCATATATATATATATATATATATATATATATCAAAATCTTTTTTACAATTGCACAAATATGTGCCTCTGTCTCTCTCTCATACATCTCGCATCAACGGCTCGCAGACCATATATATATATATATATATATATATATATATATATATATATATATATATATATATATATCAAAATCTTTTTTACAATTGGACAAATATGTGCCTCTGTCTCTCTCTCATACATCTCGCATCAACGGCTCGCAGACCGATATATACATCAAAAATACATTTAAAAGTTTGCCCTCAAGGCTGTGGCTAAGGTGGTGGTGGCGATGGCCGGGAAGAGGCTGTATCCTCTCCTCCCTCTAATCTGTGCCGTCTGTGAGACCTAGAAGCCATCACTCGAGACATAGACCTCTGTCAGCTCTGCTCTACCTGCATCTTTGAGTATCGTTGTATCTGAGGGAACCCCCTGATGGCCCTCTCATAATATGCGATCTCGTCCAGCGCATCACTATATCTAACTAGAGATACAGTCTGCGGTGGACCCATCTGCCCTACTACTGTGCCCTGTCCTGACCCCTGTGGTTGTGGCTAACCTAGGTGCACTGATGCCGACAGTCCTGCCCCCTGTGAAAATGCCAGTTGCTGAGATGGCTGCTGCAATGGGCTCTGCCCTCCAAAGCTCTGACCTGCCACTACCTGTGCTTGGGCTGTAGCCAACTGTCCTTGTAATAGAGTGACCTACCCTGTCAATGCTGCCACCTGACCTGTCATCTCTGCCAGCTGCCCTATAACCCTTGCCAGCTATCCCTGCAAAATTGTGACCTGGGCCTGAGTCACATCTCTCTCCTGCCGTGCAGTGTCCCTCTCCTCGTAGGCTGTATCCCACTCCCTCGTGACAGCCTACAGATCCAGTTGGAGACCCACCTGTATGCCTGTGTACTACCCTGCCCACCATGCTGTGTAGGCCTTTGTACACCCTGGGTCAGCTATCCTAGGTCCTGCCGGCAACTCCTCAAAATTTGGCTCCTCTGTCTCCTCTGGCAGTGGGAGCGGTGCCTCTATGTCATCTAGCCTGTAGTGTGGGAACGCAGGAGGTACATCTTGTAGCAACCCATACTAGCACCGCACTCTCTTTGCTAGGATCCTCTCGAGCTCATTGGCTCACCTACCTCTAACTCATCGCATGCTCTGAGTCCCAACCATCTGCTCACCCTGGTCTCTGAACACTGGATAGATCAAGTATGGTCTCCAAACGATATCTACTGGAATCAGGGCCTCCAATACCCCTCGATAGTGATCAATATCCCTGACCACTCCATCCACCCACGTCTATGCCATCATCTCGCGCCATCACCTAAATACGACCCTGAAACCAGCCTGGATCACCACTGGGAGGCTGAGAGGTCGGGTAACCACTATGTGCTCGTATGCCCAACAGTGCAGAAGGTGGCCTACACACAGACTGTACCGTCACCACCGACTGATGCCCCATAGCTCTCTATATACCTGGGCCAAAAAGATGGGCGCCCAGGTGAACACTGTTTGCTGCTCCAACATGTCCATCAAAACCCTAATCATGGCCACCAGGAACCTGCCTCCCTCCTCATCTGGCAACACATAGACTATGATGCCGATCATCATCAAAATCACTAGCCAATGTGCGTCCTCATCCGCCACGTATAAAGGCTCATATGCAAAACTAGCTGAATGGTAGCTCGTCTCTGTGATGTGCTCCCCAAATAGCGTGACCATGTGTATATCATATGCCTCTCTTGAGCATGCATAGATGTCAGCTCCGTGTACCGATAGCCACAAAATTTGGTACACATCCTCGACCATGACCGTCATCTCACCCGTGGGCAGGTGGAAGGTGTTGGTGGCATGGTCCCACCGCTCGATCAATGCCACCATAAGGCTCACATCCCTCACCACTCTACAGTAGCGTCTCAAACCGCCTAGCCCCACTGCGCTCATCTGCGCCCACTCCTCGACCGTCACGCCTCCGCGCATTCGTGTCAATAAGGTCGGGAGGCGATCTCGCAGCATTAGAGTCTACCTCACCTGCATCCATCCAGGGTCAATCTCATGTTAAAACTATTCCTACTCTTCTTATTTTACCAACCACTCTGACCATCTATACCTAACCCGACCCTCGGGAAGCCCTTAACGTCACTTTGACCTTTCACTTTGACCATTTTTCACCACCCTTTCTGACCAGGTAGCCACCAACATCGGTTAGCGTGTCAGCGACGACACTCACCTCACCGATGTTGGTCACTTAGTGACTAACGTCGACAGGCCAGCGACTGATGCTAGTTGCTGGTCGGCTGATGCCAGCAAAATCACTGATGTCGACGACTGGTTCGGCCCTAGGGTCGAACGGGGTGAGCCCTAAAAATTAGGGCTTCCCCTCTAAACCCCCCTACACCCCCAAACCACTCCTAAATCATCCCTAAGCTATCCTAGACTCCCCACCCACCTTCCTAGCTACCCTCCCCCTTGATTTCTGCCTAAAAACAACAAAAATTTCAAAACTAAATTCAAAACCATAATCAATCAATTAGGGCTCAGGGCCCTCCTACCTCATCTCGACATCACTGATGTGGTGGCACGATGGGTGTCGCTGGTGGTGGACCTCCCACGGGTCCTCTACTCCCCTCTGCCATCTCTTCCATGCCAATGACTCTGCATGCTCCTATTGGCCCACACGCATCCCTGCAGCATCCAATCAACTCTCCAACTCACTCCCTCTCTCCACCAATGCCTCTCTGCCACCTCACGCTGCTACACCGATCAACTTGGAGTCACTTTCACTCACTAAACTCCAGAGCTCACTTTTTCACTTGGTCAAATGTCACAAATGACTTTTGGTGGGCTGCCAATTCAATTTTGTCAAATTTGGCAGAGCGCTGACATCGGCAAAATCGTGCCCTAGGCTGCCAACGTCAGCCTCTTTTGGCCACCGACATCGGTTCTATAACCGACGTCAGCAGCCTTAAAACTTCATCCCTCTTCAAAATGACCAAAATCATGCCCAACACAGTCAGTCCTTCAGACCACGTCATTTTAGCCCTCTGGGGCACACTTAAGATCACTTTTGCCTCCATCCCTCGACCACCAGACCTTGGAGATCATGACAATCTCCTATAACCGTGACTACTTCCAACATGATTTTTCCTTGATTATTTTTGCATGTTTGCTACCTCATGATTGGTTAGCAAAATTGTGCACACACTTTTGACCTTCACAAGTATAGGATCACAAGCCAGTTGATCCGCACTACTTGTGACTTTTTCGTGTTTTCGAGAACACTTCCTAAGCCTAGGATACCTGGAACACGACGACCATTGGAGCTTCATCTTCGATTGAATAACCCAATTAACAGACGACTAAATGTTGGGGCCTGGTTATTTCAATTTTGGCACTCCTTAATCCTCGACCTGCGATAATTTGACCTGACCATCTCATGAAGTAGTGTATGTGCAATCACAACTTTTACAGTGTTCTCACTCTATCTTCCCCCTTTTTCATCCACTCTCTGTCAAATCAGCACCCAATTCCAGGTTTCCTTCTCTCATCTACTGCTTTGAGGGGGGGATATCTCATCCATAATCGGGGCAACCAACCCTCACCTATTTTTGTCTTGCAGTTCATTCGAACAACCAACAAGACGAAATCGACCCTTATCCCACACCTGGGGCAACCGACTCCTATTTTTGTCTTGCAGTTCGTTTAGAGCAACCAACAAGACAAAAAGCGGCAAATGTAGACACCTAAATAGTGTCTAACCCTTGGTCACCTTCCCCCTTGGTCCATTCCTAACCCATTCCTAAAAATTACTAATTTAAAATAATAAACTTATTTTGAATTAACCCCCCTCTTTGGACACATCACCCATGACACCTCGCCTTGGACTAATTCCCATCCTATGACTCACCCAAGACCTATTCTTACTTCTCTCTAACCGCCTAACAAACTCTCGTGCGTATTTAGCCCAACCTTCGACATTCTCCAATGGATAGTGCACTTGGCAGATGAAAAATGGGCTTAGTGGCTTTTTTTGCCTGATCTAACCCCGTCGACGTCGGTCAAATGTCGGCCGACGCCGGCAGAATCGCCGACGTCGGTTATACTTAACCAACTTTTCAGACTCTTTGAAGACCCCAATCAGAAATCAGCTAATCTCTAGAATAAAATCATGAATCCTTCAATCTTCAGTCTTTGACCATCCGTCAATATACAAAATCTCTCAGTCAAGCCTCTCACTCTCTCCCTCAGGTGCAACAACAGCTGCAAGGTTCTCTATCAGCAACAGGTTCTCACATAGGCTACATCAACAGCGGGTACGGGAATCATCAATAACACACCTTCAACAAGGCACAGGTAAGTATATTGTCTGTATTTTCTTTATGTTTTCTAGTCATTTGCTTCTAAGTATTATGAATTAGATTCAGTATTCCCTCTCCCCAAACCAGACTGTTAACCAAGCCAAACCTGAATCTTTACTTCTTCATCTCCCTATTGCCTCTGTCCTCTGTCAGACCATACACTCTGTCCATTCAATCAGACTCTCAGACCCAGACCCCAGACCATTCAACCAAGCCCAAAACTTTGTCTTAAGACCACTCAAATAAACTCAGACCCTGACCAGACCTTGTCCATGGACCACAGACCTAACCAGACCTCATCCAAAGACCTTTGCCTATACCGACGCCGGTCACTACCCCAACTGACATCGGTAGATTAATCGACGTCGGCACCTTGACCAACTGACACCGGCGACTGTGACTAGTTTGACAGCTTCTTTCAAGTAAGCCTTTCTTCCCTTTTTCATTCCATCTTTTATCATTTCAATTCTTTATCATTCTATTGTTTATCAGACACTTATTTTTATTGATTAGTGGGTTTATATCCCTTAAGGAAGTTTTCATACTTCTGGGATTAAGCTTTCACTTGGCAACCCACCATCTGTCCATTTAACGCCTTTTTTTGTCTAAGTTTCTTTTTCTTTGCAGGTGTCATTCCTCCACAGCCAAAGAGGAGTACTCACAGCGTCTGGATTACGGTGTGTAGACTATATCTAGGTGCACATCAAGCCTTGACCATTCCTTCTTAAGTTTCTCATTTTCTCTCCTTTGAATTTGAAAACAAAATTTGAATAGAAACAGTCATTCTAGCAGGGTTTCACCATACATAGTGTGTTATTTGTCTACAAGAGCCAAAATGGCTACTACTTATAAAATTGGAGAGAGGGGTGAGGAGAATGAAGTTCAAGAGTCATTAAAATGTGTCATGATAAGAAGAGGATTTACACATGTAAGAGAGATGAATATGGAATAGACCATGCAAGGTCTACTTGGACAAATGTCCTTCAAAACATGAAACTCCTAAAATGTGGCATATAACTCCTTAATTGCTTGCTTAGAAAATTGCCTTCATCATTTGGACTTCTTGGAATGTACACAATAGATGAGAGACAAATGTGATGATTTAACTAAGGGGGAGGGGTTGTAGACATGCTCCAACATGCATTGGAGGTGTCCCTAATCATCAGGATTCTTTTGGAGATGAGTTATTAGTGCTTGTAGTCCAAATAACTCCTCTTTCACTCACTCTTCTCACTTATACCAAAGTTGGCTTCATTTTTACAATATAATCCATAAAAGGGAATGTATGACACCTATTAGGACACCTCATGGCCTTATATTCCTTAGGTAGACCTTAAAATCCCTCTCACTTGAAGTTTTCACTCTCTCACTAGCTTGTTCACTATGTCAATTTTGAATGGCTGAGATGAAGGAAATTAAAAAAGAACTTGTGAACTTGTCTAAGGTAGTAAATACTCATGGTGAGTTATATTAATTCCCAATCTCTTTCCCAAAGTTGATTTCATCCTTTGAAACCCTTCCATACTTGCACAATAACAAAATCAGTCAAGAAAAACCATTTTTGAAATTGTCCATATAGGTAGGGTACAACTCAAGTTGATGAGGAGGATCCCTGGAGAGTCCTATGTAACATCCAACCATCTCCCAAGCCATTCTATGCCATCTGGGTGCAACTCTTACTCAGTCTTCCCAATTGGGTCACTACCAAGGGTTTTAGAGGGTTTAGAGTATTTTTTCCCTCTAAGGATTGTTCATACATGTTTGACATCCAATCTACAAAAAAATTCCATAAAGTGCTTGTCCAAGACCTCCTTCCTCATACCCAAACTCTTTAGAATCCCATTCAAAGCTTTCAAGTATATGTGAGCTCCCCAAGTTACCTACTCATGCTTTATTCTTCATTCTACATAGGCTTGAGTTGGTTTGAACCAATGAATGGCTTACCTATGGTCTCCTTTGCATAAAAACAGCTTAAACACACCTTTTAATTCCATATAAACATGTTTCAATGGATTATAATGTTCATCTAATTTTAGAAATGGTATTAGCACCCCCTTAACCATTAGGCCTGACTAAGACCTAATATGCTTAGCCTGTATATCTGTTAGTTTGGACCTCTTTTTTTGGTTCTTTATGACTGTGCATTATTCCTCATGTTGGTATGGATGATATAAAAATTTCAACATATTTCTTCAAGACCCTATCAATCTACAACTCACCTTGTCATCTTCTTTCTAAAAAATCTACAGGTTTGCACCCTTAAGGAGTGCCCTATGACTAAGAAAAAATAGAGGGAACTTCCCCTATTTTCCTAGGCAAATGATTGTTTGATGGTATTATCCAAGTGATGAAGATGATCTTCACAAATTTACAAGGTCTAATTATACCATTAGACCCTCTAAACACCATCAAATCCACAAGGTAGACTATGAAATGGATGACTGTGTACAGAGTATCAAGTCTAACTATAAGTGCATGTTTGAAGCCTTTATCTATATTGTCTCGACATTATGAGGGTTCCATGGAATGACCATTGTAAATTTGGAGTCATTTAAAACAATTTTGATCATCAGAACTTCATCAAACCTTGCATTTCTTCTCCTCTCACTTTGATTGGTATGGACTGCAGGTTGACTAACTATGTTTTCTTGTTTGAGAGAGGCACCTGTAGGTGGTAGTACATGGTTGAACCTTGAAAACAATGCCTATATACCTCCTTAGAGTTCCTAAGGTCATTTGAGTTTTTTTGGATTCATTCACATCATGTTCAAGCCATGCCAACATCAAGAACACCATTTCTTAGTTCACTATTATCTACAATCAATTATAGTTGACTAATTTGGAACTAGCAAGGTCCTATAGGTGAGAATCCACTTTGAAACTTGTTTCGTATGGCTTGAGGTCCCTTTGAGGTTTTTGGAGGCAGATCCCACTAGTATGTGTTTGTATTCCTATTTCCAAGCTCACCTTTTGGACCTATAAGAGTTTGTAATCAATAGTAGGTGAGTTGTTTCAGGGCAAAAGACACTTGTAGGTGTTTATGAGGTTTAATACCCTAATATTCAACCTTTTGAAAATATTTGAAACATTGGCATACTCTCTTAGCTCAACAAGGCCACCTAACATGAAGATGTACTTTTGTACTACAACTTTGGATTGTGAAGTTTACTTAGAAGATCAAATGCTGTAGACATCACTGAAAGAGCGCAGTGAATAAATATGTAACTTTGGAGCCTTCTAGTGTGGAAACCAATTGGCCAAACTACTCACTTATTTTTTCAAGATGTTACCCTATGATAGGGATACAAGGTATGATCATTTGTATTGATCAAAACTATATGCAACACTTTTATATATTGACACCAAAAGTGCTCAGGGCTATATTTTAGAGCTTTGAAGGAACTTGTCCCTAAAACACAATTCCTTCACTTGAGGTGACTTCTCAAGTCTGCTTGCTAGTCCAATGTCTCAAACATGGTTTCCAAAGTACCTTCAACATCCACAAGATTTATGAGGGTTTCAAATTATGTCAAATCTCTCCATGACCATACTAAGGTTTTTGTGTAAGGCCACCTATAGATGCACACACAACAACACATAAGGTAGTGTGCATAATGCATGAAATTATAATTGGTTCTCAAGGAATATACATCTTCCTCTAACATGATGAATGCCTAAAAACATGTTAGAAAATCTTTATGAAACAATCCTAAATCTTTGTCAGTACCACTTGTAGGTGGACATTTCATTGTGCAGGTAGTGAGTTATGTATATAGGCTCTATGTATGGAGTGTGACCTTATGGTTCATCTTGAGTCTCTTCACCTTATTAAAAAAAAACCCTTCAACCATGAAGTGATTGAAACCAGGAAATTTATCCCTTTCAACATGATGGTCTTATCTATAGCACCTAGAGGTGCTTATTCATGGTGGATGACTGTGCATACATGGGAAATAGTCATCACAGTCAAAATTTTATAATTTGAAGGGATATTTATTGATTGATCATGCAAATAATTTTTTAAAACCCCCTTTTAACTCCTCATATCATTTATATAAACCTATTCAAGAACTCATATACCTCACTCAACTGATTATGTGTGAAAATGTAGGAAATTGACTATGTGACCCATGTTCTTGACTGCCACTCCATGAACAATATAGGCATGAGAATAAAATTGGAAAGAGAGATATTTTAGTGAGATGGAAAACATGAATCACATCATATCAAACTCATTTTAAACCACTACAAAGAAAGGACCTTTCTACAAGTGTTAAAACTGACTGTAAATCCACTAGCATACATCAACCTAAAACTTAAATTTTTTGACCCATAAAATCACTTAAAATAATGAAAACAAACATGGGGAACATGAGATAATTAATTAAACATACTCTAGAATAAAATTCATCAACTAAGTTCTACGAACTAGCTCAAATAGGAGTAAAACGTGTAGGGTATGGGAAACAACAAGCAAAAATGGACAATCAACTTATTAAGAATGGTTCATAAAGTATAATAAACCATTCCTCCAAATATAAAAATGAAAATGAATTTTATAAATTTTACTATCCACAACGAAGATCTTTTGACATGGAAGTCCTCCTATTGGCCGTACCAAGAAGAAACCTACTTACTAGTTTTGCTTGCCTAGTGGAGTAATGGAGAGATGGAATGGTATTATCCAATTTTTGGCACTTTCAAATAATTTCAAGCATGGAAATTAGTCCAAGTAATTTTAATAGATGTCCCACAATATATTTAAATTTTCCACTCTCCTCATGGGTTGTATAACCTTTGAAGCTCCATCTTTTTCACTTATTTTCTTGATTTTCAGTTAACACCTACAAGTTTCTATTAATACTGACATTATTGATATGTAATATGATAGGTAATGACATGTGGAACATTTAAAATTAGTTTATAACACTTATTTTCAATCAAAACCATGCCACTTCCTTTAATGACCCATATATGACCCCTAAGTGACTCAAAATGACATAAGGACTAATATGGAATATGACCAAGGCTAATAAGACATTAAATCAAATCCAGTGAAACACGACACACTCTATGACATTATAATATAACCTATATCAAGTTTTTGACTATAGGGGGTTGACTCATTTTGAATTGTGGTCAAAATGGTCAACATTCTTGGCAATTTTCCAAGGGTAGTATGATTGATATGCCAAGACCAATAGCCTAATCCTATCCATTGGGAAATGGAGTCACTTATACATTGGTTTTACAAAAAATTTGCCTTTGAAACCACACCAAACACAATAAAAACACACAAAACAAGAAACACTATAGGAAACACACACGTGTTCAACTAAAACACTTATGGAACACAACACAGCTGAAAGAAAGACACACACACCTAATCTACTATTTATAAAACCTCACTCTTGAGGTGAAACATTTGATCATACCTCAACCAGGGTTAAAGATAATTCCCCTTACATATTTTTCACTCCATGAAGGTAGTCTATCATGAGAAGCATTCTCAACATCAATTACTTGCATTTGTGAATGTTCAAGAAGACTATCACCTTTGGATCTTATTGGATTGAAAGAGGACTATTTGGAACCTTAATGAATGATATTTATTTCTCTCTAAGATCCATGAATGGAAATATAATCTTTTTGGTCATTATAATATCTAGTATACACTCCTTATACTACATAATAGGAGTGATGACAGTGACCTCATCTTTTTCTTCTTATATGACATCATTTACTTGATGTTTGGAAGTATCAAGTTATTCTTATTTATGATCCAAAACCTATGAATGTGGATCAACATCATATAGATCTCTTTATTGTCCTTGAAGCAAAACAAAGACTGCTTTGACCTCATTCTCCATGTTCATAACTTATTGGGTAATAGCTTAATCAAACTCCTTCATGACTGCAAGCTCTTGATTAGCAGAATGACATTCATCCTTGTGTTTTATGGAACACTAAAAAACCTACTTGTTAGTATCATTAGAAACCTTGACATTATATACATAATCTCCTGGATAAAAATGAGTCTTACCCAACTTATCAAATCTTTGCATATGGCATTAAACCTTTACCATAAGTCATCCTCCTCTACCTTATGAGTGTCATCATCAAATGTAACTTCATCAACATCAGGTAGAAAAACATAATTCCTATCACTATGGTGATCAATTATATTCCTTAACCTATCATCATCATACTCATGAATCATGTTTTTACCTTCAGTAACATGTGAGAAAGAATGTTTGACACTTGTCTCAGCTCCCTCAAATGGTTCTTCATGCATGATATAATTGATCAAAGTATGTATAAGGATCATATTCATAAACATCTGTACCATATTCATCTAAGAACAAGTTATAAGTTCCCTCAAGTTTAGAATCACCATCATTCATATCAGACTCCTCCTTCTCATGGACAACACAATTCAAGTTAGAGCTTGTTTCAATGTAGGGATCAATGTGAAACCTTGCAAGAGGTTGAGTTATAATGGTCACCTTAGTTCCATACCTTGTACTAAAGGCCAAGAAGGACCAATCAGTTGAGAAATAACCACCTATCTTGGTTGTAAATTCTCTTGAAAGGCATATTGAAAAATGAGCAAGAAGGTCAACAACAACTATGTCTTGAAGGATAGGAAAACTAGGACAATCATGCAATACCTTAAAAATTTTGATCAAAACTATGCTCTCAGTAGGTGTACCATCTATTTTAAGCACTCTTTTTCTATGGGGTTGAAATTTATGCCCAACTTATCAGCTATAACTTTGGGCATGATTGAAATAGAAGCACCACTATCAACTATGCAATTATGCACTAGCTTGTCACCCATTATGAGAGTGAGATAGAAAGGTGGAAGTTTTTCACCTTTAGTATATGGTTCAATAATGGTATTATCAAAAAATTTAAGATCAAAATGACTATGACTTTGACTTGAAGGTGAAGGATTAGTAGGAATAGTAGATAGTTGCTTTTGTAATACCTCTTTTTGGCTAGGCATGCCAAGGACATCCCACAAGGAGATAGATGATTTGGTACTTTTAAGAGAATCCACTATGTTTAGGGAAGTATTACTCACCTTCTATTAAGTCTTCAAAGGCAAAGTATTTCTTGAAACTTGAGGAACCATGACACCTTGAGCAGACCTTCCAATTTTTTGATTTGAAGGAGGTGTAGGAGTGTTTAGAGCTACCATGCTTACTACCATGATTTTATACCTTGTAGGAGTATTGGATGAGCTTATAGGCATGCTATTACTATCTCATATATCCTTCCTCTTATCCCTAGTGTTGTATAGAATAGAGGTTCCTTGATTGAGCATAAAAGTATCTTCCACCAAGAAGTTGGTGAAACTTTCTCCTTGAGGCTGCCAATCTTTATTTGCTTGCATCATGACCTCATATTTAACTAATAGGAGAGGAGTGAATCCTCCTTGAGAAATTATATATTTATCTCCACCCTCATTAACATCCATGAATTATCCTTGTTTCCAATATTATCCTTGCACCAAGTTATTATGCATTGGTATCATCTTTTTAGCATTGGTGGTGGAATTGGAATTGTACACATTGGTAGGCCTATTGAAGTTAGGCTTCCCTTGACCTCTTCTTCTCCCATATTGATGACCATATTTTTTTGATAGGGATATGGTTTTGTATGAGCATATTGTTTCCTAATTTGAACTTCTATCCATTGTTTCTTTTATATGGATCCATGGCATCATCCGCCTTCTTAGGAATAGCTTTAGGCTTGGTGTTGACATTAGGAATTAGAGAAATATTTAGAGTATTAGAAGAAGTATTAGGTAAAAATGTCATAGAAACCTTAGGAGGCAACTTTCTAAATTTAATGAGGCCATTCTCATTTCTAATGGTAAGTTTATATGCTTCAAGAAGAGTTAAACCACCCATGGATTAAAGCATGGTAGCAATATCAATACCAATGGCTCTCAAATATGTGGGGAGCACAAAAATAGTAGGTGGTCTCATGGGAGAAGGCAATCTATACTAATTATTTTGAAACATCTCATTAAAGTCATGCATTGTTTCCTTGGGAGCCCTTTTGATCACATTGAGTTGATGTATGAGAGAGGTATGGTCCCTTTTATCTTCATAGCTTGAAGTCAACAACACTCCAAAGTCATCCCATGATGTGATGCATCTACTGGGAAAAATCCTATACCAATCATGTTCTTTCTCTCTAAGGGACATGGCAAGGAGTATAATGGAAATATTCTTTTTAGTGACATTGTGAAAACTAAAAAAACTAGAGATATCCCTGATGTGTTCACTAGGTGTGACATGACTTTCATCATAGGCCTGAATATGGACTAGATTTTCAATATTAAAGGTAGGAAAGGCATGTTGCCTAGTCATGTCTTCTTCAATATATTCAATTTCTTCAATAACTTAACTCTCTTGGCTAGGAAATACTTCTTGATCTTCAAATGATAGATTAGGATGAGGGTATTGAACTTCAAAAGGAAGTTCAGGCTGAATAGGTGGACTAATAGGATTGAGCAATATACTAGATGATGACCTAGTAATAACCATGGAACATGAGATAAAGTTTATGACAAAATAATGGCATTGAACCAAATTTTAATTTTAATGGAGTCACTAAATGCTGAGTAGCACACTAATTTATAGCTGATGTTGTCAAGACCAACATTCACCTTGACAAATTGTCTTGAAGAAAATGGTTCCAACAAGCATTCCAAAACTATTATCACCAAATATTTTACCCTATAGGAAGGTGTTTAAGTTTCCTCTAGATTTTGAAAACATGGGAATATTTCTAGAAATGTGGGTGTACCTATAGGTATAAGTAGACCTCTAGGTTTAAGGGCTAGCTCCCTGAATATACCTTGAAATGCTTATCACCTAACTAAATATTTGATTGTGGGTAAATAGATATAAGTTTACATGAAAATAAACTAATATAAGGTGGTTATACACCAATATTATTTACATATTACCATCATACTTCTCTCACTAATAAACAAGACATACAAACTAGCTTCTAAGTCCTAAAAGGTTCTAACATAAGTGTTTCAACATAGAGGTGATATGCATGAGACAACACAAATTAAGTGAACTAGAGGTATATTGCACACTATAATAAAAAATTTACACTATAAAGGACTCTAACACATTAGCTACACTCTATATGACCTGTTAGAATAGGAATTCTTGCATAAACATGAAAGGATAAGGCAGAGAAAGGATAGAAGATTATCACTAACTTCACCATACATCACTTTGCACACTTAGAGAAATGTTCATGAACTCAAAACCATATTTTCATTAATTTTTCAAATTTAAAATATAATGTTATTCCAATAGCACTTCACCATACATAGTGTGCCATTTGTCTACAAGAGCCAAAATAGCTACTACTTATAGAATTAGAGAGAGGGGAGAGGAGAATTAAGTTCAAGAGTCACTAAGAAACGTGTCATGATAAGAAGAGTATTTACACATTTAGGAGAGGAATATGAAACATACCATGCAATTTCTACTTGGACAAATTTCCCTCAAAACATAAACCACCTGAAATGTGGCATATAACTCCTTAATTGCTTGCTTGGAAAATTTCCTTCATCATGTGGCCTTCTTGGAATGAAAAAAATAGAATAGGCATATATTTTATGATTGAAATGAGAGGGATGGGTTTTAAAAATTCTCCAACATGCATTGGAGGTGTCCCTAATCATCAATATTCTTCTGGAGATGAGTTATCATTGCCTATAGTCCAAATAACTCCTCTTTCACTCACTCTTCTCTCTTGAAAACAAATATGGATTCATTTTTACAATATAATCCACAAAAGTGAATGTATGAAACCTATTAGGACACCTCATGGCATTATATTCCTCAGGTAGACCTTAAAATCTCTCTCACTTGAAGTTTTCACTCTCTCACTAGCTTGTTCACTATGCCAATTTTGACTGGCTGAGATGAAGGCACTTGCAGAAGCACTTGTGAACTTATATAAGGAAATAAATACACATTTTGAGTTATATTAATTCCCAATATCTCTCTCAAAGTTGTTTTCATCCTTTGAAACCCTTCCATACTTTCACAACACCAAAATCGGTCAAGAAAAAGCATTTTCAACCTTGTCCGTTTAGGTAGGGTAAAACTCAAGTTGATGAGGAGGATCCTTGGAGAGTCATATGAAAAATAAAGCCATGTACCAATAAATTATATGCCATTTGGATGTAACTTACTCAATCTCCCCAACTGGTTCACTATCAAGGGGTTCAGAGGATTTAGAGTACTTTAGCCCTCTAAGGATTGTTCATACAGGTCTGACATCCAATATGGAAAAAAATTACACAAATTTCTTATCCAAGACCTCCTTCCTCATCCCAAAAATATTTATAATCCAATTAAAATACTCCAAGTATATGTGAGATCTCCAAGTTGCCTATTCAAGCTTTACTCTTCATTCTACAGAGGCTTAAGTTAGTCTGAGCCAATGAATAGCTTACCTATGGTATCCCTTACATAAAAATAGATTTAAATCACATTTTAACTCCATAAAAACATGTTTTAATGGATTATAATGTTAATATAATATTAGAAATGGTATTATCACCCCCTTATCCCTTAGGCCTAACCAAGACACAATATGCTTAGCCTGCATATTTGTCGGTTTGGACCTCCTTTTATGGTTCCTCATAACTATGAATTTTTCCTCATGTTGGTATATATGTTATACAAATTTAAACATATTTTTTCAAGACCCTATCAATCTACAACTCACTTGTCATCTTCTTTCTCCTAAATTTGTAGGTTTTCACCCTCTAGAAGTACTCTCTATTTGAGACAAAATAGAGGGCACTTCCCCTATGATCCTAGGAAAATGGATTATTTTGTGAGATTATAAAAGTGATGGAGATGATATTAAAATTTTTACAAGGTCTGAATATACCATTAGACCCTTCAAACACCATCAAACCCATAAGGCAGACTATCAAATAATTGATTGTGTGTAGGGTATCAAGTTTGACTATAGGTGCATGTTTGAAGCCTTAATCTGTATTATCTCCATATTATGAGGGTGCCATGAAATGGAAATTATAACTTTGGAGTAATTTAAAATAATTTTTATCATCATAACTTCATCAAACCTAGCATTTCTTCTCCTTTCACTTTGACTGATATGGACTGCAGGGTGACTGACTATGTTTTCTTGTTTTAGAGAGGCACCTATAAGGGTAGTACATGGTTGAACCTTAAAAAAATTCCTATATACATCATTAGAGTTACTAAGGTCATTTTATATCTATTTGGATTCATTCACCTCATGTTAAATCCATGCCAACATCAAGAACACCATTTCTTAACTCATTGTTATCTATAATCAACTGTACTTCACTGATTTGGAACAAGCAAGGTCTTACAGGTGAGAATCCACTTTGAAACCTATGTAATATGGTTTTAGGTCCCTTTTAAGTTTTTTGAGGTAGATATCACTAGTATGTGATTGTGTTTCTATGTCCAGGCTCACCTCATGGACCTATGAGAGTTTACAATTAATAGTAGGTGAGTTGTTTCAGGGCAAAGGACACTTGTAGGTGTTGATGAGGTTTAATACCCTAATCTTAAACCTTTTGAAAATATTTTAAACACTAGTGTACTCTCTTAAATCAATAAGGCCACATAAAATGAAGATGTAATTCCATACTACAACTTTGGATTGTGAAGGTTACTTGGAAGTTCAAATCCTATAGACATCATTGAAAAAACATATTGAACAAATATGTAACTTTGGATCCTTCTAGCATGGAGACCAATTAGGCAAACTACTCACTTATTTTTTCAAGTTGTTACGCTAGGATAGTGATACAAGGCATGATAATTTGTATTGACCAAAACTATATACAAAATTGTTATATATTGACACCAAAAGTGCTCAGGGCTTTGTTTTAGAGTTTTTAAGGAACTTGTCCCTAAAACACAATTCCTTCACTTGAGGTGACTTCTCAATTTTGCTTGCTAGTGCAATGTCTCAAACATGGTTTCTAAAGTACCTTCAACATCCACAATTTATATGAGGGTTTAAAAGTATTTCAAGTCTCTCCATGACCATACTCAAGTTTTTATGTAAGGCCACCTATAGATGCACACACAACACATAAGGCAATGAAGGTGAACATGGCAGTGTGCATGATGCATGACCTTATAGTTGGTTTTAAAGGAATATCCATCTTCCTCTAACATTATGAATGCATTAAAACATGTTAGAACATCCTTATGAAACATTCCTAAATCTTTGTCAGTGCCATCTATAGGTAGACATTTCAATGTGCAGATAGTGAATTATGGATATAGGCTCTATGTATGGAGTGTGACCTTATGGTTCATATTGAGCCTCTTAAACTTTCCAAAATAAAACCCTTCAACCATGAAGTGATTGAAACTAGGAAATTTCTTCCTTTCAACATGATGGTCTTCTCTATAACACCTATAGGTCCTCATTCATGGTGGATGACTACGCATACATGGGAAATAGTCATCACAGTCAATATTTTATAATTTTAAGGGATATTAATTGATTTATCATGAAAAAAAATGTTTTAAACCCCATTTTAACTCTTCATAACATCTCTATGAACCTATTTAAGACCTCATATACCTCACTCAATTGACTGTGTATAGAAATGCAGGAAATTGACTATGTGACCCATGTTCTTGACTGCCACTCTATGAATAATATAGGTGTGATAATAAACTTTGAAAGAGAGATATTTTAATGGGATGGAGAAATTTAATAATTTCATATCATACTCATTTGAAACTATTACAAAGAAAAGCCATTTTTGCAAGTGTTAAAACTGACTATAAATCCACTAGCATACATCAACCTGCAACTTGAATTGTTTAACCCATTGAAATTAGTTCAAATAATGAAACAAAACATGGGGAACATTAGATAAAAAATTAAACATCATATATAATCAAATTCATCAATTGAGTTGTATGAACTAGCTCAAATGGGAGCAAAACTTGCAGGGTATGGGAAACAACAAGCATAAATAGATAGCCAACTTGTTAAGAATGGTTCATAAAGTATAGGAAACCATTCATAAAAATAAAAAAATGAAAATTAATTTTACAAAGTGTAATATTCACCACCAATATATTTTGGCCTAAAAGTCCTCTTATTGGTCGTACCACGAAGAAACATATTGACTAGTTCTGCTTGCCTAGTGGAGTGATGGAGTTATGTAATGGTTTTATCCCATTTTTGGCACTTAAAAATAATTTAAATCATGTAAATTGGTCAAAAAAAGTTTAATATACATCCCAAAATCTATTTACATGTGACACTCTCCTCATCGGATGTACAACCTTTGAAACTCCCTCTTTTTCACTATTTTTCTTGATTTTTAGTTAACACCTACTGAATACTGACATTACTAACATGGAATATAATAGGTAATGACAAGTATAACATTTATAATGAGTTTATAACACTTTAATTTCAATAAAAAACATACCACTTCATTTAATGACCCATATATGACCCCTAAGTGACTCAAAATGACATAAGTACTAATATGGACTATGAACAAGGCTAATAAGAAATTAAATCACATATAATGAAACATGACATGCCCTATGACACTATAATATACCCATATATCAGAAAAAATTCTATGGGGGGTTGACTCATTTTCACTTGTGGTCAAAATGGTCAACATTCTTGGTGTTTTCCAAAGGCTGGTATGCTTGCTATACTAAGACCAGTAGCCTAATCCTATCCATTGGGAAATGAAGTCAAATATACATAGGTTTAAAAAAAAATTTGCCTTTGAAACCACACCAAACATAAGAAAATCACACAAAAGAAGACACACCAAAGGAAATGCACATGTGTTTAACTAGAACACTTATGGAACATAACATAACTAAAAGAAAGACACACACACACACACACCTAATCTACTATTTAAAAAACCTCACTCTTGAGGTGAAACATCTGATCATACCTCAACCAGGGTCAAATATATTTATCCTTGCATCTTTTTCACTCCATGAATTTAGTCTATCATGAGAAGCATTCCCTACATCAACCACTTACATTTTTGAATGTTCAAGAAGCCTATCACCTTTAGATCTTATTGGATTGTAAAAGGACTATTTGAAACCTTCATGAATGATATTTATTTCTCTCTAAGATCCATGATTGGAAAAACAATCTTCTTAATCATTATCATATATGGTATACACTCCTTATACTGTAGAATAGGAGTGATGACAACTACCTCATCTTTGTCCTCTTCTAAGACAACATATACTTGATGTTTAGGAGTATCAAGTTCTTCTTCTTTATGATACAACACATTTAAATGTGGCTCAATATAATATGGATCTCTTGATTGTCCTTGAAGCATAACATATACTGCCTTGACCTCATTCTCCATGTTCACAACTTATTGGGTAATATCTTCATCAAACTCCTTCATGAATGCAAGCTCTTGATCAGAACAATGACATTAATCCTTGTGTTTGATAGAAAACTCAAAAACCTACTTGTTATTTTCATTATCAACCTCAACATCACATACAAAATCTCTTGGAGAAAAATGAGTCTTACCCAACTTATCAAATTATTTGCATATGGCATTGAACCTTTTCCATAAGTCATCCTCCTCTACCTCATGAGTATCGTCATCAAAGGTAGATTCATCAACATCAAGTAGAAAGACATCATTTCTACCACTATGGTGATCAATTAGATTCCTCAACCTATCATCATCATTCTCATGAATCATGTTTTTACCTTTAACAACATGTGAGAAAGAATGTTTGACACTTACCTCAGCTCCCTCAAATGGTTCTTCATGCATGATATAAGTTCCAAATTCAGTTTTATCAAAGTATTCGTAAGGATCATATTATATATATTATTTTCAAAAATTTCCAAGGTCTAATTATACCATTAGACCCTCAAAACACCATCAAACCCACAAGGCAGACTACCAAATGACTGACCATGTGCAGGGTATCAAGTCTGACTTTAGGTGCTCTTTTGAGGCCTTTATCTATATTGTATCCATATTATGAGGGTGACATGGAATGGACACTATCACTTTGGAGTCCTTTAAAACAATTTTTATCATCATACCTTCATCAAACCTTGCATTGCTTCTCCTCTCACTTTGATTGATATGGATTGTAGGTAGACTGACTATGTTTTCTTATTTAAGAGAGGCACCTGTAGTTGGTAGTACATGGTTGAACCTTTAAAACAATTCCTAGAGACCTCTTTAGAGTTATTAAGGTCATTTCATAGTTTTTTGGATTCATTCACCTCATTTTCAAGCTATTCCATCATCAAGAACACCATTTCTTAGCTCATTATTATCTACAATCAATTGTAGTTGATTGATTTGGAATAAGCAAGGTCCTATAGGTGAGAATCCAGTTTGAAACTTGTGTCAAATGGTTTGAGGTACATTTGAGGTTTTTGGAGGCATCTCCCACTAGTAGGTGTTTGTATTTCTATGTCCAAGCTCACCTCATAGACCTATGAGAGTTTACAATCAATAGTAGGTGAGTTGTTTTAGGGTAAAGGACACTTGTAGGTGTTGATCAAGTTCAATACCCTAATGTTCAACCTTTTTATGATATTTAAAACATTGGTGTAATATCTTAACTCAACAAGGCCATCTAACATGAAGATATACTTCCATACTACAACTTTGAATTGTGAAGTTTACTTGGAAGTTTAAATCCTATAGACAACACTGAAAGAATGCAGTGAATAAATATGTAACTTTGGAGCCTTCTCACATGGAAACCAATTGGAAAAATTACTCACTTCTTTTTGAAATATGTTAACCTAGGATAAGGATACAAGGTATGATAATTTGGATTGACCTAAACTATATAAAACATTGTTATATATTAACACCAAAAGTGTTTAAGGCTCTATTTTAGAGATTTTAGCAAACTTATCCCTAAAACATAATTCCTTCATTTGAGGTGACTTGTAAAGTCTTTTTGATAGTCCAATGTCTCAAACATGGTTTCCAAAGTACCTTAAACATCCAAAAGATTTTTGAGTGTTTCAAAGTGTGTCAAATATCTCCATGACCATACTCAAGTTTCTATGTAAGGTCACCTGCAGATGCACACACAATAACACATAAGGTAGTATATGTGAACATGGTAGTGTGCATGATTCATGACCTTATACTTGGTTCTCAAAGAATATCCATATTCCTCTAACCTGATGAAGGCATAAAAACATGTTATAACATCCTTATGAAAGAATCCTAAATCTTTATTAGTGCTACCTATAGGTGGACATTTCAATGTGCAAGCAATGAGTTATGGATATAGGTTCTATGTATGGAGTGTGACCTTATGGTTGATCTTGAGCCTCTTCACCTTATTAAAACAAAACACTTCAACCATGAAGTGCTTGAAACTAGGCAATTTTTCCCTTTTAAAGTGATGGTATTCTCTATAGCATTTGTAAGTGCTCATTCATGGTGGATGACTATGTATACATGGGAAATAGTCATCACAGTCAATATTTTATCATTTTAAGGGATATTTATTGATTTATCATGCAATAAAAATGTGTTCAAACCCATTTTAACTCTTCATATCATATATATTAACCTCTTTAGGACCTCATATATTTCACTCACTAGACTGTGTATGGAAATGGAAGAAATTGACTATGTGACCCATGTTATTGACTGCCACTTCATGAACAATATAGGTATGAGACTAAAATTAGAAAGAGAGATATTGTCATGAGACTTAAAACATGAATCATATCATATTAAACTCATTTGAAACCACTACAAAGAAAGGACCTTTTTGTAAGTGTTAAAACTAAATGTAAATCCACTAGAATACATCAACCTACAACTTATACTATTTGACCCATCAAATCAATTACAATCATGAAAAAAAACATGGGGAATAAGAGATAAGGAATTAAAATCATTTTTAATAAAATTCATCAACTGTGTTATATAGACTAGCTTAAATAGGAGTAAAACCTGTAGGACATGGGAAACAATAAGCAAAAATAGACAATCAACTTGTTAAGAATGGTTCATAAAGTATAGGATACTATTCATCCAAATCAAAACATGAAAATTAATATAAAAAAGTTTACTATCTACCACCAATATATTTTGACCTAGAAGTCCTCCTATTGGTCGTACTAAGAAGAAACCTGCTAACTAGTTTTACTTGCCTAGTGGAGTGATGGAGAGATGAAATGGTCTTAATCCATTTTTGGAAATTACAAAACATGTAAAGTATTTAAATAAGTCTAAATAAGTTGAATATCCATAACACATGATATTACCATGTGCCACTCTCCTCACATGTTGTACAACCTTTGAAACTCTCTCTTTTTCACTTATTTTTTTGATTTTCAGTTAACACCTACAATTTTATTTTAATATTGACATTCCTAATAGGGAATATAATAGGTACTAATATGGAGAACATTGAGGAGTTTATTATACTTGCATTTCAATCAAAATTGTACCACTTCATTTAATGACCCATATATGACTCCAAATGACATAAGGACTAATATGGACTATGACCAAGGCTAATAAGACATTAAATCACATCCAATGAAACATGAAATAACCTATGAAATGATAATATATCCCTATATAAAGTATTTTATTATAGGGGGTTGAATCATTTTGATTTATGGTCAAAATGGTCAACAATTCCTATGAGAAGCTTGAAAAGTTTTTATGAGAATTTTTATGGGCCAATTTTGAGGGGTATCAAGGCTTTCATCAAGTCTCCTAGGTTATCTATTTTCAACCTAAAGATTCTAGTAGGATGAGGCTTATAGACATCAAAATTTAGGGGATTATTCTTGGGGTTAAATGAATCATTAGAATCTTGGAAGGAGATGAAGCCTAGAAAATTTTGTTGAGGCACTACATTTCTCAAGGTTGCACGCTTGATATAAAAGCTTAGAGAGGCATTGGATTTCACAACATGCTTATTTACCCCATGTTAGTCAAATTAGGGGGCATGCCTATCATGTAAAGTATTTGTAAGGCTTGGGAAAAGCTCAAACCCCACCTCATCTGGTTGGGGGATGGGTTTAGAAGTGGTCTTTCTCTAAACTCCCAGTCATTATGGTGGTCTCCATAGCTAAAACTTCCACAATATCCCTTTTGACATGGTCACCTAGATTAAAATATTGAGGCTATTTAAGAAAGGTATCCTCATAATTAGTTATTTATTTTTGTAATAACTCTAGGGACTTACTTCCTTGGCCTATGCTAAATTTCAACTTCCATATAAAAAAGGAAGATGAAAAATCTATTTTTGAATTGCATAGTTCCATACCTAATGAATTATTATATAATATTTGAGTTTCCTTTCTCACACCATGGTGGAAGGACTAGTCCTAGATAATAGCCATTCCATTACATTGATACTCTCCTTAGTTTGGTTACAATTTGTTGATGCCTCAACACATTAACATTGATGCCATTAACCACCAGTGGTCTCTCCAATCCCTTCATCGGGTTTGGGTACATAGATTTGATAACATTTGAGTGGATTGTATTGAGCCCAAAAAAGACTACTTACTTTGGTTTATTCCATACTAGGGTCTGCCCATGGGGAATAGGCTCAAGCACATGGGGGTACTAAATCCCACTTGCCTGGCATGCCATCACTCAACAACTATAAAACATCTCTTTTGGTTTTGCCCTCATGCCCAATCAACCTAGAGATGGATTCATACATTTTTCAAACCCTTCAGGCGTAAATGTTTAATTAGAAAATGGATCTCCTAGGGGACTTTACCTTGTTACCTGTAGGATATTACAGATTATATCATAGTTTTTGTATTGATATTTTATTTTAGATTTGTAAATCTAGAAATCAAGCTTGTTTTAATAATGAGACTATGTAAAAATGTTTTTGTGTAACTAATAAATTTGTTTTAATTGCTAATATTAGCCTTCAGATTTAGATTCAAACAAATAAGGTCTAGTTTGAGCTTCATCAATTAAAACTCCTCTTGGACCAATAGGGGAATGCTCCTTGTGTAGTCTGTTGTGAGCTAGTTGATCCCCCATCTCACCACTCTCCTCCTAGGGTCTTGGGTGTCAGGAAAGCACCACCTCTCTTGCATCCATAGGTATCAAATTTTGAGGATCTCCTCTACTCACTCTCATTGGCCATCTCTTCTGAGAGGATTTGATAAAGGCAGAGGTAGTGATGGGAGGGGGGTAGAGACCCCCTCTATAGGACAAGTTTCTACAATTGGCATTAGCCATCTATCCTCCCTGCCAAGATTCTCAGGTGCAACATGATTCTAAAACTAAAGAATAGGATGATGGTTGTGACCCCCCTCCTACTTGATGAAGATATCATAGTCTAAGATGGTTAGTGAGGAAAGCCTCAGGACCCTCTACCCCTGTCTCTTCCATCAACTACCGTGTTTTTATTTGTTTCTTAGTTATTTACTTATTGTTTGTGCTATTTCATTATCTTTTTTTGATTTATGTGCACTTGAGTGTAGTTTAAATGTGGTGATCGACTAGTTTGTGGCTTATGGAGTGTGATTTTTCTACCCCTTTTATTGTATAATTAGAGTTGTACTATAAATTTTAATTTAAATTATTAGAAGTGCACTTTTTAATTAAAAAACAAAAAATATATCTAGGTAAAATGCTTTTGTGTAATTTTAATTTTTACTTTTTCATTCTTCAAACCAAGGATTATACAATATTTGAGTGGCCTTTTTTGGATTTTAGTTTCTCCCAAGGTTATCTTAGCTTAGTTTGGATTTAGAGGTGTGACTTTTTCACCCATTTTTTTTATAATTAGCAATATATTATAATTTTTCTTTTAAATTATTATAAGTTCGCTTTTCAATAAAAAATAAAAAATATATCTGGGTAAAAGATTGTCATGTAATTTTCCTTTTTAATTTTTCATTCTACAAACCAAGGATATATACAATATTTTAAAATTATATTGTCAAAATTAATTGAGGGGGAAGTGGATAGACTACTCTTGTTAGTCTCTTGATGAGGAGGAGGTGAAGGGTTCAAAACCCATCAGAGTTATTAATTTAGGTTAGATTTTTTTTTATCTTATTTGGTTTTGTAAAGGAGTTATAAGAGGTGAAAAAATTAATTTTTGGAGATATAAGAGTGTAATTATTTTGTGACGTATGCTTAGACAGGTCTCTATAAATATTTCTATTGTATTTTTATATTTTAAATCTACTTATGAGGGTCAAAGCAAAGCTCTAAGTAGCATTCATTTTTTTGTTACTATATTTTTTTGTGATCATGGCTAAAATTGTAAGCTTAATCTTTGAAAAAAACCAATTAACACCTAGAAACTACAAGAAATGGAGATTACACATGGAAAACACACTCATTTTTAATGATTTGTGGTAAATAACAAAGAACAAAACCACACCATCCATTGAACCCACTAAATGGATTGAGTACTAAAAGCATGATAAATGTGCACTTCTACTGCTAAAAATAACCCTCCACTACACGTGATTATTTATATTGAAGATATTAAATCTAAAGCATGGAAATCATCAAAATAATTAAATAACTTGTATGACAAACAATCTACATATAAAAAAATGATCTTCTTATGCAAATTTCAAACACTAAATTCACAGATGATGAATACACCACAAAATATATTTCATGAATGAAGAAATTGAAAGAAAAATATTACATGATACGTGGAAAAATCAATGATGACATGTTTATTTCCATCACACTAAATGGTCTCAGTGTTGCATACACCATTTGTTGAAATATTGCAGTTTAGTGATAAGCTCAATGGTGAAACATTTGACTCTATTTATGAGTTATTGACTTAGCATGAGTGACAATTTGCAAAGAAAAAGAGTAAAACTACTAAAGAGGCTAACTATAAAAAGGTCAGCTCACATCATAAAGATTATCACCATGTATAGAGGTAATTTTAGAAACATTCTTTGAAACACTCTCTAAGACATTCTCCACACCATTCTAGACAGTCTCCACAACATTCTCATCGACACTCTCCAAGATCTTCAAAACATAGACATCACCATAGGAACTCTTCTCATTCCAGTGGTTATACTCATGATCCATCTTATTCTAGATCTTTTTGGCAAAGGAAATAGCCCATATATTTAAAATGTGGTGGTATTAGACATCTTGTCGATGTATTTCCTTCTTGATGACCCCACTCTCCACACAAAAATAAAACTGAAGCAAATCATGTGGGGCATTCTAGTGATAAATATTTTGGTTACTCCAGTTATTTAGGTTATTCTAACACTTCCTCCGATCAAGGAGCATCCTATATGGCCAAGATCTATTGTAGTAGTATTTTTTGGCTTGTGTTCTTGATTTATTCTAGTTCTAAATTTATATCCTTAATATTAATGACATGAATTAGACAATATTTTTTGATTTTGTTTCTCTTATTGCACAAATTCTCACCTCTTAACTAATAGGGGAGGAGATATAACATTGGTTGGTCTTTGATCAATCATACAAGTTGATAGGGGTTGTTATCACCTTTAATGTTGAACAAAGGTCATAAATGCTTTTTGGACATTAGGGAGAGATGTGCCATACATAGTATATGTTGGTCACTTGGACAAGCTTCTATGTGGAGCCTTATGTGGATCAATGTAGTTAGACAAACTTTGATCATGTTCTACTAAAATATTGTACATCTGATCATAGGGATGAGCAGGCTTTGATTGTGTTCATCAGTATTTTTATGTCATAGATTGTATGGTAGGATTATTTGTAGAGTGAGGTCATTTTTAATCAATACTAGGAGGAACAATACACTAGCTATAGTTTCCTTAGAGTTTCTTTGATGACTTTAGAGTTA